>JARQOC010000006.1:200845530-201524375 GCA_033576535.1 Allobates femoralis | reverse complement strand
GGGGGTTTTTGGGACCCTGAAAGTTTTAGTAATCACCAGCTCTCCCTCCCGCGCATCTGGAAGCAGTTGGGTCAATAATGATTGGACAATGTTCTGTAGGTCCTCAGACTCCTGTCTCTGGGATCCCTTGGACCCTGATGTTCCCCTTTCTGGCCCCATCCTCCAGGCTGCAGTTCCTGAGTTGAGCTTGTTTCAGTTCCTCCGCCATCAGGCCATAATCAGTAGCCAGCTCGTTATGAGCATCCATATATTTGGTCATTTTTTCCTCAATGTGATCCGTCTTCTCTCCCAGGGAGGACAGATCTTTGTGAATCTCCCCCAACATGTCTCGCATATCATCCTGAAGGGAACGCCGCAGCGATCCCAAAAGGTCTTTACGTTCTCGCCGGGTCGCAGGTGAGTCATCATTTCGGGTCGCAGGTGCGTTCTCCCTTGGGCTGCGAGAGGCGCGGGAGTGGGAGGGAGGAGATATGGGAGCCGGCGCCATCTTGGCCTGTGGATGCTGGGGCTGATCAGGGCCAAAGAAGTCTGTGACCCTTTTCTTTGCTGCCCGCTGCCTAGAGGAGTTTCTAGGCATACCTGGGGAGATCAGGGGGTTTCTGACACCGGATGGTGTCTGGATGGAGGCCGTGGACCCACTGTAAGTTGCCGTTAGCCCAGTAGATTGCAGGAGCTCAGAGATACTCGTCCAGCACCATGAGCTCCTAGGCCAAGCCCCTGATGTCCACATCTTGATCCCCCTTTTGTAGTAATATCCTCATCCTGGTCCCCTTCTTAAAATAATGTCCTATCTTGATCCCCTTCTTGTAGTAATGTCCCCATCATGATCTCCTTCTGGTATTAATGTCCCCCATTCTGGTCCCTTTCTTAAAGTAACAACCTATCCTGATTCCTTTCTTGTAGTAATGTGCCCATCTTGCTCCCCTTCTGATAGTAATGTCCTATCTTGATCGTCGTCTGGTAGTAATGTCCTCATCCTGGTCCACTTCTTGTAGTAATGTCCCTATCCTGATCTCTTTCTGGTAGTAATGTCCCCCATCATGGTCCCCTTGTTATAATAATGTCCCCATTCTTGCTCCCCTTCTTGTAGTAATTCCCCCATCATGCTCACTTCTTATAGTAATGTCCCCATACTAATCCTCTTCTTTTAGCAATGTCCCTTTCCTGATCCCCTTTTTATAGTAATGTCATCATCCTGATCCTTGTCTTGTAGTAATGTCCCCATCCTGGTCCTCTTCTTGTAGTAATGTCCCCATCCTGGTCCTCTTGTTGCAGTAATGTCTTATCCTGATCCCCTTAAGGTAGTAATGTGCCAATCTTGCTCCCCTTCTGATAGGACATTACTATCAGAAGGGTAGCAAGATTTGCTCATTACTACCTGAAGGGGATCAGGATAGGACATTACTATCTTGATCGCCTTCTTGTAGTAATGTCCTCATCTTGGTCAGTTTCTTGTAATTATGTCCCCATCATGATCCTCTTCTTGTAGTAATGTCCTCATCATGATCTCCTTCTGGTAGTAATGTCCCCCATTCTGGTCCCCTTGTAGTAATGTCCCCATTCTGTAGTAATATACTCATCTTGCTCCCCTTTTTGTAGTAATGCCCCCATCATGGTCACTTCTTATAGTAATGTCCCCATACTAATCCTCTTCTTTTAGCAATGTCCCTTTCCTGATTCCCTTCTTATAGTAATGTCCCCATCTTGATCCCCCTTTTTGTAGTAATGTCTTCATCCTGGTCCCCTTCTTAAAATAATGTCCTACCTTGATCCCCTTCTTGTAGTAATGTACCCATCCTGATCTTTCTGGTATTAATGTCCCCCATCCTCCTCCCTTTCTTAAAGTAATGTCCTATCCTGATCCCCTTCTTGCAGTAATGTGCCCATCTTGCTCCTCTTTTTATAGTAATGTCCTATCCTGCTCCCCTTCTTGTAGTAATATCCCAATCTTGATTTCCTTCTTGTAGTAATGTCCCCATCTTGGTCCCCTTCTTGTAGTAATGTTCCCATCCTGGTCCACTTGTTGCAGTAATATCCTAACTTGATCCCCTTCCGGTTGTAATGTGCCCATCTTGCTCCCCTTCTGATAGTAATGTCCTATCTTGATCCCCTTCTTGTAGTAATGTTCCCATCCTGGTCCACTTGTTGCAGTAATATCCTAACTTGATCCCCTTCCGGTTGTAATGTGCCCATCTTGCTCCCCTTCTGATAGTAATGTCCTATCTTGATCCCCTTCTTGTAGTAATGTCCCCATCTTCAACCCCATTTTTGTACTAATGTCTCCATCTTGCTCCCCTTCTTTTAGTAATGTCCCCATCCTGATCCCCATCGAATAGTAATGTTCCCATCCTGTAGTGATGTGCCATCTTGCTCCCCTTCTTGTAATAATGTTGTATCCTGATCCCTTTCTTGTAGTAAGGTACTATCCTGGGCCCCTTCTTGTAGTAATGTCCCCATCCTGTAGTAATTTGTCCATCTTGCTCCCCTTCTTGTAGTAACATCCTCATCCTGATCCCCTTGTTGTAGTACTGTCCCAATTCTGGTCCCCTTCTTGTAGTAATGGTCAGGCGCCCCCAGAGCAGTGGCGTACTCGAGACCGGGCCACTGCTGTCTCTAGGGGAAGTCACGGGGGTCATGACCCGGTCCCATTGCCCTGGGTTCAGCTGAAAAGGGTAGGGCTTTTCTGGCATTGTTGAGGAAGGGGTTTATATACAAGAAGGTTACGTGATGCCACCTATGGTATGTGGCTAGGGATAGCCACCACTGCTGCAGAACCTCCGGGGATGATGGATGGCAGCTGGGGTGGAACGGCTCTCCATGGGCACAGCAGCTTCCCAGGGGCAGTGAAGTTATTTGGAGTGTTGGGTGCAGGACGACAGACACAAGTAATAGGCAGACTCACAGTTTTGTAGTTTTCTCAGTCCTGTTACTGGAGCAGATGGTCATAACTGTCCATTTAGTCTTTGAGCGAAACTTGGGGTTTCTTCCCATCTAGTTGGGTCTTTGGCTCCCTTACTGTGCCCAATGTATTGGCTCCTGCAGCTGAATGAGATGAGCTGCTGGCCCTGTCTCTCCCTTCGAGGTACCGGTATGACAGGCAACTCGAGTCCTATCTTTCTACCCTGTCCCCGGGTGTCAACTTCTGAACTCTTTATGTTGCTGTGTCTGTGGGTACGGTGTGGCAGAGGAATCTGGAATCCCCACCTTCCGGTACCGACTGCCAGGACATGAGACCCTGCACAGTCTCGGACTCCGGTGTCCGTTTTTTGCACCTTTCCTCCGCAGTGAGCACGGGGCTGCTTCTCCCCTCAGACAATAACCTCAGGCCTGGAACTTAGTTAGCAACCTTGGGATGAGCTTAGCACGACTCTTTTACACCCAGGTCCTCTTCACAGTCTTCCCAGGAACTGCACTAACTAGTTCCTCCCCAGACCAGAATTTATAGGGAAGCTCACCCTGAACCCGGGCTCGGTCTCCCCTTCTGGCCTGGAGGTGTAAGTGTTGTGTGTGTGTTACCTGATGAGAAGACCCTTTTGTTGCTCTCTTGTGACCCCACCCGGGGTCAGTGATGACACTGTGGCACTTTGACCCAGGGGTGACACAATGGCTCTAGCTTCTGCTGTGACCATTCTATTATTGGCAGGGCCCCTTCTGTTTTCTACACCTTGGGTTAAAGGGGGCTGTCATCTTCTGCCACCTTGGTGTGGCTGTCGCTCAACTCGCAGATTCCCATGTCTCAATAGCTTCGCTTCTCTTAGAGAAGCTAAACGATATTCTAGCAGGATCTGCAAATTTTCAATAACCTCCACCATACAAATTATACAGAATGGAATCATACCCTCTTTCCTGGGTATTAAGGCTTCATTATACCTTTGGTATTCTCATTCTCGCCCCTCCGGACTTATCGATCATTTCCTGTATACCACATCTGTTTTTCCCAATGATTTTTCTCTTCAGAGCGCGAGGCACTTGGATAACCTCTCCACAAAGTCTCTAAGTTTTTCTGATATGCTCCAGTCGACTAGCGTCCTCTTCATTGCTCAACCACATCACTTGCTTTGCATGAACACTTCTCAAGTTCATGTCACTCAGGAGAGCTACCCCCTTCATTGTGGCTTCAGTTGTTAACAGTCTCACTAACTGTTTAATCTTTGGAGCCCAGCACACTCTACATGCTCCCAAAGCCTTCTTAAATTGCTCATGCGTAAACTCATTGACACAGGCTTCTCTCAAGTGTTCAGGTATGTTTATCGTGCACTTGAACAGGGAAGTCTCCTTCTTTGCTGTCACCAGATGACTGTTTTGCTCAGCTCTCAGAGCTAACTTCTTCTGAGACTCGCTGGCTTTAACCCGTTTTGTTAAGATAGACAACTGCTTCTCAAAGAGAGTGTAATCGGATTTACAAATTGAAGAATGGAGAGGGAAATTTAGTTACAGAAACTCCAGATATATTAGATATTTTTAGAGAATACTACACTGACCTATACTCCTCTGTTTCAAACACCGGTGACGGGGAGGTGGAGGAATTTTTGGAGGGAGTAACACTTCCGGTATTAACTGAAAATGATAGACGGAGATTAGATGAACCAATAGAGGTAGAGGAGGTGGAAAAGGCTATATCATCCATGTCAGCGAGTAAGGCGCCTGGGGCTGATTGGTGTTCCGGGAGAGGTATATAAATTATTCTCAGAGATTCTGGCGCCTAAATTGAAACAGGTATTTGAAGGAGCAAGAGATAGAGGGGCACTGGCAAAATCTATGGAGGAGGCAGTTATAGTGGTACTACCTAAGGAGGGGAAAGATCCGGAGTGTGCGGAATCGTATAGGCCAATATCCTTGTTAACATCTGACGTCAAGATACTGGCCAAAATCCTTGCCAACCGCCTGTCAGGTGTGATACAGAATCTTATCCACACTGATCAATCAGGTTTTGTCCCTGGCAGGTCGACTGCAATTAATTTGAGGCGTTTGTTCCTCAATATCCAATTACCGGCAGATAACGGTGGCCGGAGAGTGGTGGTATCACTTGACGCCAGAAAGGCCTTTGATAGTGTGGAGTGGAGGTACCTGTGGAAAATAATGGGCCTAATGGGATTCGGAGATGGATTTATGTCCTGGGTGAAACTACTGTACTCCTCTCCACGAGCGATGGTTAGGGTGAATGGGGCAAGATCTGAGATGTTCAATCTGTATAGGGGGACCAGACAGGGGTGTCCATTGTCTCCGCTATTGTTTGCGGTGGCGATGGAACCCTTGGCCGCCAAAATCAGAGTGACTGGGGAGGTGGCTGGATTCCAATTTGGAGACATTATTGAGAAAATAGCGTTATATGCAGACGATATTTTACTGTTCCTAGAGAATGCGGGAGAGGCACTGGGAAGGGTAATGGAGATTATAAAGGAGTTCGGCATTATCTCAGGTCTACAGATCAATTGGAATAAATCATGTATTATGGCAGTAGATGGGGAACTCATAAGGGAAGATATAGATGACCAGGGGAGACAATTGCAGGTTGTGTCAAAGTTTAATATTTGGGAGTGTGGGTAACCCTTCCGGTGGGGAAATATTGGGAGCTGAATATTGTTCCACTTCTGGAGACCTTTAAAAGGAAAATTAGTGCCTGGTGTAAGTTACCTTTGTCGGTGACGGGCAGGGTCAACTTGCTCAAGATGGTGTTGATGCCTCAATTAATGTACTTGTTACATAATTCCCCAGTCTGGATAGCAAAGAAAAAGTTTCAAGGAATTAGCACCATCTTCAGGTCATTGATTTGGGGCAAAAGATCTGCTAGGATCAAACTTGAAAACCTGCAGAGGGCAAAGGAGGAGGGGGGATTGGCAGTCCCGAATGCTTGGGTGTACTTCTTGGCGGGGCAGGGCCAACACATACGGGGATGGAGAGAACGTGGTATAGGAGGGTCAACTGGTCGACTTCTTGGGCATGTTTCTGGCAGAGACCCGTTGGTTCAGGGGTTAGAGGATGGTACTTTTGATAAGCTGAGCTCGCAATACCCTACGATACATCTCATCCAAAAGAGTTGGAATGCTATTAAAAAAGTGCGTGGTGTGGAGGGATTGACAGTATACTCACCGGTTTGGGGGAATGTGAACTTAAAGGAATTTTATAAAATGGGAGAGATGACACATTGGCAGAAGAAGGGAATAAGGAATCTGGAGCATCTAATTAGGGAAGGAAGGCTGCAGTCTTTTTCGGAGTTGAAGAATACCTACAACATACCGTGTGCATGGGAGTTTCAATACTCCGGAATAAAACATGCTTGGAAGGCGCAGCGGAAAATAAAAGATATGACTGTTCAAAAAGATATCACACTAGATTATGTATGCATGGCAGGTGACTCTAAGGGAGTGATTTCGAGTGTTTATAATGACTTACTACATGCCTATCTGGGACGATTCACAATCAAAGCCAAAAGCAAATGGGAAGAAGATGTGGGGGAATTGTCGGGGGAACAATGGGAGACTATATTAGAAACTGTACCAGACCTATCACTCAGTGAACAGGCTAGACTCTCCCAGCTATATATAATACATAGGGTTTATAAAACTCCGGAGATGTTATACAAGGCTGGACTAAGGGGAGATTCTGAATGTCCCAGATGTGGTTCGGAGGGGGCTGGACTGCTACATATGTTGTGGTCTTGCCCTCGTCTTGCCGCGTTCTGGATAACAGTGATCTCCAAAATAGAAAGAGCATATGAATGCAAAATTGAAAGGAATCCAATAGTATGTATACTGGGTGAGGTGTCTGAAATCTTGACAATGGAGACCAGTAAAACTGCCATAGCCAGGCTTCTATACATTGCACGAAAACTGATAGCCAGTAGATGGATTGATACAACCCCTCCAACTAGAAGAGAATTCATAAACCGAGCACGACATGTCATCAGACTAGAAGGGAAAATCTATAGAAAAAGAAATTCAGAACACCTCTTTGACAAAATATGGGCACCCTGGTTGGAAACTGCTGAATAAGATACATTGAAATACCCATTCTAAGATAAATGGTCAAAAGGAGTTGACTGAGCGTACCGAGGGGGGGGAGGGGGGAAGGGTTGAGGGAATATGACACTTTATATGTTTATTGGATAAGTTGTATAAATACAAAGTACAATGTATTTTATGATATTGTTATGTAACATGGAAACAATAAAAATAACTGGTTTAAAAAAAAAAAAAAGATAGACAACTGACGCTCCATCTTCTCCACGACTGGCTTTCTGACAGGCGACCTCTGAGCTCTGACATCATTTTATCCAGCTCAAGTACATGGCTCACAACAGCCTGTCTCTGGAGTTTTTCCTGCTCCAGATGTGTTCATATCATTTCCTTGAGCTCCCTTACCTCAGCTCTTACATCCACCCACTAAATCAGCCAAGCTCGCATTACTTGTGGAGGTATTCACTTCAGACCTCCCTTTTCCAGTGGGTTCTTCCACTTCTGCACTTTCGCCCCCCTCTTAGGACCCTGCAGCACCCCTGGTAGCTTCTGCAGCACCACTTCATGCCTCTCCCGGGGTCTCCCCTGCTTCTGTGGCACCACTTCATCTTGGTCACCACAGTGGTACTGCACCTAATCCACAGGTGTGGTGCCATTGCTTTCAGTAAGACAGGAACTCGAACCTGAGACACACCATATTACACCCCACACCATTCCCAACTCCAGGCCAGGAAATGATGGGCAGAAGAAACTCGAACAGAGCAAAACAGACCCCATCTGCTGGCTGGAGGAAAAAGTAGGCTAGAAGGGGGTGGGAACACAGTCAGTCGGACAAAGAGTGAAGAAGCAGCAGCAAGATAGAGTTCTAGGGGAAACTGGAGCTGAGATGGAGTGGGACCAGTGGCTAAGTTGCCACAGAACCCCTGGCTAGAGGAACCTCGAATCTACAGCCGACTTCCAGGTCATGGTAGAGGAACTAGCTGTATGAGGGGACCGGCCACAATCTGGTGTAAAAACTGTATGTTCAAGCCAGAAAACAGGAGGCTACTGGACTACAAGAGCAGTGGCCAACCACATGTACACTTCAAGGCACAGTGACTACAGAGGGTTAAGAGGAAATGCTGGTGTCGCTCAGCGGGGCTGTCAGTCGCCTGCCTTGTGACTAGTAGCACAAAGGCATAGGTGAAGGGAGGAGAGAAGATCATCGCAGAGAGGACAGGTAGCAGAGAAAAGCTTATGAAAGGTGTCTGAGTGGAGTGTTCCTGGAGTGTCTGAGGTCTGGCCAAGATGCAATCTGGAAGAGCATAGTACACGGACTGGGTCTACACTGAACCAAACAACAGTAAAGAATCTGGTAAGAACTGCAACCCCTGTGTCTGTCCATTCCTTCTGCGCCTCCTTGTACCACAACTACTACCATCATCCATGTTACATCTTATATCAAGCCCTGGGGACAGCTCTGTCCGTGGGGAGTGATACACCTGGCTGCAACAACACCTATTCCCCAGGGTCACTACAAGCAGTGCTGGTCATCCTGACCATAATCCATGGATGCGTAACGATAAACTTTCTTCCCCTGTAAATACCCCCTTTTCATGCTCGGTCATGGCCACGACCACCGGGACAGCCACCATGACATCCCTTTGACTGATCCCGGATGGTCAAGTACCCCCCTTCCCCCGGTCATTATGACCGTTGGCCTTCACCCTCGACATCTGTCACTTCACCTTTCTCTGGGCATCTGCAGCCTCATCTTCAAACCTCTCTTGGGTCTCAATGGTGTCACCTTCAGAAGGTTTCACGCCCTCCATCTTTTTAACCTAAGAACCTTTGGAGTCTTCAACCTTCTTGACCATGGTACCATACACTTCAATGAGGTTCTCTGCTAACTGATATTAAATTACCTGGTTAGACACAGGAGATGTCACACCCAGGGCCAGCTCCAGATATTTGTGGGCCCTGGGCGAAAGAGTCTCCATGAGCCCACTTAACACTCTGCACTGCTGCACATCTGCACCATAAGCCGCACCCCAGGTTTAGACAGATGTAAATAGGAAAACATTTCTTCCTATTAATTAACCCCATTACGACCAATGACGAGTTTAGCCGTCATGGAAAGATGTCAGTTCCCACACCATGACGGTTAAACTCGTCATGGGTTTGAAGTGTCACTGCTTGTAAACAAGCTGTCAGAGAAAGAGGTGTGGGGACCCTTGTTAGTGGTCCCCACATTCAGAGCGATGTGAATGGTCAGTCAATCTGACTGACTGATCACATCATGATCACGCAGGAAAGTGCTGAATATGAGCACTTCCCTGCACGATCGCTGCAGGAGCCGGGCTGTCAGCTGTGCCCGGCTACTGCACTCATCCTCTGCCTGTGCCCTCTGCCACTCCACTCCTGTGCCCGGTTCTTAGTCTCCTCCATCCTCTCCCTGGTCTCCTCTCCCCGGTCTCCTCTCCCCGGTTTCCTCTCTCCGGTCTCCTTTCCCCGCTCTCCTCTTCCCGCACTCCTCTCCCTGCTCTCCTCTCCCCAGTCTCCTCCCTCCTCTCCCCGATCTTCTCTCCTTCCTCCACTCCCGGCTTTCCTCCCACCACTCACCTCCTGCTCCCTGCTCTCCTCCTTCCGCAGCCCCTCCTTCATCTTCTCCGGTGTCTGCTCTCCTCCATCCTGTGCTGCCAGACCGCCACCTGTGCTATCTTCTCTCAGACTCATCTCTTGCTTGGAGGAGATGAGGCTGAGGAGAGATCTGACAGCCAGGCACAGCGATCTGTGTGGTCCCTGTCCCTGGCTCTGTGTCGCCCCCTAAGTTCTTTGATCTTACTTTCACAGCACTTTGGGTCGGGGGAGAGGTAACCCGAGGTTGCCATGGCGACATCTGGTAACTTGACCCAAGCCTTAGAGATCATGTGATCTCTGGGACTTGGGTTTGCAGCACTAACAGCTGCACTGTATGGCAGATCATTGCCATACAGTGCAGCATCAGTGTGACCCCAGAGACTGCAGCAAAGGGACCATTGATCCCTTACTGCAGTCTCTGAAGGTGACTGAACATCGTGGGACCATCAGTGTGTACTACGTCTGAGGGCATGTAGGGGTAATAATGATTTTTTCACAATGTGGTGTCTTATTTATATTGACTTAGAGGTTCCTAATGGTCGGGTCTAATATTGGCCCGACATTATGAACCTCGGGCTTAGTGCCAGCTGCCAATACAAAGCTGGTATTAACCCCATTATTACCCAGTTTACCACTAGCACCAGGGCAACTGGAAGACTCTGAGTACAGTGCCAGGAAATGGCACTTCTAATGAATGCGCAATTTCCTGGGCAGCTGCGGCCTGCAATCTGCAGCGTTGGGGGCCCAGAATGCGTGGGCCTCTCCACGCTGTGGATTCCAGCCCCAAGCTACCTAGCTGTACCTGGCTCAAAACTAAAAATAGGGCGAAGCCCACATCATTTTTTTTTTTTTTAATTATTTCAAGAATTTAAAAAAAAGGGCTGTATTTTGATTACCAGCCAGGTAAAACTAGGCAGCTGGGGGTGGGTGGCACACCTGTACCTGCTTGCTGTACCTGTGCTGGTGACCACATTGATTTCCTGAGACACACCTGAAAGGTTAATAATCTTCTTGAATGTAGTTTTGAGTACCTTGGGGGGGTACAGTTTTTGGAATGGTGTCACTTTTGGATTTTTTTCTGTCACATAGACCACTCAAAGTGCCTTCAAATGAGATGTGGTCATGAAAAAAGTGGCTTTGTAAATTTTGTTGGAAAAATTAGAAATTGCTGATGAACTTTGAACCCTTCTAACTTCCTAACAAAGGAAAATGTTGTTTCCAAAATTGTGCTGATGTAAAGTAGACATGTGGGAGATGTAATTTATTAACTACTAGCTGTAGTACCCGGCTACGCCCGGGTTAATAAATAACTGATGTTAGCTATGACAAAATAGAATTTGAATATGTCATATTAATGACCTGTAAGAAAATAGAAGCTGAGCTGTGATTGATTGCTATAGGCAGCCTAATAAATCTCCAGCCAACAGATTTGTGCACATCTGTGTCTGTCTGTGTGGTGTGTGTGTCCCTATATGGTGTGTATGTGTGTGTCCCCCTGTGGGGGGTCTGTGTGGTGTGTGTCTCTGTTGTGTGTGTCTCTTTGTGGTGTGTGTGAGTGTCTGTGGGGTGAGTGCATGTGTCCTTATAGGGTGTGTATGTGTGTGTGTCCCTGTGGGGGGGTCTGTGTGGTGTGTGTCTCTGTTGTGTGTGTCTCTTTGTGGTGTGTGTGTGTGTGTGTGTCTGTGGGGTGAGTGCATGTGTCCTTATAGGGTGTGTATGTGTGTGTGTCCCTGTGGGGGGGTCTGTGTGGTGTGTGTCTCTGTTGTGTGTGTCTCTTTGTGGTGTGTGTGTGTGTCTGTGGGGTGAGTGCATGTGTCCTTATAGGGTGTGTATGTGTGTGTGTTCCTGTGGGGGGACTGTGTGGTGTGTGTGTGTATCTGTGTTATGTGTGTCTCTTTGTGGTGTGTGTGTCCATGTGGGGTGAGTGCATGTGTCCCTATAGGGTGTGTATGTGTATGTGTGTGTGTCTGTGGGGGGGGATGTCTGTGTGGGGTGTGTGTGTCTCTGTGTTGAGTGTGTCTCTTTGTGGTGTGTGTGTTTGTGGGGTGAGTGCATGTGTCCCTATAGGGTGTGTATGTGTGTGTGTCCCTGTGGGGGGGGCTCTGTGTGGTGTGTGTCTCTTTGTGGTGTGTGTGTGTGTGTGTCCCTGTGGGGTGAGTGCATGTGTACCTATAGGGTGGCTATGTGTGTGTGTCCCTGTGGGGGTGGGGGGTCTGTGTGGTGTGTGTGTCTGTGTTGTGTGTGTCTCTTTGTGGTGTGTGTGTGTGTCCCTGTGCGGTGAGTGCATGTGTCGCTATAGGGTGTGTGTGTGTGTGTGTGTCCATCGGTGTGTGTGTGTCTCTGTGTTGTGTGTGTCTCTTTGTGGTGAGTGTGTGTTTGTTCGGGTGCGTGGTGAGTATCCAATGTTTGGGCTGCACCTTAGCAACTATACACTTGCTGTTACTCTTTGTGTGCGTGTGGTGTGTATACATGTCCCCGTGCGTGGTGAATATCTCATGTTGGGGCCCCACCTTAGTGACTATATGTTGGTATGTGCTGTTAGTCTTTGGCGCTATCATTAAGCCCCTCTCATTCACAACTGTCAACTGGTAACTGTCACTTTTTCCCCATTATGTAGATAGGGGCAAAATTGTTTGGTGAATTGGAATGCGCGGGGTTAAAATTTCGCCTCACAACATAGCCTATGACGCTCCCGGGGTCCAGACGTGTGACTGTGCAAAATTTTGTGGCTATAGCTGACAGCTGTCAATTTTCCTCCAACACTTTTCCATTCACTTTTTCCCCATTATGCAGATAGGGACAAAATTGTTTGGTGAACTGGAACGCGCAGGGTTAAAATTTCGCCTCACAACATAGCCTATGACGCTCTTGGGGTCCAGTGTGTGACTGTGCAAAATTTTGTGGCTGTAGTTGCGACGGTGTAGATGCCAATCCCGGATATACATACACACATACATACACACATTCAGCTTTATATATTAGATTTTGTGTGACATTACTCTCTGATTTAACGGAATAAAAATTAAAAACTTGAAAATTGCAAAATGTTCATATTTTTGCCAAATTTATGATTTTTTTCACTGTATACTAACAGAACTCCACAGACTATCCCTGTTCCTGTCTTATCTGAGGAGGACCCTTGGCTTTTAAGAAACTTCAGGACTGGATTTTAACTATCTCCTGCGCTGAGCTTGGAGCTCAGCAGACTGTCACATAGCCGCAGCAGCTGCCGCCGACTTTTCTGTAGCTCTGGTCCCTTCTCAGTCAGCAGCGCTGACCAGCATACCTGGAGGCTTAAACCTGTAGTCTCCGTGGACTCCAGGGGCTACTGAGGAGGATTTTCACTGGGAACCATCTCCTCTGAGTGGCCACTTAGCTCCCGCGGGCTTGTGCACATCAGCGGTGGTTTATGACAGCTGACCGTGATCCTGCGCCGTCGTTACCGCTGGTGAGGATTGAAGAGCGGTGCTGAGCCAGCGGATCACGTTCTGAGGTGTCCTGCGGCTCCTGAGGCTGCTTGTCCCGGCTGTCTCCATCCTCCTGAGCGGCTGCCTGGAGCGGGGGGACTATCACAACACTCCAGTGGCTGCTTATATTATTTCTCACCACCATCAGCAGCGGAGCAGCGGCAGTGAAGCTTCAGCGGTGGAGTGAGTGGCTACTTGAAGCTGGATACCGGCGCATCATTCTGGCGGCTCCTGTCAGCGGTGGTGCTTTTCATCTGCAGCTTCCCCTCCCGCTTGTCAGCAGCGGCAGTGAAGACAGGGCAGTGGTATTGAGTTGGTGACCTGAGGTGCACTGAGGGTCCTGGGACATTTGATGCTGCAGCCCTATTCCTTATGAGTGGCGGTTCCCTGGTCTTTGATCATCGCGCCCTGATGGACTGATTGATATCAACGGCGCCCCTATCTGATATCAGCGGTGGAGGTGAGGCACATCGGTGCTTTGAGAGTTTGGTGCCACCTGGCCCCTTTGTGAACTGATTCTTCTGCACTTAGACTGCTGTTTCAGCTCCCTTTTTCTTTGGTAGTGGACTGTAGTCACTGTGTAGGTTCTGAGACCCACTCCTCCAGGATGCCTCTTACATTGTAGGTTTGTATGGGAAGTGCGCACTCTCCTTACTATTCCCCCTGCAACTATAACCTTTCATAATTATTCCTAGTACAGCCACTTGATTGCTCCAGCTCTATTATATATGTTATGCTAGTTTGCGACCTCTTTTGGGTTATCTTACTGAAATACTTTATGCTAACTAGTTGTGCCTATATTATTATCTTATCTGATATTTAAATCAGACTATTACTCGAGTTGCTGAATATAAGCTAACTTAATTAGTGTCCCTGTTTATCAGAGCTATATATTTAATAATACAAGAATGTTTACCTATTTACTTCTAATCTACCCTATAATTTTCCTATAGTACAATAGTTCTATTATCTTGACATATAAGTACTAAAGTTTATTTTTTGAACTCATTGTGTTTGCTCTTTATGTACAGCTTTAATAATACTGTCTTAAAAGTATAACAACAGTTATCTAATGATAATGTAAGTGCGCCTCGGCTCCTAAGGCAACATAATTATATGGTCATCCTACTATTGTCTTGCTGACACAGCTATGTGTATAGTCTTGGAGAAACTTTAATAAGTAGATTTGGCTATAGGCTAAAAACTAATAAGAATATAATAATTTAACTTAGACTAGACACAACATTTTATCTACCGTTGCCCGGCAACGCTTATGATAATCTTAAAAAGCACATACACATTGGGCTGATGATTGGCTCCCCGGAAGCTGTGTCAGTGTAATAAGTGTACTGAGTTTTGTTAGTATTCTGTGGAGTTATTTGGACTCCTGTATAATTATCACATTTAAGGAAAAAATCAGCATACACAAATAAAAATAGATTAAGTACACTTAGAACCTGAACAAATATTGAAGGAACTCCGGCACCAGACTTGTTGCAGTTAAAATTCCAGATCTTTATTCAAACATCCTTAAAAGCATTAGTGGGGTACGCAGCCCCCTACATCCACGCCAGGCGTGCATGTAGGGGGCTGCGTACCCCACTAATGCTTTTAAGGATGTTTGAATAAAGATCTGGAATTTTAACTGCAACAAGTCTGGTGCCGGAGTTCCTTCAATATTTGTTCAAGTGAATGGGAACCAGCCATTACTTCGAGCACTAACAGCCTCTGGAAGCCGTGGTGAGCAAAATACCCCCTTCCCCTTCCCTTATACTAACACTTAGAACCTACTGTTCAAATTTATCAGGAACCCTTGATCCTTTATTTGAGTCTTATAGTATTGTGTAGTGCTTAATTTTAGAAGTATAAGTATACTACATTCTGGAGAGATAGATATAACTCTGCCTTAAAACTATTTTAGATGCTTTTACGACAGCAGCTTAAGGTGGCGCTTAAGAGAAATACATTGGTTTCTTCTGAGCCTTCTATATTAAGCGGTAGCTGGGCCTTTCAATTTATATGCAAATTGAACCATCCTTTAATCTAATTTTCATGGGGAGCTGGAGATTACAATCAGTGGACCTCAACAACAAATTTCTAGTACAGCAACTGCTGATTCTCCCTTTATGACTAACATACAAATTTCTAGCCCTTTAGTACTTCTCTACCTACTCTGGTGCCTATACTGAGCCAACACATACTTCCCCAACTATTTTTCACCTCATTGGTTGTATAGAAATTGGAGCTTTAGTCAACCTCAGTATACCCACCTAGGTGGACAATCCTTAAATATCTGACTCTAAACAAAAGTAAGCAAAAATCTGTGTAGAACACTTGAGAACATGACTTCTCAAAAAGGAAAAACTGATAAAACTAAACTTAATCATAAAGAACCTAATCAATGTGGATATACTCTAAGAGATCGCTCCAGATCTCCTACAAAACACGCTGATGATGACTCATGGTCACGTAATTGAGGTACAAAATCGGATGATTCCGCAAACCCAGATCTTGCCTTTCCAAAACAAAGGAGGGACAAAAGAAAAGAATTAACCTCTAAATCAACCTCTAATCAAAAGCCAACGGTACAAGAGAGTTCTGAGTCTGAGGGTGATGTCTCCCCCAGTGTTAGCCCAGTTAATCAACGCATGAGAACTGAGAGCCCTAGTCATACGGACAGCATTGACCCTCTGTCAAATTTTGACTGGTGTCAACCAATAGATAATTCCTTCTTTAAAGGTGTCTTTTCTACCTTGAAGAAGTCTCTAAAGGGCCTGTCACACGTGTCAATGTCGTCAGCGATCTGATCGCTGACGACATTGACGGCTGATCGCTGGTGAGCTGTCGCACAGACAGACTCACCAGCGATCAATTGACCAGAAACATCGTGGAAACGATTTAAATATCGTTTCCACGATGTCTTGCTCCCGCTGCCAGCCTGCTGGAAGCGGGAGCAGGCTGGTCTCCAAGGTAAACTGCGGGTATCTAGGCAGCGCGCGCTGCCTAGATACCCGACGTGTACCTTAGTTACCAGCCTCCTCCGCTCACCGGCTGGTATCTAAGGTACACAGCGGGTAACTAGAGACCCTAGTTACCCGCTGTGTACCTTAGATACCAGCCGGTGAGCGGAGGAGGCTGGTAACTAAGGTACACGTCGGGTATCTAGGCAGCGCGCGCTGCCTAGATACCCGCAGTTTACCTTGGAGACCAGCTCCCAGCGCTTGTGAGAGGCGCTGGGAGCTGGAATATCGCTACTCCCGGTGTCACACGCAGCGATGCTGCGTGTCCACCGGGCGACAATCGCCAGTTTTTAGGACAGATTCTAAAACCTGGCGATCATCAAACAGCGATTTATCGCTGGTTGATTCAGTATGTCACACGCATCAATATCGCTGCAACGTCACGTGCAGCCGATATCGTGCAGGCGATATTGATGCGTGTGACAGGCCCTTTAGACTTGATTTTGATAGACTTCAGAACTCGATAGGTTCACTCAATCTTACAGCGGACAAGAACGATTCAGAAATTTTTGATTTAAACAAAAGAAGTGACAAGATAGAGAAAGAAAATAAACTCCTTAAAGAAGAACTTAAGGCTGTCAAGAACAAGCTGACTGACTTAGAGGATAGGGATAGAAGACAGAATGTGAAATTTAGGGCTATCCCAGAATCAATAAAAACCGACCAATTAGGCCCCTACATAAAAGACCTATTAAAAATAGCTATCCCGTCACTAAATGATCTTGAAGTAACGTTAACTAGAGTCTATCGTCTACCTAAACCAAGACATCTTAAACCTGAGATACCTAGAGATGTGATCACTAAGTTTCATTTTTTCCATACTAAAGATCTTCTTATAGAATACCTGCGCGCCAACAAAATTCTCCCAAAGCCTTTTGAGAAGATCAAAGTCTTTGTGGATTTATCCAAGGAGACAATGAACCAGAGAAAAATTTTATCAAAAATTACTGAAGTCCTGAGACAACAGAAAATTCAGTACAGGTGGGGATTTAACCCAACGAAAGTCCTCTTTCGCTATCAGGGGAAAAACTTTGGAATATCTGATATAGAAAATGGAGAAAGAGTTTTTAGGGATTTAGGATTTATGATCTCCTGAAGGATTACACCCATAATTAGGCTGAGGCATTAGGCCAGAACTTTAGCCCCTCAAAGGAGGTTTTTCATCGAGTTTAGCCCCTCTTATTGGGATTTACTGGGAACTATACGGTTTCCTTATTTAATTAGTAGTAGTATTAGTTCTGGTTATTCCCGAGGTATTTTACTTAGTCGGGTTAGACCTAATTTAGGATTAGAATAGAATTTTAGTTTAAAAATTAGGATAATTTAAGTTACTCCCATAGACTGTAAACTGTTAGATTTCCTTACATGTTCTGGAAAAAACAGATATTTTATGATTACCGCCACACACTAATTTACACACATCACCTAGAATATTTCAACTATGTCACTTAAATTTATGACTAAAAATGTCAATGGCCTGAACACCCCTCAACGTCACTATCTTACCTGGAAATTGATTAAAGACAATAAAACCAACATAATAGCTCTTTAAGAGACACAATTCTCCTCTATAAATCCCCCTAAATTCGTTCACAAAGAATTTCAAAATATTCTCCTTCTAAATAATGTAAAGAAAATATGGGGAGTAGTCTCTTAATTAAAAACACAGTTCCATTCAAACAAATTTATCGTTTGGACGACCTAGAAGGGAGATATATTATCTTAGTATGTAAATTGAATGACCAAATTTTTACATTAGTTAATGTTTATGTTCCTAATAAGGGCCAAATCACTTTTTTAAACAAAATACTACGCATTATTAATCAACAAAAAAAGGCAAACTAATAATCTTCGGAGATTTCAATATAGTTCCCAATCCATCTCTAGATTCTTCATCCAAATCTAGACAACATTCTTTTTCTTTAGAAGCATGGATGATCAGAAATGATCTATATGACGTTTTTAGATGTCTCCATCCTTCTTCAATTGAATTTACTCATTATTTGGGAACTCATAACTCCTATGCCAGAATGGATTTGGTCCTTACTAACAGATTTTCTCTCCCCAAGTTTAAAACCATTAAAATAGCCCCCTGAACCTGGTCAGATCATTCGCCAGTTATTTTTGAAATTGGTAGAGCCCAGACGTCCCTCTCAGAAAGATTGTGGAGGAATAATACAACCACCCAAGTTATAAATCAGAAATCCAGACTACTATTAGAAACTACTTCAAAGAAAATGACATAGACAATATTTCCATACTTACACTTTGGTCTGCTTTTAAGGTGGTGCTAAGAGGAAAACTTATTCAGCTAAACTCAAGACTTAATAAGACCAATAGGGATAAAACCGAGACCCTAATTAAAGACATACATACTCTTGAAAAAAAAACAATTTGCCAACCCCTCGGTGGATTACTCTATTCATATATTGCATTTAAGAACAAACCTTAGATCACTATTGACTGCTGAATACGATAAAATTACCCAGTCGATTAAAACTAAGTATTATTTTTCGGATGCTAGATCCTCAAAATTTTTTGCAGCTAAAATAAAACATATAAAAATAAAATCAAGAATTCAAGAGATTAGAGATCCCTCTGGCCTAGTTGCTAAACACCCCGACGCCATAGTGAAAGTCTTTGAAAAATTTTATTCTTCACTTTATAATCTTAAAAAAGACCCCAACTCATCCATTCCTTCTGATGAAGAAATTTCTGAATATTTAGGCAACCTTAATCTCCCAACTCTGAGTGCACAGGATTTAGAGGATTTTAAATCTTCCTTATTCATCCCAAGAAATTCTAGGAGTGATCAAAGATCTCAAAAATGGCAAATCTCCTGGTCCAGATGGCCTTCAAAACGAGCTTTATAAATCTTTCTTTGAAGAGCTACTTCCCTATTTAACTAAATTAGCAAATCATTCTGCGGAATCAGGACGTCTACCGCAAGATATGTTGGAGGCAATAATCACTATTATTCCTAAAAACAAGGGCGACCCTCTTGATACAAAAAATTTTAGACCAATTTCTCTCCTCAACTGTGACAAGATTTTATCCAAATTAGTAGCAAATAGATTAAAACATCATATTACTAAATTAATACACAACGACCAATCTGGATTCATTCCTGGCCGCACTACTGCCGACGCCACTAGAAGAGCCTTAAATTCAGTAATACTAGTTGAGAAATCTAACATATCATCTGTCTTTTTGGCGCTAGACGCAGAAAAGGCTTTTGATAGAGTATATTGGCCTTTTCTTTTTAATACCTTAAAAAAGTTTAGCATCATAAAATCAATGTACTCCAACCAAGTAGCTCGAGTTTATTCAAATAGTTCCCTCTCAAATAAATTCCATTTAACTAATGGCACCAGACAAGGTTGTTCCCTTTCCCCCACTCTTTTTGCATTATTCATAGAGCCCTTTGCAGCGACAATCAGAGCTAATCAGAATATTAAAGGTATACCCATAGATAAAGACCAAATTAAAATTACGCTCTTTGCGGACGATATACTCCTCACTATTTTAAACCCACTTAAATCTTTAAGACACCTGGTATCCGCAATAGAGAAATTCTCTTCCCTTTCCCTATAAAAAATTAACTCAACAAAATCACAAATAATAGATTTTAATATTGATGAGACATTGTTAAACTATATGAAGGAAGAATTTAATTTTTTGTTGGAGGAGAAAAACATTTCCTATTTAGTAATAAAAATAACTAAATATGTCTCGAGTGTAATCCAGGAAAACTTCGCGACCCTCTATAAATCTCTTCGCATGGATTATTTAAGATTAGCAAAAATTGAAATCTCTTGGCTAAGCAGGATCGAGGCATTTAAAATGCTTCTCCTGCCTAAATTAATGTACGTGTTTAGAGCCTTACCAAGTTATATTCCTAAAACCTCTCTCATTAGATTTCAATCTCAATTGAAGTCGTTTATATGGAACCACAAAAAACCTAGAGTCTCTATCGTATCACTGGAGAGGCACAAGATAATGGGAGGTCTTGGAGTATCCAACCTGTATAACTATTATCTAGCCTCTATCATCAAGCTTTCGCAGAGTAGGCTTCTGGACTCTTCCAACATGTGTTGGCTTAATATAGAACGCTCAATAGCTAAAAATAAGACCCTATTAGCCTTACTGTTGGCTCACTTGATGGACTCTTCAAAAAAAGCCCCTGACCACCCCACTTTAAAGGCAGTTATATCTGCATGGAGACACCTCACGGTTAAAGCTGCCACATATTTTACCCAACAAAGCAACAAAACATCCCCTTGGTAATATTGGAAATTTTATTACCACACCTAGATCTCTCAACATGGCTCGAAAAGGGTATACTGTACCTCAATGACTTAATTTTTGAAAACTCCTTAATTCCATTTTACACCCTGCAATTTAAATACTCTCATTCTAGGGACGAAAGAACATGATGGAGACTCATAGCAGGATGTTTTGAAAAATCCCCTCTAAAATTTTCACTCCCACAAATAATAGTGGATCTCTTAAATTCTCCACATAAAGCCTCTATTTGAAAGACAAACGAACTTTACAAAATTATAAACGAGGAAATAGAACTCCATAAACTACCTTTTTTTGAGGTGTGGGAAAAAGAATTGGATATCCAAATTGACCTACACAAAATGACTAAAACCTTAAACTTTACTTACTCCCATACTATCTGTGCCTCAATTCAAGAATCTTTTTACAAAACACTCTCCAGATGGTACTGGACTCCTGTAAAGCTACATCATGTCAACCCGACTTACCCATCTACCTGCTGGAGAGACTGTAAAAATCTAGGCACTTTGTCGCATATTTTTTGGGCTTGCCCAAAGTTGCTAAATTTTTGGAATGGTATTAAAGTACTCATAACAGACATTAAAGGATGGATAATAACACTGACTCCGCAACTAGTCCTATTATCAATAGGTATTGAAGACCTTCCTAAACAGTTTAGATTCATAATCTCGCACATACTCTTAACAGCGAAAACCACCATAGCAGCCAGATGGAATAATATTGAACCGCCAACTCCAATGGACTTAATTGAACGAGTAGTTCAACATAGTATCTTTGAATACAACAACTCTGTAAGAAACAATACTTTTTTTTAAATTTTTAGAACATTGACAACTATGGATAGTTAAATTTTCTCCCCTTTTAATGAACAAGGCCTAGTGACAATATTTGGTGAAACAATTGTGACATAACCGTTAAATGATCTCTTTTCTTTTTTTTTTTTATTTACTTAATAATATTTCTATATTCATTGCGTTTTCTCTTTTAATCTTTACCGCTTGGGTAGTGTGGTATTTGAATTAGTGAGATTGATTTTCCCATATTTAATCTTCTGTATAAGGATTGTATGGTTTATATTTCTATGTATAATAAGTATAACCTACTGTAAATTCCATATTTCTGTAATTTTCATTTTTGTTTATGTGTATATCCCCTTCCCCCTCCCCCCCTTCTCTCTTTCCCTTCATTTATGTACCTTCCCTTCCCCTTCCCTATTTTATGAAAAATTTTAATAAACATATTTGAAACACAGACATAAACCGCTACTCCGGCTGTGTGACCGATAACCTTGACCACAGTTCACACAAGGAATCGTACATTGCACCGGACACGTCCATACACAATTATAAACTGACTTCAGCCAGGACACAAAGTCCCACTCAGGGTTTACCTGCTCTTGCAGCCTAGCAGGGTTTCAGACTGGCTCCTGTCAGTCTTTCCATCCAGGAGATTGCACATAGGGATCACCCACCAGATCCTTTGAACTGCTCCCTTTCGGTGTCTGTCGAGTGTCCAGATCCAACAGTCATCAGTTACTTCCTGGACTTCTAGGAGGCCCAGCCAGCTCCACTCTCAAACTGCTTGTCTGCCATGTGTTTCACAGGAAGGGTGATGGACCTGGCTTACATCACAGTCATATGATCAGGACAGAGTCACATTATATGCCACCTGTTACTCTCACAGGTGAAGTGGTGTGTTCACTCACACACATACTTGCATGCATTAACTCTTGGCCTTGGGATTTGTTGATGGTCATGGCAAAAGCAGGCTTCACGGGAAATTGTCGACGTCTTAACTTGAAAGGTAAGCCAGTCTCTGATGGAGATAAATCAATCCTTGGAATAAACACCACATTTCCTTCTGCAGACCCAGTAATGACTTTTGCTTGAATCATATTGTCAAACAAAGCGATGACAATCAAGCGAGTCCCATTGCAAAGACCTTTTCTGCTGTTAAAGTTGCGCAAAAGCATGACAATGGTACCGATTTTTAATTTGAGGCGATGAGAAGGCATTCCCGTTGGTGTGAGTGAATTTAAAAATTCCACTGGATATTGGTCTGGATTTTCAGTCTCATCAGGATCAATGGAATCATCACTAATGTATTCAGTGTATTCACCAGCAATGCAATCCATAACCTTAGAATTCACCATATCCACATGGTCATTTTTAGGGCAAAGAATGGCATGTGATGCAGCAATCTGAATGCTTTCATTGTTATGTACATCAATGAGAATGTTTTCACCAAATATAGCAAGTATGAGTGAGCCAGTGCAGATCATGTCTTGTGGGATTGCAATGATATCATCTCCAAGGTTGAAATCATTGGACAATTCACCATTTCCCAGTTGAAGTAACCAACGGCTATAATCAGGATCAATGGAGCGCATGTTGTTGAAGAGTGGCAATTGAGTGAAAAGCTGCCATTGTCGTGAGTATTTAATACAACTCTCTATAATGTCAGTTCTTGTACCTTGAGGGATGATAGGCAGACACTGTCGAAAGTCTCCTCCCAGAACAATGACTTTCCCTCCAAAAGGTGTTGTATTTTTCTTGGAGATATCTGTTGTCATGACATCCCGTAAAAGTTGATCTATCACATGCAATGCATATTTAGATAACAGAGTGGACTCGTCAATAATGAAAAGTTTGGTACTTTTCAAATGTTGTGCAGCATCTGTATCATTTTTAATTCTTGAAACGGATGTTTCATTTATTGGAATTGGTATTCCGTAAAGCGAATGAATGGTTCTTCCTCCTTGCAGTAAGTTAGCTGCAATCCCTGTACTGGCTGCAGGTGAGACAATTTCGCCTTCTCCTCTTAGTTCATGAATTAATAAATCATACAGATATGTTTTCCCACTGCCACCTGGACCGTCGATGAAAAAGCACTTAGGTTGTAGACTTCTATCATGTAAAGCTTGATTGATAGCATTATAGGCCAAAAGTTGTTGGTCATTTAAAGTAGCTTTCATTTGCTGAGCTCTTCTTAACTCATCATCCTTGTTGTATTGTGGAGCGATGTGTGGCTTTCTTTTTGGTCGTGGTAGATTAAAATCAGTAAAAGTTTTGCCATGAAATTTTAGAACATTTTGGACATCAGTCATAGCATATCCTTCACAATTCTCACACTCCTCAGTGTTGGAGTGATATGCATGACAGTTGTCTTGGATAAAGTCTTGTTTAAATTCTTGCCACAACTCCAATGGATGAGCTGGAGGACCAAAAATACATATATATGCAAAGATATCAGGAAGCTGTGCAGGCATGTTGAGAACACAGGCATCCAATAAAGTATTTCTCCAAACACTGTCATCGAACAGCAATCCAAGGGCTAATGCCGCCTCTTTAAAAGTTGGGTATGTGACTTCATTAACAGTCTTAATGTTGTCAAAACTTGTTGCTCCTTTGACATGCAGTAACAACAACCTTAAATAGTAGCGTTCTTGTTCTTTCATACTGACAGTATACATTCTTCCAATCACTGAAGAACCTCCTCGCTTTCTAATTTCCCATGCACCTTGTTTCCAAACATAGTGCTCTGGAATTTGGCGGTATAAGTAATCATGAGCATGTGGGTCATTCTCATTGAGCTCAAAGTAGGCCATAAGAGTGGATTTTCTGTGCATTGTGTAACTGATGTTGTCAACAGAGTCATCCTCATGAAAATAAAGTGGTTGAGAATGTGGGAGATGTACGGCAAGGCGAATAATGGAGTGCGATTGTCTATGCATCGGGTATCAAATATTCGCCAAGCTGCCTCCGGTGCACTCACGTATCTTGAATCCATGAATTGATGTGTTTCATCATGGTGGATATTAGTTTGGCAAATTTCAAGATTGGCTTTATCATGTCCTTTGTAGACATATTTGAATAGGTATTTAACACTTTGAATAGAAGCACATACCTCAACATTAATATGACACTTGTATTTTAATAGTAGGAAAGGGTTATAGGAAACAACCCAAGAATTATCAATCATCTTTGAATGGTGTTCAAAGGATGATCCTTCCTTTCTTTGATAAGTAGGGTATGCATCCTCAGCTATGACTGTTTTTGTTTGGAAATCTTTAGGAAAACCTTTCTTACACTTTCCAAGATCCATACATGGAGAATTGGGGTTGTGTTGTCCACAGGGTCCATGAATCATGTGTTGCATCACAATTTGATGGAGCACAGGGTATTCTGCTGGATCAGGGATTTCAGCCCAAACTATATTATCCACTTCAACCTCAGTTCTTAGTTTGGATTTGCTATCCAGAATGATCAAAATGTGAGCGTGTGGTAGGCCACGCTTTTGGAATTCAATAACATGAACCATTGCACAAACTTTGCCAAATAATCCAGTGTTAATGTCTTTTAATAGGGCTTCCAGTTTAATTCTGAAGACACGGGCGACTAAATCAGGTCTATGTTCCACACGCAGCCATGGCTCTAAATTGTTTATAATCTCCCTCTATTTAGGATTACAGGTCATGGTTACAAAAAGATCCGGTCGTCCAAATTTAGTCACAATAGCCATGGCATCCTGATAGCGTTGCTGCATGTTTCTTGGACTGCCTTCAAAGGAAGATGGTAAAATGACCGTCTTGCCAATGGGAATACCTTTCTCAATAGATTTTTTCTGGAGATGTTCCTGGAGTACGCAATAATCCTCTACTTTTAAATCCTTTTGGTGTTGACGGATAAAATTTAAGCGATTAGCCTCAATTTTCACATACGCATCCACTAAGTACTGCTGTGTTAGTTTGCCACTATTCAGGACAGGATTGAACCGATCCCGTACAGACAGCAAATAGCAGTAATACTGGAGTTGTGTAACCCTGCGTAGACTTTGGCCTTGATGCTTGAGTCCCTCATGCCAGCCTTGTTCTCCATGAGGGAAAAATAAGGGATAGAGTAATGCATCTAAATTGCTGTGTAGAATACTGACTTGCTGAGTTTTTGGGGCCAAGGGGTTATTTGGATCAGGTTTCAAATGAATTAAAATGTCTCTATTGAATGGTGGCTCTCCATCAGCATGTTCAAAGACCACAGCAACTTAATTGACAGTAGGATTGTTATAGCGTCTAGGGTCTTGCTGTCTGTCTTGTTTAATGGCCATGATAATATTTGGCATGACGGTGCCATGTTCTACTGCCTTCTGTTGTTCTTCTAATTCAATGTCACATAGCATTTTGTAGGCCGAAACAAAGGGATTAATATTATCCAATTGAAGAGCAATGATACTCATTAAAGTAGGATGACATTTAACATTTTCTGGAGACTGTAGCCGTTGTTCTATAGCGCTTGCAGTATCTAAAATGTACAGTTGTGCATATGCTGGAGGTTGATCTTGAGCAGGATGGAGTGTTCCAGTGCGATGATAAATTTGCCCATGAATACGGAAACAGTAAGGGCCGTGTCCAGGTGGTAGAGAAACATGGGCACCCATGGAGGCAAAAGCAAAAGAACTATTAATGCTCCTGATATTCTCCATCAAATTTCGACTGTACTCACTCTCTCCTTTCAGCAGGCGTTGGAAGACCTCCGGGTATTGAGGTAATGGTACCTTTACTTTTCCCTTGTGGCAACAAAGACTAAACTGTTGATCTGATGGGCGTTCAGCAGTAAAATGCAGAGCCTCACAATGTTCACATATTAACTTCATGGAACCACAGGTATGTTCTACAATAGCATGATCTTGATCAGTAAATGCCATTGGATGTAGGAGAGGTGTAGATAACAAACGTAGATTTTTATTGTGTAATCCTACATAGATGAGACGTGGAAGGGACGTAGATTCAACACATTCCATAAATGAAGAAGTTGAATATATATTCCGTTCTGCCTCTTGCAATGTTGAAGTGGAAGAACGTTTGCGTAGGTCACGACGTGATGCAGCCAAATGGGTCAAGCGGACTTGTTTAGACGTAGGAGACTCCGTATCTTGACGTATCTGTCTTGTCCTTTTAAGCCTCATATTTTATAATGTTTGCTGTATGGCATCTCCTCAGCAGAGTGTTTTCGTTTACATGTGGCCTTGCGATGTGGTAAAGGCTGTTCAGTTGTAGTTAACACAGTAGAAGAAGAGGTGGCAGCAGTATGTGGATCAGACGAAGAGGTGGCAGCAGTATGAGGATGAGACGAAGAGGTGGCAGCAGTATGAGGGTCAGACGCAGAGGTGGCAGCAGTATGAGGATCAGACGGATCTCCTGTAGGCATTAACTTTTGTTGTTTGCGTCTTTGACGCGCAGCCATTGATTTTTTGCCTAATCGTTCCATCCTTCCTTCCAAAGACTCTTTTGAAACCCGTGTCTTCAAAGCAGCCTTTTCCTTGTCCAAGCGAAGTCGTCTTTCTTCAGAACTCTCCTCCGCACGCTTCTTGCGCATACGCACAGCCTCCTTGTCAAACTTTGCTTTTTTTTTTCCCATGGAGGTCATGGGAGGTGTTAAAGGCTGTTCACTTTGTAGAATGTCAGTAGACAAAGAGGCAGGAGTAGTATCTTTGTCAGACGGTTCTTCAGTGGCTCTAAGTTTTTGTTGTTTGCGTCTGCGACGCTCAGCCTTGGCTCTTTTTGCCATTCGTTGGCTTCTTTCTTGGAAGACAGTTCAGAAATACGTTTCTTCAAAGCAACCTTCGCAGCATCCAACCGAAAACGTCTCAGTGGAGAAGAGAGTTTGGCAATGCGTATCACTTTAGCAGCCTTAGCATGATCTAACCGAAGACGTCTCTCTTCCGAAGCCTCCTCTGCAATGCGTTTTGCCTGAGCAGCCTTAACACGATCTAAGCGAAGACGTCTCTTTTCTGAAGTCTCCTCAGCAGTGCGTTTCGCCTTAGCAGCCTTATCACTATCTAAGCGAAGACGTCTCTCTTCCGAAGTCTCCTCAGCAGTGCGTTTCGCCTTAGCAGCCTTGCGAAGATCTAACCGAAGACGTCTCTCTTCCAAAGTCTCCTCTGCAATGCGTTTCGCTTTAGCAGCCTTATCACGATCTAACCGAAGACGTCTCTCTTCCGAAGTCTCCTCTGCACGCTTCTTCTTAGGTGTAGATGCAGCCTCCTTGGCAAGAGCGATATTTTGTGTTGGAGAGCTCATCTTCGTAAGAATAGGCAGTGAATCCAATCCAAAATGAGCTAGAGTGTGTTAGTTAAGGAAACAATCAATAATAACTATGTCTAAATAGGCAAAAACAATAAAAGGAAAGTGTGTATTTCAATAACCTGTGAAAATGAAATGATGGACTTCTTTAGAGTACGAAACAAATATTTAATGATGTTTACTGTATGGAGTTGTGAATGGAAATCAGTGTGTTTAAAGTCCTTAAAAAGAGACTTGAAGGCAAAACAAATGCATGTATGGGCCCTTTCAGACGTGCGTTGTAAATGCATAGTTCCAACATTTTATAAAAAGCGGTTAAAGTACCGATATGACGGCAAGTTCCGCATAACGGCCAGCAGGGGTGGAATTGCAGAAGTTGGGGCAAAATGGCAGAGGTAACTTTCATTTTTACCTTGAACTTAGGGTTTTGTGATTATTGCGGAAGTAGTCGTTTTTATTTTTCTCTCTGCAGTTGGGGAAATAGCAGCATTAGTGGCGAGCGTCAAATGGCGCAATGTGACCAAGCAGGGTGAAAAAAGAAATAAGGCAACTTCCGCAGTACATGGTGAAAGAGGCAGGTCAATGTAAAAATGAACATTAATCCGGCGATGTAGCGGGACCTTACGCAACTGCACCCCTGGTGGCGGGTATGGGGAACTTGCGTTAATATTCGGAATATTACCACATGTTATGGAATTATGTAAATCTGCATGTACAACGTCGCGTGTGAAAGGGGCCCCAGTCGGTCATATAGTGCAAAATGCCATGCAACCAATATATTTGGTATGTAAAAGTAGTTAATGTCCCACTGGCACGACAATAAGGCAGTGGTAAGGTAGCATTACATCCAAACTGTTAAATATAAGACAGGTAGTAGTCCTACAGACTCATTAGTATGAAATATAATCAAAATGGCATATAATGGGTTAATGTACTCCTAACAGTCTAACGACACACTCCTAAGTAGAAATAAAATATAGAACAGTCTGTAAGGGGTTAATGTACCACTGGCACGCGTACAAAATACTGCACGATCAATAAAATTAAAAATACTATTAAAGAAGTTAGTATTCAAATGCCAGTAGTAGACCACATAGTGACATAGGCAGTGAATAGCCAAGACAATAGAAGGGGTTAATGTACTACTTGCACTCCTATAAAACAGTGTGGATGAGAAAATAAATAACAAATGGTAAAGAAGAGGTTAATTTTCAAATGTCATGAGTACAGCACATAGTGACACAGTTAGTGAATAGCAAACAGAATGGAAGGGGTTAATGTAGCAGTTTGAACCCTATAAAACAGTGTGACACAAAATTAAAATGCAAATGGCATAGAAGAGGTTAATGTAGAAATGGCCTTAGTACAGCACATAGTGAGATAGCAAGTGGAGCACGAATAGAAGGGGTTAAAAAGGTATTAAAAAAACAGATCAATATGGTGAAATGTAGCTCATATGAAATTTGGATAAAGAAAGGGTTAATATAAGCATAGGCATTAGGAATATTTACTCTGATGTGAGATTGTACTGTGAAAACAGCTTTTTAGGTTTTAAATAGTGCAAAAATTCAAATTTCGCGCTCTAAGACGGCGGACGCGAAATGTTCATACATAAAATGGCGGCAGACGCCAGCCGCTGTGGGATTGGGCAGCGGAAACTTCAAAAACATGGCGCCGTGAATCCGATTGGTCGGCGCTATGCGGGGAGACCGGCGACTTGGATGCCCAGCGGCTGGTTCTGTTTTCGGCCAGAGCGCAAGGCTCAGGTCGGTCGTAGCGTGGAAGTATGTAGCTCCGCCCCGCTGTACTATGATTGGTCTTGCGGCAACTTCAGAAGACGGCGCTGAGCATCCGATTGGTCGGCGCTCAGCGGGGAAAGCCGCGCTTTCCCTGCCGAGCGCCTGGTTCGATTTTCGGCCATAGTGGTCGGCGGCATCGGGGCCGCCGCTTTTAGCGCGTAACGCCGCGCTTGGAGCGCCGAACTCGGCGCCGAATTGTGGAAGTGTGTGGGAGTGTGTGGCGGCGCTCAGCGCTTTACCCGTTGAGTGCCGCCACACACTCCCACACACTCGCACAATTCGGCACCGAGTTCGGCGCTCCAAGCGCGGCGCTCTGCGGTAAAAGCGGCGAACCCGATGCCGCCGACCACTATGGCCGAAAATCGAACCAGACGCTCGGCAGGAAAAGCGCAGCTTTCCCCGCTGAGCGCCGACCAATCGGAATCACAGCGCTACTCTGTAAAGTTGCCGCTGTCCAATCACAACACAGCGGGGCGTAGCTACACACTTCCAAGGTCCACGAACGCCGTAGCCGAAAATCGAACCAGGCGCTCGGCAGGGAAAGCGCCGCATTCCCCGCTGAGCGCCGGCATAGACTCCCACACACTCCCACAATTTGGTGCCGAGTTCGCCGCTCCAAGCGCGGCGTTCCGCGCTAAAAGCGGCGACCCCGATGCCACCGACCACTATGGCCGAAAATCGAACCAGGCGCTCGGCAGGGAAAGCGCGGCTTTCCCCGCTGAGCGCCGACCAATCGGAATCAAACCGCTATCTACCGCGACCAATCACAATCGCGCCTCATTCCTCCATGTATCCCTATGGGAAGGCGCCCTCCAATCACAGTCACGGCGCCATTTTTGAAAATACACCGCGACCAATCACATTGGCGCCTCATTCCTCCATCTTTCGGAATGGCAAAAATTCAGTACATTAAAATTAAAATAACATAACAATAAATAAATACACATAAAAATAATTAAAATAAAAATGTATAAAATTAAAATATTTATAACATTAACTAATAAAAATAAAATCAAACTAATCCAAAAAAAAAATTCAATTAAAAATAATACATTACTATATTTAGAAAAATAATACATAATAAAATAATAAAAATAATAAATAATAATAAAAAATAAATAAATAAATAAAAAAAATATATATAAAATTAAAATATTAATAACATTAACTAATTAAAATACAATCAAACTAATCAAATACCAAAAAATTCGAAGCCCGATGCCGCCGACCATTATGGCCGAAAATAGAACCAGGCGCTCGCAGAGAAAGCGCCGCTATCCCCGCTGAGCGCCGACCAATCGGAATCAGAGCGCCATCTACCGTGACCAATCACAATCGCGGCGCCATTTTTGAAAATACACAGCGACCAATCACAATCGCGCCTCATTTCTCAATGCATCTCTATGGGAAGGGGCGCTGAGAATGCGATTGGTCGGTGGTCAGTGGGAAGAGCAGCAAGTTGTATGGGCGGCGCCTGAATAAGTGTTCGGCCACAGCAGTCTGATGCACCGCGGAGGCCGCTAGAAGCGCCGAAGTTTGCGCTTGTAGCGCAGAAGTCGGCGCTTGCAGCGGCGAAGTGTCCGAACTGTGGCGCAGGCTCCATGCAGCGCCAATTGGCGCTGCATGGCGCAAGATAGTAAAAGTGGTGAAAATAAAAGATTGCAAAAGAGGTGAAAATAAAACTTAGCATCAGGAATATAGACTCTGATGTGAAAAGGTATATTTCAAAAAGGATATCTTAGCTGATAAATCACAGAACCCGATCCGGCGCTTGCTTCCCGACGGCCCTCACGAAGGATGGATATCTTGAAATATAGTCCAACAGATGGTCCGGCGGTAGCTTATCGTCCTCCCTCAAACAGTATACGCAGAGGTAGAATGATGTGTTGAAAAACATTCAAATTTCGCGCTATAAATAGCGGCCTTATCTCATTGGTGGGCGGCAACCTCAGAAAGATGGCGCCATGAATGTGATTGGTCGCTGTGTATTTTTAAAAATGGCGCCGTGATTGTGATTGGAGGGCGCCTTTCCATAGGGATACATGGAGGAATGAGGCGCTAATGTGATTGGTCGCTGTGTGCTGCCGGCGACCAATCAGAAGAGGGCCTGACTTCCCATAGAGATAGATAGCGGTGTTTCGGCGATTTTATAGCCGGGCCCCTGGTTCTATTTTCGGCCACGGGGCTCGGCTCTGATCGGTCGTTCCACGGGGCTGGAGACTCGCTTCGCGGCCATTGCTCGCGCCTTAGCAATGGCTCGCAATCATTGCGAGTCATTGCTGATGCGCGAGCAATCGCCTCGAAGCGGCCATTGCGAGTCTCCGGCCCCGTGGAACGACCGACCAGAGCCGAGCCCCGTGGCCGAAAATAGAACCAGGGGCCCGGCCATAAATTCGCCGACACACCGCTATCTATCTCTATGGGAAGTCAGGCGCTATTCTGATTGGTCGCTGTGTGGTGACGGCGACCAATCAAAATAGCGCCTCACTTCCCATAGACATATAATGGATGACTTTGAGTTTCAAATTTACCGCTTAAAGTGAGGCGCTTTTCTGATTGGTCGCTGTGTGCTGGCGGCGACCAATCAGAATAGCGCCTCACTTCCCATAGAGATAGAATGGACGATTTTTCGTCCATTCTATCTTTATGGGAAGTGAGGCGCTATTCTGATTGGTCACTGTGTGCTGGCGGCGACCAATCAGAATAGCGCCTCACTTCCCATAGAGAATAATAGCGGTGTTTCAAGCGAAGTATAGCCGGGCCCTTGGTTGTATTTTCGACCACGGGTCTCGGCTTTCGTCGGTCGTCGCCGGGGCGGGAGACTCGCAATGGCCGCTTCGCGAAGCGGCCATTGCGAGTCTCCCGCCCCGGCGACGACCGACGAAAGCCGAGACCCGTGGTCGAAAATACAACCAAGGGCCCGGCTATACTTCGCTTGAAACAGCGATATGTATCTCTATGGGAAGTGAGGTGCTATTCTGATTGGTCGCCGGCAGGACACAGCGACCAATCAGAATAGCGCCTCACTTCCCATAGAGAATAATAGCGCTATCTATCTATTTTTCTATGTATCTATTTCTTTCTTTCTATCTGTCTATCTATCTAATCTATTATCTATTTCTATCTATGTTCTATCTATCTATGTATCTATTCATCTATCTATCTATCTATCTATCTATCTATCTATCTATCTATCTATCTATCTATCTATTTCTATCTATCTATCTATGTATGTATCTATTTCTATCTATTTGTATCTATCTATTTATTTCTATCTATCTATCTATCGATCTATTTATATCTATATATCTATTTCTATCTATCTATGTATCTATTTCTTTCTATCTATCTATCTATTTCTATCTATCTATCTATCTATCTATCTATCTATCTATCTATCTATCTATCTATGTATCTATTTCTATCTATCTATCTATGTATCTATATCTATCTATCTATCTATATATCTATCTATTTCTATCTATCTATCTATCTATTTGTATCTATCTATCTGATAGGCGTCCGTCACACGCACAGATATCTTGCCCGATATCGTTTAAGCGATCTCCTTTTTGATCGCTTAAGCGATATCGGGCTTAAAATCGATGCATGTAATCAAGCGATTTACGATGTTAAATCGCTTGATCGTGACATCGCTGATCTGAGGTCCGGTTCTCAGATCTAGCGATGAACGATTTCACGATCTCCTTCATCGTGGTGTATGACACCACGATGATCCATCTCCCAGCGGCAGAGCCTATGCTGGGAGATGGTAACTATGGTACACGTCGGGTAACTAAGCGACGCGTGGCCCTAGTAACCCGATGTGTACCATAGTAACGAGCGAGATCGCGGCTCCGTATCACTGGTGAGTCTGTCTGTGTGACATCTCACCAGCGATGTGAGCGATATTGTAAGCGATTGCGCGTGCACGTGATCGCTTACAATATCGGTAAAGATATCTGTGCGTGTGACGGCCGCCATAGATAGATACATAGATAGATACATAGATAGATAGATAGAAATAGATAGATAGAAATAGATAGATAGATAGATAGATAGATAGAAAGAAATACATACATAGATAGCCGTCGAAAGCCGAGACCCGTGGCCGAAAATAGAACCAAGGGCCCGGCTATAGTTTGCTTGAAACACCGCTATTATTGTCTATGGGAAGTGAGGCGCTATTCTGATTGGTCGCCGCCGTACACAGCGACCAATCAGAAAAGCGCCTCAGTTTAAGCGGTAAATTTGAAAGTAAAAGTGGTCCATTCTATGTCTATGGGAAGTGGGGCGCTATTCTGATTGGTCGCCGACTGCACACAGCGACCAATCAGAATAGCGCCTCACTTCCCATAGAGATAGAATGGACGATTTTTGTCCATTCTATCTCTATGGGAATTGAGGCGCTATTCTGATTGGTCGCTGTGTGCAGTCGGCGACCAATCAGAAAAGCGCCTCAGTTTAAGCGGTAAATTTGAAAGTAAAAGTGGTCCATTCTATGTCTATGGGAAGTGAGGCGCTATTCTGATTGGTCGGCGTCAGCACACAGCGACCAATCAGAATAGCGCCTGACTTCCTATAGAGATAGATAGCTGTGTGTCGGCGAATTTATGGCCGGGCCCCTGGTTCTATTTTCGGCCACGGGGCTCGGCTCTGGTCGGTCGTTCCACGGGGCCGGAGACTCGCAATGGGCGCTTCGCGGCGATTGCTGGCGCATCAGCAACGACTCGCAATGATTGCGAGCCATTGCTAAGGCGCGACCAATCAGAATAGCGCCAGACTTCCCATAGACATATAATGGACGACTTTGAGTTTCAAATTTACCGCTTAAAGTGAGGCGCTTTTCTGATTGGTCGCTGTGTGCTGGCGGCGACCAATCAGAATAGCGCCTCACTTCCCATAGAGATAGAATGGACGATTTTTCGTCCATTCTATCTCTATGGGAAGTGAGGCGCTATACTGATTGGTCGCCGCCAGCACACAGCGACCAATCAGAATAGCGCCTCACTTCCCATAGAGATAGAATGGACGAAAAATCGTCCATTCTATCTCTATGGGAAGTGAGGCGCTATTCTGATTGGTCGCCGGCAGGACACAGCGACCAATCAGAATAGCGCCTCACTTCCCATAGAGAATAATAGCGCTATCTATCTATCTATTTATCTATGTATCTATTTCTTTCTTTCTATCTATCTATCTATCTATTTATCTATTTCTATCTATGTATCTATCTATGTATCTATCTATCTATGTATCTATTTCTATCTATCTATCTATCTATCTATCTATTTCTATCTATGTATGTATCTATTTCTATCTATTTGTATCTATCTATTTCTATCTATTTATTTCTATCTATCTATTGATCTATCGATCTATTTATATCTATCTATCTATTTCTATCTATCTATGTATCTATTTCTATCTATCTATCTATCTATCTGTCTAACTATCTATTTCTATCTATCTATCTATTTCTATCTATCTATCTATCTATCTATCTATCTATTTGTATCTATCTATCTGATAGATAGATAGATAGATACATAGATAGATACATAGATAGATAGATAGAAATAGATAGATAGATAGATAGATAGATAGATAGATAGATAGATAGATAAAAAGAGAAAATGGAACAGCACAATAATATACTCATCCGCGGTGCAAGTCCTGTGTATTAGTGTCCAAACCAAATCAAATAAATCAAGGAAAACAGGCAGCACTCCAGTTCAGGTGAATAAAGGGTCTGTTTTTTATTCAGAGCCCATGTGGCACGACGTTTCGGTGCACTAGGCACCTTTCTCAAGTGCCACGTGCCACATGGGCTCTGAATAAAAAACAGACCCTTTATTCACCTGAACTGGAGTGCTGCCTGTTTTCCTTGATTTAGATAGATAGATAGATAGATAGAAATAGATAGATAGATAGAGATAGATAGATAGAAAGAAATACATACATAGATAGCTGTCGAAAGCCGAGACCCGTGGCCGAAAATAGAACCAAGGGCCCGGCTATAGTTCGCTTGAAACACCGCTATTATTGTCTATGGGAAGTGAGGCGCTATTCTGATTGGTCGCCGCCAGCACACAGCGACCAATCAGAAAAGCGCCTCACTTTAAGCGGTAAATTTGAAACTAAAAGTCGTCCATTATATGTGTATGGGAAGTGAGGCGCTATTCTGATTGGTCGCTGTGTGCAGTCGGCGACCAATCAGAAAAGCGCCTCAGTTTAAGCGGTAAATTTGAAAGTAAAAGTGGTCCATTCTATGTCTATGGGAAGTGAGGCACTATTCTGATTGGTCGCCGACTGCACACAGCGACCAATCAGAATAGCGCCTCACTTCCCATAGAGATAGAATGGACGATTTTTGTCCATTCTATCTCTATGGGAATTGAGGCGCTATTCTGATTGGTCGCTGTGTGCAGTCGGCGACCAATCAGAAAAGCGCCTCAGTTTAAGCGGTAAATTTGAAAGTAAAAGTGGTCCATTCTATGTCTATGGGAAGTGAGGCGCTATTCTGATTGGTCGCTGTGTGCTGACGGCGACCAATCAGAATAGCGTCTCACTTCCCATAGACATAGAATGGACGATTTGTAAGGCATGTAAGTGATCGACGGCGGCGGTGGCTTAGGGGCGGCGGGGGCTTAGGGGTGGCGACGGCGACGGGGGCTTAGGGGGCTTAGGGGGTGGCGACGGCGGCGGGGGCTTAGGCGGTGGCGGAGGGTAGTAGGTGGCGGGGTGGTTTGTAGCAGGAGGGGGGGTAGGGGTGGCTCCGGAGCAGTGGCTCCGGAGCAGTGTACGGTGGGGTGGCGGGGCGGCGAGGGGAGGCAGACGGAGCAGAAGAGAGGGGTTGCTCCGGAGCCGCTGCTGTCACCGCCTGGTGACACAGTGCTCCGGAGCAACCCCTCTCTTCTGCCCCGTCTGCCTCCCCTCGCCGCCGTGGGGTTCAGGCGGGCAGAGCGGGGTAGCGGCGGCGAGGGTAGCGGGGCAGACAGGCTGCTGGGCATGGGGCTGTAGTATACCATAGCGGTGTACACTACAGCCCCATGCCGGCGGCGAGGCGAGGGTATCGGGGCGGACAGGTGGCTGGGCATGGGGCTGTAGTATACCATAGCGGTGTACACTACAGCCCCATGCTCAGGGGGGCATGTTGGTGGCTTTGTTCGCGGGGCAAGGGCTCGCAATGCCCGCTTCGCGGGCAATGCTTCGCAGGGCGCGTGGCCTCTACGCGGCCACAGACAGAGTCCTGGAGAAAGTGCCGAGCCACGTGAACAAAGCCACGGAAGTAGCGCCGGATGCGCCGGAAGTCGCTACGGCAATTATATAATAGATATATATATATATATATAGATTAGTATATTGGTGCAGCACAGCTCCCCTTGGTGCTCAGCAGTCACAGCTCCTCTCCTCCTTGCTGTATAAGTATACAAAATAAAGGACTGCAGCACTCTTCTAGGCTAGAGAAAGGGACAGGATCCCGAAACGTTGTCACCACCCACCTGATGGCCAAATAAAGGTGGTTGTTTCACAAAGAAGAGTGCTGCAGTCCTTTATTTTGTATATATATATATATATATATATATATATATATATATATATATATGGAGGCTGTGCTGGGCTATATACATATTATTTGGAGACTGTACTGTATATATAATATAACGTGTGGAGCAGGCTGGCTCCAAGGCTGGAATCTGCACTCCTTCCTCCCTATCTAGCCACGGGGGCCATCTGGTGTGCTGTGTATCCTGCTGCTGCCCATGTGACAGAGACCCCAAGGGTACGAGAGAGGTTTATAGAGTAAACAGGGGCCTGCCAGATTTAAGGTTACCTTGCTGCAGTTGGTGGGCAGCATATATTGGCAAATACATGTGCAAAGAACCTTAATATAAGATATGTGTTTTTCCCCCCCAAAATGTTTTTTTTTATCTGAGTTTTCGTTAAAAAAAACTTTTAGCTTTTATTTTTTTTCTCAAGAAAAACACCTTTACCATCAATTAAAAACATTGTTGTATGCATGTTATTGGCAACAGCAGTGTATAATTTTGTTGTATATATATATATATATATATATAAATAACAGAGGCTGTGCTGGACTGTATATATTATTTAAAGGCTGTGTGGGTCTATATATATTACTATTCGGAGGCTGTGCTGGGCTGTATATATTATTTAGAGGCTGTGCCAGGCTGTATATATTATTTGGAGGATGTGGCAGCCCAGCTGCAGCCTCCAAATAATATGTATAGTCCAGCACAGCCTCCATATTATATATACAGCACAGTCTACATATTATATATACAGTACAGCACAGTCTCCAAATAATATATTGTGGGGCAGCGCCTGGATCGCAAGTCAGTTAACACGTGGAGCCCGGTAGTGGTTCAAACAGGACCCGGTGTTTATTGCTGATACACACAGCGGTGGCACAGTCTGCCGGAATCCGGGTCGCAGCCGGGTACACAAGACACAGTTCATATAACGTACCCGGGTCCTTCGGGCCAAAGGCCTCCGTTATGGGTCACCCCGAGTTCCTCCAGCCCTCCTGGGCTAGGCCGTGTTAGTCTAGCACACGGCCTCCTGGAACTCTAGACCTCTCCTTTCTGTATATCTGCTGCTGCTGCAGCCAAAGCACAAATCTGTGTACAGGGAACCCCGCCCTGCCTCCTGACCAGGCTTTTAACTCCGTGTCTACTTCCGGGACCTTGCAAGACCCGGAGCGGAGGGAGCGGACCGTCCCTTTCTCTCACACCCTATACCGGGCTCAATACGTGACAGTGCGCATTCTGGGGGAGACATAGCGCCCCTCGCATATGATCCCCCGCACTGTCTCACACACCCCCCCCCTCGGTTCAAACTTGTGGGGTTGAACCCCAGCCATCAAACAGGGTGCCCGGGACAGGGCATCCGCATTACCCTGCAGCTTGCCAGCCCGATGCTCCACCGTAAAACGGAAGTTTTGGAGGGACAGGAACCACCGGGTGACCCGAGCGTTCCGTTCCTTGGCATTTCGCATCCAGACCAAAGGAGCGTGATCCGTAACTAACCGGAACTGTCGCCCGAGCAAATAATAACGTAGGGACTCCAAGGCCCATTTAACGGCCAAGCACTCCTTCTCCACTACGCTATAATTCTTTTCCGCCGGGGACAATTTCCGGCTCAAGTAAGTGACCGGATGCTCGATTCCGTCCACTTCTTGCGACAGCACAGCCCCCAGCCCCACCTCCGAGGCGTCTGTTTGTACAACGAAGGCCTTTGAGAAGTCAGGACTGATGAGGACGGGCTGTCCGCACAAGGCCGACTTCATGGATTGAAAGGCCGCCTCTGCTTGGGGATTCCAACGCACCAAAGCAGACTTCTTCCCTTTTAACAGGTCGGACAGGGCCGCCGTTCGCCCAGCAAAATTGGGTATGAAGCGTCGGTAGTACCCAACAATGCCGAGGAACGCCCTCACCTGTTTGGTAGACACCGGTCGGGGCCAATTTTGAATGGCCTCGATTTTGTTTATTTGGGGTTTGATAACCCCTCGCCCAATCACATACCCCAGGTACCGGGCCTCCTCGAGCCCCATGGCACATTTTTTTGGATTCGCCGTCAGGCCTGCGGCCCTGAGCGAATCCACCACGGCCTGAACCTGGGATAAGTGGGTGTGCCAATCCGGACTAAAGATGATGATGTCATCTAGGTAGGCGGACGCGTACTTCCGATGAGGTGCTAACACTATGTCCATGAGCCGCTGAAATGTGGCCGGGGCTCCATGCAACCCAAAAGGCAACACGACGTAGTGATAGAGACCTTCCGGAGTAACAAAGGCGGTTTTTTCCCTGGCCGACTCTGTTAGCGGCACCTGCCAGTATCCTTTTGTCAGATCGAGCGTTGTGAAGTACTGGGCTTGCCCCAGTCTTTCAATCAACTCGTCCACCCGGGGCATGGGATATAAATCAAACTTAGATACTTCATTCAGCTTCCGGAAATCGTTGCAGAACCGCAACGATCCGTCCGGTTTTGGAATGAGCACGATGGGACTAGCCCATTCGCTCCGGGATTCTTCTATCACGCCTAACTTAAGCATGTGTTTAACTTCGGCCGTGATGGCTTGTCGTCTGGCCTCGGGTACCCGGTACGGTTTCACTCGCACTTTAACCCGGGGCTCAGTGACAATGTCATGTTGAATGACCGAAGTGCGCCCGGGCAGGTCCGAGAACACATCGGGATTCTGCTGTACCAACTTTCGAGCCTCCCGTCGTTGGGCCTTAGTGAGGGTGTCACTTATTTTTACCCCTTCGGTATCCCTGGTGGCCGAAGGGGAAGGGTCACCGGGTGCATCGGACGCTTCCATAAGCAGGCACTCTCGGTCTTTCCATGCTTTAAGCAAATTTACGTGGTATAGCTGCACGGGTTTCCTTTTCCCGGGCTGGTATACCTTGTAATTGACCTCCCCTACTTTTTCCCGGATTTCATAGGGCCCTTGCCATTTGGCCAATAATTTGCTTTCCGTTGTGGGCACTAAGACCAATACCCGGTCCCCCACCTCAAAGGTCCTAACGGTGGCCCGTGTATTATACCTGCGGCTTTGCGCTCCTTGGGCATCCATTAGGTGCTCTTTTACAATAGGCCGGACCGCCGTGATCCGGTCCTGCATTTTCGCCACGTGGTCAATCACACTCCTATAGGGTGTGGGTTCCTGTTCCCACGTCTCTTTGGCAACGTCCAAGAGCCCTCTAGGATGTCGACCGTACAACAGCTCAAAGGGGGAAAACCCCGTAGACGACTGCGGTACCTCCCGAATGGCGAACATTAGATAGGGCAATAACATGTCCCAATCCTTTCCGTCCTTTGCTACCACTTTCTTTAGCATGGACTTTAGGGTTTTATTAAACCGCTCCACTAATCCGTCGGTCTGGGGATGATACACCGAGGTGCGTAGCTGTTTTATGTTGAGCAGTTTACACAGTTCCCGGGTCACTTTGGACATAAAAGGAGTCCCCTGATCTGTGAGGATTTCCTTAGGTAGTCCTAGGCGACAGAACATAGCAAACAGCTCCCGGGCAATCATCTTCGCCGAGGTGCGGCGTAACGGAATCGCCTCCGGGTACCGGGTGGCGTAGTCGACAACCACAAGTATATGTTGGTGGCCTCGGGCTGACTTCACTATAGGCCCCACCAAATCCATTGCGATCCGTTCAAAAGGTTCCTCTATAACGGGTAGAGGTACCAATGGACTACGGAAAGTGGCAATGGGTGTGGTCAGCTGACATTCCGGGCAGGAGTCGCAGTACCTCTGGACGTCCGCATACACACCCGGCCAGAAGAACCTCCGCAAGATGCGTTCTTGCGTTTTTTTAGCCCCAAGGTGGCCCCCTAGCAGGTGGGAGTGGGCCATCTCTAGGACTGCCCGGCGGTGTGGCTGCGGCACTACCAGTTGGTCCACGACCTCATCCCTGACTTTGTCCACCCTATAAAGTAACTCCCGGTTAATCACCATGCGTGGAAATACATTCTCAGCCCCTGGCTGCTGAGCTACCCCGTTTACTTCTGTTACCCTTTCTCGGGCCCTGGTCAGTGTGGGGTCCTGTAGCTGGGCTGTCCCAAACGCTCCCCGGGATACTTCCAACTCTGGAAGCGGTGGGGTCTCCTCGACCTCTCCTGCCAATACGTCTACCGGGAACCTATCGGGGTGACACTCTAGCCCTATGTTGGCGACCCCTACGGCAGGTGTCCCGGTCTCAGGGTCGTCGGGTTCAGCACCCTGATTCCCGGGCATCAGGGAGGGGTTACTCCTCCTTCCCCATAAGGACCAAAACAATGGTAAGTCTCTTCCCAGCACAGTCCCGTAGGGTAGAGAGTTTACCACTCCAACCACGTGGGTCACCTCTCCACATGAAGTGGATAGAGTCACCTCCGTGGTTGGATACTCGCGTAGGTCCCCGTGTATACACCGGACCCCGATCAATTCCCCAGTGAGTTGCAACCCGGGGATTAAGGACGCCCGAACCAGCGTCACCAAACTGCCAGAGTCCAAGAGAGCTTCCGCTCTGTGTCCATTAATGAGCACTGGGCACAGATGTGGTTCCGTTAGGGGATCCACCACGTCTGCGGTGAACACGGGGCTGGCATACATCGAGAGCCGGCGTGTGAACCCGCAGTCCATGGGTTCCGCCGTTAGTGGGCAATAGGCAGCCACATGTCCTGGTCCTTTGCACCGCCAGCACCACGGGGTAGGGACAGTGCTGGGCCGGAACCTCCTTCTTGGGGAGCCCGGTCTCCTGTCGGCCCCGTCCTGGGGTGTCCTCTCAGCGGGTACGTTTTTAGGAGAGTCCCCTGGGAATGGACGTACCCCTTTAGCCGGCTCCGGAGGCCGGCGTAACTGCCGCAGTGGGGCAGAGTCCCGTATGAACTCCTGCGTGGCTGTATATCGCTCTAGCAAGCTAACCACCTGGTCCAAGGTACCCGGGTCCCCTTGCCCCACCCAACGCTGTATCGCAACCGGCAAAGTCCGTACCAGCCGGTCGACCACCACCCTTTCCACCATCTGTCCCGGAGTCAAGCTCTCAGGCTGGAGCCACCGTTTCACCAACTGCAATAAGTCATACGCCTGGGAGCGAGCCGGCTTGGACTCCACGTAGGACCAGGAATGCACCCGTTGGGCTCGGACATAAGTATTGACCCCCAGTCTAGCAAGGATCTCACCTTTGAGTCTGGCGTAGTCCTGTGCTTCCTCCCAACTGAGGTCCGTGTAGGCCTTTTGGGCATCGCCCATCAGGAATGGCGCCACCACTTCAGCCCACTGAGCGGAAGGGAGGCCTTCTCGTTCTGCGGTGCGCTCGTAGACGGTGAGGAAGGCTTCTACGTCGTCCTCCGGGCTCAGCTTCCGCAGGGCCGATCGGACCCGGTCCCGGGCCTCACGCCGCTCCGGGGGAGGCGCTGTTGGCGGGTCTCGTAAGGCCGCAATTTGCTGCAGGAGCAGTTCATTCGTTTTCTGCTGTTGTAGAAACTGCTCCTGTTGTAGCAACCGCTGCTGCTCCTGCTGCTCCTGTTGTAGCAACTGCTGTTGCTCCTGCTGTCGCTGGTGCTGCTCCTGCAGTCGGAGCTGCTGCTCTTCATGTCGCTGCTGCTGTTCCTGCTGCCGCTGCTGGGTAAGTACCAGCTGCCTTAGGATTTCCTCCATATCAGCGGCAGGCCTGAACTGTAGCGTGGCCGGCTTAAGTAGGGACATGCAGGGCCGGGCACCCCGCAAGACTGGCGGCTATTCTGACGGCTGCTCCTCTCACTTTAGGTGCCGCTCATTGGCCTCATGAAACAGTCACTTTCACCGGGCCGGCCTGCTTGCCCGCATTCTCCACCATATGTGGGGCAGCGCCTGGATCGCAAGTCAGTTAACACGTGGAGCCCGGTAGTGGTTCAAACAGGACCCGGTGTTTATTGCTGATACACACAGCGGTGGCACAGTCTGCCGGAATCCGGGTCGCAGCCGGGTACACAAGACACAGTTCATATAACGTACCCGGGTCCTTCGGGCCAAAGGCCTCCGTTATGGGTCACCCCGAGTTCCTCCAGCCCTCCTGGGCTAGGCCGTGTTAGTCTAGCACACGGCCTCCTGGAACTCTAGACCTCTCCTTTCTGTATATCTGCTGCTGCTGCAGCCAAAGCACAAATCTGTGTACAGGGAACCCCGCCCTGCCTCCTGACCAGGCTTTTAACTCCGTGTCTACTTCCGGGACCTTGCAAGACCCGGAGCGGAGGGAGCGGACCGTCCCTTTCTCTCACACCCTATACCGGGCTCAATACGTGACAGTGCGCATTCTGGGGGAGACATAGCGCCCCTCGCATATGATCCCCCGCACTGTCTCACAATATGTATATATATATATATTTGGAGACACTGCTGTACTATGTATATATAATATGTAGACTGTGCTGTATATATAATATGGAGGCTGTGCTGGACTATACAACTATACATATTATTTGGAGGCTACAGCTGGGCTGCCACATCCTCCAGATAATATATACATTCTGGCACATCCTCCAGATAATATACTGTATATGCAGCCTGGCACACCCTCTGAATAATATATACAGCCTGGCACAGCCTCTGAATAATATATACAGCCCGGCACAGCCTCTGAATAATATATACAGCCCAGCACAGCCTCTGAATAATATATACAGCCAGCACAGCCTCTGAATAATATATACAGCCCAGCACAGACTCTGAATAATATACACAGCCCAGCACAGCCTCTGAATATTATATATAGCACAGTACAGCCTCCGAATAGTATATATAGCCCCACACAGCTTTAAATAATATATACAGTCCAGTACAGCCTCCAAATAATACACTGTGTTCCAAATTATTATGCAAATGTTCTTTTTCTCTGATTTTACTAAATGGTTGGTGCAAACGACAGTCAGTGTAATAAAAGTCATCACCTGTTAGAGTATACATCAAATTTTATTGAAGAAATCTCCCTATGATAACAGTACAATTTTCTAAATTAAAAAACTCTAAAAGCACTGTTCCAAATTATAACGCACAGTAGAGTTTGTAAACATTTGATATGTTTGAAAGAACTGAAAATGCTCATTTGTTGAATTTGCAGCATTAACAGGTCACATTCACTGAAATAAAAAGCTATTTAACTCCAAAACATCCTAACAGGCCAAGTTACATGTTAACATAGGAACCCTGCTTTGATATCACCTTCACAATTCTAGCATCCATTGATATTGTGAGTTTCTGGAGAGTTTCTGCTTGTATTTCTTTGCATGATGTCAGAATAGCCTCCCAGAGCTGCTGTTTTGATGTGAACTGCCTCCCACCCTCATAGATCTTTTGCTTGATTATACCCCTAAGGTTCTCTATAGGGTCGGGGTCAGGGGAAGATGGTGGCCACACCATGAGTTTATCTCCTTTTATGCCCATAGCAGCCAATGGCACAGAGGTATTCTTTGTAGCATGAGATGGTGCATTGACATGCATGAGGATGATTTTGCTCCTAAAGGCATGTTTTTGCTTTTAGTACCATGGAAGAAAGGTCTCAGTTGGAAACTCTATATACGTTGCAGAAGTCATTTTCACACCTTCAGGAACCTTAAAGGGGCCTTCCAGCTGTTTCCCAATGATTCCAGCCCAAAACATGACTCCTCCACTTCCTTGCTGACTTTGCAGCCTTGTTGGGACATGGTGGCATCTGTGACGCCCCACTAAGAGTACGTCACAGGAGGGTACTGCACCCCTGACTAAGGTGCCGTGTTCTCCGTCCCAGTGGTGAATAGGATAATCCTGAGGCTCCATACACCACATGGAACCAATTAGACACCCCTTTCCTGGGTAACCGGTCCTGGTGAGAGGAGAGTTAGGGTATATAGCAGTGGGGAGAGCAGTAAGGAGTTAGAATAGAGGAGTGACAAGAACAAGGGAAGTCGAGTCGTGACAGAAAAGACAGCTAACAGGGAGGGCACCGAGAACTGGTGACCCAGAAGGAGAAAGGGGCCGAGAGAGAGAGATAGAATACCCGAGCCCAGTCCACAATCCGGAGTACCGGCTCCGAGGTGGTTCAGATGATTTAACCCTGCACCACAGTACCCGGAGTGGTTGAAGGCTTTACAGGAGCATAACTCACAGTTTCACCATCACCGCAGCTATACCAGGGGGTACTCACCATTGAGGACCAGGACCCCGAGCGTCTGGGCCAAGACAACGGGAACTCCAATCGAGGGCCCTCTGTACCCTGGCTGGGTTTGCTAAAGCAGCGAAGAGAAAGAGGACAGTCAGGATAGAAGATAAGATAAGATAAGATAAACTTTATTGATCCCGGAGGAAATTACAGTATTACAGAAGGACACCTATGGAGCCTCAGAGGGACACTATTTACCGCAGGGACCGCCCGGTCCGTTACTTGGCATTGAGAACCATTTCACCTGTCTGCCATTCAAGAACTAAGTAAACACCCGTTCAGAGGAGTAACGTGTTTGAGCTTTCTTTCGGGACTACCACTAATCACCTTGCCTTACACAAACAACTGAGCTGCCATATTACTCTACTGCAGCTCTCGACTCCGGGGTCCCCGCTCGTCCTGTAGGGAGCGGTTCCACCTTGCTGCCGCCCATCACCCCGGTGGTGGTCCAAGCAGTGTCGGTGCCATGACCGTAACCCTACAGGTGGCGTCACAAACTAATAACTTTCACCCCTTTTTATTATTTTACTTTAACCCTTTTATTGACCACCGGGCCCACAACCTCAGGCACCGGAACCGTGACTGACAGCCAGCGCCTGAGATCTGAGAACCCGGCCCACGGTGAGTCAGCATCCACCAACCATCCACTACTCTATTCATCTGGACCATCCAGGGTTTCTCGGCACTCATCAGTAAACAAGACTGTTTGAAAATTAGTCTTCATGTATATCTGGACCCACTGCAACTGTTTCTGCTTGTGAGCACTGTTTAGAGGTGGCCGAATAGTAGGTTTATGCACCACAGCAAGCCTTTGAAGGATCCTACACTTTGAGGTTCGAGGGACTCCAGAGGCACCAGCAGCTTCAACTATCTGTTGATTTGTAGCCCTTTTTAGCAGCTGCTCTCTTAATCTGATGAACTTGCCTAGCAGAAACCTTCCTCATTCTGCCTTTATCTGCACGAACACATCTGTGCTCAGAATCAGCCACAAATGTCTTCACAATACGATGATCACGCTTAAGTTTTTATGCAATATCAAATGTTTTCATCCCTTGTCCAAGGCATTGCACTATTTGTTGCTTTTCGGCAGCAGAGACATCCTTTTTCTTTCCCATGTTACTTGAAAACTGTGGCCTGCGTAATATTGTGGAACACTCAGTTTTCCTTTTATTGGGCTCACCTGCCAAACTAATTATCACAGATATCTGAGATTGATTTCAGTGATCCAAAGAACCCTGAGACACATTACCATCAATAGGTTTCATTGAAAAATAAATAAAAATAAAACCCTATGACACTTAAAACCAATTTGCATAATAATTTGGAATACAGTGTATATACAACCCACAGGATCTATATTATACATACAAATCCCACAGCCTCTATTATATATACAGTTAGGGCCAGAAATATTTGGACAGTGACACAAGTTTTGTTATTTTAGCTGTTTACAAAAACATGTTCAGAAATACAATTATATATATATAATATGGGCTGAAAGTGCACACTCCCAGTTGCAATATGAGAGTTTCCACATCCAAATCGGAGAAAGGGTTTAGGAATTATAGCTCTGTAATGCATAGCCTCCTCTTTTTCAAGGGACCAAAAGTAATTGGACAATGGACTCTAAGGGCTGCAATTAACTCTGAAGGCATCTCCCTCGTTAACCTGTAATCAATGAAGTAGTTAAAAGGTCAGGGGTGGATTCCAGGTGTGTGGTTTTGCATTTGGAAGCTGTTGCTGTGACCAGACAACATGCGGTCAAAGGAACTCTCAATTGAGGTGAAGCAGAACATCCTGAGGCTGAAAAAATCCATCAGAGAGATAGCAGACATGCTTGGAGTAGCAAAATCAACAGTTGGGTACATTCTGAGAAAAAAGGAATTGACTGGTGAGCTTGGGAACTCTAAAAGGCCTGGGCGTCCACGGATGACAACAGTGGTGGATGATCGCCGCATACTTTATTTGGTGAAGAAGAACCCGTTCACAACATCAACTGAAGTCCAGAACACTCTCAGTGAAGTAGGTGTATCTGTCTCTAAGTCAACAGTAAAGAGAAGACTCCATGACAGTAAATACAAAGGGTTCACATCTAGATGCAAACCATTCATCAATTCCAAAAATAGACAGGCCAGAGTTAAATTTGCTGAAAAACACCTCAAGAAGCCAGCTCAGTTCTGGAAAAGTATTCTATGGACAGATGAGACAAAGATCAACCTGTACCAGAATGATGGGAAGAAAAAAGTTTGGAGAAGAAAGGGAACGGCACATGATCCAATGCACACCACATCCTCTGTAAAACATGGTGGAGGCAACGTGATGGCATGGGCATGCATGGCTTTCAATGGCACTGGGTCACTTGTGTTTATTGATGACATAACAGCAGACAAGAGTAGCCGGATGAATTCTGAAGTGTACCGGGATATACTTTCAGCCCAGATTCAGCCAAATGCTGCAAAGTTGATTGGACGGCGCTTCATAGTACAGATGGACAATGACCCCAAGCATACAGCCAAAGCTACCCAGGAGTTCATGAATGCAAAAAAGTGGAACATTCTGCAATGGCCAAGTCAATCACCAGATCTTAACTCAATTGAGCATGCATTTCACTTGCTGAAATCCAGACTTAAGACGGAAAGACCCACAAACAAGCAAGACCTGAAGGCTGCGGCTGTAAAGGCCTGGCAAAGCATTAAGAAGGAGGAAACCCAGCGTTTGGTGATGTCCATGGGTTCCAGACTTAAGGCAGTGATTGCCTCCAAAGGATTCGCAACAAAATATTGAAAATAAAAATATTTTGTTTGGGTTATGTTTATTTGTCCAATTACTTTTGACCTCCTAAAATGTGGAGTGTTTGTAAAGAAATGTGTACAATTCCTACATTTTCTATCAGATATTTTTGTTCAACCCTTCAAATTAAACGTTACAATCTGCACTTGAATTCTGTTGTAGAGGTTTCATTTCAAATCCAATGTGGTGGCATGCAGAGCCCAACTCGCGAAAATTGTGTCACTGTCCAAATATTTATGGCCCTAACTGTATATCTTCCGGCTGGCGAGCCGCTGACCTCTGTGCAGCAGTAGCTGAGCCGCGGCTACCTGCTGCACAGAGGTCCGAGGCGAGCCAGCCGGAAGATGAGAGGCTGACGCCAGTCATCTCCCGGCTGGTGAGCCGCAAACCTCTGTGCAGCAGTAGCTGAGCCGCGGCTACCAGTCGCACAGAGGTCCGAGGCGAGCCAGCCGGGAGATAACCAGTGTCAGACGTTCATCTCCCGGCTGCTCGCTGCGGTAGTACCCCAAGCGGGATTCAAATCCCTGCCAAGCCACGCTACGTCCCTGATTGGTTGCCGCGAAGCAGCGCGTATTTGAAAACTGCATGCCATACAAATCGCGTGCCAAGCCACGCGCCGCTTCTCTGATTGGTCACCGCCAGATTTGAATGGCACTTGATTTTCAAACACACACTGCTTCGCTCATTGGTTGCTGCCGGCATCGGCGACCAATCAGAGACTTGGCGCGCGGTCTGAATGCCGCTTCGTTGGTTGGTTGCCAAGGCTGGCGGCGACCAATGAGAGACATGGCGCACGGCTTGGCGGGCGGTTTGAATACCGCTTATGTCATTAGTCGCCGCAGCTGTTATATTGGTGCAGAATTTGAACTGCCAGTCATACTGTGACGCACTTCACTCCTGTGTACAAGGCTTTGGGTCAGTGTGGCAAACATCACTCCTGTCTACAAGGCTGTCAGTCAGTGTCATGAACTTTACTCATAAACATGCATAGAGAGATGATAAATAAATATAGCATGCATACTGTAGACGATCGTCACATAGGTAGATGATAAGATAGATAGATAGATAGATAGATAGATAATAGATAGTATTGTGTATTCATTGCATTATTCTTAAATCTTCATAAATAAACTATATACATATTCTACCCGATGCGTTAGAAAAAGTTTGGACTTGCTTTCCACTTTGTTGGACATTCGCTAGACATATTACCGTATATACTCGTGTATAAGCCGAGTTTTTCAGCCCAAAAAATGGGCTGAAAACTCCCCCCCTCGGCTTATACACGGGTCAATACAGTAACAGAAGCTGTGGCTAATGGCGCTCGTCCCGCTCCTGAGGCTTCGTGGGCGGGGCTATGTGGGGTAGATGGCGCCAGGCTATTGTACACAAGGGAGGAAGAGGCAGCCAGAACCGGACCTCTCCCAACGTCCCTCCTCACCTGTCCGGTTCAGCCACAGAGCTCTATGCACCGGCGGGAGAGGAGACAGGTGGACCGTCTCTGCTCTCCCGTCCTCCGCTCCCCGACAGCACAGATCCGTCTCTCCTCCGCACAGATCTGGCTCTCCTCCACACAGGCGTTGGCAGACCAGCCGGAGCAGTCACCCAGAGCTCCCAGCTGATTACTGCACCACGATGAAGCAGATCGTGGCATCGTTCATCGCTAGATCTGAGCTCCGGAGCTCAGATCAGCGATGTCACGATCAAGCGATTTCACATCGTAAATCGCTTGATTACATGCAGCGATTTCTTGCCCGATATCGCTTAAGCGATCAAAAAGGAGATCGCTTAAACGATATCGGGCAAGAAATCGTTGCGTGTGACGGCCGCCTAAGTTGCAATTATGCAACTAAATGAGGTAGTTTTACATCAAAAGCTACAAAAGCAACATATCTCATAAAGAGTTTTATAAACTGTAACACAAGTGGGGTAATTTAGCTAATGGAGTGTATTAGTTGTAAAGTCCAATATGTGGGTTGTACCATCGGTCCACTCAAGCGGAGAATACGTAGACATCTCTCTGACTCAGTGGGAGATTTGAAGGTTAATATTTCTTCGGTCTCAACACATTTCTCTACTGTACATCATGGAAATACGTCTACTTTCCACTTTTGTGGTATAGAAAAGGTAAAACATCCTGCAAGGGGCGGGGACTATAGGAGGAAGGTTCTCAACAGAGAAACGTTCTGGATGTTCAAGCTTGGAACGCGGTTTCCTGTAGGTTTGAACATCAGGAGAGATCTGATCTTACAGTACTCTTAAGTTCAGAAATTCTTCCGTAAATTGAATTTCCTCTCCTAAAACTATTGAACCTTTTATAATTATCCTATGTTTCTCAGTGTTTCTCTTTTTAACAACTTAATTTTGTCCTCTGTCCTTTCCAGACAATGGATATTGTGGATTCTTACACAGAAATTCTTGTGAAATTATTCTGTGCCAAGTTGGTAAGATGGGATAATCATAGTACTATGTGACGTGCCTGGCATTTGCCCTGCAATATAGTTTTCACAATTGATATACTTTTGAAAGATATGTATATATAAGACAACCAAGGCATTCTCACACCACAACATTAAACACCAGATTACTGTGCCAGCTCTTTTGAATTTTTGATGAGGTTTTGGTGGTGTATGGTCAGTACAGACTTTTTTTCCTCACCTACACACTCCATAGCATTAAACACCAGATTTCTGTGACAGATTTTGACCTTTTTGATGAGGTTTTGGTGGTATATGTGTCAATGCAGACTTTTTTCCTCACATATACACTCCACAGTATTACACACCTAGATTTTTGTGCCTGATTTTTGACGAGATTTTGTTGATGTATATGTTAGAACAGACTGCTTTTTTTTCCTCACATATAAACAGCAAATTTTTTTTTTTTTTACACCCACATTCACAATAAGAACTTTATTCCATGTACATGGGTTTATTCTAGACACATCGCACTACACTTTTGCATAGAATGGTTTTCATCTTCCCTTTCTTCCGTGGTATCTTCATGTGGTTACAGGTTTAGGACAATTTTTCAGATATACGTACAATTTATTTTTTAAGAGAATTTGTACTTATGAATTTTCTGTTTTTTGATATACTCATATGAGATTTGTATTGTAGATGGGAGAAATTACCGCTATTTTCTACCATCCAGATTTGTATGCTGACATACTTGTGAATTATTCCTCCTTGAAGACGAGAAAGGAGGAGGAGAGAAAACAAGAAGAAAAAGAGAAAATCTTATGGCCACTTTACACGTCCCGATATCTTTGTCCAACTTCGATAAAAAGTCATGTGGTTCGTGCGTTGGCGCCAATATTGTTCGTGCGTTGTATGGTGTAAATGTACAATGCGACGCAAGAACGAAGCAAAAACGATATCGGGGAAGGATTGTGCAGGCTCTCCAACTGCCCAATATTGGATGGACGATCTGGCACAATCGTTCTGTGTGACAGCCCAACACCGACTTGGAGAGCTACTTCCCCTATTCACTCCCATGTTAAATGGTCGTTCCTGGGTCGCTCGTACAAGGGGGCGTATACATTGCAGTTGTGTTGCCTGCCGATATCGCCCTGTGTAACATCTATGCGATCTTGGATTTCAGCCAAAAAAGTGCGCGCTCCCGTGCAGTTGTATCTAATATCGAAATGATGTTGGGACGTGTAAAGTGGCCATTACAGCTGACTTGAGAACTTCTAATTGGTTTCCTACATGGACTGGTCACACAGCCTTTATATTTCATTCATTTGGTTGTACTCTTTAAATCATGATTAAGGCTTCCGTTTAGCCAAACACGTTGCTCTTAACCGTCCTACAGACTGATCTGACTGCGGCGCACTGTGCATTATCTAATATATAAAACCACAAGAGATTTGTGACGTCAGTTCCGTCACTTTGCACACACTTCCGTAACTTTGTCCCAGGGTATACCCGCTCAGGGTGGACCAAGATGGCCGCCGTAAGCGGGAGTCCCTGGCGACCCACACTACTCGGTATTCAACCCCCCAACCCACGTCCACACACACGTACACCCCTGACACAACACTATCGTACCCACTCCCCCTCACACACACACTCATACTCTCATGCAGACTACCAGTCTCCGGTATACTTACCCCACCACCATCCCGCTGCGCGGTGCTCCCGCTTGGCCCCGCCCACCTCATGACAGGCTCCGCCCACCTCGCGGGGCTCCTGCCAATCTCCGCCCACCTCGCGGCTCCCCAGGCTCCGCCCACCTCACGGCAATCCCGCCAGGCTCCGCCCACCTTGCGCCGCCCCCGCCTGGCTCCACCCACCTCACCTGCGCTGACCACCGAGCCTCCATCCTGGCCTGACCACTGAGCCTCCGTCCTGGGCTGACCACCAAGCCTCCGTCCTGCGCTGAACACTCCATCCTGTGCTGACCACTCAGCCTCCATCCTGTGCTGACCACTCCATCCTGTGCTGACCACTCAGCCTCCATCCTGTGATGACCACTCAGCCTCCATCCTGCGATGACCACTCAGCCTCCGTCCTGGGCTGACCACCGAGCCTCCGTCGTCTGCTGACCACCGAGCCTCCGTCCTGGCCTGACCACCGAGCCTCCATCCTGGGCTGAACACCGAGCCTCCGTCCTGCGATGACCACCGAGGCTCTGTCCTCTGCTGACCACAGAGCCGCCGTCCTGGCCTGACCACCGAGCCTCCGTCCTGCGCTGACCACAGAGCCGCCGTCCTGGCCTGACCACCGAGCCTCCGTCCTCTGCTGACCACAGAGTCGCCGTCCTGGCCTGACTACCAACCCTCCGTCCGGGCCTCACCACTGACCCTTCGTCCTGCGCTCACCACCGACCCTCCGTCCTGGGCTGGCCACTCACCCTCTGTCCTGCGCTGACCACTCTGCCTCTGTCCTGCGCTGACCACTCTGCCTCCATCCAGTGCTGACCACTCTGCCTCCTTCCTGCGCTGACCACTCTGCCTCCTTCCTGCGCTGACCATTCTGCCTCCTTCCTGCGCTGACCACTCTGCCTCCATCCTGCGCTGACCACTCTGCCTCCATCCTGCGCTGACCACTCTGCCTCCATCCTGCGCTGACCACTGAGCCTCCATCCTGCGCTGACCACTGAGCCTCCATCCTGCGCTGACCACTCTGCCTCCTTCCTGCGCTGACCACTCTGCCTCCATCCTGCAATGACCACTGAGCCTCCATCCTGCGCTGACCACTGAGCCTCCATCCTGCGCTGACCACTCAACCTCCATCCTGTGCGTACCACAGTCCGCGCTGCCAAGTTCACTCACATCAAAGAAAACTCCTCTTATTTATAGCAACATTCATCATCAAGATTAGTGGGTGTTCCCAGTCATGTGACGTCAAAAGCGTCATCAAAACAGGGAGGACACTGCATTTTGGTGCAATTTATCACAAAAACCTTATAAAACACATTTAAATATAAATACAATGTAACCCAGACGATCTAAAAAATCCGGTTAGTAAAAGCATACAAAAACTGTAGGAAAATTCAAGCTGAAAAGCCTATAAAACCGCATTGAAAAATACATACAGAGGCAGGCAATAAAAAATTAATTGGATAGTTCCCAACTTCCCAGGGAATAGAACTCATGAAGCTCAATTATTCAATTGTATGGATGCGCTTCTAATGTTCTGTGCCATCTTGAGCTTATAAAGTATGCCTCTGAGTTGAATAGTACTCATCTAAAAACTGTATTAAATAATATTCTTTTTGTTTTCCAGATGCGGCCAAAGAGGAACCAAGGATTATCATTTTGTAAAAAACTATCAACTGTTTATAATTTTTATTCATAAAATATAAAAGAGGATAAAATATGCAAAAATTTAATAAATAGAAATTGACAAAAAAAATGTAAAGAAAATTATTTAAAAAAGTTTATTTCTAATTAAATAAAAATGAGATAAAATATTGTAAAGACCATCGTTGGACTCTTCTTTTTACCAAAGGCCGAACAAAGTGATGTAGATAAAAGAATTAAAAAGGTGCTAGGAGTGTCTATTATCATTCTTCATGTGTGTGGAGCCTCAGAAGAGAAAAAGACCACTGAGCCAAAAAACCGAGTTCTATCCCATCCCATCCCATGGAAGATCCCAGCTGGCCCAGTAGGGCAACAAAAGAGTAATGCACATATTCCCACTAATTTCTTCTATACATGAAACAAGCAACCAGACTGTAATTTTTGCTATTGTAAGGTGTAATACCTATAATCATCCACAAGATGGCAGCTGCTAGGAGGATGTTGCTATAGTGATGTGAGGGAAAAGGAGACCGATACCCAACTCAGGAGAGTCTATTTGTCCGCCAGTATGGGCACATAACTAGCCCGTTAATATGAAAAAGGAATGAAGAAAGACATGAAAAAAGACAAAGTTGCTCTCGTCATGCCTGAAATGGAAAATGAGAGCAATAGTAAGTGCATGGAAAGAGTGAGCGAGAGGTAGTATGTGTGTATATGATAATTCAATACTAAAGTGCAATATTGCTATAATGAAGTGAATCTCTTGTGCTAAAACACCGGTGAGAGCAGTGTTCAACCATAGATAGTGTTACATTGTCAAAACAGTGAAAGAACTGACCAATTGATATATTTATATTAGTTCAGACACCAAATTGAGTCCTCTGGGTTTCAACGTGTCCAATTTAAATATCCAGAACTTCTCTCTTTTTTGTAGCATCTCGAATCTATTATGGCCCCTTTACACGCAGCTACAGGTAACAGGTTTTCCACAGGTAACTTACTGGTTGCAGTGAAATCATGGAGAGATTATTCCATTTGTACACAGCAACAAGATAGAACCACGTCTCCATGATTTCACTGCAGCCAGTAAGTTACCTGTGGAAAACCCGTTACCTGTAGCTGCGTGTAAAGGGGCCATTAGGGATATGTGGTCCTATGTGATCTATAGGGGTGATTCTTATAAGTGTGAAATCTCTATTGTGGTGTGTGTCAAAGTGGTAAGATATACCATGTGCTTTAAAACCATTCACTGAGCCTCCATCCTGTGCTGACCACTGAGCCTCCATCCTGTGCTGACCACTCAATCCTGTGCTGACCACTCAGCCTCCATCCTGTGCTGACCACTGAGCCTCCATCCTGCGCTGACCACTGAGTCTCCATCCTGCACTGACCACTGAGCCTCCATCCTGCGCTGACCACTGAGCCTCCATCCTGTGCTGACCACTCTATCCTGTGCAGACCACTGAGCCTGCATACTGTGCTGACCACTGACCCTCCATCCTGCGCTGACCACTCTGCCTCCATCCTGCGCTGACCACTGAGCCTCCATCCTGCGCTGACCACTGAGCCTCCATCCTGCGCTGACCACTCAGCCTCCATCCTGTGCTGACCACTCAGCCTCCATCCAGTGCTGACCACTCTGCCTCCTTCCTGCGCTGACCACTCTGCCTCCTTCCTGCGCTGACCACTCTGCCTCCATCCTGCACTGACCACTGAGCCTCCACCCTGCGCTGACCACTGAGCCTCCATCCTGCGCTGACGACAGCCTCCATCCTGTGCTGACCACTCTGCCTCCATCCAGTGCTGACCACTCTCCCTCCTTCCTGCGCTGACCACTCTGCCTCCATCCTACTGTGACGACCATCCCCTGTGAGGCCGAGCTGCTGGTAGGCAGCACCCCGAGAAACCCCGAGACCCTTAACCCCTATACAGGGATCTGGAATTACAGCGGAGCCCAGGGGGTAGCTGCCTATATGAGCAACAGAGCCGGGGAGGTCGCCAGGGGAAAATCAAGACCCGAAAAACGAAGTCAGAAATCCGAGTCAAAACCGAGAGGGCAGCAAAGGTACAAAATCGTCAGGCAGTAGCAGAGTCAAAAATCCAGGCAAAGGTCAAGGGCAAAACCAAGAGGGCAGCTGAGGTACAAAATCAATAGGCAGAGGCAGAGTCAGAAATCCAGGCAAGGTCAGAGACAAAACTAAACATACACTATATCACTGGGGAACCAAAACTATATCTGGCGGCCTGCAAGACAGGCTCCAATGTATTTGAAGGGCGCGGTTACCTCCCATAGGCTGGAGCTCACAGCCTGATGACCTCAACCGGACCGCCCCTAGATCCAGGCCAGATGGAGATGCACGACTGGCTCCACCCACACCACCTCTGACAGATCAGGAATGAGTGGAAGAGGATACTGGTTTTTTACAGTGATCGCGTTTAATTCGCGGTAATCAATGCAAGGTCTGAGGCCGCCATCTTTCTTTCCCACAAAAAAGAACCCAGCTCCTACTGGTGAGGTGGATGGTCTAATATACCCTTTTCTCAGACTGTCTGCTATGTAATCATTCATGGTCTGACGTTCTGGACCAGAGAGGTTAAATATTCTCCCCTTTGGGAGACGAGAAGCAGGTATCAAATCTATGGCGCAATCATACTTTCTGTGAGGGGGTAATTTCTCTGATTCCTGAATAGAAAACACATCCTCAAAGTCTCTAAAGGCGAATAGTACAAAGGGAGGAGTCTTGACCTTCACTTGGTTTACAGATAGCGAGATACAGTGTTCCTGACACTTTGGGCTCCAGCGCACGATGTCACCCAAGTGCCAGTCTATGACTGGGTTATGTTTACGTAACCATGGCATGCCAAGGATTACTGCAGATGATAAATTATTGATAGCAAAAAATGACACATTTTCAGCATGTTTTCAGCAAAACCGAGAGGGCAGCGAAGGTACAAAATCGTCAGGCAGTAGCAGAGTCAAAAATCCAGGCAAAGGTCAAGGGCAAAACCAAGAGGGCAGCTGAGGTACAAAATCAATAGGCAGAGGCAGAGTCAGAAATCCAGGCAAGGTCAGAGACAAAACTAAACATACACTATATCACTGGGGAACCAAAACTATATCTGGCGGCCTGCAAGACAGGCTCCAATGTATTTGAAGGGCGCGGTTACCTCCCATAGGCTGGAGCTCACAGCCTGATGACCTCAACCGGACCGCCCCTAGATCCAGGCCAGATGGAGATGCACGACTGGCTCCACCCACGCCACCTCTGACAGAAGAACGCAGGCTGCGCCTAACGGACACCTCTGCAGGGCCCGCTCCTCTGCGACCAACACCACCCAGAGGGGAAACACAGCGGCGTTCAGCGACAGAGGCAGACGTCGCGGGAGCAGTTCCATATGAGGACAAGGCCCTCCTATCACCGGCGCCACCAGCCGAAGGAACCCGGCTCCTCCCAGCGGCCGAGGCAGGAACACCAGCCACCGAGTCCAATGGCGATGTGACACCTACGCTGACCACTGAGCCTCCATCCTGCGCTGACCACTGAGCCTCCATCCTGCGCTGACCACTGAGCCTCCATCCTGTGCTGACCACTCTGCCTCCTTCCTGTGCTGACCACTCTGCCTCCATCCTGTGCTCACCACTGAGCTTCCATCCTGCACTAACCACTGAGCCTCCATTCTGCGCTGACCACTGAGCCTCCATCCTGTGCTAACCACTCACTCCTGTGCTGACCACTCCATCCTGTGCTGACCACTGAGCCTCCATCCTGTGCTGACCACTGAGCCTCCATCCTGTGCTCACCACTGAGCCTCCATCCTGTGCTCACCACTGAACCTCCATACTGCGCTGACCACTCAGCCTTCATCCTGCGCTGACCACTCCATCCTGTGCTGACCACTCAGCCTCCATCCTGCGCTGACCACTCTGCCTCCTTCCTGCGCTGACCACTCTGCCTCCATCCTGCGCTGACCACTCTGCCTCCATCCTGTGCTGACCACTCTGCCTCCATCCTGCGCTGACTACTCCATCCTGTGCTGAGCACTCAGCCTCCATCCTGCGCTGACCACTCTGCCTCCTTCCTGCGCTGACCACTCTGCCTCCATCCTGCGCTGACCACTCTGCCTCCATCCTGCGCTGACCACTTAGCCTCCATCCTGCGCTGACCACTGAGCCTCCATCCTGTGCTGACCACTCTGCCTCCTTCCTGTGCTGACCACTTTGCCTCCATCCTGCGCTAACCACTGAGCCTCCATTCTGCGCTGACCACTGAGGCTCCATCCTGTGCTGACCACTGAGCCTCCATCCTGTGCTGACCACTCAATCCTGTGCTGACCACTCAGCCTCCATCCTGTGCTGACCACTGAGCCTCCATCCTGCGCTGACCACTGAGCCTCCACTTTGCGCTGACCACTGAGCCTCCACCCTGCGCTGACCACTCCATCCTGTGCTGACCACTGAGCCTCCATACTGTGCTGACCACTGACCCTCCATCCTGTGCTGACCACTCCATCCTGTGCTGACCACTCAGCCTCCATCCTGCAATGACCACTGAGCCTCCATCCTGCGCTGACCACTGAGCCTCCATCCTGCGCTGACCACTCAACCTCCATCCTGTGCTGACCACTCACTCCTGTGCTGACCACTCCATCCTGTGCTGACCACTGAGCCTCTATCTTGTGCTGACCACTGAGCATCCATCCTGTGCTCACCACTGAGTCTCCATCCTGTGCTGACTACTGAGCCTACATACTGCGCTGACCACTCCATCCTGTCCTGACCACTCAGCCTCCATCCTGCACTGACCACTCAGCCACCATCCTGCGCTGACCACTCAACCTCCATCCTGCGCTGACCATTCCATCCTGTGCTGACCACTCAGCCTCCATCCTGCGCTCACCACTCAGCCTCCATCCTGCACTGACCACTCAGCCTCCATTCTGCACTGACCACTCAGCCTCCATCCTGCACTGACCACTGAGCCTCCATCCTGTGCTGACCACTGAGCCTCCATCCTGTGCTGACCACTGAGCCTCCATCCTGCGCTGACCACTCCATCCTGTGCTGACCACTGAGCCTCCATCCTGCACTGACCACTGAGCCTCCATCCTGCGCTGACCACTCTGCCCCCATCCTGCGCTCAACACTCTGCCTCCATCCTGCGCTCAATACTCTGCCTCCATCCTGCGCTGACCACTCTGCCTCCATCTTGCGAATACCACTCTGCCTCCATGCTGCACTGACCACTGAGCCACTGCGCAGTGCTAACCACTGAGCCAACGCACTGTGAAAACCACTGAGCCATCAAATACAGTGCTAACAACTGAGCCACCGTACAGTGCTAACCACTGAGCCACCATATACAGTGCTAACCACTGGGCCACAATATACAGTTCTAACCACTGAGCCACCATATACACTGAAAACCACTGAGCCATCATACCGTGCTAACCACTGAGCCATCATACTGTGCAAACCATTAAGCCTTCACACCGTGAAAACCACTGAGCCATCAAATACACTGCTAACCACTGAGCCACCATATACACTGAAAACCACTAAGCCATCATACTGTGCTAACCACTGAGCCAGCGTATACTGTGCTATCCACTAAGCCACCGCGCAGTGCTAACCACTGAGCCACCGTATACAGTGCTAACCACTGAGCCACAGTATACAGTGCTAACCACTGAGCCACCGTATACAGTGCTAACCACTGAGCCACCATATACAGTGCTAACCACTGAGCCACCGTATACAAGGCTAACCACTGAGCCACCGTATACAAGGCTAACCATTGAGCCACCGTATACAAGGCTAACCACTGAGCCACCATATAATAGGCTAACCACTGAGCCACCATACACAGTGCTAATTACTGAGCCACCATATACAGTGCGAACTACTGAGCCACCATATACAGTGCTAACCACTGAGCCATCGTACAGTGCTAACCACTGAGCCACCATATACAGTGCTAACCACTGAGCCACCATATACAGTGCTAACCACTGAGCCACCGTACAGTGCTAACCACTGAGCCACAGTACAGTGCTAACCACTGAGCCACCATATACAGTGCTAACCACTGAGCCACCATATACAGTGCCAACCACTGAGCCACCATATACAGTGCTAACCACTGAGCCACCATTTACAGTGCTAACCACTGAGCCACCGTATACTCTGCTACCCACTGAGCCACCTGTATACACAAAATTAATTTCACGGCACTCCCCTAACTATTAGTAAATAAACTATATATGGATTCTTAACTACCCGATTCTTTAGAATCGGGCCGCCATCTAGTTTTTATATATTTTTATGGATTTGCAATAAAGTGTTGTTTTATATATTTTTCCTCTAAGTGCTGCCGTTTTTCCCCATCCCTGGGTCAATCTCTGCCTTCTGGTTTCATAATCGGCGGTTGTGAAGCCACGACTCATGCTATGAAGGGGATTCTCGGAGAAGGACATCAATGGTGACCTGATATTTTTTTCTTGTACTAAGATGCGTTAGAATCGGGCCACCATCTAGTATTATATATACACAGCCTGCAGCTTCATTGTATTCATGAATCATGGTCTGTGTTAAAGGGGCCCACTGAGACAGTTTCGCCCGGGGCGCACAAAAACCTGGAGCCGGCCCTGATTGCCCTGATCTCTGTGTAAGTGTTTGTGGGGCCAAAAAAAATGCATCCTAAGGGTGCCTTCACACTGCGGCAGCGTCCGGTCCGGGACTGTCAGGGGTGACAGCCTGGACCGGAGTTTTGCTGCATAGAATACTATCGGGCTGCACGGAGCTGGATCGCGCCGGGTGGCAATTATCTGCCAACCGGCTGCTAGCTCGCCGGATGAATCCTGCAGAAGTGGGGATTTGTCTGCCGACTCCAAAAACGTTGCATGCACCATTTTTGGAGTCGGCAGACAAATCCCCACTTCTGCAGGATTCATCCGGCGAGCTAGCAGCCGGATGGCAGATAATTGCCACCCGGCGCGATCCAGCTCCGTGCAGCCCGATAGTATTCTATGCAGCAAAACTCCGGTCCAGGCTGTCACTCCTGACAGCCCCGGACCGGACGCCGCCGCAGTGTGAAGCCAGCCTAACATTTGACAGTGATCCCATACCGCCTGTACAGATTCAGTACTATGAGGTGGATCTTTGTACTCTGTTTACTTTGAAAATATTTCATGATTTCATCTATTTATATGTTTTTATTGCTATATCGGTGTTTTGACACTAATAGTGCAGTCCTTTTGATGTTTTAATGATGTTTTGCACCTGGCATTGGATTGTTGTTGTTTTTTTTTTTTAAATGTATACACGTCACACCCCTGGTCTGTTATAAATAGGTTGGCCGGCCACTTTTCTGTAAGTGAATTTATATCCTGAAGTAGGCAACCGCCCATAAAACGTGTAGATAAAATAAAATCTTTTTACTAAGGCTGGTTTCACACTGCAGTTTTTTCCCTGATCAGGTTCGATCAGGTTTGTGTGTCAAAACCAGGAGTGTCTCCAAAACTCAGAACAGGTGTCAATCTTTTAATTATAGTTTTTCTCTGACATTATTACATGGGTTGTCCCAAATTGATTAAAGGAATTGTAATCTTAATGTATGTAAACTTGTGATTTTGCAGAAAGTAATAAAAATGCCTTAACATATTCTCTCTCTCTCCCATTATTCTGGCATTTGACAAATATTAATAATTTTATGGGCCCATCCTGGTATATATGTCCCTCAAGTGGTATATATGACTCCCATGCTGGGATATATGAGCTCCTTCCTGGTATATATAAGCTCCTTCCTGATATATATGATCCCCTCCTAAGCTATTAGCTGAATTACTAAAGGAGACATACACTCTTTGATTTTGAACTTGCACTTTGCTACAGTCTATGATTGCGGGGTCCTTCACTTTTATAGACCCTGTTTTACATGGAGTGTATTTACTCATAGAAGGTATTCCCTCTTCATTCCAAATTTTAATCTTTTTTAACAATTTATAAAAATTAAGAATTTTAAATTATTTATGTAGGCATGTGTTTCTTCATAGCCTCTGAATATGTTCTCAGGTAGTGCTTATTGATAACATATTCCAAGTGGTATGCATTATTACCCAGTTTGACAGAAGTGTTAAATGATTTTAATGTATGAGCAGCCATAGGACCCACTCCCATATACAAGTTTTGCATGCATGTTGTTTCTTTTTACAATAGAACATGAACTCATTTTAGCCTATGATCTCATTCATGTGTCCTTTTTTTTTTCTTTTTTCTTTTTGTTTTGCATACCAATGGTTCACAAAAATAGCAGGGACATGTCTGAGACTTGTTCAATTCATGGACTGGACTCGCGCATGTCACTGAGTTGTTCTGTGATGTAACAGAAAGCACACGGATGCCATCTGTGTTTTGTACAAAAATAGTGAGGCCTAGTTACACTGATTATTTGGTTATCAGAAGTAAATAATAGAACAATAGGTATAGAATACTTAGGCACACAAGAGAAAAAATAAGAAAATATGGAGCAGTTGCTTGTTGCTTTTAGCTATATTTATTTGGGGATTTCATGAAAATAAACAAGAGAACAGTCCATAATTTGTCAATCTGACGTCTTGACTTGATAAGTCTTTATCAAATGGTACTCTATCTATAAAATTGAATCAAAAATAATATAAAAAAAAATCAATATTTGTTCAAAATACATAATGAAATTCAACCATTTAATTTTATAAGATATATACAACATCCAAATACAGTATAAGAATCCAAATCAAAAAGTCACTCTAATTACACAGTAATTATATAAATTGTATATGACGTACAATATTATGTTTAATTACAGATAGCATCATAACGAAAGGTAATTCACCAATTAAGCAAGATAGGGCAATTGATGGTGGTGATGAGTATAATAGAGAAAACAGGGGGAGCCAGCACAGCCAAAAATTGCTAAAAAAATAAATGTGTAAATACACCTGTCACTACCATACTGCATACAAATAAGAAATAATCTTTTGAGCCACTCTTCCACGCCAAGGAATGTCTCAGATAGAGTGGTTGTCATGAGTATAATACAACCAAAGGTGAATCCGAAGAATTGAAATAGTTTACCCTAATTAAGCAAAAATCCAGGCAGGTGTCAATTTGACTTAATTCTAGGAATGATCCAGATGTGTACCAGGTGTGTTATGTGAGATGGGAATCAATTAATTGCTATTGGGTCAGAGGATGAAAGGAAAAAAGTGCAAATAAGAATAATTATCAGTGATGAAACCCTGAGGATTCCTTTGGGACAAACAACCAATCTGTGGCCAATAATTTAGAACATAGACCAACACTAACCAGTTTTGGTTAGTGTACAAGTGCTGTGAGATATACAAAAAGATATATACACATAGGTTATAATTCTAGATGCAATCAGGAAACCTATATGACATGGGTTCAATTACATTATCCTATGATAATAGAAATATATAATCATGGAGACAAAAGAAGAAATAATTTATTTTACCATATAGTGTACAGGAAAATGGGAATAAATTCAAAGTGCGGTGAAATTGCTAAAAAAAAAAGTGGAATTACATGGTTTTTTTTTTTTTTTTATTCACCTTGTTCACTATATGGTAAAACACATGTTGGTATGATGCCTCAGTTTGGTACGAGTTCGTAGATACCAAACATGTATATTTTTACTGTTATCTATGTGGTGAAAAAAATTCAGAAGTTTGAAAAAGAATAATTGCTCTTTTGTTGCCATTTTCCATGACCTGTAGTGTTTTTATTTTTCAGGATCTGGGGCTGTGTGATGGCTTATTTTTTGCGTCTTGAGCTGACGTTTCTAATGATACCATTTTTTCTGTAGATATGTTGTTTTGATCACCATTTTTGCATTATATTGCAATGTTGCAGCAACCAAAAAAGGAATTTTGGCGTTTGGACTTCTTTTTCCGTTACACAGTTTACTGATCTGATTAATATATTTAGATAGATCGGGCATTTCTGAACGCGGAGATACCAAATATGTGTATTTTTTTCCATTTTTTTAATAGTTTTATTTTGAACTGTGTTTTTTTTCATAATTTAAAAAACTTTTTAAAAATGTTCTCTTTATTTTACACTACCCTTTAGGGCGTTACAGTGCTGCACTGTCCGATCGCTTGTGCTATGTAGACATGAGCTGCAGCTCATCTCTATAGAGCACAAGTGATCATTTCTGGTGGATGCTGGCGCTCACCAGCCATCCACAGGTAGAGAACCCAGAGAGCTTCCTGTGTCACCACAGGACCCTAGGCTCTGCAGGTATCACATCAAGATTCCGTGATCGCCTTGTGGGATTTCAGATCATGGCGGGGAACAGTGCTTTGAATCATTCACTCACATTGCAATTCAAAGGGTTAACACAGCCAATCGGATCTCTGACCCGATCAGTGGTGTTAGCTACACATCTCATCTGCTGATATCAGCTGAGATGTGGGGGGAAAGATGTGAGCTCACTGTCGGAACTTACATCAGTACGCCATGTGTGGTAAAGAGGTTAATTAGGATAAGCTATATCTTTATCTGGACTTTTTCTTTTCCCTGTCCTCATAGCTTAGTATTTTTATTTTTTCCTTTTCCCTTTCTATCACCCTGTCTTCCTAGGTCCGTTTTCTTCTAGTTCCTTTCATTTTTCTCACCCCCCACTTTTTTCCATACACACCATGATTTTCACCATTAATCAATTATTTTAATATTCCTCCTAAGGTCGGCTGCACACCACGGTGTGATCAGGTCCGGGGCTGTCCGATGCGAACCTGACAGCCCCGGCCCCGATTTTGACACAATGTAGCCCTATGGTGCCAGATAGGGCCGGATGGCAGTGATTTACCATCCGCTTTGTCCCTGTCCGGTAGCATTAGGCTGCATTAGTTTTTTGCCCCGGACACAAAATCGGAGCTTGCAGCATTTTTGTGTCAAAAAATTAAACCAAGCCGTATCCTGCCAGATTCTCCTAGATCCGGTGTGATCCGTTGCCCCCTAACATGGGAGTCTATGGGGCACCGGACCCGACAGAGAATCTGTAAGGTTCCCGGACGGCGGGTGCTGAAGCTCAGCGCCGGCCGTGCTGAACTTCAGCACCTGGAGCTGTCCCCTGCTGAGATTTCAGGACCGCGGATAGCTCCTCGCTAGCCACAATACTGTCATCTTAGTAGGGACAGCTCCTTCAGCTGCGCTTTGTCAAATCTTGCTGCAAACAGGACTGGAGGGCATATTAACGCTCCGTTTCTGTTTGTCCGGAGCTTTTAGGCTGTGTCCGGTGCCTCCTGCAAAGCACTGGACACAGCCTCACAGCCGAAAAAACGTGGTGTGAAACCGGCCTAAGGAATCACCTTGGTTGTATTATACACATCACCCCAACATTTGCCCTATCTTACTTAATAGGTAATTACCCTTCGTGATGATGCTATGTGTAATTAAACATAACATTGAGCGTCATATACAATTTATATAATTACTGTGTATTCTTTTAACTTTTTGATTTGGATTCTTCTTTTGGATGTTATATTCATCTTATAAAATGAAATGGTTGAATTTAATTACGTATTTTGAACAAATATTGAATTTTTTATGTTATTTTCGATTCAGTACCATTTGATAAAGAATTATCATGTCGAAATGTCAGAATGACTCACAATGCCTGGAAGGACTTCAATTTTGGGACTGGCCATGGGTCTCCTGACCAAAAGTTTGGATCAGGAGAGCAGCAGCCAGAGTGGAATTTGCACTTCTTACACAGATGGTGAAACTCAGACTTGTGAAGTTGGTTTTCAATTCAGTCCAGATGAATTCCATTCACTTCAACTGCTGCATGTTGCATTAAGCGTTTGGGTTCTGTACCATCATGATCTGTAAATATACATAATAACAGTTCACACAAAATATTTATTATCAGAATAATCTAAATCTAATTCTAAATTTACAAATATAGTAATATTTTATATTTTTCTTAAGGAGAACCTGTGACCAGTTAAAAAAATAGAAAGTTTCTCGTAATTTTTTCTGCTTTTCTCGTAATTATAACATTTAATTTTTAATTCTTTCATATGGTTCTAGAGATATGTGTCATTTTAGTTAGTTCAAATTTTTATGGTCTGTATAGTGGGGGTAGTTCTCACAGGTTAATAATGCAGAGAAGCCTAATGATGCCCCCCAAAAATCCTCAGATAATGAAGAGAATAGGAAAAGAGTTTAAATTAAAAACTGACCATTATTACCTACTGACAAGTCCTCTTTAAACATAGCATTACATCATTACTAGTTATAAGCAAGCATGCTCACCACTGCTCAATACTGGATTGAGCTTTGGGTACATGGGTATGCCCATTACTTGACAAGTATTTTGAGTCCCCGCCCCACATGTTTCAAAACTGTTAGACAGAAAATTAACATGTGGGGATTGCCTGCTATACCCAGTTATGCCATATCCTTGTTGGCTACTGGCATTACTGTGATTGGCTGGACACATCGCATCATCTGGTCTCATATTAGACTGTGAGCCCTCGCGGACAGGGTAATCTCTCCCCTCCTGTATCTGTACAACCTGATTGTCCATATATATTATATTTGTCCTCGTCTACCCTTTCCATATGCAAAGTACCATGGAATTTAATGGCACTATATAAATAATAATAATAATATTAGACCCAGTGACACAATACTTGTCACACTATCCACTGGAAGCATTACAGGGATAGTTGATCTAGGGGTGAGAGCTTAGATTAGATCAGGCATATAGGCAGGGTTTATTGCCTTACAGTCCTTCTATAGGTGTACTACTGCTGCAACCTGAAAACCTTTCAGGGTTACAATGTCTTTTCTCCAGTATAACCATTGTTACCTGCATTCAGAGCCATATTTGCCCTTGGGCACTTGAGGGCACGTGCCTAGGGCGCCGGAATTCAGGGGGAAGGGGCGCCTGAGCATGTTTTATTTTTATCTATTTTATTTTTTTGGGGGGCTCCGGGGTTGAGTTGGTTTGCGCCGCCTGCCCCAAACCCTCCCGCGCCCCCCCCACCTGAGTGATCAGGTCTGACCACCCTCGCATAGCCTGCTGCTACACTGATCCTAACAGGCTAACATCCGGTGGCTGCTGAAGGGACGAGGAGCGGCGGTCATGTGACAGAGGTCAGCAGCATGATGGTGACTTCACACTGCTGACAGGACTCTGCTGCTGCAGCGCACAGAAGGAGAGGAAGAATCTGTCTGGCGCTATGAGCCTGGAGCGTGGATCAGGTAAGATGTTACTAAGCCGAAGATTATAGTACCAAAGCAGTCCTGAGGGGCAGCCTGGATAAGAAGGGGGCAGGTCCGGCAGGAGCCACATGCATGGATGGGAGGGGGGGCAGGAGCCACATGCATGGATGGGATGGGAGGGTGCAGGAGCCACATGCATGGATGGGATAATTGGGAGGCAGGAGCCACATGCATGGATGGGATGGGAGGGGGGGGCAGGAGCCACATGCATGGATTTAGGAGCCACATGCATGGATGGGATGGGAGGGGGCAGGAGCCACATGAATGGATGGGATGGGAGGGTGGCAGGAGCCACATGCATGGATGGGAGGGGGAAAGGAGCCACATGCATGGATGGGAGGGGGGCAGGAGCCACATGAATGGATGGGATGGGGGCAGGAGCCACATGCATGGATGGGATGGGATCGGGGCAGGAGCCACATGCATGGATGGGATGGGAGGGGGGCAGGAGCCACATGCATGGATGGGATGGGAGGGGGGCAGGAGCCACATGCATGGATGGGAGGGGGCCAGGAGCCACATGCATGGATGGGATGGGAGGGGGCAGGAGCCACATGCATGGATGAGATGGAAGGGGGCAGGAGCAACATGCATGGATGGAATGGGAGGGGGCAGGAGCCACATGCATGGATGGGAGGGGGAAAGGAGCCACATGCATGGATGGGAGGGGGGCAGGAGCCACATGAATGGATGGGATGGGGGCAGGAGCCACATGCATGGATGGGATGGGATCGGGCAGGAGCCACATGCATGGATGGGATGGGAGGGGGCAGGAGCCACATGCATGGAGGGAGGGGACAGGAGCCACATGCATGGATGGGATGGGAGGGGGCAGGAGCCACATGCATGGATGGGATGGGAGGGGGCAGGAGCCACATGCATGGATGGGATGGAAGGGGGCAGGAGCCACATGCATGGATGGGAGGGGGCAGGAGCCACATGCATGGATGGGATGGGAGGGGGCAGGAGCCACATGCATGGATGGGATGGAAGGGGGCAGGAGCAACATGCATGGATGGAATGGGAGGGGGCAGGAGCCACATGCATGGATGGGATGGGAGGGGGGCAGGAGCCACATGCATGGATGGGAGGGGGACAGGAGCCACATGCATTGATGGGATGGGAGGGGGGAAGTAGCCACATGAATGGATGGAAGGGGGCAGGAGCCACATGGATGGGATGGGAGGGTGCAGGAGCCACATGCATGGATGGGAGGGGGGCAGGAGCTGCACTGGATGGAGAGTAGATGGAGAGGGCAGGAGCCACATTGGATGGAGAGGGAAGGAGCCGCATTGGATGGAGGGGGCAGGAGCCGCATTGAATGGAGGGGGCAGGAGCCGCACTGGATGCAGGGGGCAGGAGCCGCACTGGATGGAGGGGGCAGGAGCAGCACTGGATGGAGGAGGCAGGAGCCACACTGGATGGAGGGGGCAGGAGCCACATGGATGGAGGGTAGATGGAGGGGGCACGAGTTGTACTGGATGGAGGAGGCAGGAGCTGCACTGGATGGAGGGGGAAGAAGCCGCATTGGATGGAGGGGACAAGAGCCACATGGAGGGGGCGAACTGGAGAAGGGGACAGAAGCTGCATGGATGGGGGATGGGGAGAAGCTACATGGATGGGGGTAGAAGCTACATGGATGAGGGCAGAAGTTAGAGGGATGGGGGGGAAAAGCTACCTGGATCCTGGGTGGATGGGGGAGAAGCTACTTGATTCCTGGGGGATGGGGGAGAAGCTACATGGAACAGGGGGGGAGAAGCTGCATGGAACGGGCATGGGGGAGAAGCTGCATGGAACATGGAAGGGGGATGGGGGGAGAAGCTGCATGGAACATGGGGCAGGGGAGAAGCTACATAGATCATGGGGGTATGGGGAAAGAAGCTACATGGATCATGGGGTGATGGGGGACAAGCTACATGGATCATGAGGGGATGGGGAAGGGGGGAGAAGCTACATGGGGGAGAAGCTGCATGGAAGGGGGATGAGGCAGGAAGCTGCATGGAACATGGACGGGGATAGGGGAGAAGCTATAGAAAATGGAAGGGGGATGGGGGAAGGATGAGCTGCATGATACATATGGGGGGAGGATGAGTAACATGGGATTGAGAGGAATGGGGGTGAGGATGAGTTGCATGGACCATATGGCTAGAGGGTGAACAGTATGGGACATATGGAAGGCAAGGTGGCTGGGGGGGATGATGAGCAGCATGGGACATGAGGGGGTGCAGTATGTTAAAAGGGTTAGACTGGAAGGGCATGGTATGGAGAATCGGTAGCCTGAGGGGTGGAATGGTATAGAGAAGTAACATGGGAGGGGCCTGGTATGAAGCATGGGGAGTGCTCAGTAAAAAGCCTGGTAGGGCTAAGTATGCACAGTAGCATAAGGGGCTTACTATAGAGTTGTGATAACATGAGGTGGACAGTGAAGAGGTGGCTGCATGGAGTGGAGATCATTCTTCATAAGTGAGGAAAGTGTGGTGGGCATAATTCATTATGGGGAGGACAGTGTGGTGATTTTCATGTATGAGGCAGTGGTGCGGCGGTCATATTTAACTAGGGACAGCATAGTGAGAATATTTTAAGGGGGAGAATAATGTGGAGGCCATAAACCATAAGTGAGACAGTATGGGGTCATTTGTGCAGGAAGCACAGTAAGGGGCAATTATTTATCCAGGGGCACAGCATAGAGCGTACGTGAGGTGGTTATTCTTTAGTCAGAAATATTACAATGACATAGTTTTGGTATGTGCTGCAGAAGGCCAGACGAGGTAATAGTCTTGGAAGATGCAGGACAATGTGCAGCTAAGATTGATGACATTTTAATGGGGTTCTTTTACCCCCACAATGCCAATTAATCTACATGCACATTTATATAGGGGACCTACTGTTCTGGTGATGTATTGATGGTGGTTTTGATTATGTATTATTGTATTGACAGTGCTTCTGGTGATGTCCTGACGGGATTCTAATGATGTATTACTGTATTGACAGTGGTACTGATGATGTACTAATTGAGGTTTTAGCAATGTAGTATTGCATTGCTGGTGGTTCTGGTGATGTACTCATGTGGATGTTGTAACATTTAACTTAACAGACTTGATCCTAAAATATTATCGGGCAAGTGTGCTTGACTAAAAATACAGCTGAATGTCGGCCAAACAATTGACTAAAGCCCCCAAGCACTATAGATAGGTGTCCGATCGCACGGCCGGCAGCAGCTTGCTGAGCTCTCCCATATACAGGAGCACTCACTTCTTCCCAGTGTTCCTGTATACTTTATGGAGCTGCTGTTAGACGTCTCTGACAACATTTTATCACTTAGAAGACAAAAAGAATCTACAGCCTGTAATCGGACATGCTATATCCTTATTTCCCTCCACCAATCATTAGTTACACATTAGACTGTCAGCGCAACTTGTTCATATTTGCAGGTTTAGCTAACTTTAGTCTAGTGTACTGAGGTCTTCACTACTATCTGAAGGTTACGGGCACTGACATCTGTGAACCCCCTGGGTGCTGGAATTCAAACAAACAATGCTTCAGGACACACAGTTAAAAAGAAAAACCTCAAAAGTCTGAACATATGAACAGCAATCCGTTTTTACCTTTCCGTGCATGAGTTCATTCCTTTTTAGCATTTTTTGTTGCTTTTTCAGGAGTAATACTGAGCGGATCTACCTGAAAAATAAAATGCTGTGTCTGTGCACATGTGCTTAGTCTGACTGATCTGGGGGGAGGGGGTGTGCGTAACCACTGAAAGTGCCTAGGGCAGCAGGAACCCTAAATACGGGCCTGTCTGCATTCAATGTAGGGATAGCTGATGAAGGAGGAATAGTTTTGGATTAGATGCATATAGGCATGATTTATTGCTGTACAGTTCCTTCTACACTCCCAGACAAAAGTTATGTCGCTTATCCATGTTATGTAAATAAAAGCTTATAACCTGACGGTAAATTCATCCATTGGTTGTATAAATTGCTCTTTTGAAATCTGAGACCCTCTGAAATGTGGTTTAGGTTAAGAAAATATATTGGCATCAATGCTGAAATATTGATCATTTAATGAACACAGAATGGTCAGATTTTGCAAAGACAAACGTTTTGTCGCCTACAGAAAGTAAGTGATATTCAAACAAATAATTAACTTAAAATACAAATATATGTTGCATAACATTGGTGAATTGAAGTTGTGGTGCTATAATGGTACCTTTACGCACCGCTACCGAAGGTAGCAACAGGTAGGGACCGCACGTGCACGCGCGCGTTTTCAACGGTTGCTTACAGTACCTGATACCGCAAATACACGCCGCTACAAGGTGCTCCACAGAAGGTATTTTCATTCCCCGGAACTGCCGACGGGTGCCGCAGGTTACCTTTGTGGAGCACCTTCCCTGATTTACACGCCGCTACAACAAGGGAATCTGGGCGTACATATTGTGCGCCGTAACTACATAGGCGTGACAGAGTTGTGTATTACGCAACGCTCGTACGGTGATTGGACAATGCAATAACATGATGATTGGCCACCTGCGCAGGGATGCTGCCTAATACATGACGCTATAGCAAATGTGTATAGTGACTGGTCAGCTCGTTAAATATGCCGCCCTGTGCAGGGACAGCCAATGGGTACACAGTAGTCCCCACCAATGATCGCTGATGGGGCGTGGTATACATGACGCTGTGGCACGCCCCAGGTAATTAAATACCGTACCTGTGCCCCGATTACAAGCCGCCGCCATAGGGGTTTTACCTGCTTGTTTTTCAGCACGGCTGAAAGACAGGTATCCACAGAGACAGGAAGGTACAACCTGAATTACACGCCGCCACTTTGCGGTATTTTGAAGGTAAAAGGTACAATTGTCTCCGACACCTGCCGGCTTCTACTTTCGGTAGCGGCATGTAAAGGTACCATTAGAGTCATATTTAATATTATGTGTGACTTCCATGAGCGTGAAGGACTGCATCCATGCAGTTCAACAATGATTCATGCAATTTATTAATGAAGTCATCATGAATAGCAAAGAATGCAGTCTTACATGCATCCCAGAGTTCATCTAGATTCTTTGGTTTTATCTTCCAGCTTCCTCTTTCATCCTACCCCAAACATGCTCAATGATGTTCATGTCTGGTGACTGGGCTGGCTAGTCCTTGAGCACCTTGATCTTTTTTTTGCCTGGAGGAACCTTGTTGTAGAGATGGATGTATGAGATGGAGCACCATCCTGCTGCAGAATTTGACCCCTTTTATGATTTGGAATGTAAGAGGTAGCTAATACTTCTTGATATTTTAGGCTATTGATATTACCTTCCCCTTGCAAATGTTTCGCACACCCCCATACTGAATGTAACCCCAAACCATGATCTTTCCACCACCAAATGTAACTGTTTTCTGGGTGTATTTTGGATCCATACGGGCTTGGGTAGGTCTCCTGCAGTATTTGCGGTGGCTGTGGTGTAATTCTACTAAAGACTCATCAGAGAAATCCACCTTCTGCCACTATTCCAGCGTCCATCTGTTTAGCAGGCTGTGGGACTTTGCAAATACAACACGTTTTTTTATTTGCCTTTTGTTTAGTGCTGGCTTCTGGACATTTATTCAACCATGGAGGCCATTTCAAGACAGAATCCCACAAACTGTTCTAGTTGACACAGGGACTTGAGGTGACCAGGCCTGTTGGAGCTCTGCTGCAGTTAAAGAGGGGCTTGCTTTGGATTTTCTCACCAACAAACGTTCCTCCTAAGCAGTTGTCTTGAGGGGTCTGCTGGACCTGGGCTTGTCAAACACATCTCCAGTCTCTTCAAATGTTTTTTTAATTCTTTGTACTTGACGCTGAGACACATTAAAGGTGCCAGCCATCACTGCAGTGGATCTGGTCTTCAGCCTCTTGATAATCAAGGCTTTGGTTTCAGGATGAATTTTTGGCATGTTGTCAGAGCTCAAGTTGCAGTTCAAGTGAAGATCTGGGGTAATGGGCTTCTTTTTAGACACACCCACTAATTAACCGATCATTTACTGAGCACAGATAAGGCTGTAAACTACGATTGGGTGCATCATATGACCAGGCGACAAAACTTTTGTCTTGCCAAAATCTGACCATTCTGTGTTCATTAAATGATCAATATTTCAGCATTGATGCCAATTTATTTTCTTAACCTAAGCCACATTTGGGAGGGTTTTAGCTTTCAAAAGAGTAATTTATAGAACCAATGGATCAATTTAACGTCAGGTTATAAGCTTTTATTTACATAACATGGATAAGCGACATAATGTATGTCAGGGACTGTATAGATGTACTGCTGCTGCAACATGAATGATTGATGGAGGAGGTATAGTTTCAGATTGGAGGCATATAGGCATATAGGCAGGATTTATTGCCTTACTTCACTTTTATGGACTGACAATAAAACATACAAGGTTGAAGATAAAATAGATTTTCCAGAAAAAAATGTTTGGAAACATTCTTTCCTGTACAATAGCTTGTTTATAAGCCATAATTAAAAAGAGAGAAGAATAAATGCCTCCACCACCCCTTAATAGCCTTGTCATCTCTCACCATATTTATCCATAGCCTATGACTTCAGTGAAAAATAGTAGAGGGGAAAATAAAACTACACCCAACTCACTGGTAAATGCCATTTTGACATTTTATTACCTTATGTGGGTGTGGATGTGTGTGTGTGACATGGTCAGATACATCCTGTTTATTTTATGAAGAAGGGTGTAGGAACTGTTTAGGTCGGAGTTCTACCTATGGCGGCCGTCACACGGTGCAATTTCTTGAATGATATCGCTTAAGTGATCTGCTTTTTGATCGCTTAAGCGATATCGTTTATGCATCGCTACGTGCGATCAAGCGATTTTACAAAGTAAAATCGCTTGATCGTGACATCGCAGATATGAGAGCAGGAGCTCATATCAAGCGATGAATGATTTAACAATCTGCTTCATCGTGGTGTGTGACACCATGATGAACGATCTCCCAGCGGCAGAGCCTATGCTGGGAGATGGTATCTATGGTAAACGTCGGGTTACTAAGCGCCGCGCGGCGCCTAGTAACCCGATGTGTACCATAGTTACCAGCGATCTCGCTGGCCCACATCGCTGGTGAGTCTGTCTGTATGACATCTCACCAGCGATGTGAACGATATTGTTAGTGATCGCGCGTGCACGTGATCGCTTACAATATCGTTCAAGATATTGCACCGTGTGACGGCCGCCTATGAGAGACTCCCATTGCATCATCTAGCGTGGCCGCCCACTCTATGAACAGGAGCATGTCAGGTTCCTGTATTTCTATGAAGCCTCATGCTCCTGTCAGGAGATCGGGCGGCCATGCCAGGTGATGCAATATGAGAAACGTGCGTGGTGTCTCGCAAGTGGAACCCTGGCCTAAATGTTAAACAAGCTGCGGAATTCTTATTCATCGAGTGGAATGAACTTTGTGCTTCATAAAAGATCATTATTTGGGTACTGTTACATGTCGCAACATTGCATGCAATTTCACTTGCAATTTGCTGGTTGCAGTGAAATCATGGACACATTGTTCTATTTTGTTGCCGTGTACAAATGTAACAATGTATCCATGATTTCACTGCAACCAGCAAATTGCAAGTGAAATTGCATTCAATGTTGCGACGTGTAACGGTACTCTGAAGGCCACTTCACACACACAGATATCTGAGTCCAATATCTGAACAGATCTCTGGTTGCAGTGAAATCATGGATACATTGCTCCATTTTGTGGCTGTGTACAACATGGAGCAATGTATCCATGATTTCACTGCAACCAGAGATCTGTTCAGATATTGGACTCAGATATCTGTGTGTGTGAAGTGGCCTTAAAGGGATCCTGTCACCCCCAAAACACATGTAAACCTATTAAAACCTGTCCCTAGAGCATATTAACACTTTCCCTACACTGTTTTTACCTCCTAAATGCAGTAAATGACATTGCATAAAAACGTTTTATAAGTACCTGATTACTGATGATAATGAGTGACTATGCTATTCATAGTCACTCATCCAGACTGCCCCTCTGCCTCATAGCACGCCTGAATAGGCGTGATCTTCATAGCAGATTCAAATTGCCGCCTCCCTGCTGTGCCCTGTGTCGTCCGAGGCTGCTGTGTGGCTGGGTGACGCGATCCGCGTCATTCCCCGCGCCGGGTGACGTATTTACACCGGCGCCGCGCTGTCGGCTTCAAAATGCACACTGCGCATGCCCATGCGCATGCGCAGTGCGCATTTTGAAGTTTACAGCGCGGCGCCGGTGTAAATACGTCACCCGGCGCGCGGAATGACGCGGATCGCGTCACCCAGCCACACAGCAGCCTCGGACGACACAGGGCACAGCAGGGAGGCGGCAATTTGAATCTGCTATGAAGATCACGCCTATTCAGGCGTGCTATGAAGCAGAGGGGCAGTCTGGATGAGTGACTATGAATAGCATAGTCACTCATTATCATCAGTAATCAGGTACTTATAAAACGTTTTTATGCAATGTCATTTACTGCATTTAGGAGGTAAAAACAGTGTAGGGAAAGTGTTAATATGCTCTAGGGACAGGTTTTAATAGGTTTACAGGTGTTTTGGGGGTGACAGGATCCCTTTAAGTGACGAGTGAGCACTAAAATGATCTAATGCTTACTCAAATCAAGCAGGTCGTGCTCTCAGATGGGCTCAATTAGAGAAACGAGCATAATGGATGTCAATCTGAAACTCGAGAATTTTTCCAGAAGACCCCCCTGGAGAGCTAGGAAGACCCTAAAATCAGTGAAATGGTTGGAAACAGCACTTAAATAGAATGGGAACATCATGGGAAAAATGCCTAGATGCATCTCTAACTCCCATGGCTCTGCTGGGAACAATATTGTCAGAGTATTTCTACACTTTTATGGACTGACAATTAAACATACATAACTGAAGCTATAATGTATTTTACAGGAAGAAATATTGAGGAATATTATTTCATGTATAATGACTTGTATATAAGGCAAAATAAAGAGAAAAAAATGCCTGCTATACCCCTCAGTGCAAAAACGCTACTTGAGTACATATCCTTTCCTATTGCTTTGAATATTGAAAAAACACTGCAAAAAAGCAGCAAATATGCTGAAAGAATTGACATGCTGCTTCTTTGAACAACAGCAGTTTTCCATTTCAATCAGAAAAAAAATCAATCGAGTGCACTAGATTTATGGAATCTCCTAGCTTTTGCTCATTCTGTTAAATTGCTGTCTAGATGTGTCAAAGGGTTTTCAGCACTGGATTAGTGCAGCTGTACACACAAGCAGCACAGGGAATTTGCCAAATATACTGATACTAAGCCCTAAAAAGTGCTGTTTTAGCAAGGAGTTACTGAACCTACCATCTAGCTCTCTATCTAGAATGAAATAAAATTGCTAGTGAGCTAATTAGGGTACACAGACTCAGCAGCAAGACTGTCACTGAGCTCCAACACTGAGAAAATGGCGATGAGGGGAAATTACCGGTTCTTATATGGCAAGAACATGTGACACAAGCCCTTGTGTGCAAAAAGTCCACTTTGCTTTATGGGTGCTGATTGGTTGCCAGACCGGACCACCCACAGTAAATGCCGAAAATAAAATAAAATGGAGACCTGTGCTTATCTGACCTGAGAGACTTCACTCCTCCTTCCCTCCCACCTGCTATCCTAGGCACTGGCTCTCTGAAAACGTAGAACAGAAGGATTAGTGCAAATACACTAATGCTTTTTGTCATCCAAACAATTAACAAACAAATCCCGAATTTCCAGCTTTTAGCAAAACGTTTGAGTTCAATGTGCTGCTAAACAAACATTGCCAAATTAAGTCCAGATTTGAAATCGGTGAATATGTACACGTAAAGTTTGCTCATCTCTAGTAAAGAGCTCGTTGGAGTGCCCAAGTGTGGGGCCACATATGTCTTGGGACTCATGATGGTGGGAGGAAGGAGGACCAGATTGAGGATTGTGCAGCCCAGCCTCCTGGCTAATGAGACTGGACTGTGTGGAAGATTACTGCTTGTTAACAGACTGGAGGCATTGTCTGCCATCCAGCACACAACCTGCTCGCACTATTCTGGTTTCAAAAGTTGTGTATCAAGCAGACTAGGAAACTGTGACAAGAAGCTAGAATTAGATAAGTGGCCTTCTGACCTGTCACACGGTAGGCCCCATCATCTCCATCATATTACGTCCCTATCACTTACCGCTAGCCTGTCACATATCGTATGCGGTTCTCAGAAACAACTTGTGTCTGCGTAGTTCAGCAGTATTTGGCATATGTGGCACCCCACTGGGCGGTGCACCACTAAGGGGTACTGCACCCAGACCAGCGTGTGTGGTATCCCTGTGGCCAGTGAAAGGGGAGGTTGATATGTGGCTTTTACTCTTCATCCACACACACTTAGCTTCAGGGGACCTGTCCCGGGGGGAGGTTATAAGGTAACCAGGAGGTTACAAGGTAACCAGTCCCGGGGGGAGGTTATAAGAGTGGTAGTGAAAGGCAGGAAGCTAGAACAGAGTACGAGAACGTCTGAGGAGAGAGTGGAGAAGGACCCTTCAGGGGAATGCACAGAAAGGGCACCCAAAAAGAGTGGTGACCCAGACAGAAGGAGGAGACCCAGCACCAGACTGTACGGTTAACCGGTCTGGGGGAGTCCTAGTCCACAGCGGAGAACCGGCTCCGGGAGCGGTACGGGCAAGTTCAACTCTGAGCCGCCAACACTGGTCAGACCCAGGAGAGTTTAGCCTCTGGGCCACCTGCAAAAATCACTAACGCTAAGAGCCAGGACCTGCGTAAAGCCACAGAGGTAGCGGCAATCCAGAGAGGGTTCTTACCCACGTTAAGCAAAGCAGGACAGGAACAAGGAGGCCAGGCCAGGTTTCAAGCCAGCCAGGCTTCACCACAACAGGACAGAGAAAGGACAGCTTAGAGGGACACGCTCATAAGCCACATGAAGACACCCCATTCACTGGTCACTACCCAGGCCAGCTACCCTTGACTGTGTGACTATTAACCTGTTGTTGAACTGCGTTTACCAAGTGACCAGTAAATACCAGTGCAGAGCAAAGAAAGCCTCTCTTGTCTTTTTACGGTTAAATTACAGAGCTGCTACCACGACAATCAGCACAGCAGCAACTCTACCCCGGGAATCCTGCTCCACCTGCAGGGAGCAAGACCAACTAGTTGCAATACCATCATCTCCGGAGGACTGACAGCGGCGCTGGTGTTATCATCAGAAACTGCAGGTGGTGTCATGAGCGATCTATTTTATTATTTTATTTCCACACTTTTCAGTGACCAGCAGGGCCACAGACTCGGGCATCGACCACCTGTGACAAAACAACGTCCGAGATCTGAGTACCCCTGCCTGGGTGAGTCACATACGCACATGGAGATGCTATGTAGAAATTCCCTGTATTAAAGTGATGTGTGGGCAAGATTTTTGACCAGAGATTTTTAGTACTACAAAGCCAGTGGCTAAAAATTAGGTGGCAAACATGCTGGGCGGGTCACTAGCATCTTGCGCGGCAAGGAGGTAAGTACTTGCCATGTACCAAGCATGTCGAAAAGCCTAGTATTCATGGGAGTAACAAATAGTGACAAGCATGTTTGAGTCGGTCGACAGGGTAGGGGGTACCCGGATACCGAGACAGGTGGTTACTTCAGTGGGGATCACGGCTCGTCGGTTCCCGGTTCCATGCCCTGGACCCTCAATGGTGGGGTGGGGGTGATGATGATGGGGGAATGATGACATGACACCAACTGTGGTACCTGGTAATAGGGTCACCAGCGCTGCGGCCGACCGCTGAGGTTATGTGAATGCAGCTTTGGTAGTACAGCTCCCCACAGATGGAGCTTTACCTCAGGGCAGCAGGGTGGAAGATCGGAATAGTACTCCTCACCTCTGTGATGCTGTAGAAATCTCTCCTGGTGACGAATAACTGAGACAGAGTCCAGATTAGCTCAAACCGTTCTTTACTGGTACCGGGCAGATGTTAAGGTACACAGTACAGTCTAATTTAATGGGGTTGGTAGCCAGGGATTCAGAAGGCTTTTTACAGAGTCTGTCAGAGGTGTTCTTCTAATGGCTTTCTTGGTCTGTGTTTTGTTGTTGTAGCTCTTCTGTCAACCACACTAAAGAGCCCATTCGCCGGTCCCCAGGTCTGTTACTAAAAGGTACTTCTGACCCCTTCCCGGTACGGACGGGAGCAACAGCACGATAATCCACCAGTATTTAGTCCTTCTCGTTAGTGTCTTGGACCCAATTTTGGACAGAGGTGGGGATTAAGTCCTGTGGTGCTGCGGTGCTGTGGTGCTGCCGGTCTGTGGTCAGGGAGAAACTGTTACTAACCGCCTCGGCTCAGGTGTGCCGGTGGTGACCTGGGTCTCCAGCTGGCTCCGACCAGTCCTGGAGTAGCCCTCTTCCACGTCTGGGTCACCCCTCTCCTAAGAGGTGCCCTCCTGTTACAGCCGCAGGGTCCCCTGCGTCTGTCTTTCTCGCTGTCTCACACCGTCTGCCTGACTTGTGTAAACTCTCACTCATTTCTTTCCACTTTTCTAGGCTCCACCCCCACCGGAACCTACTGAATACCAGTCTCCTGTGCTGAGGTGTCCTAAACGTGTGTGTTAGGTGCAGACTCTGTATTTTTCTTCCCTCATCCGTGACTACCGAGGCACTACACCTTCTGTTTGGGGTACAGTACCTCCCTGTGGCGCCTTGCCATAGGGGCGCCACATGTTCGCTCATCACTAACTATTCACTTTTGTTACTTTTCCTTTAAATGGTTCAATTCTTATGTATTGATGGCATAAATAATGATAAACATCAATAATAATAATTACATTCATAAATAATTTCAGCTTGGTGCACATACAACAGTACATAAAGATCATTAGCAATAGAGAGCAGGGAACAGAACAAGAATAACTAAACATGGATTCAGACAGATACAATACCTGGGGCATGGTAAGAGTCTTCTGTTTCAGTGAAAGAATACTAAATGCCACGGATGAGGAAGACATGCTGACCTGCAGAAAAGTGATCAGTACTAGGAGGATAAGGGTAATGACGCGGATGACCTGAAATAAAAGTGTTAATATGTGAGTAATCCACAAAAACAACATTATTCTATGACTAGGTTCACACTTAGTCATATGAAAAAGTTTGGGCACCCCTCTTAATCTTACTCTTTTTTTTTGTTTGTTTAAAATTGTTTTTTTGCAACAGCTATTTCAGTGTGATATATGTAATAACTGATGGACACAGTAATATTTCAGTATTGAAATAAGGTTTATTGTACTAACCGAAAATGTGAAATATGCATTATTTCAAAAATTGACAGGTGCAAAAGTATGGGCACCTCAACAGAAAAGTGACATTCATATTTAGTAGATCCACCTTTTGCAAAAATAACAGCCTCTAGTCGCTTCCTGTAGCTGTTAATGAGTTCCTGGATCCTGGATGGAGGTATTTTTGACCATTCCGCTTTACAAAACAATTCCAGTTCAGTTACGTTTGATAGTCGCCGAGCATGGACAGCCCGCTTCAAAACATCCCACAGATGTTCAATGATATTCAGGTCTGGGGACTGGGATGGCCATTCCAGAACATTGTAATTGTTCCTCTGCATGAATGCCTGAGTAGATTTGGAGCGGTGTTTTGGATCATTGTCTTGCTGAAAGATCCATCCCCAGCGTAACTTCAACTTTGACACTGATTCTTGAACATTATTCCCAAGAATCTGCTGATACTGAGTGGAATCCATGCGACCCTCAACTTTAACAAGATTCCCGGTGCCGTCATTGGCCACACAGCCCCAAAGCATGATAGACCCTGCCCCAAATATGACAGTGGGTAGCAAGTGTTTTTCTTGGAATGTTGTGTTTTTGTGGCGCCATGCATAACGCCTTGTTGTACTCAATCTTTGTTTCATCAGTCCACAGGACCTTCTTCCAAAATGAAATTGGCTTGTCCAAATGTGCTTTTGCATACCTCAGGAGACTCTGTTTGTGGCGTGCATTCAGAAACGGCTTCTTTCGCATAACTCTCCCATACAGCTTCTCCTTGTGCAGTGTGCGCTGTATTGTTGACCGATGCACAGTGACACCATCTGTAGCAAGATGATGCTGCAGGTCTTTGGAGGTGGTCTGTGGATTGTTCTTGACTGTTCTCACCATTCTTCTTCTCTACCTTTCTGATATTTTTGTTGGCCTGCCACTTCTGGCCTTTACAAGAACTGTCCCTGTGGTCTTCCATTTCCTTACTATGTTCCTCACAGTGGAAACTGACAGGTTAAATCTCTGAGACAACATTTTGTATCCTTCCCCTGAACAACTATGTTGAACAATCTTTTTTTTCAGATCATTTGAGAGCTGTTTTGAGGAGCCCATGATGCCACTCCTCAGAGAAGATGCAACTAGGAGAACAACTTGCAAGTGGACACCTGAAATAGCTTTTCTCATGATTGGATACACCCGGCTATGAAGTACAAAGCTCAATGAGGTTACCAAATCAATTTAGCGCTTCAGTAAGTCAGTAAAAAGTAGTAAGGAGTATTCAAATCATGAAAATCAGAAGGGTGCCCATACTTTGGCACCTGTCAAATTTTGAAATAATGCATATTTCACATTTTTAGTTAGTACAATAAACCTCATTTCAAACCTGAAATATTACTGTGTCCATATACCATATGTGGGGGGTCAGACACGTGTGGCATCTCATGCAAAGTGGCATTGAATGCTAAGTGGATGCAGTTATTTCATGGCAGTTGACTAACATTCGTCCTCTCTTCTCTTCATACAGGTAATATTCCAACACTGCTTGCTGTCATCTATTTTCACCCAAGCCATTGTAACAGTGCATGTTAATATACCTGTGATTGCTGTAATGATCGCCATAGCAATATCAGCTTGACTTATAGTCTCATGGTAATATTCCAACACTGCTTGCTGTCATCTATTTTCACCCAAGCCATTGTAACAGTGCATGTTAATATACCTGTGATTGCTGTAATGATCGCCATAGCAATATCAGCTTGACTTATAGTCTCATGGTAATATTCCAACACTGCTTGCTGTCATCTATTTTCACCCAAGCCATTGTAACAGTGCATGTTAATATACCTGTGATTGCTGTAATGATCGCCATAGCAATATCAGCTTGACTTATAGTCTCATGGTAATATTCCAACACTGCTTGCTGTCATCTATTTTCACCCAAGCCATTGTAACAGTGCATGTTAATATACCTGTGATTGCTGTAATGATCGCCATAGCAATATCAGCTTGACTTATAGTCTCATGGTAATATTCCAACACTGCTTGCTGTCATCTATTTTCACCCAAGCCATTGTAACAGTGCATGTTAATATACCTGTGATTGCTGTAATGATCGCCATAGCAATATCAGCTTGACTTATAGTCTCATGGTAATATTCCAACACTGCACTTATTGTAAAGTTTCCTGTGTCATCTCTATGCATTACATTACTCACTCACCAGTATATGACAATTTGGCAGATTGTAATAGTTATCTGTTGGAGGTGTTATAGTGTGGAGGGAGTCTTGCCCTTTCATCCTCTTGCACCCCTGCTGTTCCTTGTAGCTGCTAATTACCTGATACCATGTTTCCTCCCACAAGCCCCCTCACCTTATTCTGATAGTGTCTCCTATAAATTTAGCTCATTCTTAAGGGGTACACGTGTGGGGGGTCAGACACGTGTGGCATCTCATGCAAAGTGGCATTGAATGCTAAGTGGATGCAGTTATTTCATGGCAGTTAGTCAGGGCAAGAGTCAGGTAAGCCACCCTATTTAACAGGGAGAGAGAAAAAAAAAAAAACCTTTTCCTTTCCCTATCACCATGTCCTTTACTTCACCATCTATTGTTCTATGTGCTCTTGCTGGAAGACAATGACATAGAGGGACACTCCAACACTGTGCATAACTCCATTCACTACTAATCTTTACCATGTCTTGTATTTCACTGTTTGTTTTCTTATGTGCTCTCGCCACCAATTTTTATCACCCCATCCCCCCTCCATCACCACTCATTCACATCAGCCCCTCTCTCCTGCCCTACTCTATGTACAGCTCCCATGCTATCTTCAGTTTACTGAAGACTCTCAGCCCATCATATTCCAAAGCTTGTCATAATAAATCATGTCCTAATCCCAAAAACTATCTGCTCTTTCTCTTTTTACTGCTGCTCCTCTCAGGTGATATCTCTCCCAACCCTGGTCCGCCATCTGCTAACTTCAACCCCTCTCCCACCTCACACAGAAACCCCACTAACCTTATTAATATCACCTGCACACCTTCACCTCCCTCTTTTAATTGCGCTCTCTGGAATCCACGGTCTGTATGCAACAAACTTCCTTTCATTCACAATTACTTTCTTACCAACTCTCTTAACCTGCTGGCCCTCACAGAAACCTGGATCCAGGATTCAGACACTGCTTCCCCTGCTGCTATTTCTTACGGCGGCTTACACTTCTCTCACTCCCCTAGACCTGGGAACAGACGTGGCGGTGGAGTCGGCCTCCTCCTGTCCCCACAATGTACTTTCCTGGTCATTCCTCCAGCCTCATCACTCTCATTCCCTTCTTTTGAGGTCCATACCATTAGGCTATTCCATCCCCTCCCCCTCAAAGTAGCAGTGGTATACCGCCCCCCAGGGTCACCCACCCAGTTCCTCGACCATTTCTCCGCCTGGCTCCCGCATTTCATGTCCTCAGATTTACCAACCCTTATTCTGGGAGACTTTAACATTCCCATAAACAGCCCCATCTCCCCATCTGCATCCCAGCTCCTATCTCTAACTACCTCTCTTGGCCTATCACAGCTCTCAACCTCTAAGACACACGAAAACGGTAACACCCTTGACCTTGTCTTTACCCGGCTCTGCTCATCCTCCCCCTTGGATAACTCAACTCTACTCTCTGACCACAACATTCTTTCCTTCTCACTCACTAACCCTCGGCCAACACAGCCCAAGCCTACCTATCACACATCCAGAAATCTACAGGCCATTAACCCTCAAGCACTCACAGACTCCCTCATCTCATCTCTGTCCCCAATCTCTTCAATCTCTTCTCCAGATCAGGCAGTAAATCACTACAATGACTCTCTCAGAAGCTCCCTGGACCAAGTAGCGCCCCTCACCCGCAGAACCTCCAAACAGAGAACAAAACAGCCCTGGCTCACATCACAAACCCGATTCCTCCAGCGATGCTCCAGGAGTGCTGAACGCCTATGGAGGAAAACTCGCTCACCAGGAGACTTCATCCACTATAAATTCATGCTCAAAACCTACAACTCTGCCCTTCACCTTGCCAAACAGACCTACTTCACCACCCTGGTCTCCTCACTATCCAACAATCCAAAAAAACTCTTTGACACCTTTCACTCTCTCCTCAGTCCGAAAGTGCAGGCCCCCATCACCGACCTCTGTGCTGATGACCTGGCTTCCTACTTCATGGATAAAATAGACAACATCCGCCAGGAAATCAGCTCTCAGCCTCCAAGCACTGCCACCCCCCATTCTTCCTCACATCCCCTCCGGTTCACTTTCCACATTTGACCCAGTCACAGAAGAAGAAGTCTCCAGGCTCCTATCTTCCTCTCGTCCCACCACATGCACTACCGACCCCATTCCCTCACACCTGCTCCAGTCCCTCTCTCCAGTCGTCACCACTCATCTAACCAAAATCTTCAATCTCTCCCTCTCTTCTGGCATTTTCCCCTCCTCCTTCAAACACTCGATCATTACTCCATTATTAAAGAAAACCACTCTCGACCCAACCTGCACAAATAACTACAGACCAGTCTCCAATCTCCCCTTCATCTCTAAACTCTTGGAGCGCCTGGTCTATTCCCGCCTCACCCGTTACCTCTCCGCTCACTCTCTTCTAGATCCATTACAGTCTGGTTTTCGGCCCCTTCACTCCACAGAAACTGCCCTCATCAAAGTGACCAATGACCTTCTGACAGCAAAACGTAATGGTGACCACTCTCTGCTTATTCTCCTTGATCTCTCTGCAGCTTTTGACACTGTCGACCATCAGCTCCTACTCTCTATGCTGCACTCCATTGGCATAAAGGACACTGCTCTCTCCTGGCTCTCCTCCTATCTTTCTGACCGCTCTTTCAGTGTATCTTTTGCTGGCTCCACTTCCCCCCCTCTTCCCCTCACTATTGGGGTCCCTCAGGGTTCAGTCCTTGGCCCTCTCCTCTTCTCTCTCTACACGGCCCCGATTGGACAGACCATCAGCAGATTTGGCTTCCAGTACCATCTTTATGCTGATGACACTCAACTATACACTTCAGCCTCTGACCTTACCCCTGCGGTAGTAAAGAACACCAATGACTGTCTAGCTGCAGTTTCCAATATCATGTCCACTCTCTATTTGAAACTAAACCTTTCCAAAACTGAACTTCTTCTGCTCCCCCCATCCACTAACCTCTCTAAATCGGACATCTCTCTCTCAGTGTGCGGCACCACGATAACGCCTAGACAGCAAGCTCGCTGTCTGGGTGTTATATTTGACACCGATCTCTCCTTCTCCTCCCACACGCAATCTCTCGTCCGCTCCTGTCGCTTACACCTGAAGAATATCTCTAGAGTCCGCCCCTTTCTCACCCTGGAAACAACAAAAACCCTCACCGTGGCCCTAATCCATTCCCGCCTTGACTATTGCAACTCTCTATTAAGCGGCCTCCCCCTCACCAGACTTTCTCCTCTCCAGTCCATCCTTAATGCAGCAGCCAGGATCACCCATCTGGCCAATCGTTACTCAGATGCCTCTGCTCTGTGCCAGTCATTGCACTGGCTGCCCGTATACTACAGGATCAAATTCAAATTGCTTGTTCTCACCCACAAAGCTCTTCACAGTGCAGCTCCCCCCTACCTCTCCTCCCTCATCTCTGTCTATCACCCCACCCGCTCTCTACGTTCCTCAAATGACCTTCAACTAACATCTGCACTAATCCGATCCTCCCACTCCCGGCTCCAAGACTTTTCCAGAGCTGCACCAAACCTCTGGAATGCTTTACCCAAAGAAATCAGGACTATCCACAACTTGCATGGCTTCAGACGATCCCTAAAGACGCATCTTTTTAAGGCGGCCTATCATACTCCCTAACATGTCCATTGTACTGTAGACAGTGAATGGGCTATCCTCTGGACATTACTCTTCTACAAACTCCACCAAACCATAAAGGTCTACACAGACTGATGACCATTCATGTAAGCTTAGCCCTATACCCCATTTCCTCAAGATGCCTGGACCACCAGTGCAATAAGCCCCGGCACCTTGTACAACCCCTATCCCGTTGTAGATTGTAAGCTCTTTTGAGCAGGGTCACCTTCATTTCTTGCTTTATTTATTGTATTTTTTTTTCCACATTGATTCTATGCCTATTGTTTTTGTATCCAATGATTGTACTTTATTTGTTCTCTATTGTAATTACTTACTGTATATTTTCTGTACGCTAACCCTACATTGTAAAGCGCTGCGGAATATGTTGGCGCTATATAAATAAAGCTTTATTATTATTATTATTATTATTATTATTATATCACACTGAAATAGCTGTTGCAAAAAAACTATTTTACACAAAAAAAAAAAGAGTAAGATTAAGAGGGGTGCCCAAACTTTTTCATATGACTGTATAGGAGAGGTTCAATGCATGTTTTGTCAGTTTTACTGGTAAAACAAAAGCAGCATACTAATAGTAAAGAAATATTAGTAATTCCAGCAATATGTTAGAGATCAGAATTGTATTTGATATTGTTCCTTGGCTCTCTGATTAAATGAATCCTATATCAGGGGCAGGCAGATTAAGACTAGCCAGGGCCCTGGGCTGTTTAGAAGGCGAGGGCCTCCACCCCAATTCAAAGTATTATGTGACATGTCACATGATCATATTTTTATATAAAATGTGATTGGCCATGTGATTAACATATAGGTGAAGAACCATAAAATAATAAAATGGGAAAAACAGTGGCATGCATAGCGGGTCGCACAATTTTTTTGCCTCTTACTTACAACGCTATACATAATAGAGCAGGTGTGGGAAATACATTTTTCACTGCCCTCAGTATTACAGCAGGAGCCCGCATGCAACCCCCAGTATTACAGCAGGAGGCCGCACACAGTCCCCAGCACACAGCAGGAGGCCTACATAGCCCCAAGTATTAAAGCTGAAGGCTGCACATAGCTACCAGCACACAGCAGGAGGCCGGACACAGCCCCCAGCACACAGCAAGAGGCCACACATAGCCCCCAGCACACTGCAGGAGACCGCACAAGCTGTGACCCAGATAGCCCCTGTATACAAGTTGTCCCCCACATAGCCACCAGTATACATCCTTTGCCCCACATAGCTCCCAGTATACAGCCTTTGCCCCACATAGGCCCTAGTATAAAAGCTTTGCACCATATAGCCCCTGTATACACCAGCACATATAATATAAATAAAAACACATACCGGTACTCCCCTCACTCCTGTCCACCCATCGCTCTTCTCTGACTTCTTCTTGATGCCAACACGTACATGATGACACTGGCTGATGTTCAGAGATGCACAGGGGGGAACAAGAGCAAGGTGAGTATTATAATGAAGGCAATTCATTATAATCCACCTGTGATCATGGAACCTTCTTAAAAGTGTTATAATTATTATATTCCAAACCAGAGGTGAGATTACCCCCTAATGGCACCATATAGAATTTTTGGGTATAGAGTTAGTGGGGTAGAAGAGTACAGAGTCTTTTATGATGTTCTCTGTGAGGTAAAAATGAGATTTTACTTTACTCTTTGAGTCAGTATGACTAGGATATACTATTTAAAAAAAATGAAATAAAATTTTAACAGTACATTTGTAGTTTTGGAATTTGATTCACCAATTGCTTGATAGCTGGTGTGATACACTGCACTATTTCGGCATAGTCCTGTTAGCTCTCTCCTATTAAAGGGGTATTTTGTAGTTTGGAAGTTATCCCCTAACCACAGGTTATACTGCATTTACTGCAGAGGAACTTTGAATAGGAAAAGACAGTCAATTAAACAAACGCAATGCAGTCTCATATTTGCCAGACAAAGGACTCAATAGTGGTTCTATTTTATGTGTGACTTCTGGCAAGATGCCAAACATACACTACTAATTCATCCTTAAAGCATCTATCAAAGATATGAAATGTTGTAGATCAATGCTGTAGAACATTATATATCATACTGGTAGAAATGCCGTATTGACAGGCCCTCCAGTTTAATTCAATGATCCACAGTTCCACCTCACATCTTACTATAGAGTGTGCTTATTTAGGCTTGCTTCACACCAGAATTTTTTTTAAATTCAGCAGAAATCCAGTTTGTGATCAAAATAGACTTTTAATGGAGTATGGTTGCTTCCGGTTTATTCTGGATCCGGTTGAACGTGTTTTTTAAACAAGTTCTAAAGATGCAAATTGTAACAGTTTTTGGAATCTGTAAAAAAACGCATCCAAACGGATCCGGTATGATCCAATATCAATTATAGTGGAACTCAATGGGTACCATATCTGGTACCTGATCCGGTTCCCTACTGAGCATGCGGGTCTCACTAGAAGGTAGATAGATCGATAAATAACTAAATAGAGCTCACCAGTCTCCCACTCTTTCACTGCTTGCTTCCAGGGCGGTCATTAAACTTCATTAATATTTACTGCATGTACTGCAACGGCCAACCTGAGTCACTCACTCTCTTTTACAGGTTTTTGTGACAGTGTCTGTCATTGGCTATTGCACTCAGACTGCGCCCCCACAATCTGTACCAGTATCCCTGCTACATACAATTGAAACCAGAAGTTTACATACACATACCCGTATATACTCGCGTATAAGCCGAGTTTTTCAGCCAAAAAATTGGGCTGAAAAATCCCCCCCTCGGCTTATACCGAGTCACTGTATACTGTATACACTGTGTACAGTGTATACAGTATACAGGCCCACCCCCATGAGTATACAGGACCCCCCTGCCTTGTGCACAAACCTGTAAAGGAAGAGATTAGTATACTTATCACTGTCCGCCTGCCGCTGTCCCGCCGCCGTCATCGCGGTCCTCCGTCTTCTTCCGTCTGCTTCCGGCTTCCTCCGGTCATCGCAGGCAATGACGTCATTGTCGGCGCGACCGAGGAGGAAACCGGAAGAAGATGGAGGAGCGCGTTGGCGGCGGCAGGACAGCGGCAGCGGGACAGTGATAAGTATACTAATCTCTTCCTTTACAGGTTTGTGCACAAGGCGGGGGGGCCCTGGATACTGATGGGGGGCTGTATACTACACTGGGGCTGTATGTACCACTGGGGCTGCGTATATACTACACTGGGGCTGTATGTACCACTGGGGCTGCGTATATACTACCACTGGGGCTGTATATACCTCTGGGGCTCCTGTATACTGATGGGGGGCTGTATACTACACTGGGGCTGTATGTACAACTGGGGCTGCGTGTACACTACCACTGGGGCTGTATATACCTCTGGGGCTCCTGTATACTGATGGGGGGCTGTATACTACCAGTGGGGCTGTATATACCACTGGGGCTGCGTGTATACTACCACTGGGGCTGTATATACCTCTGGGGCTCCTGTATACTGATGGGGGGCTGTATACTACCACTGGGGCTGCGTGTATACTACCACTGGGGCTGTATATACCTCTGGGGCTGCTGTATACTGATGGGGGGGCTGTATACTCCACTGGGGCTGTATATACCACTGGGGCTGCGTGTATACTACCACTGGGGCTGTATCTAACTCTGGGGCTGCTGTATACTGATGGGGGGGCTGTATACTACCACTGGGGCTGTATATACCTCTGGGGCTGCTGTATACTGATGGGGGGCTGTATACTACCACTGGGGCTGCGTGTATACTACCACTGGGCTGAAACTTGTCTGTATTGATGGGGGGGCTGTATACTACTACTGGGGCTGTATATACCACTGGGGCTGCGTGTATACTACCACTGGGGCTGTATATACCTCTGGGGCTGCTGTATACTGATGGGGGGGCTGTATACTACCACTGGGGCTGTACATACCTCTGGGGCTGCTGTATACTGATGGGGGGCTGTATACTACCACTGGGGCTGCTGCTGTATACTACCACTGGGGCTGCTGTATATACCTCTGGGGCTGCTGTATGCTAACTACTGGGGCTGCTGTATACTAACTACTGGGGCTGCTGCTGTATATACAACTGGGGCTGCTGCTGTATATACAACTGGGGCTGCTGCTGTATATACCACTGGGGGTGCTGCTGTATACTACCAATGGGGCTGCTGTATATACCTCTGGGGCTGCTGTATACCACACTGCTGGGGGCTGTATACCTGTACTGGGGTCCACCCTCGGCTTATACACGAGTCAATAGGTTTTCCCAGGTTTTGGGGGCAAAAGTAGGGGGGTCGGCTTATACACGGGTCGGCTTATACACGAGTATATACGGTATATAAAAAGACACATATGCATGTTTTTCTCACTATCTGACATGAAATCAGAACAAACCTTTCTGTTTTAGGTCAATTAGGATTACCATAACTATTGAGATTTGCCAAATGCCAGAATAATGAGGGCGAGAGAATGTTTTAATACTTTTTTATTACTTTCTGCAGTCAGAAGTTTACATACACTAAACTATGCCTTTATACAATTTGGGACAGTCCATATGATGATGTCATGTGTTTTTGAAGCTTCTGATAGGTTTATTGGCAACATCTGAATAAATTAGACACACCTGAGGATGTATTTTAATGTACATCTAAAACACAATGCTTCTTTGTGTAGCATCATGGGAAAGTCTAAAGAAATCAGCCAAGATATCTGGAAGAAAATTGTGGACTTGCACAAGTCTGGTTCATCCTTGTGTACAATTTCCAGATACCTGAAGGTGCCTCATTCAGCTGTACTAACAATTAGAGGCAAATATAGAGTGGGAGAAGGGAGAGGGATTACAGCTCACCGATGTTGATACTCCAGGCTCCTAGGAGTGGTCCTGCAAGGATCAGCCCTGGTTCCAGGCTGTTGATTTAATACAGTGTAAGAAATCCAGCAAAACGAAATCCTTTTCACAGCGATATTTCTTTATTTTAAAAAAACTTGCATAAACAGGCAGGCAGTGCTAAGAACAAGAGCCAACGCATTTCGACGCAGGTGTCTTAATCATGGCATCAACAATTATAGGCAAGTACAAACAAGATTTCAATGTCCAGCTATCAAACCGCTCAGAAAGGAGATGGGTTCTGTGTCCAAGATGCTTTGTCGTTGTTTGGTCCAAGATACGCAGATCAAAAGAAAGATGATCTGGTAGTAGAAAATGGTGTATAGGCCACGCTGTCTGAGGTCAGTATCCGAATATACTTAAAAGAAGTTGAAATTATTTGTCTACTTTTAACTATATTTGAAGACTGATCTCTGACAGCGTGGCATATACACCATTTTCTGCTACGGTTCATCTTATCTTCTCATACTGGCTGCAGCAGTCATTATACACTGGTATAGTTGGCTGTTGCTCTCACAACCCCTGCAGGTAAGCCTCCAACTATATTCACTCATTGTTCATATTAAGATAAGACCCTATTTGTGCCTTTATCTATTCTAGCCCTTTGTTTGAATCAAGAAAAAAAGCAAAATACCTTGTGAAGACAATTGCAGAAGCTTTCCAGTATAAGATTGTGTAATTATCCAATGACTGTGAAACTAGTAATGTATCAACATGGGCTGAAATGACACTCTTTGAGGAAAAAGCCATTACTCCAAAAGAAACATGAAACAAATTAATCTTTGCAAATGCACACAGGTAAAAACACCTACATTTTGAACTGTTTGGCCATAATGACCATTTTTACGTTTGGAGGAAAAAGGGACAAGTTTGGAAGCCTAAGAACACCATCCCAACTGTGAAAAACGTGGATATCATCATCATGTTGGGGGTTGTTTTGCTGCAAGAGGGACTGGTGCACTTCACAAAATAGATGGCATCATGAGGGAAGAAGATAATATACCAATACTGAAGCAACATCTCAAGACATCAGCCAGGAAGTTAAAGCTTGGTCGGAAAAGTGTCTTCCAAATGGACAATGACCCGAAGTATAGGGCCAAACTGATTACAAAGTGGCATAACGATAACAAAGTTAATGTTTTAGATTTGCCATCACATGACAATTCAAGAGGGGATTATTGGGTAGTTCTTTGTTTCACATCCACTATCATATCCATACCTTTGCTGTAACCAATTGAACACATGACTGCTATGACTTGGGTAAAAATGGCCACAGCAGCCTTTATTAATGCTTACACGCAACATGGGGAAGCCTACCAAACTGGCGACCCCACCACCACTTAAACAATGTAAATATTAAATAGTCTATGAACAGAGGCAAACCCACGCCAACATATAAGTTTCCCTGGCCACACCGCACCAGCCCAGGGAGAGGGATATTAACACCACGCGATTAATACCACTAACCTTAGCAGAACCTACGCCCGCCAATTACATCTCTGTACCAAGAGTCACTATTCCCTAAAAAAATATATATGTATATATAAAAAAAGAGAGACAAAGAAAATTTTGTTAAAATCTAAAGTTATAGACATAAATAATATAAACATTTATGGATAAAAACTCTTAAGATGTATTCATTGACAATGTAAGTTTCAATCTGGAAATAACTATGCTCTTATGGAGTATGACAGGATTCAAACCGATATTGATTCGTTCGGTTCTACTGACATTCATAGTATAGGACTTGGCGTAACATTCCAATCCAAACTAGAAGTCCGAAAATATCAAGATGTATTCATGTGAGGTGGAATGAAAGAACATAAAATTGCTAGGTTCTACTAATAAAACTCCAAATTCAGGAGATAATAGAAAATGGATCATTAAAGACCATAGGATAGGATAGTACTAAGAAGGGTTAATAAAGTGTTAAACATCCCAAGCCGTGTTGAAGCAGTGCCTGAGTGATGTCTTTGAACTTAGAATGTGCCGCTAATTGCTGACACTCGCCCGGCACACGCTAGTACTCTGGATAGAATCCCAGCGTGTGTCAGTGCTCAGTAGATAAGCTTAGACGTGTATCTCTAATTAAGTCTGATAGATGGCACGCGTATGACTCGTGTCTGTAGTTTAAACAGAAACGTCGTGCGCTCCTCTGAATAGATACATCAGGCGGCAAGCGCCTATAATTAAGGAGAAACTACAGCGCCTGTCTCTAGGACAGATGCACTGCAAGCGTTTACAAAAAAATGTGGCAGGTGCCAAGTGCGAGGTGTGTGTAGTCAATTATGCAAAACTCTGACTACAGTTCAAATATGACAGGTGACACGTATGAAGTGTGTGACACCAAATAAGAAAGAATATCAATGTCACTTGGTATAACCCGTGTTTCTACTTTATTCTTTCTCATTTTTTCTAATTTTCTAATTCTTTATATGTTGTAATAACTATGTAACACATATATAATCATACTGATCGTATTTTATAGGAGAATGTTGTTTGTTTGATTGGACTTGATTTTTACTACGCAGCTATGTTGATAAACAATGTGACATTTCTGTGATCCTCCCTGTAAGCTGACGTCATAGCAATTATCTTTTGGCGCCTTTTTTAAGATAAATACGAATCTGTTCAGTATGATCTTGATGTTCCCTGAGGAAGGAGCTCGGCACGTGGCTCCGAAACGCGTTGGAAATAAGGAAATAAATCTATATCTCCAATACCTAGACGTCCAGTGTCATTGGTATACCGGTCTGACAGCAGCGCGGACATAAAGGTACTTCGTCCGAATAACCTTGTGACTATTCCCTACTAGTGACCCTCTGTCATGATGGTCTCTAACCTGTGAGACTTGTGACTGTTTTTGGAACTTTGTCTCATTGTCTTTAGTGGGACTTTATATTAAACATGTTTCTTTCCTTTGGCAGTTGGGGAGTTAATCTCATTTTTGTTGCCAGAAGCTAGCTATGTCTTGTCCAAGTGTGGAATCCAGATAAGGGTGAAAAGAGCTGGGATGAGACGCTGCGCTGACCACAAAGATAAACACAGAGTTAATCACATACTCTATTTATGCCTACACGTGTTTCATGGCTCATACGCCACTTCATCAGAGCAACAAGTGGCGTATGAGCCATGAAACACGTGTAGGCATAAATAAACAGAGTGTGTGATTAACTCTGTGTTTATCTTTGTGGTCAGCGCGGCGTCTCATCCCAGCTCTTTTCACCCTTATCTGGATTCTTCAATTCTCAGCTGGGAGCCTGCAGCGACCTCCAGTGTGCTTTTATTGTAGTTGTGACACTCACAACTACATCAGGTGAGTTTAACCATTTGGGGTCTGTGGGACCTGTATAATAGAGGTACTACTCTATGTACGCTTCCTTTCTCTCTTAATTTATATTGCAAAGTGTGGCCACTGATGATGAGCGAGTACTAAAATGCTCAGGTGCTCGAAGCTCGGGCCGAGCATCCCAAGATACTCGTGTACTCAGCCCGAGCACCGAGCCCAATGTTATCCTATGGGAGACCCGAGTATTTTTATGAAATGACTGCAGGCAGCATGTAGAAACCCTAAAAATGTCACAAAAGTCTCAGAAGAGTGCTCAAATGACATGGCAACACCATGGGGAAGACCCTTGGAAGCATTTCTCACTCAAAAGTCACAGCTGTGAACAATGTTGTCCGAGTTTAACGCCAATTTTACGGAGTCACCAGAAAACCTTCCAAAATGACACCAAAATGAATATTCAGGGTGGAAATGTTAAGGGCACATACCCAATAGTGAGATACAGCTGGTGTATGTTACTTTTTGTGATTACATGAAAGATTTTACGTGAAAACATTGTGCGGCACTCCGATGTCCCTGAGAAGAGACGTACATGAAGACCTGTCTTGACATAATGTGCCCATTTTGAGGAAGTGGGTCTATTGTAGTATTTTCCTTTGCCAGGGCAGTCCAAAATTGGGAGGTTCACCAATGTCCCTGGATAGAGACGTGCATGAGGGCCTGTAAACCTGAAGTGCCCATTGTAAGGAAGTGGGTGTATTGTAGTATAGCCCTTTGGCAGGGCAGCCAAAAATTGGGAGTCTCACATTGTCCCTGGATAGAGACGTGCAGGAGGGCCTGTAAACCTGAAGTGGATGTATTGTAGTATAGCCCTTTGGCAAGGCAGCCAAAAATTGGGAGGCTCCACATTGTCCCTGGATAGAGACGTGCAGTAGGCTGTAAACCTGAAGTGGGTGTATTGTAGTATAGCCCTTTGGCGGCAGCCAAAAATTGGGAGTCTCCACATTGTCCCTGGATAGAGACGTGCAGGAGGGCCTGTAAACCTGAAGTGGATGTATTGTAGTATAGCCCTTTGGCAAGGCAGCCAAAAATTGGGAGGCTCCACATTGTCCCTGGATAGAGACGTGCAGTAGGCCTGTAAACCTGAAGTGGGTGAATTGTAGTATAGCCCTTTGGCAGGGCAGCCAAAAATTGGGAGGTTCAACAATGACCCATGCATACAGACATGCATGAGGGTCTGTAAACCTGGAGTGGGTTTATAGTATAGCCCTTTGGCAGGGCAGCCAAAAATTGGGAGGCTCCACATTGTCCCTGGATAGAGATGTGCATGAGGGTCTCAAAACATTTTTCCCATTGAAAAGGAGCGGGTCTCCTGTCGTTGTAATGCCCATTCTAAAAGAATGGGCGAAAAAATTTACCACTGGGGGTATACCTGAAACAACAGCCTAACTGTTGTAACGGTCATCATGGTGGCACATGAGGAGATGGAGGAGCACTCCAGCGATTAGCCAAAGTCCAGAAGTGTGTACCTATGGGTGAATGGAGGTACATGGCAAATTCCATAACAAAATTTAAATTCAGTTGTCATTTGTTGGTGGTGTGGTGAAGTCTGGCCCAATCCAACCCTTGTTCATCTTGATCAGAGTCAGCCTGTCAGCATTTTCAGTTGACAGGCGGGTGCGTTTATCAGTAATGATTCCACCTGCGGCACTGAAAACACGCTCTGACAAAACGCTAGCGGCAGGGCAGGCCAAGACTTCCAAGGCGTAGAGAGCCAATTCATGCCACGTGTCCAGCTTGGAGACCCAATAATTGTAAGGCACAGAGGAATTTTGCAGTACAGTTGTTCAATCTGCAAGTTACTCCTTCAGCATCTGGCCAAACTGAGTATTTCTTGTGGCACTACCCCGCACCTCAGGGGCTGTGGTACGTGAGGGGCTGAGAAAACTGTCCCACATCGTAAAGACTGTTCCCCTACCTCTGGCGGATTGGACTTGTGCCCCTCTCGGCCGTACGCCTTGGTTGTCCACCAATTCCTGACCTATGCCGCTAGCGTTTTGTGAGGGGAATGCTTTGCCTACTTCCGTGACTATGGCCTTCTGGAACTGCTGCATTTTGGCTGACCTCTCCGCCTCAGGAATGAGAGACATAAAGTTCTCCTTGTAGCGTGGGTCTAACAGTGTTGCCAACCAGTACTGATTGTCGGCCAAGATGTTCTGAACGCGAGGGTCTGAGCCAGGCAGCTTACCATAAAGTCAGCCATGTGCGCCAGACTCTTAACAGCCATCACTTCAGCATCCAGACCAACACGATGACTGAACATTCTGTCCTCCTCCTCCTCCTCCTCATCTCCCCTGTCCTCTGGCCAGCCATGCTGAAGCGAGGGTATGACTGGTGTGCATGTCATATCCTCAATTTGGCCAGAGAGTTGCTCCATGTCTTCATCCTCCTCCTCCTCCTCGTCATAGTCCTCCACTGCACGTTGTGATGAGATGAGGCAGGGCTGTGTGTTATCACCCACACCTACTACTGTTTCTTGCTCAAACTCATCGTGCTCCGCCTGCAACGCATCCTCTTTGTTTTTCAGCAGAGATCGTTTTAGAAGGCAGAGTAGCGGTATGGTGACGCTAATAATGGGTCATCGCCGCTCACCATCTTGGTGGAGTCCTCAAAGTTTTGGAGGACGGTACATAGGTCCGACATCCATCTCCACTCCTCAGGTGTTATGTGTGGAGTTTGACCCATTTCCCGATATCTTAGGTGATGCAGGTACTCAACAACTGCCCTCTTCTGCTCATATATCCTGACCAACATGTGCAGAGTTGAATTCCAATGCGTGGGGACATCACACACCAGTCTGTGGGCCAGAAGACGCAAACGGCGCTGGCAAGGCCGGCTGAAGCAGCAGGTGACTTGCGAAAATGTGCAGACAGGTGGCGAACTTTTACCAGCAGATCAGACAGCTCTGGGTATGACTTTATAAACCGCTGAACCACCAGGTTGAGCACATGGGCCACGCAGGGAACATGCGTCAGCTGGCCTCGCCTCAAAGCTGCCACCAGGTTCCGGCCATTGTCACACACGACCTTTCCTGGCTTTAGGTTCAGAGGTGTGAGCCAGTGATCTGCCTGATGTTTCAGAGCTGTCCACACCTCTTCTGCATTGTGGGGTTTGTCACCTATGCATATTAGCTTCAGCACAGCCTGTTGCCGCTTCGCAGAGGAAGTGCTGCAGTGCTTCCAGCTTGGGACTGGTGTGGAGGGTAAAGTGGATGAGGATGCGCAGGAGGAGGAGGCTGAGGAGCATGACATTCCGGAGCTGTAGAGTCTGGGTGAAACCATGACTGAGGTAGGGCCTGCTAATCCTTGGTGTGGGAAGGACGTGTTCCGTCCCTCGCTCAGACTGGGTCCCAGCTTCCACAATATTAACCCAGTGTGCCGTCAAGGAGATGTAGCGGCCTTGCCCACAAGCACTTGTCCACGTGTCTGTGGTTAGGTGGACTTTGGCTGAAACAGCATTGTTCAGGGCACGTGTGATGCTTTGTGACACGTGGTTATGCAATGCGGGGACGGCACATCTGGAGAAATAGTGGCGGCTGGGGACCAAGTAACGTGGGACAGCAGCCACCATCAGGTCGCGAGAGTGTTCGTCTTCACCAGCCGGAAGGGTAACATTTCTAGCGCAAGCAGTCGCGAAATGTGATAATTTAGGACTGTGGCATGTGGGGCGTTGGCAGCGTATTTGCGTCTGCGTTCAAAGGTTTGCTGAATGGATAATTGAATGCTGCGCTGGGACAAGGACATGCTTGATGGTGGTGTTATTTGTGCGTGGGCAACGTCAGGTGCAGGGCCGGAGGCTTGTTCGCGGCCAGCATGGACAGGGGATTGGCTCGCACGCACAACACTAAAGACGTAGCAGTGACATCAGCAAGCACCCCTCCTCGACTCGGTTGTACTTCCCACAAAGTCGGGTGCTTGGCTGACATGTGCCTGATCATGCTGGTGGTGGTCAGGCTGCTAGTTTTCGTACCCCTGCTGATGCTGGCATGGCAGGTGTTGCAAATGGCCTTTTTAGAGTCATCTGGAGCCAACTTAAAAAACTGCCAGACTCAGGAAGACCTAACATTTGCACAGGCACCTTGTGTCGTGTTGTTGTTCCGGGGAATGGTTGCTTGCCTTCTGCCTGCGAACACGACCCTGCTTTTTACTGCCTGTTGGGATGCTACGCCTCCCTCCCCCTGTGCACTGCTGTCGTCGCTCTGCATATCCTCCTGCCAGGTTGGGTCAGCTTCTGGATCATCCTCCACGTCGTCTTCCTCTTCCGCACCCTGATCCTCCTCCTGACTTCCTGGCAATTGTGTCTCATCATCGTCCACCCCTTGTTGAGACACGTTGCCAACGTTCCCTTCGTGAGAACGTGGCTGCTCAAATATTTGGGCATCTGTACATACCATCTCATCATCCACTTCAACAGGAGCTGGCGAGAGGCCAGATTCTGCGAATGGATACGTGAACAGCTCTTCCAAGTGTTCCTAGTGTGGGATCAGTAATGTCCTTGGACGTGTACTCGGCCTGGTGCTAGGAAGGAGGATCAGGTTGGAAATGTGTGGTGCAGTATCACGGCTACTGACACTTCACCGTGTGGAAGACAGGGTGTTTGTGGAGGTGCCCATCTGACTTGAAGCATTATCCGCTATCCAAGTAACAACCTGTTGACACTGGTCTTGGTTCAAGAGCGGTGTACTGCTGCGGGCCCCAAGAATTTGGGACAGGACGTGCGAGCGAGTAGATGTGCCACTTTGTTGTTGCGAAAATAGTGCTTGCACATGACCTCGGCCTCTGCCTGCACCACCATCACGTCCACTTCCTTGTCCCTTGCCAACGCCCTTGCGCATTTTTCCTGTATACAGCTACAACAGTCTGGTGACTGTTCTGGTCACAGGAAAGCTGGATTTTAGACCCTGCCTGTATAGAGCTAGTCAAGTACAAAAGTCTGGTGACTGTTCTGGTCACAGGAAAGCTGAATATTAGAGCCTGCCTGTAGACAGCTAGTCAAGTACTAAAGTCTGGTGACTGTTCTGGTCACAGGAAAGCTGGATTTTAGACCCTGCCTGTATACAGCTAGTCCTAGTCAAGTACAACAGTCTGGTGACTGTTCTGGTCACAGGAAAGCTGGATTTTAGACCCTGCCTGTATACAGCTAGTCAATAACAGTCTGGTGACTGTTCTGGTCACAGGAAAGCTGGATTTTAGACCCTGCCTGTATACAGCTAGTCAATTTTAACAGTCTGGTGACTGTTCTGGTCACAGGAAAGCTGGAATTTTAGACCCTGCCTGTATACAGCTAGTCAATTTTACAGTCTGGTGACTGTTCTGGTCACAGGAAAGCTGGATTTTAGACCCTGCTTGTATACAGCTAGTCAATGTACTACAGTCTGGTGACTGTTCTGGTCACAGGAAAGCTGGATTTTAGACCCTGCCTGTATACAGCTAGTAGTCAAGTACAGTCTGGTGACTGTTCTGGTCACAGGAAAGCTGGATTTTAGACCTGCCTGTATACAGCTAGTCAAGTTCTACAGTCTGGTGACTGTTCTGGTCACAGGAAAGCTGGATTTTAGACCCTGCCTGTATACAGCTAGTCAATTTTATACAGTCTGGTGACTGTTCTGGTCACAGGAAAGCTGGATTTTAGACCCTGCCTGTATACAGCTAGTCAAGTACAACAGTCTGGTGACTGTTCTGGTCACAGGAAAGCTGGATTTTAGACCCTGCCTGTATACAGCTAGTCTAGTCAAGTACAACAGTCTGGTGACTGTTCTGGTCACAGGAAAGCTGGATTTTAGACCCTGCCTGTATACAGCTAGTCAATTATCATAACAGTCTGGTGACTGTTCTGGTCACAGGAAAGCTGGATTTTAGACCCTGCCTGTATACAGCTAGTCAATTTAACAGTCTGGTGACTGTTCTGGTCACAGGAAAGCTGGATTTTAGACCTGCCTGTATAAGCTAGTCAAGTAAACAGTCTGGTGACTGTTCTGGTCACAGGAAAGCTGGATTTTAGACCCTGCCTGTATACAGCTAGTCAAGTTTACAACAGTCTGGTGACTGTTCTGGTCACAGGAAAGCTGGATTTTAGACCCTGCCTGTATACAGCTAGTCAAGTACAACAGTCTGTGACTGTTCTGGTCACAGGAAAGCTGATTTAGACCTGCCTGTATACAGCTAGTCAAGTACACAGTCTGGTGACTGTTCTGGTCACAGGAAAGCTGGATTTTAGAGCCTGCCTGTATAGAGCTAGTCAAGTACAACAGTCTGGTGACTGTTCTGGTCACAGGAAAGCTGGATTTTAGACCCTGCCTGTATACAGCTAGTCAATTTTAACAGTCTGGTGACTGTTATGGTCACAGGAAAGCTGGATTTTAGACCCTGCCTGTATACAGCTAGTCAATACAACAGTCTGGTGACTGTTCTGGTCACAGGAAAGCTGAATATTAGAGCCTGCCTGTATACAGCTAAGTCAAGTACAAACAGTCTGGTGACTGTTCTGGTCACAGGAAAGCTGATTTTAGAGCCTGCCTGTATAGAGCTAGTCAAGTACTAACATCTGGTGACTGTTCTGGTCATAGGAAAGCTGGATTTTAGACCCTGTCCTGTATACAGCTAATCAATTTTAACAGTCTGGTGACTGTTTGGTCACAGGAAAGCTGGATTTTGACCCTGCCTGTATACAGCTAGTCAATACAACTGTCTGGTGACTGTTCTGGCCACAGGAAAGATGGATTTTAGACCCTGCCTGTATACAGCTAGTCCTAGTCAAGTACAACAGTCTTGTGACTGTTCTGGTCACAGGAAAGCTGGATTTTAGACCCTGCCTGTATACAGCTAGTCCTAGTCAAGTACAACAGTCTGGTGACTGTTCTGGTCACAGGAAAGCTGGATTTTGACCTGCCTGTATAAGCTAGTCAAGTACAACAGTCTGGTGACTGTTCTGGTCACAGGAAAGCTGGATTTTAGACCCTGCCTGTATACAGCTAGTCAAGTACAACAGTTTGGTGACTGTTCTGGTCACAGGAAAGCTGGATTTTAGACCCTGCCTGTATACAGCTAGTCAAGTTTAAACAGTTTGGTGACTGTTCTGGTCACAGGAAAGCTGGATTTTAGACCCTGCCTGTATACAGCTATTCAATTTAACAGTCTGGTGACTGCTTGGTCACAGGAAAGCTGGATTTTAGACCCTGCCTGTATACAGCTAGTCAAGTACAACAGTCTGGTGACTGTTCTGGTCACAGGAAAGCTGGATTTTAGACCCTGCTGTATACAGCTAGTCAAGTACAACAGTCTGGTGACTGTTCTGGTCACAGGAAAGCTGGATTTTAGACCCTGCCTGTATACAGCTATTCAATTTTAACAGTCTGGTGACTGCTCTGGTCACAGGAAAGCTGGATTTTAGACCCTGCCTGTATACAGCTAGTCAAGTACAACAGTCTGGTGACTGGTCTGGTCACAGGAAAGCTGTATTTTAGACCCTGCCTGTATACAGCTAGTCAGCTCCAACAGTCTCCTGAGGACTGTTCTGGTCACTGTAAAGCTTGGACTCCGATCTTGATCACTCTGCCTATATCCTCCTAGATTAGTCCTGAGAAGGACTGTTGTGGTCAGCAGCAGTTTGCAGCCCTGCTCCGGATCTACCTATGAGGGCCGCAAATCTGTCCCTAAGCAGCAGCAGACACTCTCCCTACACTCACTGTCTGGATGGCTTACATCGTGGCCGGGTCTTGTAAAGGCTCGGTCACGCTGTGTGAGCGGCCAATCACTGCAATGCCACAAGTAACAGGGCTGTGGCATTGCAGTGACTACCAGCCAATTTCTGCATGTGGGCTGGTTCTCTAAAGAGCACCAACATGCAGGGATGAGGACCACGAGCACAGCACGAGTATCGCGAGATTACTCGGTGCTTGCCGAGTAGCCCGAGTACAGTGATACTCGTGCGAGTACCGAGTAGCGCAGAGCATACTCGCTCATCACTAGTGGCCACTCTGTGATTACTTATTCCCCTTTATACAGTGTCATAGTCCCAGCATGCTCTGCTGGTGATTGAACTCATTCTGGCCAAAGCTTCCTGAGGTGAAGGAAGCTTTCAACCTTTGTTGCTAAGGTGTCTGCTGCCTAAAAGAAAGGTAGCAGGCGTGAAGTTGCTTTTTTCTCCACCTGTATGTCTTCTCTTGTCTCCCTTATTGTAGTTTGTAGAACTAGTGCTCCCGCTGACCTTTCCCTATTGAGGGCTAACATCAGGGCTAGCAAAGGGCCTAGGTATCCTGCTCGGCAACGAGTTGAAAGAACTCGTATAGGGATGGTAGGGAGATCAGGGAACAGCCGTAGGTGAGTGCAGGAGGTCACATCTCCACCATTTCCTATGAGCAGGGCCCTCCACTGTATTTATCATGTGGGGTCTTGCAATCATGCCAACTGCATAAGTGCCAACTGTAGAAGTGCAGTTACAGCGGGCAAGAATCTAATTGTCATCTCTTCTCTCTTCATACAGGTATTAGGGATGGGCGAGTCTACTCGCTAGGACTCGTTACTCGGCGAGTAGTAAGGGACTCGCAGGACTCGGTACTCTGCGAGTTTCCCAGCGATTACTCGCACAGCAACGAGTCCAATGCAAATCAATGGCAATCCTAGTTTTGTCAGAGACTCTGACAAAACTAGGATTGCCATTGACTTGCATTGGTCTCATTACTGTGCAAGTAATCGCAGGGAAACTCGCAAAGTAACTGCTGTTACTTTGCGAGCCGAGTCCGGCTGTCTGCTCTGTGCAGGCTGCCGCAGCTCCAGGGTCCTAGAGCCCGCCTGCTCACAGAGATGATGTAGCAGAGCTGCGATTGTTCTCAGTCTGCTCATTCCATGTGCATAGACATCTATATCTATGCACAGGGATGTAGCAGAGAGGACATTGCGTTTTGGACTGTCGGACGGAAGAGGATTTTTTTAATTAAAGATGGAGTCCCTAATGGCTTTTTTTTTTTATTTCTAATAAAAAATTTTCTCTGTGTTGTGTTTTTTTAACCCTTTATTGGAGATTCTTAGTGGCCGGGTCAAACGTGGCCTGACATTAAGAATCTCGGACTTAATACCAGCTTGTATAACAAAGCTGGTATTAACCCCTTTATTACCCAGCGTGCCACCGCCACCAGGGCCGCTGGAAGAGCCGGGTTCAGTGCCAGAGGATGGCGCTTCAATGAACGCGCCATCTTCTGGGGCGGCTACGGGCTGCAATTTGCAGCGCGGGGGTGCCCAGAAAGCTTGGGCATCCCTGCGCTGCGGATTCCAGCCCCCAGCTGCTTAGCTGTACCTGGCTAGACATAGAAATTGCACGGAGCCCCACGCATTTTTTTTTTATTATTTCATGAAATTCATGAAATAATTAAAAAAAGGGCTCCCCTATATTCTTGTGTCGGGCCAGGTACAAATAGGCACCTGGGGGTTGGGGGCAGCCCGTCGCTGCCTGCTGGATCCGGCTGGTTCCAGAAATACGGCGAGGCCCACGTGAAATTTTTTTCTGACAAATCCATAAAACAATGTAAATAAAAGGGACTGCATCTTTATTAACCCCTGGACCATGGGCGAGGGGTTAATAAAGATGCAGTCCCTTTTTTAGGATTGTTTAATTGATTTTTCAGAAAACAAAATTACATGGGCTTCGCCGTATTTCTGGAACCAGCCGGATCCAGCAGGCAGCGACGGGCTGCCACCAACCCCCAGGTGCCTATTTGTACCTGGCCGGACACAAGAATATAGGCGAGCCCTCTTTTTTTATTATTTCATGAATTTCATGAAATAATAAAAAAAAATGCGTGGGGCTCCGCGCAATTTCTATGTCTAGCCAGGTACAGCTAAGCAGCTGGGGGCTGGAATCCGCAGCGCAGGGATGCCCAAGCTTTCTGGGCATCCCCGCTGCAAATTGCAGCCCGCAGCCGCCCCAGAATATGGCGCGTTCATTGAAGCGCCATCCTCTGGCGCTGAACCCCGCTCTTCCAGCGGCCCTGGTGGTGGTGGCATGCTGGGTAATAAAGAGGTTAGGGCCAGCTTTGTATTATCAGCTGGCCCTAAGCCCGAAATTTATGGCGGTCACGCCAATATTAGACATGACCGCCATGAATTTCTATTAAATTGTTTTAAAAAAAACACAACACAGAGAAAAATTTTTATTAGAAATAAAAAAAAAGCCATTAGGGACTCCATCTTTAATTAAAAAAATCCTCTTCCGTCCGACGTAGTACAAAACGCGATGTCCTCTCTGCTACATCCCTTTGCATAGATATAGATGCTAAATGCGACCAAACAGTACACTGCAGTAAAAGTATTAAATGCAAGTGCAGTATAAAAAAATAGTATAACAAATACAGGGTACTTAGTCTATCCGTTTTTTTGCGCAAAAAAAGTTATATCAAGCCACGTCACTAACTTCAAAGTGTACCCATCTCTGACGCGGTCCTAACTGTTGTATTAAAAAACCTGACTAGTGTGTATACTTACCAGTGAGCAGGAGCCAGCAAGACCTGTGTCTGAGATGGACTGAAGGCGACGGGGCTCTATATGTGCAGGGCCCAGAGAGGGGCGGGAACTCAATCTCTTGCAAAGCAAGAGGCAACTTAATTAGAAACAAATGAGTCCTGCACACAGAGAACAAGTCTGTAAGAACATGTTCACACCGCCAACATATTTGGAAACCAAAAAGCTAAATGCGACCAAAAATACAACAGTTAGGACCGCGTCAGAGATGGGTACACTTTGAAGTTAGTGACGTGGCTTGATATAACTTTTTTTGCGCAAAAAAAACGGATAGACTAAGTACCCTGTATTTGTTATACTATTTTTTATACTGCACTTTCATTTAATACTTTTACTGCAGTGTACTGTTGTTTTTGGTCGCATTTAGCTTTTTGGTTTCCAAATATGTTGGCGGTGTGAACATGTTCTTACAGACTTGTTCTCTGTGTGCAGGACTCATTTGTTTCTAATTAAGTTGCCTCTTGCTTTGCAAGAGATTGAGTTCCCGCCCCTCTCTGGGCCCTGCACATATAGAGCCCCGTCGCCTTCAGTCCATCTCAGACACAGGTCTTGCTGGCTCCTGCTCACTGGTAAGTATACACACTAGTCAGGTTTTTTAATACAACAGTTAGGACCGCGTCAGAGATGGGTACACTTTGAAGTTAGTGACGTGGCTTGATATAACTTTTTTTGCGCAAAAAAACGGATAGACTAAGTACCCTGTATTTGTTATACTATTTTTTATACTGCACTTGCATTTAATACTTTTACTGCAGTGTACTGTTGTTTTTGGTCGCATTTAGCTTTTTGGTTTCCAAATATGTTGGCGGTGTGAACATGTTCTTACAGACTTGTTCTCTGTGTGCAGGACTCATTTGTTTCTAGCATAGATATAGATGTCTATGCACAGGGAGTGAGCAGACTGAGAACAATCTCAGCTCTGCTACACACAGGAAGAGCAGGCGGGCTCTAGGACCCTGGAGCTGCGGCAGCCAGCACAGAGCAGACAGCCTGACTCCTTACTGTGCGAGTTTCCCAGCGATTACTTGCACAGTAAACGTGTCCAATGCAAGTCAATGGCAATCCTAGTTTTGTCAGAGTCTTTGACAAAACTAAGATTGCTTCAGGCTGAAGCTTCTGAGACACATCTGTGATTTGTAAATCGCACACTACTCGCTATTACTCGCTTCCCCATTCATTAACATTGGACTCGCTAGACTCGCAACGAGTAGCGAGTCCCGGGCTCGGATTCGCTAGAGTCAAGCGATTCCGAGTAATTTAGGACTCGCCCATCACTAACAGGTATATGAATCTGTAACTTCAATTCACTCATCTTTCCTGCATGTCTCTCCTCACATGAGAGGTATATGAATCTGTAACTTCAATTCACTCATCTTTCCTGCATGTCTCTCCTCACATGAGAGGTATATGAATCTGTAACTTCAATTCACTCATCTTTCCTGCATGTCTCTCCTCACATGAGAGGTATATGAATCTGTAACTTCAATTCACTCATCTTTCCTTCATGTCTCTCCTCACATGAGAGGTATATGAATCTGTAACTTCAATTCACTCATCTTTCCTGCATGTCTCTCCTCACATGAGAGGTATATGAATCTGTAACTTCAATTCACTCATCTTTCCTGCATGTCTCTCCTCACATGAGAGGTATATGAATCTGTAACTTCAATTCACTCATCTTTCCTGCATGTCTCTGCTCACATGAGAGGTATATGAATCTGTAACTTCAATCAACAATATACTTGTCTTTTAATAATGTAATATACTGAAATCATCTTAGTGTGTGTGATGTGGGATGTTCAGAGGTCATCTTTGGTGTAAAAGTGTTTATGACTCAGGATTGCCAGAAACTCTTGTTTATTTTTCTTGCATTTATTACCTTCTGCGGTGCTGAGTTTCTTTGATTGATTGATTAACAAGTGTAATAGACCCAGATCTAAGTAGAAACTCACTATATATGTAGACCCAGCTAGGGGTGCAATCATGCGGGGTCTTGCAATCATGCCAACTGTAGAAGTGCAGTTACACCGGGCAGTTAAACGGGGCAGGAAACAGTTAAGTCATGCAAGACAAACAAACAGATATGCAATTTGTTCACTTGTACTGCAATTATGTATTCACTATGTAAACCCCAGACTGCTCATCACTACTGACCTCTCACCCACCACTACAGCTCTCCTTCCCGCTGCATCTGACCCACACTACTCCCATCCCCTGCTCACCATCCACAATGTATCCCCTCCTTTGGACTCTCACTCCCATCCTTCTCCACTTCCTGCTACCCCTGCTCATCCCTCCACCCAGCAACCAAGTACTTCTCTCACCCTCCATCCTACCTAACCACCTCACCCACTCCTCTGAACTATTCCTTCACTTTCAATTCTCCATCTCCAATCAGGCATGGCCACCACGTAAACTCTCATGCTCCCACCTGCTGACCCTCTCCCTGCTCCTCCTACTTGCTGGCGGCATTTCCCCTAATCCCGGCCCCCCCCGCCACATCCCCACAGTCACCTGCACCCCACCCCCACGTCCCATCACCAACTCTCATAACCCCACCATCACCCACCCTCGCAACCTGACCAACCTTACACCCATCTCCCCAGCCCCTGCGCCTCTAATCTCCCTGCCAGGCGCACTCTGGAACACCCGCTCAGTCTGTAATAAGCTCACAGACATCCATGAACTCTTTATTTCTAATAAACTCTCATTCCTTGGCATCACAGAGACCTGGCTCACCCCCTCCGACACGGCCTCCCCTGCTGCACTATCCTACGGCGGATTCAATCTTTCCCACACACCCGCCCCTCTGCCAAACATGGCGGAGGTGTCGGCATACTCCTATCCGACACCTGATCCTTCGCCCCTATTCCATTACCCCCCTCTGTTACTCTCCCATCTTTCGAAGCCCACTCTGTCCGCATCTTCTCCCCCTGTAACCTCCAGCTAGCCGTCATCTACCGCCCCCCTGGATCCATCCCCACCTTCCTCGACCACTTTACCACTTGGCTACTTCACTTCCTCTCTACTGACATCCCCACCATCATTATGGGCGATTTCAATATCCCCATTGACACTGCCCACCAAACCACCTCTCAACTTCTTTCCCTGACCTCCTCCTTCGGGCTCTCCCAATGGTCCTCCTATGCCACCCACAAAGATGGCCACACGCTGGATCTCATCTTTACCCGTCTTTGCTCCCTTACTAATCTCACAAACTCAACCCTCACCCTGTCTGACCACAATCTGCTGACCTTCTCCTCCCTCACCTCCCCTACTACATCACCTCCTCTCCGCAAACTTGATCATCCCCGCAGAAACCTAAAACACATTGATCTACACTCACTCTCAGAATCCCTTCTCCCTCTCACCAACATAACATCTATATGTGACACAGACACTGCCACCACCCTCTATAACACCACATTAACCAAGGCACTCGACTTAGCCGCCCCCTCACACACCACGCTCCACGCACTAATAGGCAACCCTGGCACGCCACCCTTACTAAAGATCTGAGACGGGCATCCAGGGTCGCCGAGAGGCGATAGAAAAAATCAGGTTCCACTGAGCATTTTGCGCTGTTCAAACAGTCCCTCATCACCTTCAAGACGGCACTTGCCACCGCCAAACAAACCTTCTTCTTATCCCTAATAACCTCCCTGTCCCACAATCCCAAGCAACTTTTCAAAACCTTCAATTCCTTACTCCGCCCGCCTGCTCCCCCTCCCTCTCCCCTTATCTCTGCAGAAGACTTTGCCTCCTTCTTCAAAGAAAAGATTGACAGAATCAGAGACAGTTTTGATCCACTGTCCCCACAGCCTCCCCTTTCACCTACACTGCCCTCTACGTCCATCAACTGCTTCCCCCCCATAACTGAAGACCAGCTCTCCTCCCTCCTGTCAAAATCACACCTCACCACCAGCGCCCACGACCCGCTCCCATCCCACCTCATTCCCAACCTCACCTCCGTTATCATCCCAGCCCTAACTCATCTTTTCAACCTATCACTCACCACCGGCACCTTCCCCTCAGCCTTCAAACACGCCTTGATCACACCCATCTTCAAAAAACCCTCCCTAGATCCCACAACTGTCTCCAACTACCGCCCTATATCTCTCCTCCCTTTCGCCTCTAAACTACTTGAACAGCATGTCCATTCTGAGCTGTCCTCTCACCTCTCCTCCTGCTCCCTCTTTGACCGCCTGCAATCTGGCTTCCGACCCCTCCACTCCACTGAAACAGCCCTGACCAAAGTCACAAATGACCTACTGACTGCCAAAAGCAAGCACCACTACTCTGTTCTCCTCCTCGACCAGTCAGCCGCCTTCGACACTGTTGACCACTCCCTTCTACTACAGATCCTGGAATCTCTTGGCATCACGGACCTTGCCCTCTCTTGGATCTCCTCATACTTAACGGACCGCACCTTCAGCGTCACCCACTCCCACACATCCTCCTCGCCCTACCCCCTATCTGTCGGGGTCCCCCAGGGCTCGGTTCTTGGACCATTACTGTTCTCAATCTACACTCTCGGCCTAGGGCAACTCATTGAGTCCCATGGCCTCCAATATCACCTGTACGCCGACGACACCCAAATCTACCTGTCTGGTCCTGACATCGCCTACCTTCTATCCAAAATTCCACACTGCCTGTCCGCCATCTCATCCTTCTTCTCTGATCGCTTCCTTAAGCTGAACATGGACAAAACCGAGTTCATAGTCTTCCCCCCATATTCTTCCCCCCAAGACGCTCCCCCTCACTACCTGCTGTCGACTATCCAGGGGACCCGCAAGGGAGGGAGTCAGAAGACTCCCCCCCCCATGATGATGAATCCATCTCCGCAGAGAGGCATTGCTGGGGTAGTGCACCAGTTCTCTCAGGAGGAATGGGCCCAAATTCCTACCAACTCTTCTGAGAAGCTTGTGGAAGGATATCTAAAAGGTTTGACCCAAGTCATACAGTTTAAGGGCAATGGTACCAAATACTAATAAAATGTATGTAAACTTTTGACTTTGTAGAAAGTAATAAAATTATCTTAATACATTTTTCTCTCTCATTATTCTGGCATTTGGCAAATATAGATAATTATGGTAATCCTAATTGACCTACTGTATTATGGGAAAAGTTTGATTTCATGTCAGACAGTGAGAAAAACATGCATATACAGTATGTCTTTTTATATAATGTATGTAAACTTCTGGTTTCAACTGTATATTAGTGTATGGCAACCAATCTGCCCTCATATACAGTGCCTTGTGAAAGTATTTAGCCCCCTTGAACTTTTCATCCTTCTGCCTCATTTCAGGCTTCAAACATAAAGATAATAAATTCTAATTTTTTTGTGAACAATCAACAACAAGTGGGACACAATCGTGAAGTGGAACAAAATTTATTGTATATTTGAAACTTTTTTAACAAATAAAAAACTGAAAAGTGGGGCATGCAATATTATTCGGCCCCCTTGAGTTAATACTTTGTAGCGCCACCTTTTCCTGCGATTACAGCTGCAAGTTGCTTGGGGTATGTCTCTATCAGTTTTGCACATTGAGAGACTGAAATTCTTACCCATTCTTCCTGCAAAACAGCTGGAGCTCAGTGAGGTTGGATGGAGAGAGTTTGTGAACAGCAGTTTTCAGCTCTATCCACAGATTCTTGATTGGATTCAGGTTTGGACTTTGACTTGTCCATTCTTACACCTGGATACGTTTATTTTTGAACCATTCCATTGTAGATTTTGCTTTATGTTTGGGATCATTGTCTTGTTGGAAGATAAATCTCCGTCCCAATCTCAGGTCTTTTGTAGACTCCAACAGGTTTTCTTCCAGAATGGTCCTGTATTTGGCTCCGCCCATCTTCCCTTCAATTTTAACGATCTTCCCTGTCCCTGCTGAAGAAAAGCAGGCCAAACCATGATGCTGCAACCACCATGTTTGACAGTGGGGATGGTGTTTTGAGAGTGATGAGCTGTGTTGCTTTTATGCCAAACATATTGTTTTGCATTGTGGCCAAAAAGTTTGATTTTGGTTTAATCTGACCAGAGCACCTTGGGGCGCTGTTCATGTAGTGGTGCGGATGTATCGTATTGGGCGGCCCGTTTGGTCAGGTGGCAGGGCCAATGGGTAGCTATCTGCATCATGTGTATCAGTGTGAATAGCGTCCTATGCAAGCCCAATGGCAAGTCACCTCCCACATGTATTGTAGGTAGAGGTGATTTTATCTGCCGGCACCTGGGCTTGCTCTACATAAGTGGGTCTGACTGTATCCTGCTAAGTGCAGTGTTGGTTTTGTATCTGACTATTGATGGTAAGTTTTTTCTGATGCTGTTTTTCAGAGCACCTTATTCCACATGTTTGGTGTGTCTCCCAAGTGGCTTGTGGCAAACTTCAAACAAGACTTTTTATGGATACCTTTGAGAAATGGCTTTCTTCTTGCCACTCTTCCATAAAGGCCAGATTTGTGCAGTGTATGACTGATTGTTGTCCTATGGACAGACTCTCCCACCTCATCTGTATATCTCTGCAGTTCATCCAGAGTGACCATGGGCCTTTTGGCTGATCAGTCTTCTCCTTGTTCGAGATGAAAGTTTAGAGAGACGGCCGGGTCTTGTTAGATTTGCAGTGGTCTGATACTCCTTCCATTTCAATATGATCGCTTGCACAGTGCTCCTTGAGATGTTTAAAACTTGGGAAATATTTTTGTATCCAAATCCGGCTTTAAACTTCTCCACAACAGTATCTCGGACCTGCCAGGTGTGTTCCTTGGTCTTCATGATGCTCTCTGCACTTGAGACTATCACAGAGCAGGTGGATTTATACGGAGACTTGATTACACACAGGTGGATTCTATTTCTCATTACCAGTCATTTAGGACAACATTGGATCATTCAGAGATCCTCACTGAACTTCTGGAGTGAGTTTGCTGCACTGAAAGTAAAGGGGCTGAATAATATTGCACATCCCACTTTTCAGTTTTTTATTTGTTAAAAAAGTTTAAAATATCCAATAAATTTCGTTCCACTTCACTTCTTATCTTTATGTTTGAAGCCTGAAATGTGGCAAAAGATTGAAAAGTTCAAAGGGGCCAAATACTTTCACAAATCACTGTATGTGTAAAATAAATAAATAATTGGAAAAAATGCATATTTTTTATTATCAGCACAGATAAAGCAGCCAGGTATGGGCTGCAGCCTCCAGCTGCCTAGTTTTATCCCCATGCTACAGAACAGCAGCTAACAGCCACCCCAGAAAGTAGCGCATTAATTAGAATCGCAATTTCCTAGCACTTTACCTGGCTTTTCCTGATGCTCTGGTGCGGTGGCATCGGAGTGATAGAAGAGGATAATCACAGTTGAGTATTGATAGCTTGTCATTAAGCCCAAATTGGTAATGTTCAGGCTTCTGTGATACCGACCCATTACCAATACAGTAAGTGAATATCTATCAATCATCTATCTTGGAGGATCCTCAAAAGGCTCCGGAAAAAAACGGATAATAGACCTGATGCAACTGTCCAGTATTATACTGGATCCCGCAAATGGATCCGGTATAACACCAGACATTTGCATCCAGTTTAAGGGCAAAACCTGTATACGGTCAGATGCGGATTTTCCTGCAACAAACAGATTTTAAAAAAATGCTGGTGTGAAACTAGCCTTACACCAACGTTACTAGTTTCTATTTAGAACTATGGACTACCTTTCCAAAGTTACATCTGCATTTATGAGATAGGAAACTATACTAGTATTGAGAAAATTATAACACTTACCAGGATGGTATCTTGAAACAAAGAGCATGGATTTGTGTAACATGGTCCATACAAATAATAATATGTATGTGCTAAATCAATAATGACTAATGAAACTTCACACAAAGCGATTAGAGTGCTGATCACGTTTGTGGCCAAAGTTCCTTTGACCTAAAATGAGAAAAGAAAAAATAGAAATGTGTAAATTTTACAGGCAATGTACAGATCTGATATATAGTGATCAGTGAGCACTAAAATGCTCGAGTGCTCGGTACTTGAATCTAGCAGGTTGGACGCTCAGCTAGGAAGGGTTTGAATCGAGTACTGAGTGTGTTTCTAGTCAATAACAAGCTCGAGAATCTTTTTCCAGAAGACCCTAATAGGATGGCTGGGGAGGCAGGAAAATCACCATAATGGTTGACAACAGCGCTCAAATGCAATGGGAACAGCATGGGGGAGACGCCTGGACACATCTCAGACTCCCAGGTCACTGATAGGAACAATGTTGTCAGAGTACTAAGCTGTGTACACACATTTTGTTTTTATTAGGGATGAGCGAGTAGTGAAATATTCACAATCGTTATAATCATAATGAGTACTTTGTAATAATCGTGTATTTGTCCAAATAACAGGTACAATGTAAGTCAATGGGAAATGTGAGTAATTTTCTGCTGGACCCCACAAAGAGGTCTTGTGCTCTGAGGAAATAGCTGAAATGGATGGGAAAGTGACTAAACTGAATGGGAACAACTTGGAGAAGATGCCTGCATATATTTCTGACTTACATATGGTTTCTGGGAATAAGGTTGTCCCAGTATTATGCTACACTTACAGATTCACAAGAACACCTATCAAATCTAAATTGCATTTTTACAGGCCAAAAAGGTTAAGAAACATTTTTTTCCTGAATAATCACTTGTACATAAGGCTGAATAAACAAGAAAAAATAAAAATCCTTTTTAGCATTTGTTCACATGTACTGTGGTGAGGGGCCTGAGCTGGCCCTGTAAGGCTGGGGTTACACATAGAAGTCTGTTTTTGGAAGTGATTTTCATCACCAATCCGTTTTTTATAGGGTGCTTTTTGAGCCTCCTGCACCCCTGAACGTTTTTGGACTTAGTCATTTTTTCATTATTTTTCCTTAAAAACGTATGTGCGTTAACGCATGCGTTAATGCAAGTGGCTATATATGCCATGCGTTAACGCATGCGTTTCCCATAGGGCCCCATGTTAAAAAAACGCATGCGTTTTTTAACTGATGCCAAAAACGTTGCTAGCAGCGTTTTTGGCTCAAAAACGGACAGAGCAAGGTTTTGAGGTCCAGAAAAAAACGGACAGGTGTTTATTACATCCAATCCGTTTTCTGTCAGTTTTTGGACTTAGAAAAAAAAATTAACAAAAATGAAGCCAAAAACGGACTAAGGGCTTATGTGTAACCCCAGCCTAACATACATTTTTGGAGGGACCAATCTAACTTATACAGTTGGGTGATCTCTCCTCCATTGAGATGCAGATAGTGGAATTATGTATTCCATAGCAGTTTACCATTTGTTTGTGGACCCCACAGGGCTGTATGATCTCTAAAAATAGGGATGAGGAGAGAGAGAGAGCTGGGCGCAGATCTAAGTGCAGATGCAATAATATTCAATTAAAATATGAAGGGAATCTCCTCACCTATTAGTCATCTTGTATAGCATGTATCAATATGGTGCAGGAGCAGAGCTGGATCTTCCTGGTTTGCAGCTTCATGCCGGATACTCAAAACCTACAGCTGGTAGTTTCGTCAGGAATATTCAAGGAAAAAAACATCCGGTTGTGACCACGAGAGCTTCCAGGAAGGAGTGGAAGTATTTATATTACTTCAAAGGATCTTTATTACAGTTTAAAACAACGTACTTCGGCTAAAACATTTAAAGATAGCCTTCCTCAGGTATCTGAGGTAGGCTATTTTTAAATGTTTTAGCCAGAACGCTTAGTTTTAAACTGTAATAAAGATCATTTGAAGTAATATTAAAACTTCCACTCCTTCCTGGAAGCTCTCGTGGTCACAACCGGATGTTTTTTTCCTTGAATAGCAGTTTACCATGCACTTATTGTGGTGTTGGGCTTTACCTTCCTCCTCTTCCTTCTCCTCCTCCTGCCACATCACCTTCATGTCATTCTGTGACCCTCAATTCAAGTTTTCAGAGGGACTGCAGGTGTCAGGACATCCGAGTTTGGTGAAGGCCCTGAGGTCGCCAATAACATACATTTTGGCGGGACTGTTCTTACTTATACATTTGGATGGTCCTTCCCTCATTGAGACTCAGATAGTGGAATACATATTCCATAGCAGTTTACAATGCACTTATTGTGGTTTGGGCTTTACCCTCCTCCTCCTGCCACACCACCTCCATGTCAATCTGTGGCCCTCAATTCAAGTTTTCAGAGGGCCTGCAGGTGTCATGAAACCTGAGTTTGGTGAGGGCCCTGAGGTGGCCCAGTAACATACGTTTGAGAGGGACTGCTCTTACAAATATGGGCGCTACCTCCCTCATTGAGACTCAGATAGTGGAACACTTATTCCATAGGAGTTTACAATGCACCCATTGTAGTATTGGGCTTTACACTCTTCCTCCTCCTGCCATACCCACTATCTCCATGTCATTCTGTGGCCCTCAATTCAAGTTTTCAGAGGGCTAGCAGTTGTCATCAACAGTCAGTGTAAATTGTTATCAAATATGTACCCCCTCTCAAATCTGGGACAACCCAGGCATGTTTTTCTGCCAGCTATTGTGACTGACAGTAGATGTCTATTGAATATGTATCCCCTATCTCAGTCACAATGTGGTGTTATGGCAATAAATAGTTAATAATGTATATGAATTATTGAAGCCATTCAGAAACCTTACAACAGCATGGTTATGTGAATCCCTCCTCAGGAAATTCTTCTGTCTCAAGATTATGTAGCTGTGCTGAACCGTTCTTATCAGCATTGGACTGGATATACAATTCAAGGCTAGTTTAAACTAACTAACACACAGAATATAATTGAATGTTTTTTCAGAATAAAATGTAGATTCAGCATAATATGATGCAATTATCTAGTAACACCCCTTTTAACATCCCTTTAATGATAAGTAATAAAACTGCTAACCCCTCCTAAAATAAAGGTCTTTGTCATTAAGCTCTACATTGACTTGTGTGTCAGCGTGGGTCTTTCGGTGATGTGCACACACTCAGACAAAGCATCCAATTTGGCGGCAGACAATTAAGATGACAGCCTCACCTGAAAGGTGGTGTGGGGCATCCATTACAGTGGACAACCCAGGTATATTTTTCTGCCAGTGTTTGTGACTGACTTTAAATTGCTATCGAATATGTATCCCCTATCTCAGTCAGAATTTGGGACAACCCAGGCATGTTTTTCTACAGGTATGGTGATTGAAATTTGATTTCTATAAAATATTTTTCCCCTATATCATTCATAATGTGGAACAAACCGTGACAAGGGTCTCCGATGAAAATATTAGTTTGGTAAGTCTACTGTCCTCTCCTGGTTGGTTCACTACACAATGTGCAATGTGTTTCCAAAAAATCTGCCCTATGGGCTGTGTGTCACGCGCATAGTTGGCGCTGACCTTGCTGGATGCTGCTGTGTATGTGTTTGTCTTTAAGAGCTGCATGGTTGATAGTTGTGAAGGTCCTGGGCCTCCTGTTTTGTGCACCAGAACTGCTTTCACTATGAGGTTTGGTTGCTGGTTGAGGGATTAACGTGTGACTCACCTGGGCTCCCCTCCCCCTGGCCTTTAAGTAGCCTCTCCGGCCACCAGGTGTTGCTGCTGATAGAGTTTCACTCTATGCCTAGAAGCCGTGCTGTGCTGACCTGTGTGTTTGTGTTGCTGAAGTCCTTTCCTTTGGAGTTGCTGTATCCCAGTTCTGTGGAGGAAGGTGAGGGGGAAATAGTGTAGGGCTGGTGGAGGAGATTTAGGAAGAGGCCGGAGACCTGTACCTTCTCACCTTCAGAGATACCTTCGTGATCAGGGCCATTCAGGGTTCCTAGATTAGGGTCAGACTAGTCTTCCCTGGTCACCCTGCCCATAACTGCCATTCCCTCATCAGTATTCTCACTACACTGTGACACTGTGTCATGGTTGATGCATGAAATCACCATCACAAGGGCCTCAAATGACAAATAATAGTTAGGCTGGAGTGGGAATACTGTCCTGGTTTGTTCACTACACAATGTGCATTGAATATCCGAAAATTAACCCAAGGGGCTGTGTCATGGCTGACACAGAAAGGAAATGAGTTTCTATGTGAAAGAGTTGACGTTAACACCAGCAGCATAAATCAACATTTTTCGTGAATTTAGGTTGGCTTGATGTCATCTGGAGGGATTACAAACTGTGGAGAAATCCAGTTCTTGCTGAATTTTCCTCTGATCTCACACTAGCAGTAGGGCAGGCCAGCACCTCCAAAGCATATAAGGAAAAATTAAAGGGAAAAGGGAGGGGTGAATGCTCACACTGGTGTAACCTGAAGCCGACTGGTGCTTGGATGGACGTCCACAATCCAATCAATAATGTTTGCATTGCACAATAAAATAAATAAATTCATGGGACCGAAGCCTCACCAAAATTCTGCATGCGTTTCGGACAGAAGTCCTTCATCAATAGCATCTATCTACTTATATAATCGGGAGTTGGGAATTCGGGCACTGTAGCCGAATCCCAAGCTCCTTTGCGCGACTGCGAGTGATGACGCGCAGCGTCATCACGAGCCGCAGCCGCACTACACTTAAAAAAAAAAAACAAAAACATATGCTCACCTCTCCCCGAGCCCCCGCCGTCTCCGCCGTCTTCCTCCAGGCTTCCGGTGGCTGCCGCAGGCTCCGAGTGTCTGCAGAGCTCTGCTACTGCAGTCCAGGGCAGTCCAGGACCTATGGTGATGTCACAGTCACGTGACACCAGGTTACTCCATGGTAACCTGGTGTCACGTGACTGACATCACCACAGGTCCTGAACTGCAGTAGCAGACCTGTGCTGACACCGGCAGCCTGCGGGAGCCACCGGGAGCTACACACAGCAGTGATCCCAGGAGCTGACAATCTACACACAGAACAAGTGATCCCTGATCCCAGGAGCTGACACTCTACACACAGGACTGATCCCAGGAGCTGACAGTCTACACACAGGACTGATCCCAGGAGCTGACAATCTACACACAGGAGTGATCCCAGGAGCTGACAATCTACACACAGGACTGATCCCAGGAGCTGACAGTGTACACACAGGAGTGATCCCAGGAGCTGCCAATCTACACACAGGACTGAACCCAGGAGCTGACAATCTACACACAGGACTGAACCCCGGAGCTGACAGTCTACACACAGGAGTGATCCCAGGAGCTGACAGTCTACACACAGGACTGATCCCAGGAGCTGACAATCTACACACAGGAGTGATCCCAGGAGCTGACATTCTACACACAGGAGTGATCCCAGGAGCTGACAATCTACACACAGGACTGATCCCAGGACCTGACAATCTACACACAGGAGTGATCCCAGGAGCTGACAATCTACACACAGGACTGATCCCTGATCCCAGGAGCTGACAGTCTACACACAGGACTGATCCCTGGAGCTGACAATCTACACACAGGACTGATCCCAGGAGCTGACAGTCTACACACAGGACTGATCCCTGATCCCAGGAGCTGACAGTCTACACACAGGACTGATCCCTGGAGCTGACAGTCTACACACAGGACTGATCCCAGGAGCTGACAGTCTACACACAGGACTGATCCCAGGAGCTGACAGTCTACACACACGAGTGATCCCAGGAGCTGACAGTCTACACACAGGAGTGAACCCAGGAGCTGCCAATCTACACACAGGATTGAACCCAGGAGCTGACAGTCTACACACAGGACTGATCCCAGGAGCTGACAATCTACACACAGGAGTGATCCCAGGAGCTGACATTCTACACACAGGAGTGATCCCAGGAGCTGACAATCTACACACAGGACTAATCCCTGATCCCAGGAGCTGACAGTCTACACACAGGACTGATCCCTGTAGCTGACAATCTACACACAGGACTGATCCCAGGAGCTGACAATCTACACACAGGAGTGATCCCTGATCCCAGGAGCTGACAATCTACACACAGGACTCATCCCAGGAGCTGACAGTCTACACACAGGACTGATCCCAGGAGCTGACAGTCTACACACAGGAGTGATCCCAGGAGCTGACAATCTACATACAGGAGTGATCCCAGGAGCTGACAATCTACACACAGGACTGATCCCTGATTCCAGGAGCTGACAGTCTACACACAGGACTGATCCCAGGAGCTGACAGTCTACACACAGGAGTGATCCCAGGAGCTGACAGTCTACACACAGGAGTGATCCCAGGAGCTGTCTCTCTACACTCTGTCCCTCTCATGTCTCTCTACACTCTGTCCCTCTCATGTCTCTCTACACTCTGTCCCTCTCATGTCTCTCTACACTCTGTCCCTCTCATGTCTCTCTACACTATGTCCCTCTCATGTCTCTCTACACTCTGTCCCTCACATGTCTCTCCACACTCTCTGTAATGCGTGTATACTCTGTCTATACTGTGTGTATAATATGTGTCATCTCTGCATACTGTCTGTCTATACAATGTCTCATGTATGTATATACTGTGTGCTTCTCTCCTCACCCCTCCACTACTGAGCCGCTTCTCTCCTCAACCCTACACCACTGAGCCGCTTCTCTCCTTACCCCTCCACCACTAAGCCGCTTCTCTCCTCACCCCTCCACCACTGACCCGCTTCTCCTCACCCCTCCACCACAGACACCCATCTCTCCTCACCCTCCACCACTGAGCCGCATCTCTCATCACCCCTCCACCACTGAGCCGCATCTCTCCTCACTCCTCCACCACAGACACCCATCTCTCCTCACCCCTCCACCACTGAGCCGCATCTCTCCTCACCCCTCCACCACTGAACCGCATCTCTCCTCACCCCTCCAATACTGAGCCGCATCTCCCCTCACCCCTCCACCACAGAGCCGCATCTCTCCTCACCCCTCCACCACAGAGCCGCATCTCTCCTCACCCCTCCACCACAGACCCGCATCTCTCCTCACCCCTCCACCACAGAGCCGCATCTCTCCTCACCCCTCCACCACAGACCCGCATCTCTCCTCACCCCTCCACCACAGACCCGCATCTCTCCTCACCCCTCCACCACAGACCCGCATTTCTCCTCACCCCTCCACCACAGAGCCGCATCTCTCCTCACCCCTCCACCACAGAGCCGCCTCGATACCCTGCTACCCACAGAGCCGCCTCGATACTCTGCTACCCACAGAGCCGCCTCAATACTCTGCTACCCACAGAGCCGCCTCAATACTCTGCTAGCCACAGAGCAGCCACTATACTCTGCTACCCACACAGCCGCCTGTATACTCTGCTACCCACAGAGCCACCTTTATATTCTGCTACCCACAGAGCCGCCTCTATACTCTGCTACCCACAGAGCCGCCTCGATACTCTGCTACACACACAGCCGCCTCGATACTCTGCTACCCACACAGCCGCCTCGATACTCTGCTACCCACACAGCCGCCTCCATACTCTGCTAGCCACAGAGCCGCCTCCATACTCTGCTAGCCACAGAGCCGCCTCCATGCTCTACTACCCACTGACCCGCCTCTATACTCTGCTACCCACAGAGCCGCCTCTATACTCTGCTACCCACTGACCCGCCTGTATACACACAATTCATTTCACCGCGCTCCCGATGCAATTGCATCGGGCCTTTTTACTAGTCTACTTATATAATCGGGAGTTTGGAATTCGGGTACTGTAGCCGAATCCCAGACTCCTTTGCGCGACTGCGAGCGATGACGCGCAGCACTACAGTTAAAAAAAAAAAAAGTCATGCTCACCTCTCCCCGAGCCCCCGCCGTCTTCCTGCAAGCTGCCGGTGGCTCCCGGTGGCTCCTGCAGGCTCCCGGTCTCTGCAGAGGTCTTCTTCTGCACTACAGGACCTGCGGTGATGTCACAGTCACGTGACACCAGGTTACTCCATGGTAACCTGGTGTCACGTGACTGTGACATCACCACAGGTCCTGTACTGCAGTAGAAGACCTCTGCAGAGACCGGGAGCCTGCGGGAGCACCGGCAGCTTGCAGGAAGACGGCGGGGGCTCGGGGAGAGGTGAGCATGATTTTTTTTTTTAACCCCTGCATTCCTCTATACTCTGCCGCACACACCCCTGTATACCCCTGTATACCCCGCACACACCCCTGTATACCCCCACTCTGTCCCTGTCATGTCTGTCTATGCTCTGTCCCTCTCATGTCTCTCTATGCTCTGTCCCTCTCATGTCTCTCTATGCTCTGTCCCTCTCATGTCTCTCTATGCTCTGTCCCTCTCATGTCTCTCTATGCTCTGTCCCTCTCATGTCTCTCTATGCTCTGTCCCTCTCATGTCTCTCTATGCTCTGTCCCTCTCATGTCTCTCTATGCTCTGTCCCTCTCATGTCTCTCTATGCTCTGTCCCTCTCATGTCTCTCTATGCTCTGTCCCTCTCATGTCTCTCTATGCTCTGTCCCTCTCATGTCTCTCTATGCTCTGTCCCTCTCATGTCTCTCTATGCTCTGTCCCTGTCCTGTCTCTGTATACTCTGTCTCCTGTCTCTACACTCTGTCTCCTGTCTCTACACTCTGTCTCCTGTCTCTACACTCTGTCTCCTGTCTCTACACTCTGTCTCCTGTCTCTACACTCTGTCTCCTGTCTCTACACTCTGTCTCCTGTCTCTACACTCTCTGTACTGTCTGTATACTGTGTCTATACTGTGTGTATAATGTGTGTAATCTCTGCATACTGTCTGTCTATACAATGTCTCATGTATGTATATACTGTGTGCTTCTCTCCTCACCCCTCCACCACTGAGCCGCATCTCTCCTCAACCCTACACCACTGAGCCGCTTCTCTCCTCACCCCTCCACCACAGACACCCATCTCTCCTCACCCCTCCACCACTGAGCCGCATCTCTCATCACCCCTCCACCACTGAACCGCATCTCTCCTCACCCCTCCACCACAGAGCCGCATCTCTCCTCACCCCTCCACCACAGAGCCGCATCTCTCCTCACCCGTCCACCACACAGCCGCCTCTATACTCTGCTAGCCACAGAGCCACCTCGATACTCTGCTAGCCACAGAGCCACCTCGATACTCTGCTAGCCACAGAGCCGCCTCGATACTCTGCTACCCACAGAGCCGCCTCGATACTCTGCTACCCACAGAGCCGCCTCGATACTCTGCTACCCACAGAGCCGCCTCGATACTCTGCTACCCACAGAGCCGCCTCGATACTCTGCTAGCCACAGAGCCGCCTCGATACTCTGCTAGCCACAGAGCCGCCTCGATACTCTGCTAGCCACAGAGCCGCCTCGATACTCTGCTAGCCACAGAGCCGCCTCGATACTCTGCTAGCCACAGAGCCGCCTCGATACTCTGCTAGCCACAGAGCCGCCTCGATACTCTGCTAGCCACAGAGCCGCCTCGATACTCTGCTACCCACAGAGCCGCCTCGAAGCTCTACTACCCACTGACCCGTCTGTATACTCTGATACCCACTGACCCGTCTGTATACTCTGATACCCACTGACCCGCCTGTATACACACAATTCATCTCACCGCGCTCCCGATGCAATTGCATCGGGCCTTTTTACTAGTACTTATATAATCGGGAGTTTGGGATTCGTGCACTGTAGCCGAATCCCAAAATCCTTTGCGGCACTGCGATAGCGTCATCGCGAGCCGCAGCCGCACTAGCTCACACCGCCACCACTCTCACCGCTGGGGCCTCAGTGTCGCCATGCTGGTGAAGTAGCGGTGTAGGGGCAGCGCCCCTCTCCCCGGAATACACACTCGCCGCAGCGGCGGCTCTCCTCACAGCCCCCCCGCGGCACCCCCGCTCCTCTTCCTGCCCCCCGCTCCTCCTCCTGCCCCACCCGCGCTTTGCCCCACTCGCGCTTTGCCCCACTCGCGCTCCCCCTTGCTCCTTCTGCCCTGCCCGCGCTCCTCCCCGCTTGCGCTCCCCGCCTTCCCCCGCTCCTTTGTCATCTCTTCTTATATTTACCCTCCGCCGAGCGCTTGGTGCTGGGAGTAGTAGCAGCCATTGTGCTGATAGGACCTTGCATGATGTCAGAATGACATCTGCGTTCTGCGCTGTGATTGGCCCGCTTGCGGTCATGTGATATGTGACGTACTTATCACATGACCGCGATTGCCCCAATCACAGCGCCGAACGCAGATGTCATCCTGACATCATGCAAGGTCCTATCAGCACAATGGCTGCTACTACTCCCAGCACCAAGCGCTCGGCGGATTGTAAGTATAAGAATTTCACAGCCTCCTCCATCCTCACAGCCTCCTCCATCCTCACAGCCTCCTCCATCCCCACAGCCTCCTCCATCCTCACAGTCTCCCCATCCTCACAGCCTCCTCCATCCTCACAGCCTCCTCCATCCTCACAGCCTCCTCCATCCTCACAGCTTCCCCATTCCCTCAGCCTCCTCCATCCTCACAGCCTCCTCAATCTTCACAGTATCCCTATCCTCACATCCTCCATCTTCACAACCTCCTCCGTCCTCACAGCCTCCCTGTCCTCACAGCCTCCCCATCCTCACAGCCTCCCCATCCTCACAGCCTCCCCATCCTCACAGCCTTCTTCGTCCTCGCAGCCTGCTCCTTCCCCTCAGCCTCCTACATCCCCTCAGCCTCCTCTATCCTCACAGCCTCTCCATCCTCACAGCCTCTCCATCCTCACAGCCTCTCCATCCTCACAGCCTCCTCCATCCTCACAGCCTTTTCCATCTGCACAGCCTCCTCCATCCTCACAGCCTCCTCCATCCGCACAACCTCCTCCATCTTCACAGCCTCCCCATCCCCTCAGCCTCCTCCATCCCCTCAGCCTCCTCCATCCTCACAGCCTCATCCATCTCCTCAGCCTCCTCCATCCTCACAGCCTCCTTCGTCCTCGCAGCCTCCTCCATCCGCTCAGCCTCCTCCATCCCCTTAGCCTCCTCCATCCTCACAGCCTCCTCCATCCTCACAGCCTCCTCCATCCCCACAGCCTCCTCTATCTTCACAGCCTCCTCTATCCTCACAGCCTCCTCCATCCTCACAGTCTCCCCATAATCACAGCCTCCTCCATCCTCACAGCCTCCCCATCCTCACAGCCTCCTCCATCCTCACAGCCTCCTCCATCCTTACAGCCTCCTCCATCCTCACAGCCTCCTCCATCCTCACAGCCTCCTCAATCTTCACAGTATCCCTATCCTCACATCCTCCGTCCTCACAGCCTCCTCCGTCCTCACAGCCTCCCCGTCCTCACAGCCTCTCCATCCTCACAGCCTCCCCATCCTCACAGCCTCCTCCATCCTCACAGCCTCCTCCATCCTCACAGCCTCCTCCATCCTCACAGCCTCCTCCATCCTCGCAGCCTCCTCCATCCTCGCAGCCTCCTCCATCCCCTCAGCCTCGTCCATCCCCTCAGCCTCCTCCATCCTCACAGCCTCTCCATCCTCACAGCCTCTCCATCCTCACAGCCTCTCCATCCTCACAGCCTCCTCCATCCTCACAGCCTCCTCCATCTACACAGCCTTTTCCATCTACACAGCCTCCATCCTCACAGCCTCCTTCATCCGCACAACCTCCTCCATCTTCACAGCCTCCCCATCCCCTCAGCCTCCTCCATCCCCTCAGCCTCCTCCATCCCCTCAGCCTCCTCCATCCCCTCAGCCTCCATCCTCACAGCCTCATCCATCTCCTCAGCCTCCTCCGTCCTCACAGCCTCCTTCGTCCTTGCAGCCTCCTCCATCCGCTCAGCCTCCTCGATCCCCTCAGCCTCCTCCATCCTCACAGCCTCCTCCATCCTCACAGCCTCCTCCATCCTCACAGCCTCCTCCATCCTCACAGCCTCCTCCATCCCATCAGCCTCCTCCATCCCATCAGCCTCCTCCATCCCATCAGCCTCTTCCATCCTTACAGCCTCCTCCGTCCTCACAGCCTGCCTATCTTCACAGCCTCCTCCATGCTCACAGCCTCCTCCATCCCCTCTGCCTCCTCCATCCTCACAGCCTCCTCCATCCTCACAGCCTCCTCCATCCTCACAGCCTCCTCCATCCTCACAGCCTCCTCCATCCTCACAGCCTCCTCCATCCTCACAGCCTCCTCCATCCCATCAGCCTCCTCCATCCCATCAGCCTCTTCCATCCTTACAGCCTCCTCCGTCCTCACAGCCTGCCTATCTTCACAGCCTCCTCCATGCTCACAGCCTCCTCCATCCCCTCTGCCTCCTCCATCCTCACAGCCTCCTCCATCCTCACAGCCTCCTCCATCCTCACAGCCCCTCCATCCTCACAGCCTCCTCCATCCTCACAGCCTCCTCCATCCTCACAGCCTCCTCCATCCTCACAGCCTCCTCCATCCTCACAGCCTCCTCCATCCTCAGCCGCACTACCTGACACCGCCGCCATCCTGCCAACCGTCGGCCCCGCATCATCTGCGAGGTCGATGCTGCCCGGTGCTGGCGGTGGCTTCCGCCCCTCGCTGCTCTCTCACCGCTGCGGCCTCAGTGTCGCCATGCGTGGAGTAGCGCTGAGGGCTGTGGGCGGGTGCCGGGAGCCAGTGACGTCGTCCTGTGGGCTGGGCGGCCATGGGAGTGAGCGACCCTGTCAGGCTGCAAAGCCTGACACGCCCCACTCACTCCATTGGCCGCCGCCGCCCTGCAAGCGTTGGGCGCTGTGTGACTGAGGGGAGGGACTGATCCCTCTCTGCAGCACCCAACCCGCGCAGGGACAATGCCGTGTGACTGGTCTGCGATGAGCCCCAGCACGCAGCACGTCCTGCCGCCGACCACTAATGTCGCTGCTCAGCCGCATCTCTCCTCACCCCTCCTGCCGGACCTCTCCTCACCCTCCAGCCGGACCTCTCCTCACCCCTCCAGCGGACCTCTTCACCCCTCCAGCCGGACCTCTCCTCACCCTCCAGCCGGACCTCTCCTCACCCCTCCAGCGGACCTCCCCTCATCCTCCAGCCGGACCTCTCCTCACCCTCCAGCTGCACCTCTCCTCACCCCTGCAGCTGCACCTCTCCTCACCCTCCAGCTGCACCTCTCCTCACCCCTTCAGCCTCCTGCTCTCCTCGCCCTTCCAGCCTCTGCTCTCCTCACCCCTCCAGCCGGACCTCTCCTCACCCCTCCAGCCAGACCTCTCCACACCCCTGCAGCTGCACCTCTCCTCACCCCTCCAGCTGCACCTCCCTTCACCCCTTCAGCCTCTGCTCTCCTCACCCCTTCAGCCTCTGCTCTCCTCACCCCTCCAGCCGGACCTCTCCTCACCCCTCCAGCCGGACCTCTCCTCACCCCTCCAGCCGGACCTCTCCTCACCCCTCCAGCCGGACCTCTCCTCACCCCTCCAGCCGGACCTCTCCTCACCCCTCCAGCCGTGACCTCTCCTCACGCCTCCACCCTCACCTCTCCTCACGCCTCCACCCTCACCTCTCCTCACGCCTCCACCCTCACCTCTCCTCACCCCTCCACCCTCCACCTCTCCTCACCCCTCCACCCTCACCTCTCTCACCCCTCCACCCTCACCTCTCTTCACCCCTCCACCCTCACCTCTCTTCACCCCTCCACCCTCACCTCTCTTCACCCCTCCATCCCACCTCTCTTCACCCCTCCATCCCCACCTCTCCTCACCCCTCCATCCCCACCTCTCCCTCACCCCTCCTGCCTCCACCTCTCCTCACCCCTCCATCCCCACCTCTCCTCACCCCTCCATCCCCACCTTTCCTCACCCCTCCAACCCCACCTCTCCTCACCCCTCCAGCCCCACCTCTCCTCACCCCTCCAGCCCCACCTCTCCTCACCCCTCCAGCCCCACCTCTCCTCACCCCTCCAGCCGCACCTCTCCTCACCCCTCCAGCCGGACCTCTCCTCACCCCTCCAGCCGGACCTCTCCTCACCCCTCCAGCCGGACCTCTCCTCACCCCTCCAGCCGACCTCTCCTCACCCCTCCAGCCTCACCTCTCTTCACCCCTCCACCCCCACCTCCCTTCACCCCTTCAGCCTCTGCTCTCCTCGCCCTTCCAGCCTCTGCTCTCCTCACCCCTCCAGCCGGACCTCTCTTCACCCCTCCAGCTTCTGCTCTCCTCACCCCTCCAGCCGGACCTCTCCTCACCCCTCCAGCTGGACTTCTCCTCACCCCTCCAGCCGAACCTCTCCTCACCCTTCCACCCTCACCTCTCCACCCTCACCCCTCCATCCTCACCTCTCCTCATCCCTCCAGCCTCACCCCTCCAGCCTCACCTCTCCTCACCCCTCCATCCCCACCTCTCCTCACCCCTCCATCCCCACCTTTCCTCACCCCTCCACCCCACCTCTCCTCCTCACCCCCTCCAGCCCCACCTCTCCTCACCCCTCCAGCCCCACCTCTCCTCACCCCTCAGCGCACCTCTCCTCACCCCTCCAGCCGGACCTCTCCTCACCCCTCCAGCCGGACCTCTCCTCACCCCTCCAGCCGGACCTCTCCTCACCCCTCCAGCCGGACCTCTCCTCACCCCTCCAGCCTCACCTCTCTTCACCCCTCCACCCCCACCTCCCTTCACCCCTTCAGCCTCTGCTCTCCTCGCCCTTCCAGCCTCTGCTCTCCTCACCCCTCCAGCCGGACCTCTCTTCACCCCTCCAGCTTCTGCTCTCCTCACCCCTCCAGCGGACCTCTCCTCACCCCTCCAGCTGGACTTCTCCTCACCCCTCCAGCCGAACCTCTCCTCACCCTTCCACCCTCAACCTCTCACCCTCACCCCTCCATCCCACCTCTCCTCATCCCCCACCTCCCCCTCACCTCACCTCCCTCACCCCTCCATCACCACCTCTCCTCACCCTCCATCCCCACCTTCCTCACCCCTCCACCCACTCTCCTCACCCCTCCAGCCCCACCTCTCCTCACCCTCCAGCCCACCTCTCACTCACCCCTCCAGCCCCACCTCTCCTCACCCCTCCAGCGCACCTCTCCTCACCCTCAGCTCACTCTCTCACCCCTCCAGCCGGACCTCTCCTCACCCCTCCAGCCGGACCTCTCCTCACCCCTCCAGCCGGACCTCTCCTCACCCCTCCTCTCTCACCTCCTCACCCCTCCACCCCCACCTCTCCTCACCCCTTCAGCCTCTGCTCTCCTCCCCTCCAGCCTCTGCTCTCCTCACCCCTCCAGCCTGGACCTCTCTTCACCCCTCCAGCTCTGCTCTCCTCACCCCTCCAGCCTGCTCTCCTCACCCCTCCAGCCTCGACTTCTCCTCACCCCTCCAGCCGACTCTCCTCAACCCTCCAGCCGACTCTCCTCACCCCTCCATCCGCACTCTACCTACCCTCACACCTCACCTCTCCTCACCACTCACCCTTCACTCTCTACCCACACTTCCATCCTCACCTCACACCCTCACCCTCCATCCCACCTCTCCTCATCCTCCAGCCTCACCCCCCAGCCTCACCTCCCTCACCCCTCCAGCCGGACCTCTCCTCACCCCTCCAGCTGGACCATCTCCTCACCCCTCCAGCCGGACCTCTCCTCACACCCCTCCAGCCGGCACTCTCCACACCCCTCCACCCTCACCTCTCTTCACCCCTCCATCCCCACCTCTCCTCACCCCTCCCTCTCCTCACCCCTCCCTCTCCTCACCCCTCCCCTCCTCACCCCTCCTGGCTCACCTTTCCTCACCCCTCCAGCCTCACCTCTCCTCACCTCTCCAGCCTCACCTCTCCTCACCTCTCCAGCCTCTGCTCTCCTCACCCCTCCAGCCTCTGATCTCCTCACCCCTCCAGCCTCTGCTCTCCCCACCCCTCCAGCCTCTGCTCTCCCCACCCCTCCAGCCTCCCGCCACATCATACTCTGATACCCACACAGCCGCCTCTATACTCTGCTACCCACAGAGCCGCCTGTATACTCTGCTACCCACAGAGCTGCCTCTATGCTCTGCTACCCACAGAGCCGCCTGTGTACTCTGATACCCACAGAGCCGTTTCTATACTCTGCTACAAACAGAGCCGCCTCTATACTCTGCTACCCACAGAGCCGCCTCTATACTCTGCTACCCACAGAGCCGCCTCTATACTCTGCTACCCACAGAGCCGCCTCTATACTCTGCTACCCACAGAGCCGCCTCTATACTCTGCTACCCACAGAGCCGCCTCTATACTCTGCTACCCACAGAGCCGCCTCTATACTCTGCTACCCACAGAGCCGCCTCTATACTCTGCTACCCACAGAGCCGCCTCTATACTATGCTACCCACAGAGCCGCCTGTATACTTTGCGACCCACAGAGCCGCCTGTACAATCTGCTACCCACAGAGCCTTCTCTATACTCTGCTACCCACAGAGCCGCCTGTATAATCTGCTACCCACAAAGCCGCCTGTATACTCTGCTACCCACAGAGCCGCCTGTATACTCTGCTACCCACAGAACCACCTGTATACTTTGCTACCCACAGAGCCGCCTGTATAATCTGCTACCCTCAGAGCCGTCTGTATACTCTGCTACCCACAAGCCCGCCTGTGTACTCTGCTACCCACAGAGCCCCCTGTATACTCTGCTACCCACTCACCCGCCTGTATACACACAATTAATTTCACCGCGCTCCCGATGCAATTGCATCGGGCCTTTTTACTAGTAAAATTATAATGAACATTTTCTCCTCAAATAGCTGAGGAAACAAACACAATTGAATGCACACAAGTGAATCACATTACAATCAAATTTGCATAGGCTGAAGACCCTTCTACTCGGTTTACATATAATTGCAGGACATCAATCTGTTGGAAAGACCAGGTAGCCACTGCAATAGGTTTAGAGCGTAGATGTTTATATTACACTTTAGGTTATTTGAGACATCGATGATTTTTAATCATTAATGTTTGATTTTTAATTATATGTCAAATAAAACTGTGGTCAATATTTGATGTTATAAATAGACCACAGTAATGACACTAATATGACAGATCTGACCGCAGATTCAGCACATCTGGCTGCCAGGCATTGAAAATTAGTATCCAATGAGCTTCACGCTCTAGGACCTGACGTTCACTGTCTCCAACCCTTCCTGGAATTGCCACCCTTTCTATACCTTTTATTTCTAAGTTACTGACATCACCCCCCCCATGTACGTCCACAAAGTGCCTTGACAGACTGGACATACTCCTGCGGCTGGCACATAGATTAGGGTTAGCCGATGCTATGTGCTCAGCTAAAGGCAAGAAAAAGATGGGGGCGGCACAGTCAGGATCACCAATCCCACGCCAAAAGCAATTCAGTAAATCAAGCCAGTAGAATATAAATATAAGTATAAATATAATTTTATTAGTGAAAAATCATAACAAAAACAAGATATATGGACAATGATAAAAACAATTAAAAAAGCAGAGAACTGCTGTACAAAGTGACTGACTGCAAAGGTGCTGAAATATATACACAAGGGTGCAAATAATCGCAAGTTATGACAAAAAATGGCATATACAGTACAGAAAGTGTCAATACTGAGGCTAAATCATGCTATTCACAATTGAGGATCGAGAGATTGATTTATAACCTGATCACAATATCCCCATGTGTCAAATAGGGCATATACAATGGAATAGCCATGTAAGAATCACAGAGATCTCAAAGGAGACAAAAGCAAATCACATGAGCCTCAGTGAAAGAGACAAATTAAAGTCTAGCCTTGAGAAGTTAACTTAGCATGAGGAACACCCAATAGTTACCATATAGTCAAAGGTACAAGCACACAAATGGAGCAGCCAGTCAGACTGGGTGAGGGTCCCTTGTCTAACCGGCTGCTCCGTTTGCACCCTTGTGTATATATTTCAGCACATTTGCAGTCAGTCACTTTGTACAGCAGTTCTCTGCTTTTTTAATTGTTTTTATCATTGTCCATATATCTTGTTTTTGTTATGATTTTTCACTAATAAAATGATATTTATACTTATATTTATATTCTACTGACTTTGATCCCAATCCATTTTCCACGCTACTTTTTCTTTTGATTTACTGATGTGCTCAGCTATTCGCTTCTTAAGGGGCCTGACCGTGCACTCCACATAGTCGTTTGCACATGACCTACATGTGGCCATGTAAATTACATGTGTTGTGTTGCAGTTCACGTAAGCACGTGTGGCGCCCCTGCGTCCAGGAGGCCACAAAGGGAACTGCAGCCAGGCAGGTAGGACATTGTTGCACACCAACACCCTCACAGCCCACACAACCCACGGGTAGAAGAGGTTAACATCCAGCCCTGAGATTAGAACTCTATGAGATTGAGGGGTGGTGGATCAGAGGAGTGGGTTGGGCACACCCGTAGTCAGGTGACTTGACAGTATATAGTGAGGGGGAGGAGTGAAGGAAGTCAGTAAGGAGTGAGCCGAGATGCAAAGACCAGAAGCTGAGCTGCAAAGACAGAAAGACTTACACACGTTCTGTGAGTGCAAGGCCGAGGAGCGCAGAATCCGTACTGAGCCAGTGCGAGCCAGAGGGGAGAGAAAGCCCGTCCGACGCTGATGGCACCAGGAGTGTGACAGGACAGAGAGGGACGGTGGAACCCGTGCCCTAGGCAGCAGCTGAAGCCACTGACTGTAGGCAGAGAAGTCCCTCCTATGATACCGAGAGGAACAGAGAGAAGGAGCCTGGTAGAGCCTCACACCTGAGGACTGCTGGAGGCTGGCCTAAGTAGAGTGTCGGCTCTAGAGGGGACCGCAGTTTACCCGGGATCCCCAAACAACACAACGGGGGACCACAGCTCCACGTTAGGGTCCCCAACCCAAAGGACAGGCGGCTCAGTGACAACCCGGAGGGCCCACCAGGGGTCCGAGTCACCGCCATACTGTCCAGTGTCGCACAACACGTAGAATAGAGAATGTAATAGCCCGGAAAGGACACTAAAGACTGTGTGAGGGGTCACAGAGAGAGAGAGAGGCCTGGCTGCAGAGAAAAGGGAACCCGGAGAGGGAGAATGAGCCCGTGTCTTTGAACTGTGTATTGAGAACTGTACTGGAACTTTGTAAAGAACTGCCAATGACTTGTGAACTGCTTGGAAAGAACTGAGAGTAAAAACACGGAAAACCCTGAATTGGCCTCTCTTGTCACTCTCTATCTGCAGACCATTCCTCCCATACAGGTTGCAGCAGATTTCCACCTCCAGGGCTACAAGCCTGTCAGCACCAGCAAGGAAGAGAGATCCTGCAGCGTCTGCAAAGTAAGTGTCCTGGACAATTCCACAAACCTTAACTCTTACTGCCCCGGGGGATACAGTTCTTCCCACTGGAACTATAACATCTCCGCTGCCACTCCATCACCCCTGGAGGTTCTGCAGCAGCAGCGGCCCCATCACTGGCCGCATCAAGTGGGTGGCGTCACGAGGTACATTTCCCCTGTAAATATCGCCCTTTATTTGCCGAGCCAGGGACATGGTCCGGACCAAGCCACCCGTGACTTCCCCGACACCGTCCGGTCTGGTACCAAGTACCCCGTCCTGTGGGGCCTGACACACAGATGTTATATTCTCGTTCGGTAACTCTGTTTTTAAAGGTTTTAGTAATATCCATATGTCTACATAAACTGCATCTCATACCTCCACAATGATAATTACCCATAGTTTGTAGCCATATAGGTTTTTGCTTATTGCTCCTATGTTCTGACGGTGACAACAAATTGCTAAGACTTAGAGATGTTTTAGGAACATAGTGTTGGATCTTGATTTAAAATAGACATTGTCTTTTTTAGTGCACAAACTATCTCTATACATAATCGCCAGTTTAGCACTTCCAGCCACTGTGCCGCTATGGAGCAAGGGCGCCTGCGCTAAACTGGCTATTATGCCTGCCTAACCCGGAAGCGCCGCCATATTAGGACACCCATGCCGCTGCCTGGCGGCGCCTCCGTGCAGGCTCCCCTCACCACACAACCCCACACGCTGCTGCCTCCACCACCGCTCTGATGACGCCGCCCTCTGTTTCCAGGCCCGCCGCAGCGACGGTAACCAACATTACACATGGGCCCGCCGCCACCATCTGCGGCCCCCTTCAGCCCCACCGCCCGCCGCAGCCCGGGGGAACCCTATTACTGCAGGGACCGCCGGCTCCATCAGCGGCCCCCTTCATCACACAAGCTCACCGCCGCTGCGGCCCTCGCTCTCATGCCGCCGCCGCCCCCAGCGCCGCACTCTCATTCCAGCCTGCAGGCCCGCCGGCCTGCAGTCTGCTACCACCACCCCCCCTACTCAACTAACCTTACACGGCCAGCGGGGCTAACATCTGCCACACTGCCCCTCATTACCCCCCAATCACCCACACTGCCCCTGCTCACCCACAACACACCCTCCATAGCCCTCGCAACTCACCCACACTGCCCTTGCTCACTCCTCTTCCCCCCCATGCCCTCACTCACTCTTCACACTGCCCCTCATTACCCCCTACTCACCCACACTGCCCACACTCATCCACACTGCCCCCACTCACCCACATTGCTCCAGGTTACCCCCCCCCACTCACCCATACACCCTGCTTACCCCTCTCACCCCCCCTAATGACCACAATCACCCACACTGCCCCTCATTACCCCCCACTCAGCCACACTGCCCCTGTTCACTCCTCTTACCCCCCCTATCTCATCACTCCTTACCCCTCTCACCCCCCCAACTGCCCACAATCACCCACACTGCCCCTGATTACCCCACACTCACCCACACTGCCCCGGCTCACTCCTCTTACCCCCCCGTATCTCATCACTCTTTACCCCACTCACCCCCCCCAACTGCCCACAATCACCCACACTGCCCCTGCTTTCCCCCACCCCAATCACCCACACTGCCCCTCCTCATGCCCCCACTCACCCCACACTGCCGCTGTTTATCCCTTTTACCTCCCCACACTGCCCCTGCTCACCTCTCTTACCCCCCCACATGCCCTCACTCCCCACACTGCCCCTGCTGACACCCCACAGGGTCAAGTCACAGCTAATGGCCCCAATGCCAAACAGCCCGCCCCCCATCTTCATCTCACCCCACTCCCGATGCGACACCATCGGCCCTTTTTACTAGTATTTTCATAATCCACACTATAGGTGGTGGAAAATGTGGGTAAAGAGGAGACAACTAATTTTTTGTTGCGTTGTTTATTTTCCAAAAGGGAATTTCTAGATAAACGCTGCGCTTTTGATATAGCCCTGTTCAAACAATGCGACTTATATCCCCAGTTGGTAAGACGATTCCAAATGTTTGCAGACTCTCTTTTGAAGGAACCTCGTCAGAGCACAATCTCTTGGCCCTGCTCAGTTCCCCAAAGGGGAGGTTGTTAACTACATGCCGAAGATGACAACTCTCGGCATGTAGAACCATATTCCCGCTGATCGGTTTTCTATTGAGTTTATAATGAATTACCTCCACATCTAAGTAACAGACAGAATCACCATGTGCATCAAATTAAAATGCTAGATTATATGTGTTGTCTCCAATGTAATTGATTACATTTTTGAATTTACCGATGATGGGGGAGGCACAATATCATCTGATGACCAGATTATGACGATATCGTCTATGTACCTCCCCCACCATATCACCTGATCTAAGTATGGGTTACTTGCGCTATGTATAAATTTATGTTCCCAGTACATCATATAGATGTTAGCAAGCGAAGGGGAGAAACCCGCCCCCATGGGACAACCACATAATGCAGATGGTATTTTTCATCAAACCTAAAGAAGTTTGTATTAAGTAGATGTTTGACACACATTAGTATAAATTGACAGAGGTCAAATGAAAACACAGAAGTGGAACTCAGAAAAAAATTCCAATGCTTCAATGGCAAGTGTGTGAGGAATACAGGAATACAGCGAGACGACATTGAGTGTCACGCAACTGTATCCCCGCCTCCACTATATTTTCTAAAATGTTGCTAATAGATGTTTTGTATCGTGTATGGATCCCACTGCAATTTTTTGAATCGTCTGTAACTTGCTGTTAACCCAGTTCAATAATCTCTCATTCACGCTCCCTATTCCTGCCACTATGGAATGCAATGGGGGCGAAAAGACCCCTTTGTGTGTCTTATAAATGTGTGAAAGAGGGGACATTCAGGTTTGGATACAAAAAGATATTCTGCCATGTTCTGTGTAATTACACCCAACACTTTACCATCATTGAGCAGAAACTGCAAATCTTCTATCACTTTTTTTGTGGGATTGGCGGTCAAGGGACGGTAAGTCGTATGGTCAGACAGCATATTTAAAATTTCACGTTGGTATAAACCGCTGTCTAGTATCACAACTGAACCCCCATTGACCACCATCCAGATTGTGAAGTGGGGATTGCTTTGCAGCTGTTTGACAGCATATCTCTCTGATGTATTCAGATTATTATGTATATTCGATTTTGAATCGAGAATACATTTTATTTCATTTTCCATCGCATGTTGAAACTGATCCATGGCGGATAAAAATATGGATTAGGAATTCTGTCATTAGGATCAGGTCCAACTGCAGCATTCAAATGTTCAGAAGACAGTTCTCTTAAGGCCCAGTTACACGGCACGACGTTGAAAAGATGTTGGCAACAATGTGGGGAGCGTGCGGTCGTTTTTGGCATTATTTCAACATCGCTGGTGAGATGTCACACATGTAGATATCATGAACAACTCGCCAATGATGTTGTGAGCAGGTATTGTTCGCAAACACAGCAAACGATCCCTGCTCATTGCTGTGAATGGGCGAAGTCGTCCACGACATCGTTATCGCGGTGTCACACAGAACGATGCAGCAGGTTGCTTGAGTTGATATCGTCAGGTTTTACAACATGTTAAACCCGTCAACTCCAATCCAACGATTTATCGTAGCAACTTGCCATAGTCACACGCAGCGAGGTCGCAACAACATTGCTGGTACGCCTCCAAACCCGTGACGTAACAGCGATGTCCTTGATGATATTGTGCCGTGTAATGGGGCCTGTAGATTAACCAAAGTCATCTGCTCTTTTAATTCCAAATGAGGTGGAATAGCATCATCAGTAAGATCATGATTAGATAGAGCTGGGCTAACATTATTTGTTTGTGAAGGATATGCATTGTCACAGTAAAAATGTCGTTTCACTATCAATGCTCTTACGAATGTATTTATATCCTTCAAAGTATCAAACAACTTGCTTCTACATGTTGGTACAAAGTTTAGCCCCTTTTTTTAACACATCATGCTCAGTGTCAGTGATTGTACATGTTGACAGGTTAATGACAGTAAATTCATCACTTTTACTTTTTACCTCCGATTCCGTAGAGGATATTGGTAACCTCTTAAGACATCTCCAGCCCCCCCTCCTCCTCCATTTTTTGACGGACGGTATGGACGGATGGAGACCGTAGAGGAGCCGTCAGACCTGGTGCTAGCTAGAGAAACAAAAGAGTCCTCCCTTCAGAAGTTGAAAAACTGAATCGAGCAGATCGGGTGAAATTATTTCTGTCCCTGTTCCTCTTTCTCAAAATGGAATGTGGTTTCTTTTGAGATGTATTTTTCCACACATACACAGTCTTTTCTTCATAGTCTTTGCAGTCTCTCATAAATTTCTTTCTCTTAATGTCGGTAATAGCCGCCTCTATGTCCGTTACTGTCTGTTGTAGTTGTAAATTTAAAGCGTCAAATTCTGGATGTTTGTTGAATTTGGTGAGGGACGCTTCCATCTCCTTAAAGGAGCGTTCCAAGTTTTTCAGTTTCTCTGCCTCCTCCCCGATTATTAGCTGCATCAATTTTAAAGAAGCCTCTGAGAGAACAGATTGCCACCTTTCTGTAAAGGCATCGCCATAGTTAGTTGTTGCGACTTTCTTTAGATGAAGACCTCTTGGGATCATCTGGTGGCCCACTATATTCTCTAGGGTGACAGAATCCCACCAAGTTTTAACATGTTGTGTCATTAGCTTCTCCAAATTGGTGATGCATATCATTCAGATCCACTGGAATGGCAATTACTCTGACAATGCATGTCCTTCACAAACAAATAATGTTAGTCCAGCTCTATCTAAATATGATCTTACTGAAGACGCTATTCCACCTCACTTGGAATTAAAAGAGCAGGTGACTTTGGTTAATCTAAGAGCATTGTCCTCTGAACGTTTGAATGCCGCAGTTGGACCTGATCTTGATGACAGAATCCCTAATCCATATTTTTATCCTTTAAATTCCCGGGTTTCTACCATGGATCAGTTTCAACATGCGATGGAAAATGAAATAAAATGTATTCTCTATTCAAAACCGAATATACATATCCTGGGACCACTACTCTTCTCCATTTACAACCTCGGCCTAGGCAACCTCATCGAGTCACACGGCCTCGAATACCACCTCTACGCCGACAACACCCATCTGTCTGGCCCTGACATCTCCTCCCTTTTATCCAAAATTCCTCACTGCCTATCCGCCATTAATAATCTGGAGCACTTTTACACACAATTTTTTTTTTTTAAATCTTTCATGTAATCCAAAACACTAACATACACCAACTCTGTCTCACAAGTGGGTATGAGCCCTTAATATTTTCTCCAGGAAAATCCATTTTGGTTTCATTTTGTAACGTTTTCTTGACAGTCCATATCATTCATCTCTAATCTACACTCTAAACGTATTGTAGTGTTGTAGTGACTACCTGGTCTTTCCAACAAATTGATGTCCTGCAATTATATGTAAACCTAGTAGGAGGGTCTTCAGCCTACGCAAATTTGATTGTAATGTGATTCACTTGTGTGCATTCAATTGTGTTTGTTTCCTCAGCTATTTGAGGAGAAAATGTTCATTATAATTTTATGCTGTTGATGAAGGACTTCTGTCCGAAACGCTTCCAGCGTTTTGGTGGGGCTTTGGTCCCATGAATTGATTCATTTTATTGTGCAATGCACCAATAAACATGGAAAATTGAAGAATATGGTCTGGTGCTGGAATTTCTTTACAAGCATATAAGTAATGGTCGGACCAAGTGTTCAGCTTGGACACCCAATAATTAAAGAGAACTGAAGCATCAAGAAGGACACAGGTATGGTCACTTACTGTAAGTACCCCTTGAACATGCTGTTCAATTTCTCCGTCCTTGGCATTGTTACAGGCATAGATAAATCTTGATGATGTGCTGGTTTATTGAAAATGACCGAGCTTGTGCATGTTTTCCCCCAACATCTGTTGGACCTGGTGTGCGTTTCTCTCCCCATTAATTCTTGCTGTTGAAAAACCAGTGTTGTCTGTGGGTGATGTTTTCACAACTGATCTACAATTGCCATCTTATTTCCAAAGTTTGTTTTTTCCTTTCCTCTAATCCGCTGAACATTATATCTTCAAGGGACTCTGGATCTCATGACTTTACCAGACCCATGGTGGTCCTGATCACCTTAACTAACTGGTTCACCTCACTGACAGGGAAAAATGGCTGATTTCCAATCCCCTCTTCAAAAGACAAGGATGAGTAAGAGAAAGAGGAAAAAGCAAAAGAAGACCAGGATCCTGATTTAAAATCCAAATCCTGAGATCTGTCAGATAAGGCTATAGATTCCCTAAAGGTTTTTTACTTTTACTTTACTTGACATTAGATAGGCTTCTAATTGAATCCATGACCTCTGACCTGATAACCTCCCTGAAGCTCGGGTTACTCTGGGACGTCTGGCTCGACCTCCTCCTCAGGGCTGTCGGGTTCCGCAGTGGCTGCCTCCTCCTCGTCACAGGCTAGGACCTCAGGGTCATCTCGGGTTTTCGTGAGGCCCGGATGCCCCGACATCAGCGCAGGCGACTGGGGATGACTCGACAGGCAGGTCCTCACTGATCACCGGGTTCTCAACCATTGGTTGGTCTTTCGTTCCCGGCTCCAGTTCTCGTTCCCTGCTTCCTCTCTGCTCATCCCTACGGAACAGCTCTAGGGCAGTATCAGCGCTCCATCGCTGGATGGTCCACTCCACAGTCTCGCAGAGTTGGACCCTTAGCTCCTGAAAAGCAGTTCTCCAAAAGGCTCCCTCGTGGGTCAGGAGGGAGATCGCCCTCGGGTCCCCGGTTGCAACTCGGGCCTCTTCCTCCACCTCCTTCAACAGATTGCTCAGCCTGGTTACCGCCATGCTTGCTGGTTCCTGGACTGCACTCTTGCCTCGTGGAGTTCTAATCGTTGCTCTTTGAGGGTGTTGATTGGAGTTCTTTTGTCTTTGGCCCACCCTCTTGGTTGTTTGGTGGCAATCGGGGAAACAGTTTCGCGCCTCCGGTATGGCCCTACCATCATAAGGGTTAAGGCATGCCCCTGGGCCAGCACATTACTATCTACATTTTCAGGCTGCCATTTTGGGGTTTCCTGGGAATGGTGGGAAAGAGTCTTTAGTGGCGTGTATTGACAGGCTTTGAGTTTTTTTGGATGAGTATTACAGTCTATAAAGCGCACAATACCCGTAATTCACAGGTTGGTTCAATCCTGTTCGTGACACCAAAAAGCTGACCCACCCCAAGGCCGTGGGGACTCAGTACCCGGGTGGTTACTGTAAGGGGATATCACTGGTGGCCTGCCCGGGACCGTGGCCCTGGTGGTCGCTCAAAAGTTGGGGAATAAAAAAAAAATAATAAAAAAACAGGAAAGTCTCGTGACGCCACCTGCGGTACCTGGTGGTGGCACTAGCGCTGTCGGCAGACCACTGGGGATGATGGGTAGGCAGCCAGATGTTGTCGCCCCCTTCAGGTGGAGCTGGATCCCCAAGGCAGGGTCTGGTAACACTTACTATCACAATGCTTAATGAGTTTAGTAGCTGTTCTGCACCTTAATAAAAATGAAACATTGGAGACTTGTTGGCTCTGTACGAGTGTTTACTGGTATCTTGTCACGGCAGTTCTCAGGTTTACAGTCACACAGATTCGGGTAGCTGGCAGGGTAGTGACCGAAGGATGCAATGTCTCCCTAAGGCTCTCTTGGATGTTCCTTCCGCTTTACTTTCAGTCCCTCTGTGTCTTTCCTTGTGCTCTCCTTTCTTTCCGTGCACTGCTCTGCACGAACCCTCTTCCTATCAGATTGGGTGTAATGAGGATACCCTTCTATCTAAGGGGCTCAACCCAGTTTGGAGCTCCTGGTGGGGCTGTGCTTTGTGGACAAGGTTGGGGGCTGCTTGACAGACCTACGACCCACCGGTGTTGGCGACTTAAGGTTGGACTCGGCTGTACCGCGCTCGGAGTCGGTTCCCCGATTCGGGACTAGGATCCCCCAGACTGGATAATAATATGATCTGGCGCTGGGTGTTCACCGACACCCACAGGCTCCCCCCTTCTGTCTGGGCTGCCGTACCTTTGCAGGTGCCCTCACTGCGACTTCCCTCTAGGACTCGCTCTCTCTTCTCTTTCCGCTTTTTCCACTACCCTAAAACTCCTCACACCAGGACCGGTTACTCTGGCAACGGGTTGGCCAATTGGTCCCCTTTCTAGGTGTAGGGATGCTGGGATGAGAGCTTCAGTGTAACATTACATCCTCCAATAACTGGGGTATCACACTCACTGGCTTGGGTGCAGTACCCCTACTGTGGCGCACTGACCAGTGGGGCACCACATACACATGCGCTGCCCTCAAGTGATGCTAGGCCAAAGTAATCCAGTATGTCGAGGTCTGTGCTCTCCTCTGCATAAGTCCAGCTCTTGTAGAGGAGAATCCCAGACCGTGCACCCGCTGCCCTGGCAGGTAAGCCATCTGACACTGGGACAGCCATGGGGAAACATCTTCAGAGGTCTCCCCATCTAAGACTGGAAACAAAAAAACTGATGTGGAAGGAGAAGTACCACCATTTTATTTCAATGGTTTCCTGTCTTGGATGGGCAGGATCTCTCTCTCAGGTGCTGCTTTCATGGGATCCTCTTTTTTTGCAAAAGATCATCACAAATGCATCATTCGTTTGTGTTGCTTTGTTGCTCCATTTTCTGGGGACACAGACAGACACACAGACAGAGATACACATACTTTATTACCCTCCCTAGCAAACCCAAGGTGAAACCCGGTGATGTGTTCCTTCCGACCATCGGCAGGACCTCAGAGTACAGTACAGACAGGACCTGGCCATGTGACTTAACCTGAGAGTCCCATGGCCTGGTCCTTTAACTTACCGCAGGTCCTGCGGGTGCCCAGAAGGAACACATCGCTGGAACTCGCCGTAGGATCACCGGGAAGGGTAAGTAATTGGTACGTTGCGGTGTGGACAGTGCAGCAGAAAAACTGAGCAATAATTGACATGCTCATTATTTTGTGGATGCGCTTTCTGCAGCATTAACGAAGCAATAAAAATTGTTGTCGCCTGCACAGCAATTTGAAAATCCTGTTAATTTTGCCAGCAAACGCAGTGACTGATGCGTTTTGGTGCAATTTGAAAAAAAAAAACGCAGCACCAAAGCCGGATCAAAAGCTTCCAGTTCATGTAGCCTTAGCCTTAGATTTCTGAAATCTCATAACTTTTGCTTGTTCTGTAGATAACAGCTTTTAATTTACAATAAAAAATGCAAAATAAGCAAAATCCTCTGCATATGAACATAGCCTTGCTGCTCTTTTTTGGACACTTTTACATGGTTAGCACAATATTTAATCTTATTTTTATGGTGGATGACACGCCCATCCAGGGCCTTAGGATACTCAGAATCGGGCTTTGAGGCTTCATCACGGGGATCACAGGGACTGAGATTCGGCTCCGTGACCCTGGTGGTGTCATAAAATGTTCAGGGTGGGTGGCTCGCTCTTTCAGGGAAGGGCATCTGGCATGGAGGGTTCATTCTGGGAAGGGATGACTGGACCTGGGGATACTTGTTAATATTACATGGCGCCACCCGCAGGTTGCAGCTATAGATGTCCGCCGCTGCATGACAGTTCTCCTAGGGGCTGATGATGGGGAGGCAGCAATGTTCTTAAGGTACCTGAGTGAGTTGGTAGAGGTGTTTCTGGTGCTTTTGACTCGTTAAGAAAGTTCACAGACACAGCAGGTTGCAGTCTTCAGTTCTTTTACTCACAGTCTTTGTGTAACAGGCCACAGAGTCAGGGATCCAGCTACTCCCGGGTAGGAGGATGACACATAACCGTCACTCCTTCTCTGTCCTTTCTCTGCCTCTTCACACAGCGCTTGTCTCGACCATCCTGCCTTGCGCCTCGCCACACAGAGCTCTGAGCCAGTGACTGTGGGCTTTTCTTAGGGGATAACCTGCAGTGTCTCCCCTTAGTCCTATGGTTACCACCTTTTCAGCAGATGTGCGCGGTTGTCGACTGTGTCACCATGGAATTACCACACAGTCTCCGGGTTGCTAGCTGAGCCTGGTCTTGATTCTCCACTAGCCTTGGGGTTCATTCACGGTGCCCCTAGTCTTCGGCCTGGTCCCTCCACTTGCCTGCACCTGACAATGTGACAATGGATTTGAGCCCCACGGGTGGATTGCTTACTTTCCGTGTCTCTAGGACCCCTTCTTTCTCCAGGAGTCACTTAGTTTCTCCTTCTCTGCTCCTCAGTCTGGCCTCTGGACTCTTTTCTCAAGTTCTTTTCCTTTTGACAGGCTTTCTTTCTCTAGCTTCCCTCAAACTCGACTCTAGCTGCTTCACTCTCCTTTCCTCTCTCTGCAACAACTCTCCTCTCTGCTGTTCAACTGTCTCTTCTCCTGCGTTCTAGATCTTTCCCACTCTATTTATATTATGTCCCACGTCATCTACGTGTGTTCTTCCTGACCTCACTCCTTCCCAAGTGCTATCTCTAACTACTTCCTTCACCACCCATCCTCACTACAATGGTTCCTTGTGCGTGGCCTGGGTGTCCCGGCACCAGTCTGTGCCCCTCTTACCTGTATGTGGGATACTGCACCCTAACAGGGGTGCAGTACCTCTGTGGAGACTGGATCCACAGGGGTGCCACATGGACATAATAACATGCAAAGTTTCCATGGCAGAAGCCTCTAAATGGCAGTTATTACTATGGCTCTGAAAAATATATTTCTGTCTCTTTTTTTCTATGTTCATTTGATGAAAAAAGAACACTCACCAAACTGCGAGATGTTTTGTCCACTGCTGCAACCGTCACGGATCCCGAAATAATGTACTGTAACGAACATAATATAAAGTAAAGTTCTCCTCCATGACATAATAGTCACATAGAAAATATCATTAACATGATCAGCACGGCGCAGAGTTATTAGCACATGAAAAAATTAAAGTACTGTTATAATAAAAGGAAAACACTATATAAGGCTAGGGTCACATATGCGTTTAAGTTTCGGAAACCTGATCCGGTTTTGAGCTTTCAAAAAGCTCAAAACCGGAGCAGGAACCACTCCCCATAGGAGCCCATTATGGTAACCAGATTGCTCTACATGCAATCTGGTTACCGGCTCCGGATCTGCAGCCTGCGCTAAAAATCATGCAGGCTGCAGTTTTCAGAGCGGTTCTGGCAACCGCAATGCGGTAATCGGATAGCTCCGGATGTGTAATCTGGAGCAATGCGGTAACCGCATACTTTGTTCATCCCTGCTGCCGCTGACAAGGTCCTGTAACCATTAACATTAGGTCTCTGGGGGTGCACTGCCCATAGACCTTAAGTTAATGGTTACAGGACCCTGGACAGCAGCTGATACTATACGTACATTACGTACAGTATCTGCTCTAATGTGAGGAGCCGCGGCTTCATTCAGAAATGTGTACAAAGCTGACAATAGCTGGCTATACTGTAAATGGCTTATTAACCCCTCACATGCCCACAGGAGGGGACAGCATGTCTCTAGGGGAGGTGGGCACCCCCTAGAGACATGTTGCCGACAGCTAATATTAATATTTAATGTTTTAATACACATTTAACACTTTGTTCATCCCTGCCGCAGCAGGGATGAACAAATTAGACGGTAACCGCATTGCTCTGGATTACACATCCGGAGCAATCCAGTAACCGCATTGCGGTTGCCACGACACATTTTTGCTAAAAAATGTGTGTGAAGGCAATTGCAGTTACCACATCCGGATCTGGATGCGGTCACCGCAATTGCCTTAACAAGTGTGACCCCAGCCTAGGGCTATGTGCACACCTAGCATTTTTGGTTAAATTTGTATGTGTTTTTACTTGCAGATTTTAATTTATTCTGCAAGTGAAAATGCAACCCAGCAGTCTATGAGTTTTCTAAAGTGCTGTGCCCACCTTCAGTTTTCTTCACCTGAAGAATTTGGTGCAGGAAAAAAAAGCAACGTGTTTATTCTTTGTGTGTTTTTCCCTGTGTTTTCTCATAGACTATATGATAGTTACATTACGATATGATAGATACATTGGAAAAAATACACACACCAAAGATGCTAAAAGCGCATTTTTTTCTGAAGCTTTTTGTCTGCCAGGAGATGCATTTTTTGATGCAGAAACAGCTAGGTAAGCACATAGCCTAAGGCTAGGGTCACAATAATGTTTTCGCTGCCCTCAGGGGGGTCGCGCTAGAAACTTAGACTTTGGCAGCATAAATGCTGTTCTAACCGCCAGGGTATCGCTGCGTTAATGCTGCCAATGTTACCCTATGGACACCTGGACCTTACTGCGGCTCCAACGCTGACATCTAAGTGAAATCTCGCGTTATTTCCTAAATCGATCTAAGACGCTGCAGAGCGCGTCTTTTCTCGCGTTTGGAAATAACCCGAGATTTCCGTCAGATGTCGGTGTTAGGGTCATGTCACACACACATAGATAATTGTGCAGATATTGTTTGCAGATCTCTGGTTGCAGTGAAATCATGGGCAAATTGGTCCATTTTGTGGCTGTGTACAAATGAACAATATGTCCATGATTTCACTGCAACCAGAGATCTGCAAACAATATATGAACAGATATCTGTGTGTGTGACGTGGCCCTTAGAGCCGCATTAAGGGTGGGATCTCCATAGGTAAGCGTAATGTACAATAATTACGTCTGTCTCTTTAGGAAAACTTGGTCTGGTGTATCATGGGTAATGATAAGAAGGAGGTGGGAAGTTAAGTTTTAGTTTCACGTTGGAGCATGCTGAGGAAAGACTGCTATGTTATATGATGGAGAAAGATGGAAGAAAAGAATAAAGTACAGTTAAAGTTTACCCTTGCGAATGTCTCATATCGTGTGGACATTACAACTGATGACGAGGGTGCGATATAACCTCCGGCTGCTGTGAGTACTGATCCCTGTTTTACAGCTTCACACACCAGCATCACTGAGAAACTTTATCATGGCTGAATACTTACACACCTTCCCACGGTTTGATATGACTGATGCTATTAATCTCTCCCATAACTGAAGAAAATGGCTAAAAAGATTTGAGAACTTTCTAGAACCCGTGGATATAAAAGAGGAGAAAAGAAAAAAGCCGTGCTCCTACATTGTTCGGGCACAGGAGTCTATGATGTATACAGCACATTACCTGCAGCCGAGACAGACACATACAGCCATTGCACCAAAGCTCTCACTGACTAATTCAACCCCAAACAAAATATCAGATATGAAAGATACAAGTTCAGAATTGCTAAGCAGCATCCAGAAGAATCCATAGACACCTATGTCACCGGGCTGAGAGAGCTGGCACATTGATGTGCATTCACCGATGTAGATGATGAAATTCTAACTCAAGTAATTGTCACCTGCTCATCCAATAACATAAGGCGCAAAGCTCTGCAGCAGGATCTCTCTCTACATGATTTACTCAAAATGACCCATGCTATAGAAACAGCAGATCATCAGGCTACTGCAATGGAGAGTGGGGATAATTTACATGTGCATACTCTCAAGCAAAAGAATGCACAAGACAAGCAAACCCCAAAACAGAGGAAATGCTATAGATGTGGACAGGATTTCCCTCACCACCTGAACAAATGTCCAGCTATAGGACAGATATGCAGTAAATGTGGAATCATTTTGCAGCTGTCTGCAGGTCAGCACAATACAAGTCTTCTCTGCCTCTAACAAAGCCCGCAAGTATAAAAATGGTAAATCAGGACACAGAAGAAATGTCTGGGGCGGAAAACTATGTGTTCACCACCTCTGCCATTGGCTCAGTACAATCTCCCTGCATCACACTCCCAATCTGCAACACCAATATCACCTTTACAATAGATACGGGTGCTTCAGTGGATATTATAGACAGCACTGCATATGAACAATTGAAAAATAAGCCAGTTTTACAGCAAGTGAATACTAAAATCTTTCCATATGGATCTACAACACCTCTAGCTACAAGAGGACAATTTGACACGGAAATCAGCTATAAGGAAAACAGGCAGAAAACCACTTTTCACACATTACAAGGATCGGGAGGCTGTCTTCTCAGCTATCACACTGTATTGAAGCTAGGTCTAAACCAGATTATTCATACCATAACTGACCCGGCAGATATGGATGTACAGGCCATGGTAAACAGTTTTCCCTCCTTATTTAGTGGTTTGGGGAAATTAAAGGACTCTCAAGTACATCTTCATGTGGACGACAGTGTTCGTCCAGTAGCCCAACTGCATAGACGCATTCCTTTTCACCTGAGAAAGAAGGTAGAAAAAGAACTTCAATTCCTCATGGATGAGGACGTCATTGAAACGGTTACTGGTCCCACTCCCTGGGTCTCTCCACTTTTGGTATTTCCAAAACCAAAGACTCCTGAGCAGGTGAGACTGTGTGTTGACATTCGCCTACCCAACACCGCTATCCAGAGAGAAAGACATATCTCACCCACAATTGATGACATCATTCATTTACTAAATGGAGCGACCGTCTTTTCAAAGCTCGACCTCAATAAAGGCTATCACCAATTAGAACTGAGTCCAGAATCCAGATACTTAACAACATTTTCCACACATGTGGGCCTCAGAAGATATAAAAGATTGACTTTTGGAGTCTGCTCAGCAGCAGAAATTTTTCAGGATACGATAAGGAGCGTCATTCAACACATTCCAAATACCGTATATACTCGTGTATAAGCCGACCCGTGTATAAGCCGACCCCCCTACTTTTGTCCCCAAAATCTGGGAAACCTATTGACTCGTGTATAAGCCGAGGGTGGACCCCAGCACAGGTATACAGCCCCCAGCAGTGTGGTATATAGGCCCCCCCAGTGGTAGTATACAGCAGCCTCCCCAGTGGTATGCAGGCCCCAGCAGTATATACAGCAGCCCCAGGGGTATACACAGCAGCCCCAGGGGTATACACAGCAGCCCCAGGGGTATACACAGCAGGCCCTGGGGTATACACAGCAGCCCCAGGGGTATACACAGCAGCCCCAGGGGTATACACAGCAGCCCCAGGGGTATACACAGCAGCCCCAGGGGTATACACAGCAGCCCTTAGGTAGTATACAGCAGCCGCAGAGGTATATACAGCCCCAGTGGTATACAGCAGCCTTCCCAGTGGTATATACAGACCCCAGCATTATTACAGCAGCCGCCCCAGAGGTATACACAGCAGCCCCAGGGGTAGTACACAGCAGCCCCAGGGGTAGTACACAGCAGCCCCAGGGGTAGTACACAGCAGCCCCAGGGGTAGTACACAGCAGCCCCAGGGGTAGTACACAGCAGCCCCAGGGGTAGTACACAGCAGCCCCAGGGGTAGTACACAGCAGCCCCAGGGGTAGTACACAGCAGCCCCAGGGGTATATACAGCAGCCCCAGGGGTAGTACACAGCAGCCCCAGGGGTAGTACACTGGCCCCCCTCACTGTTTGGCGCCCCCACCTCAGGATGGCCCCCCCCGCATGCAGCGCTGCGCATATACATTACCAGCCTATCAGCTGTCACCCTCCGATGGCGGATCGCGGCTCCCGGCTCTGGTTTCCATCTTCATCTCTGTCTTCCTGCTTTGTGGCCGGGGCTCATCGCGATGACGTCATCGCGACGCCGGCCGGTCATGTGACATGCAGGAAGACACAGATGAAGATGGAAGCCGGAGCCGGGAGCCGCGATCCGCCACCGGAGGGTGACAGCTGATAGGCTGGTAATGTATATGCGCAGCGCTGCATGCGGGGGGCCATCCTGAGGTGGGGGCGCCAAACAGTGAGGGGGTCCCGTATATACTCGCGTATAAGCCGAGGGGAGACTTTTCAGCCCAATTTTTGGGCTGAAAAACTCGGCTTATACGCGAGTATATACGGTACCTTTAATTACAGTGATGACATACTGGTTTTTGGTAAAACTCAAGCTGAACATAATCGTGCGCTATACAACATCTTCGAATGCCTGCTCTCTGCTGGACTCACTTTAAACAAAGAAAAATGCGAATTTGATAGAAGTTCATTAGAGTTCTATGGTCACATCTTCTCAGCGAAAGGAGTACTACCTGATTCTAAGAAAGTAGAATCCATCAAAACAGCCTCAATTCCACAAACTGCCAGTGAAGTACGCGCTTTTCTTGGAATGGCAAGCTACTGTGCTAGATACCGTATATACTCACGTATAGGCCGAGTTTTTCAGCCCAAAAATTGGGCTGAAAAGTCCCCCCTCGGCTTATACGCGAGTATATACCCAGTGGTAGTATACAGCCGCCCACCCGCCACCCCCATCAGTATACAGGCCCCCCCATCAGGATCCAGGGCCCCTCCTTGCTCCGCAAAACTTGCAAAGGAAAATCATTATACTTATCACTGTCCTGTCGTCGCCGGACCGCCGCTGCCATCGCGATCCCCGTCTTCTTCCGGCTTCCTGTGGTCGCAGGCAATGACGTCATTGCCTGCGCCGACCACAGGAAACCGGAAGACGCTGTAAGAAGACAGGGAGCGCGTTGGCAGCGGCGGTCCTGCGGCGACAGGACAGTGATAAGTATAATGATTTTCCTTTGCAGGTTTTGCGGAGCAAGGAGGGGGGGCCCTGGATCCTGATGGGGGGGCCTGTATACTGATGGGGGTGGCGGGCGGGCGGCTGTATACTACCACTGGGGCTGTATATACCTCTGGGGCTGCTGTATACTACCACTGGGGCTGTATATACCTCTGGGGCTGCTGTATACTACCACTGGGGCTGCTGTATACTACCATTGGGGCTGTATATACCACTGGGGCTGCTGTATACTACCACTGGGGCTGCTGTATACTACCACTGGGGCTGCTGTATACTACCACTGGGGTTGCTGTATACTACCACTGGGGCTGCTGTATACTACCACTGGGGCTGTTTATACCTCTGGGCTGCTGTATACTACCACTGGGGCTGCTGTATACTACCATTGGGGCTGTATATACCTCTGGGGCTGCTGTATACTACCACTGGGGCTGCTGTATACTACCACTGGGGCTGCTGTATACTACCACTGGGGCTGCTGTATACTACCACTGGGGTTGCTGTATACTACCACTGGGGCTGCTGTATACTACCACTGGGGCTGCTGTATACTACCACTGGGGCTGCTGTATACTACCACTGGGGCTGCTGTATACTACCAATGGGGCTGCTGTATACTACCACTGGGGCTGTTTATACCTCTGGGGCTGCTGTATACTACTACTGGGGCTGCTGCTGTATATACCACTGGGGAGGCTGCTGTAACACTGCTGGGGCCTGTATATACCACTGGGGAGGCTGCTGTATACCACACTGCTGGGGGCTGTATACCTGTGCTGGGGTCCACCCTCGGCTTATACACGAGTCAATAGGTTTTCCCAGATTTTGTGGGCAAAAGTAGGGGGGTCGGCTTATACACGGGTCGGCTTATACACGAGTATATACGGTATATTCCAAATTTTTCAACTATCAGCAGTCCATTAAGAGAGCTTACAAAGCAAAATTGTGCCTTTCAAATGGTCCCAAGACTGTCAGACCTCTTTTGAAGCAATTAAAAATGAACTTTGCTCAACCACTACCATGGCTTATTTTGATCCGGCACTTCGAACCGAAGTAATTGTGGACGCCAGTCCCGTGGGGCTGGGTGCTTTCTTAGCACAATATAAGGATAACTAGCTGGCGGCCCGATTCTAAAGAATCGGGTGGTCTAGAATCCATATACAGTTTATTTAGTAAGAATTAACAATAATGCAATTAAGACATGATATGTATCCATCAACTACCTATGTTTGTATGGTGAATGTAATTTTTGAAAATCTCATTGTTCTGTGGTAAGGCTCTTAGTACACCTACTGGCTAATAATTGTGTATCAATTCAGTAGCTTTATTTCAGATATCAATATTCATAGTCTACGTATCCGCCAGTTTGTGTTTGCCCACCAACCACGGCAAGGTGGCCTTACATCTGATGGGGCCCTACTCTACGTTATTACTATTTCTTAACGCTTTGATACTTTTTACATCAGCATTTTTCTGCTATTTGCAGAAGATGGGGATGAAAAAAGTACAATGTCTGCACTTGGCAGGTAAGGGCCTACCTGCAGCACACTTGCAGCAAGTCCCATGCAATGAATATGGAACTTGCGGTTAACTTGCTGTAAATGCAGCAAACATGGCTTCTGCAGCTGCACCAAATGCAGTCGCTAAAAAAAACGCTGGTAACTGCGTTTTTTGCGGCCAAAACTGCCGTAACCATGTGTGCTGCACCTGCCGCAAGTGAACCACAAATTCCATATACATTGCATGCAACTTACGGCAAGTGTGCCGTAGGTCAGCCATTAGGCAGCAAGTGCAGAAATTGTGTTTTTTCCACCAAAACGTCAACAAATACTTCAACAATTACTGATGCGTTTGTTAAAAGCAGCTTTAACGGTGTCCAGGCGATGGCGTTTCTCTTCTGGAGTCTCGTTAGCACGCAGTTAGCGCTGAGATGCAGAATTGGCAGCTTTTTTCTCGGTGTTATTAGCATACTTGGTATCAGACCTCATGTTGATGAAGATAAAGAACTTTAAGAGTGGTGGCAAACAGCAGGTTAATAACAGGCAGTGTAAGGTAGATAGTATATATGGTAAATAGGTGTTGAATAATGGACAGTGTCCTTTTATTGCAAATACTAGGTTAATATACTCAGTCAGTTGTATTGGCAGAGAATAGGTTAATTTATCGCAGTCTGTATATCGCACCAAATAGAAGTTCAAAGAGTAATGGACAGTGTACTTCAGTGCTAAATAACAGGTTAATATACCCAGTGTGTGTTATAGACAAAGAAGAGGTTAATTTAAGGCAGTTTCTGAGTGCAACAGGCAGTAAATAATAGTCAGTATATATATATAGCACCAAATAGATGTTAAAACAGTTGGTGGCACCGAATAGGTTAATTTGGGAGTGTGAAATATTTGTTCCAAAATGTAACAGGAACACTTCCAAAACTAATAAATATAGTTTGTGTAAAGAGTCTTATCTTTTTTATGCCTAAAATAGCGGGGAGCTTGAAGTCCGACGTCACAGTGACAGGCTCTGCGCAGTAGGAAATAGCTCTGTAAAATTTCAAATTTCGCGGTTTAAAATGGCGCCGGCATATCGTGTTTCGCGCCGCTCCTCTGATTGCTCGGCGCCAGCGACCAATCAGAGGAGCAGGGCGGGGCACATGTGTAATACTTAGTGTTTACTGTATTTTAAACTTTATATTAAACATATCACGGGTGGGAGACGACCGGCGTTAGGTGGTCGTTTCCCGCCCACGGGCCGCCGGTCGGAGCCAGCTCGAGGCAGCCAGGAGACAACCGGTGTTAGGCGGTCATCTCCCGACTGGCTCGCGGCTGGTCGGAGCTCATCCGCGGCTAACTATGGCACGGAGGTCCGCGGCGAGTCAGCAGGGAGATGACCGGCTTTAGCCGGTCATTTCCCGGCTGGCGAGCCGCTGAGCTCCGTGGCGTACATAGACGTGGCTGAGCTCGGCCAGCCGCGAGCCAGCCGGCATTTCCCGCCGTACAGCGAGCCGCTATTGTGATTGGTCGCCGCATTCAGCATGGCGACCAATCAGAATAGCGGCTCGTGCTATGGCGCCAAATTTGAAATACACTGAGTACAGTGTATTTGAAGTTTGGCGCCATATAGCGCGAAGTTATTCTGATTGGTCGCCACGCTGAATGCGGCGACCAATCACAATCGCGGCGCGCTCTATGGCGCGCTAGTTTAAATGCACTGTACTCAGTGTATTTCAATTTTGGCGGCATAGCGTGCGCCGCTATTCTGATTGATTGGTCGCCGCATTCAGCGTGGCGACCAATCAGAATAGCGGCGCGCGCTAAGCCGCCATATTTGAAATACACTGAGTACAGTGTATTTGAAGTATGGCGCCATACAGCGCGCGGCTATTCTGATTGGTGCCGCGTTCAGCGCGCCGACCAATCAGAATAGCGGAGCTCGCTATAACCGCCATATTTGAAATACACTGTAGTCAGTGTATTTGAAATATGGCGGCATTAGGCGCGCGGGCACTATTATGATTGGTCACGCGTTCGGCGTGCTGAACGCGGCGACCAATCAGAATAGCGCGGACGCTATCCGCCATATTTGAAATACACTGACTACAGTGTATTTGAAATATGGCGGCATTGCGCGCGTCGCTATTCTGATTGGTTGGTCGCCGCGTTCAGCGCGCCGATCAGAATAGCGCCGCGCGCTATGCCGCCATATTTCAAATTCACTGTACTCAGTGTATTTGAATTATGGCACAATAGCGCGCGGCGCTATTCTGATTGGTCGCCGCATTCAGCGTGACGACCAATCAGAATAGCGCCGGGAGCTATGCCGCCATATTTCAAATACACTGGACTCAGTGTATTTGAATGATGGCTCCACAGCGCGCGGCGCTATTCTGATCTCCGTACGCGCCATACGCTGAAAACTGGCCAGTGTGAATATCCAAGCGAATCAGCGCGGCGTGAGCCGCTATGCCGCCATTTTCAAATACACTGGACTCAGTGTATTTGAATGATGGCGCCATAGCGTCATCGCCATCCGCCATAGCTATGCGCCATTTTTTGAAATACACTGTAGTCAGTGTATTTCAAATATGGCGGCATTGCCCGCGCCGCTATTCTGATTGGTCGCCGTGTTCAGTGTATTTAAAATATGGCGGCATTGTGCGCGCCGCTATTCTAATTGGTCCACGCGCTGAACGCGAGGACCAATCAGAATAGCGGCGCGCGCTATCCGCCATATTTGAAATACACTGTACTCAGTGTATTTGAAGTATCGCGCCATAGAGTGCGCCGTTATTCTGATTGGTCGGTGCGCTGAATGCGGCGACCAATCAGAATAGCGGCGCGCTATATGGCGTGATACTTCAAATACACTATACTCAGTGTATTTCAAATATGGCGGCATAGCACGCGACGCTATTCTGATTGGTCGCCGCATTCAGCGTGGCGACCAATCAGAATAACGGAGCACGGTACGGTGGAAAATGGCGGCTGGCTCACGGCTGAACGGAGCTCAGCCACGGCTATGTACGGCACGGAGCTCATAGGTAGCCGCAGCTGAGGTCATGGCAGCTGCAGCTCGTGCTCGCTCCGGCCGGCAGCCCGTCGTCTACCGCCCGTGATGTGTGGCGGCCGGGAGACGACCGGCTGACGACGGTCGTCTCACGACCGTGTGTGTCACTGTACTGGCGGCTGTAAGCGTGACGGGGCTGGCTGAGTCCCGCTCGCTTAGGGCCGCCATGTTGGTCCACCCTGGACGGGTGTAGCGCTGCTCTGACGTCACTTAGCCGATGACAAAGTGATGGAAGTGCTGGCCAAAGTGACGGAAGTGGCCTTCGGCTTTTATATATTAGACTAGCTGGGTGCCCGATGCACATGCATCGGGATTCTAGAAGAGCGAGTCTCTGACTCGCAATGGCCGCTTCGCGGCCAATGCTTCGCGCTGCTAAGGCGACTCGCCATGCCGCTGCGCGGCATAGCGAGTCGCCTTAGAACTGCTCGCAATGGCCGCTGCGCGGCCAATGCTTCGGGCGTATCCACATGACCACGCTGACTCGCAGCGCGAGCGGACTCAAAAGGGGCAAAAAACCCATTCGCAATTATATAATAGATAATGAAGATCCTCACATCATTTCTTAAGCAAGTAAAAGCTTAACAAGCATTGAAAAAAAATATTCACAGCCTGAAAAAGAAAGCTTGTCAGTTGTCTGGGGATGTGAACATTTTCACTTATTTCTCTATGGAGCTCCCTTCACCATTGTCACTGACCATCAAGCACTCCTTATGATCTTTGGAAATCCCAGAGCTAAAATGCCTGCACGCATTGAACGATGGGGTCTATGTCTACAGGACTATAACTACAAAATTGTTCACAAACCTGGAAAATTCAGTAATCCGGCTGACTATCTTTCAAGACATCCTATGAATGATGCCTCACCTGAGCGTTCCTCCATTGAAGAATACATACGCTTCATTACAGCTCATGCAGTGCTTAAAGCACTCTCCATTGATCACTTTTGTGAATGCAACAAGACACTATGTGCCTTAATACAAATCATACAAAATCGAAGGTGGCATGAAATCCAAAAAGAAAAATTTCCCGAGTCTGAGATTGATCTGAAGGAATTAAAACTATTCTCAAGTGTCCGGGATGAATTATCAGTCACTGAAGAACACCTCATTCTTCGAGGTACCAAACTGGTTGTACCTAAGACTTTGCGCAACTTAGTCATACAGATCGCACATGAAGGTCATCTGGGAATTGTTGGTACTAAAAAATTACTCAGAGAAAAAGTGTGGTTCCCAAACATGAATCAATTGGTGGAAGAGAAGATTAGACATTTCTCCACCTGTCAATTCATTACTCCATCATCAAACTTAGAACCATTACAAATGTCTCCGCTACCCACTGCTATCTGGGAGGAAGTGGCAGTCGACATATATGGACCATTACCCAATGGCCAGTATATTCTAGTAACAATTGATGAATATTCTAGGTACCCTGTCATTTCTTTCATATCTTCAACATCTGCCACTAGTGTCATACCAGAACTGGATGACTAATTCTCAACGTATGGTATTCCAAGAGTGGTTAAAACAGACAATGGACCTCCGTTCAATGGACATGTGTTTACACAATTTTCTGAATACTTGGGGTTCAGTCACAGGAAAATCACACCTTGCTAGCCACAAGCCAATGTTATAGTAGAACGTTTCATGCGCTCTATGGGGAAAAGAGTCAAGGCAGCGAGTCTGGAGCACACTCCGCTGAAACAGTCATTATACAAATTCATGCACAATTATCGCAATACGCCACATTCTACTACTAATGCTGCTCCAGCTCATCTAATGTTCAACAGAACTCCGCGCATACGTATTCCTGACGTGACCAATCAGCCCTTACCAAGTGACTCCTCTGTGCGATCAGCAGACTCTTCTAATAAACAAGCTATGAAACGTTATGCATACAGAAGGCGAAGGGCACAGCCAAGTGCCATCAAAAAAGGGGATGTTGTCGTCGTGCGTCAAAAACCAACCAACAAGACCTCAGCTACATATAATCCTGCACAATACAATGTTACTGATAAGAAAGGCAGCATGGTTACGGCTGAGCGAAATGGACACTTCATAACTCGAAATTCTTCACATTTTAAAATCATACTGCAAAATGATGGTAATGATCTTCCTCTGGTGGAAGACTTGGTGTTGGATGGTGGAGAGGACTACCCGAAGTGAACAACTCATCAATAATGGACACACTCACTGAGCCCAGACGCTATCCAACATGAGAAAGGAGGGCTCCATCGCGGCTTATTGAAGAAGTATAAAAGAGAAAAGAAGAAAAAATATACATAATTCTTTTTGGTTGTTGTGTTTTTTTTTTTTTTTTTTCCTTCCTTGCCTGATTTGAATAGACTAAATAGGCCAAAACCGACATATATCTTGCTTGGACATTTTCACATTGTTACAGTGTCAGTGTATTTCTTCTAGGTTGTTAAAAAAAAAAAAAAAAAAAAGGGGAAGGTGTTATGTACAATAATTACATCTGTCTCTTTAAAAAAACTAGGTCTGGTGTATCATGGGTAATTATAAGAAGGAGGTGGGAAGTTAAGTTTTAGTTTCACTTTGGAGCATGCTGAGGAAAGACTGCTATGTGATATGATGGAGAAAGATGGAAGAAAAGAATAAAGTACAGTTAAAGTTTACCCTTGTGAATGCCTCATATCGTGTGGACATTACACTAAGTATAGGCAGCGTTAGCACTGCGTTAGCATAGTGTTAGCACCGCGTTATTGCTGCCAAAGTCTAGGTTTTTAGCGCGATCCCCCGGGGCACGTCTAAAAATGAATGTTAATCTGACGCTAGCCTAAATGCATTGATAAGCATTTGCAAAGTGTTCTAATATGACATGTGATCATAATGGAGGGATTTCCCCATTGGGATCTCTTACAATTTTGCTCTGGGCTCCACATAATCACTGAAGGTCAGCAGTAAAGTTTCTTGCAACACATTATTCACTTGAATATTTATGTTGCCTTTCTCTTCACAGCAGGTGTTTATTCTGTTTAAATAAACACTGAACATGAGCCACAGTACCAAACCAGCATTGCAGACACTTCATTTTAAGGATCAGGAGGGTCTTTGCAGACAGATATCCATCAATGAGAGGTTGATAGTGTATAGTAGCAGAGTTAACCAAAAGTAGCCCATGTGCTAAAATAATTTAAGACAAAACAAGAGCAAAGACAAGACCAATTAATATGTCTAAAATATTGACTATACATCAGTTTCATTGATATGAAGACCAGATTAAAGGAAATTATGAAACAGATTATTAAGGATCTTTTAAAGGAACTGACCAGCGGCACTAAATTACCTCCGATAAGTTATTTGTTTGCTTAAAAATCCATTTGCACAGGCAAGACTATGCCTAAAGATGCACACTGAACAATCTGTAGTAGATCATTTGTGGCACCCCGTGGACTGGTCGCCACAGTGATGCTGCACCTACTCCACAGGTGTGGTGGCACTGTTACCAGGTGAGAAAGGGTTACAAACCCAAGACACAGAATTGGACACAACACCATCCTGGCTGGGGGTTCTTCGGGCAGACCCTTTTGAGGGAGGGCCCCATCTCCTGGCTGGAGGAGGGGTTAGCAGTATGTTAGTGGGAGAGAGAAAGAGAGAGAACGTCTGAGGAGAGGGAAGAGAGAGGAAATGAGGATAAGTGCGATGGGGAGTGGAGCGCTCATGAAAGGACACCAGAGTCCTTGGTTGTGCAGGTGCTGTATGCCCCGGCAGCCGTATCTGGAGGAAAGGAGACTGCAAGTCTTCTGGCTGCACCGAGCACCCGGCGGCACAGCAGCGTGCTGAGAGCCTGGATCTGCCTTCAGCAAGGTGGCACTGGAGAGAGGCTTGTGCTGCCTGCCATATGAGCCAGAACCACTAAGTAGGAGAAGGGTCGCAGCATAGCTACAGGATGCAGGGACCTGAAGGAAAAGCGCAGCAGGAAGGCCTCCAATCCTACCTGGTGAGGTGGATCCTTGAATGCTTCCAGGCCGGCCAGATCCCTTCCAACACCTGTAACCAGTGCCCCGGACTGCAATACCATCTATCAAGTAAAGGTAACAGAAACTGCAACCTTTTGTGTCCTCCAATTATTGCCTGCGCCCTCAGTCCTGCACTCCAACGACCATCACCACCACTATACTGTCCACACCATCCCTGGGCCCTGCTCCACCTGTAAGGACTCATACCATCCCGGATGCACTACCATCTGCCCCAGCGGTCATATTCCGCAGCGTTGGCCACCCCTGGCCGAGTACCACTGGTGGCGTCACAAATTATCGCATGTAAATAATCCCCTTTACTGCATGCCCAGGGCCACGGAGCCGGGTTACTGCCACCGTAACCTCCCACTGAGCCGACCGGCACGGTTACCAAGTACCCCGGGCCATAGCCAGCATCACAATTTGGTGCAAATAGGCTGCCATTACTCTTGGCAGCTCAGGATCTTTTTTCTACGATTTTTCTATGTGCTGCTGAGATTAATGATTTGTGATGAATGAGCATACATAGCAATGCTCGATATTCGATCGAGCATGACGGTGCTCGGTCTCGCTTTATACTCCATCAAACATCCCTGGTATTCAAACACCATGCCTGATCTTACACCCCACATGATTCGCATCTGTTCTTAGCAACTAAACATGTGGAGATTGCCTGCCAATCACAATAATGCCTAAGCCATGTTGGCTACTGACACGATTGTGAAACACTGCTGTCAGAGACTCGGCATGAGAGACAGAATTAGAGCCCTCAAGGTACTTGGGAAAAGGTGTATAGCGGTCCGCGCTGCCAGACTGACTCGCATCAAAGAAGACACTTTGATGTGAAGATACCTGATGAAGGTGCCAAGCGGGCACCGAAACGCGTCGGTGAATAAAAGAAGGATCTGATCAACATTTCATCTGCCAGTGTCTTCTTTGATGCGAGTCAGTCTGGCAGCGCGGACCGCTATACACCTTTTCCCAAGTACCTTGATGCTTTTCCACGTGTGAGTGGTTAGGTGGAGGTCAAGCAGCAGCCATCAGGATATTATTCCTAACAAGCCTTCAAACCAGTTGTGGGTGACACAACTGGATCAGGTGAGTGGATCGCTTTGCTCACCTGGTTGTCAAACTAGTGTCTAGTGATAAGGGCACTATTGCGCCTCTTGTTCCCCCTCCCCTTTTGTATTTTCTCACAGAATTAGAGCCCTTGCTGTTGTAACCTAGAAACAAAACTCCTTATGAGGGCTATATCTATGCTATTCTATTCCCTATGAACACCGCTCTTTGCTGCATTTAGTTAAGCGATAGTTTCTGGAAAAGGGAGGGTTTAGCATTAGAGGCCTATAGGCAGGATTAGTGCATTACAGTCCTTACTGCTTCAACATAAAACCAAAAATTACTTATCAAACATACAGCTATTCTATTCCCTATTAATACTGCTCTTTGCTGTATTTAGTTTAAGGTTTCTGAACAAGGGAGAGTTTATTATTAGAGGCCTATATGCAGGAATTTTAACTTTTCAGTCCTTGCACCTGCAATGTAAAATTCAAAGTCACTTGTCAGGTGTCATCTATTCCATGCTGTTCCAGGTTAGTACCACAATTTGCTACACTTAGATTAGGGAGACTTTCTAGAGAACGGAGAGTTTAGCATTGGAGGCCAATAGGCAGAGATTGTAGCCTTATAGTCCTTGCTGCTGGAACGTAAAAGCAAAAGTCACTTGACAGGCATACTGTAAAGCTATTCTGTTCTGTTATAGAAATCCCTTTCCAGAGATAGCTAATTTGGAGTGAGATGCAAGGTATCTCCACATCTGTCAGTCCTGGTCCATATTCAGGTTAGTCGATTGATAACAGCCAGTATACCAGTGGCTTGTCTAAAAAAAAAAAAAACTTCCATACCACACATATTTATTGATGGCTTAGCAAAAAGATGTAAGTTTTGAAACGAAGTTTGAAACATGGATACTGCTGAAGCAGCTCAAACAAAGACAAGGTCGAGTTAAAAAACAGTCATAAAATATAGCAAACATTCAAACAAATACAACTACTCTGTGTCCTTGCTTTTCTGCTTCCATTGCAGATCTAATTCAAACCCGATACAAAACAAGTTATCAAAGATATATATATGCTTAAATGATAATCAAAACAAGGTATAAAATATTGACCATAACAATACTATTGTCATGCTTCCGGGGGAAGGCACTCTAGAGTGGACCCACTGGGCCGTGGTACCGAACTCCCCTGGGTGAGATGATCCTAGTTTAACCAACCCCTATACAGGGATTGTCAGGGGCAAGCCCAGGGGGTTTAAATACAACAGCTGCTAGAACCAGGAGGGCGGCTCGTAGGGTTAGCCTATACTACAGTAAAGCAAGCAGAGAAGAGGGCACCAGAGCCCGAGGCTAGGAGAGCAGGAATAGGTCTACCGGAGGAGAGCACAAGGAAGGCCTGACAGACAGCCAGAGAAGCAGAAGCTTACTAACTCAATAATCAGGCACCTCCCATCAGTGGAGGTGGCTTGATATACCAGAGGACGGAAAGCTATTGGTCAAGGGGAGTGTCAGGTTGAGCCGTGCCGGCTCCTACATTCACAGAGGAGGAGCGCGACCACGCCTAGTGCACTGCTGATTAGGTTCATGACTCCGACCATTGTAGTGTGCTGATGTGTGAGCCCGGTGGTCAGCAGACAGGAGGGGGAAACGGCGATGGCTCTGAGACACAGCACGCCTGGATGCCCGATCAGTGGAGGAGAGGATGCAGACCCAGGAGAGGTGAGTTGGAGAGCGGTGCCAGGGGACCTAACAACTATTCCTAATTAATACCACTCTTTGCTGTTTTAGTTTAGGGAATGTTTCTGGAGAAGGGTGAGTTTAGCATGAGAAGACTATAGGCAGGGATTAATGCCTTCCATATCCTTACTGCTGCAACATAAAACTAAAAGTATCTTGTCAGGTGTACCTAATTTAACATGCGCAAGGCGTGTAGTGTGCAAGGCTGTGGCCAGGTGAAACTGTGCCAACATGCTCATCCACGAGACCTAGCTTCCTGTCTCACTTTGCAGGGGGGGTGCGGGACACCGCACCTGAAACAAGAACAGCGCGAACAGATGGTCGGTTGTATGGCAGATAATGCTTCCAGTATGTTTCCCAGCACCCCCCTGTCTTCCACACAGTTCAGTCCCACGAGAAAGAGTCTGAACTACATAATCCTTACCTTTATCCTCTTTCCTCCCATCATGGCGCGTCCTAGGAGACAAATGATTCCAAATGGGACACTACCAAGAGCTATTTACATTTACATGTATTGATTCTGGCCTGTCACCCTGTATATTTCAAGAGGGAAATAAGGAGATCGTGTGCAGTGATCGTCACATATTTGAGCAGCCATGGTCGAGGAAGACGATGGCGGGAACGTCCAATTGCCATCTCAAGAGGTGGATGATGATGAGACACAGTTGCCAACAAGTCTTGTTGTTGAGTCAACAAGTTAGGAAGGAGACAAGAGTGCAGATGTGCAAGACGAGTTGATGGATGATGAAGTCACTAACCCAACCTGGCAAACTGGCATGCAGAGCAATGACAGAAGCACAGAAGGGAGAGATCTTCAGCACCACAAGAGTCAGGAAAAGGCAGTGAGGTGGCCAGAGGAAGAAGGCAAGCAACTGTTCCCCATAGCACCCATGTGCAGCAAGATCCCAGGCGAAAGGTTAAGTGTTCCACAGTCTGGTGCTCTTCTACAGAAAATGCAGAAGACAAGATAATGGTGATTTGTAATTCATGCCATACCAAGATCATCAGGTGTCTGACGACTACCAGCCTGACCTCAAATGTTATCCAAGCAGCTAAGTGGGCCAAATGCCTGGGTACGGAGTCACTATCTGCGGGTGACACCACTACCTCTTCTCCTGTACTTTGTGTTTGCTAATCTCCTGTCCAGGATGCAGGCATGGATTCCTCCTTCCCTATACCTGTCATTTTACATTCACAAACACCATCAGCAACAATGTCCACTTTATTGTCTCAGCACAGCATTCAGTTATCCCTACCCCAGGCCTTAGAATGCAAGGGGAAACATGCAGCCACCCACTCACAAACACCAAATGGCCACATTTCATGGCTGCTTGCCCTGGAAATGTTGCTGCCCAGGCTTGTGGACACTGAGTCTTTCCAAAACCTCATGGCAGTGGCTGTCCCTCAGTACTGTATCCCCATTGTCAACTATTCCATCCCCATAACAGCACCTGAGCCCTGACCAATGTAGTTACTGGGAAGGTCCACTTAACCACCAACACGTTAACAAGTGCTTGTGGCCAGGGGAGCTTAATTTCCCTGATTACACACTAGGTGAACCTTGTGGCGGCAGGGATCGAATCAGACCCTAGAATTGCAGGCCCTAGTTTTATCAGGGCTTCCCCCACCTCCAACACCAGTTCCTGCACCCCCTCCTCCTCATCATACCCCATCTCCAAATTGTTATCCATATCAATCACAAGCTCAAAGTACTGTACTGCCACAGTGGAGAAGCAACAGACTCTGCTTAAACTCATTTATTAAAGTGATATACAGACTGGACAGATCTGTGGTTCTCGGCAAGCATGGTCATGTGTGATAATGGCCATAATCTGTGGTACGTTTGACTGTATTCTCATGCACCTATAGATACACTGCGAAAGTATTAGGACTACTCGCTACTCCGAGTACACATAAGTACTCGGAGAGTAGCGAGTAGCCCGAATACACGAGTAGCGAGTAGCCCGAGTATACTCGCTCATCCCTATATAGGATCCAAATCAAATTGCTTGTTCTCACCCACAAAGCTCTTCATAGTGGGGCAACTTCCTTCCTCTCTACCCTCATCTCTGTCTATCACCCTTCCTGTCCCCTTCGCTCTGGAAGTGATTTTAGACTAACATCTGCATTAATCTGAACCTCCTATTCCCAACTCCAAGACTTATCTCGAGCTGCACCAATCCTCTGGAATGCGCTACCCCAAGAAATTAGGACTATCCACAATTTACACATATTCAGGCGCTCCCTAAAACACATCTTTTTAGGGCAGCCATTTAATGCTCCCTAATCATAGTCATTTAGACATAGGGCATTCACTATTGCTCTGAACATAATTCTCTGTCAAATTCCAAAAGACCCAAGAGCTCTACACAGATAGGCTGGTGGCCATTCATGTAGCTCTTATCTACTCCCCATCCCCTCACATTGGCTGGACCATCATTGTCAATAAGCACCTGTACTTTATGTCACCCCTACCTCATTGTTAGATTGTAAATTTTTACAAGCAGGGTCGTCATTATTTTTGCTTTAATCATTGTACTTTTTTATAATTGTTTCTCATAACTTTGTATATGAACCTGTGAATTGTAAAGCACTACAGAACATGTTGGCACTATATAAGCAAAGATTATTATTATTATTATTATTATTATTATAGTATATATATAGTATATATTATATTTGCATCATAATCCATGTCACAAATCCAAAAACTATTTGCTCTTTCTCTTTTTGCTGCTGCTCCTGTCAGGTGATATCTCTCCCAACCATGGTCCACCCTCTGCCAACTTCAACCCCTCCTCCCCCACCTCACATAGAAACCCTACTAACCTTATTTAACATTACCTGCACACCTTCATCTCCCTCTTTTAACTGCGTGCTCTGGAATCAACGGTTTGTATGCAACAAGCTTCCCTTTATTCACAATTACTTTCTTACCAACCCTCTTAATCTGCTGGCCCTCACAGAAACCTGGATCCAGGATTCAGACACTGCTTCCCTTGCTGCTATTTCTCATGGCAGCTTGCATTTTTCCCATTCCCCGAGACCTGGGAACAGACATGGTGGTGGAGTCGGCTTACTCCTGTCCTCACAATGTACTTTCCAGGTCATCCCTCCAGCCTCATCGCTTTCATTCACTTCTTTTGAAATCCACACTATTAGGATTTTCCATCCCCTCCCCCCCAGAGTAGTAGTTGTATACCGCTCCCCAGGTTTACCCACTCAGTTCCTCGATCATTTGTTGCTGCCCGCACTTCATGTCCTGAGAATTACCAACCCTTTTTTTGGGAGACTTTAACATCCCCATAAACAGCCCCATCTCCCCATCTGCATCCCAGCTCCTATCTCTAACCACCTGTCTTGGCCTCTCACAGCTCTCAACCTCTGAGACACACAAAGATGGTAATACCCTTAACCTGATCTATACCTGACTCTGTTCAACCTCCTCCTTAGATAACTCACCTCTTCCTCTCTCTGATCACAACATTCTCTCCTTCACACCACAGCACACTCCTACCTATCACACATTCAGAAATCTACAGGCCATTAACCCTCATACACTCACAGACTCTCTACACTCATCACTGTCCCCAATCTCCTCATTCTCCTGTCCGATCTGACAGTAAATCACTAGAATGACACTCTCAGAAGCATCCTGGATCAAGTAGTTCTCCTCACCTCAGAACCTCCATACATAGAATAAAACAGCCTTGGCTCACAGCAAAAACTCGATTCCTCCAACAATACTCCAGGAGTGCTGAACACCTATGGAGGAAAACTCGCTCCCAAGAAAACATTATCCATTATAAATTCATGTTAAAAACCTACAACTCTGCCCTTCACCTCGCCAAACAAACCTACTTCCCCACCCTGATCTCCTCACTATCCAAGAATCCAAAAAACTCTTTGACACCTTTCATACTCTCCTCAGTCCTAAAGTGCAGGCCCCCATCACTGACCTCTGTGCAGATGATCTGTTTTGTGCTGATGATCTGGCTTCTTACTTTATGGAGAAAATAGACAACATCCGCCAGGAAATCAGCTCCTGGCCTCCAAGCGCTGCTATTCCCAGTCTTCTCCACATTTCCTCCAGCTCACTCTCCATATTTGACCCAGTCACAGAAGAAGAAGTCTTCAGGCTCTCCTCTTCCTCTCGTCCCACTACATCACCACTGACCCCATTCACTTTCTTCTAGATCCAGTACAGTCTGTTTCCCAGCCCCCCCTACACTCTACAGAAACTGCCCTCATGAAAGTGACCAATGACCTTCTGATTGCAAAATGTAATGGTGACCACGCTCTGCTTATTCTTCTTGATCTCTCTGCAACTTTTGACACAGTCGACCACTATTTCCTACTCTCTATACTGCACTCCATAGGCATAAAGGACACTGCTCTCTCCTTGTTCTCGTCTAATCTTTCTGACTGCTCTTTCAGAGTATCATTCGCTGGCTCCATGTACCTCTTACTCCAATGCCTCCGCTCTGTGCCAGTTACTGCACTGGCTGCCTATACACTACATGATCAAATTCAAATTGCTTGTTCTCACCCACAAAGCTTTTCACAGTGCAGCACCTCCCTCCATCTCCTACGTTCTACAAAAGACCTTCGACTAACATCTGAATTAATCTGAACCTCCCACTCCCGGCTCCAAGACTTCTCCTGAGCTGCACCAATTTCTGGAATGCTCTACCCCAAGAAATTAGGACTATCTACAACTTACATAGCTTCAAATGCTCCCTAAAAACACATCTTTTTAAAGGCGGTCTATCATGCTCTCTAATAGATTTAGATTAGATTAGATTAGATTAGATAAACTTTATTGATCCCGGAGGAAATTACAGTATTACAGCAGCAGAACAAAGATCAAGAACATTACACACTTTACAAAATAAGTCTATATGGACAGCAGATGCGGGTAGACTGGTACATGTACCTCACCTATTCTCCCCATACACTTTGAACTTCACTTAGTCTTGGGATGCTTTACACTTATACATTTGTTAAACATCCCCACAGCTGTCGGAAACAAACGATTTTCTGTACTTTCCTTTTTACACATTAGTTGGATTAACGCTTGCTGAATGTGCTCTTTTGCTTCGCAAAAAGTTCATAGAGCGGGTGTGTATTGTTGCTCATTATAGCCTTGCATTTCTTATTAATTCTATTCTATCCTCTAATACCTCCTCGAAAGTCCTAAGTTGTAGACCCACCACCGCACTAGCCTTCTTGATAAGTTTATTCAGCTTATTAGCGTCAGCTGTGCGACACACCACTACCCCAGCATCTAATTGCATCAAAGATTGCACTCGCCACAATAGATTGGTAGAACATTTCAAGCATTTTGCTACACACATTAAACGACCTTAACTTCCTTAGGAAGTAAAGTCTACTCATCCCTTTCTTGCAAACCTTCTCCATATGGCAACTCCAATCAAGCTTGCTGTCCAGGTGAACCCCCAAATATTTGAAATTCTCCACCATCTCCACATCCTGACCATCAATAGTGATGGTAAGCAATCCTTCATGCACCTTCCATAACTCAACACCAACTCCCTGATTTTCTTTACGTTGAGTTCTAAATGGTTAGCCTGGCACCAGTCAACAAATTCCAAAACCCACCCTTCTGTATTCCTCCTCCCCCCGGCCTCTCTCAATACCTCCGACTATCACTGAGTCATCAGAGTACTTCTAAAAGGGGACAAAGGTCTGATTTATACTGAAAATCAGCTGTGTATAACGTAAAAAGGAATGGCGACAGCACCGTTCCCTGAGGGGCTCCAACACTACTCGCACACTATCCGATACGGCCGCCCCCAACCTTACGAACTGTGGCCTGTCCGACAGGTAATCAATAATCCAATTCACTAGTCCCTCATCAACCGCCATTTCAACCAGCTTTTTACGTAATAATAGTGTCTGTAAGGTGTTGAATGCACTGGAGAAATTCGAAGAACATGGCACGCACAGTGGTTCCATCATTGTCCAAAAAGGAATGTACTGTTTGTAGCAGATACGCTACAGCATCGTCCACCCCCAGACTCTGCCGATACGCAAACTGAAGTGGGTCCGTAAAAGCAGACACCCTCGGACACAAGTAGGCAAGTACAATTCTCTCCAAGGACTTCATCGCATGCGATGTTAAGGCCACCGGTCTATAGTCATTATGGGAGTTCGGGAAGGTAGTCTTGGGAACCGGCACCAGGCAAGAAGTCTTCCATAGAACTGGTACTCTCTGTGATTGTAAGCTCCAGTTAAACAGTGCTGGAAGACAGTGCACAACTGATTTGCACACACTCTGAGGACACGTGGACAGATACCATCAGGCCCTGCTGCTTTACCAATGACCAGCTTACTAAACTGTTCCCTCACATCATTTTCGGGGATCAAGAAAGTCTCTAACTTCCTCCCCCCAGTTGATATTCTTGTCGCTCCCCAGCCCTCTCCCCTGTTGACATCGCACATTTATTGTTGAATCTGTTGAAAAACTCATTCATTTCATTAGCCATGATCAGCCCCCCACCCCCCTGATCTGACCTGCCTTAAACCCAGTCAATAGCTTCATTCCAGCCCACACTTCTCTGGAGTTGTTGTGTGACAATTTATTTTCCAATTTAATTCTGAATGCTTCACGGGCAATCTTAATTTTCCCCTTTAAGTCTCGCTGTACAATTTTCATTTCCTCCTTTCCTTCCTTTTAAAAGCTTTTTTTTTCCTGTTTAGTAGATGTTTCAATTCTTTTGTAATCCAAGGCTTATTGTTTGCAAAACACCGAATCTCATGAATAGGTACAATATTGTCAGTACAAAAGTTGATGTAATCAGTAACTCTCCCGTAACCTCATTAACATCATCATTAGGTTCCCTGGCACATAACACCTCCCAGTCTGTGCAATCAAAGCTGTCTTGTACCCCTTCTCTGCTGCCGGAGTCCTTTATACTGTATGTAGCCCATTTACTATCTCTCTGGACATAACTCTCCTTCAAACTCCACCAAACCCAAAAGATCTACACAGATTGGCTGGTGACCATTCATGTAATTTTTTCTATCATGCTCTTCCTCAAGATGCCTGGACCATCATAGTAATAAGCCCCTGTACTTTGTGTAACCCTATCTCGCTGTCGATTGTAAGCTCTTTTGGGCAGGGTCACCTTTATTTTTGCTGCAATTATTGTATTTTTTACATTGTTTCTCTGCTTTAATTATTGTATTTAGTTTTTACATTGTTCCTCTGCTTTAATTGCTGTATTGTATTTTTTACATTGATTCTCTACTTTAATTACAGTATTTTTTTTATAGAATTGTTACCTATGACCGTCTGTATATGAACCACTGAATTGTAAAGCACTGCAGAATATGTTGGCGCTATATAAATAAAGTTTATTATTACCTGACGATGACTCTGAAGTTTGGCAAGCTGCCACAAGTACCATGCCATGCGCTTAACTTAGTGGCTTAGTGATTCATGAAGGTCTACCCAGATTTACCTAAGCTACTTGTAAAGGTATGCCACCTTTGTGCCCATTTCCACAAATTAGCTATAGCTACCGCAGGTCTGGCAGCCCTGTAACAGTGCTGGTAAGTACCACTTCACCAACTGTTTTTCGACTTGCCTGCGCAATGAAACTAAATATTACATTTGTTGGCAGCAGAGGGCGATATTCTGATCAGCCTCAAGTGGCCATGAATGTCTGACATCTGTGCTGTTTTACAAAACTTTGAGCAATGAACCAAAGATGGTGAATGGAGATGCCATAATCAGTATACCCCTCCCGCATCTGTGTCTACTAATGCGCTCATTGCTGACAATTAAAGAGATAGTATTGAATGTGGAGCAGGTAGAGATGGAGGAAGAAAGTACATGGGTTGATACTACCAATTCCAGCCTCATATCATCTTCTCAGCGTTGATTGAGGGATAATGAAGAGGAGGAGGAACAAGAGATGGTTACCTGCACTACAGGCAACCATCTGTTCAGTGTGTAAGGCCTGAAGAGGAGCAGCAGGTGAAAGAGGAGATGCAGAGTTGTCCTCTTAGTGGAGACAGGGAAGTCTTGCCTGTTTAGAGTCTGGCATGCATGACAGTCTTTATATCCTGCTGTCTTTCCCATGACAGTCACATTATTTGCTTTTTGGCAAAACACCAGTTGCCCATTATCACCCTTTCGGCCCATGCTGCAAGGAGTACTTTCCATCTCTCCTTCCTGTGGGGAGATGGCTAGTAAAATGGTGCCTTACCAGAAGGCCATAGATCAAAAATTGGTCAAAAATGTCCCATAAATGCTGGCAGCAGATGTCATAGTTCTTTGGACAACCAAGAGTAAATAGGAGATAGGCACTCAACAGATCAACAGAGGCAGGTTATCATTATCAACAGGCCCTCAGAACCTCCAGCACTCAGGCCTTGATTTGCTGGGTATTCTGACAAGGAGGGAAAGGTTTATGAAGATGGTGTAGGAGTATCTATCCGCCCTCAACAGCGGCCTCTGTAATTCCTCTGTGCCGGACAACTATTGGGTATCCCAGTTGGACACGTGGCATGTACTTTCTCTCCATGCCTCAGTGATGCTGGCCTGCCCTGCCACTTGCATTTTGTCAGAGTGGGTTTTCAGTTCTGCTTGGGGTGTAATAACTGATAGGTGCATCTGCCTGTCAACTGAAAATGCTGACAGGCTGACTCTTATCAAAATGAAGAAGGCCATGATTGGCCAAGATTTCTCTACTATATCAGATGACTGCAGTGGATCATAAAGCTAATTCCAATGTTCCTTTTTTTCTTGTGTACTCCCATACACCCCTTCCCACCTTCCTTCTTGCCCTGCTTTACAGGTCTTCCAGGGTGTTTTGCAAACTCTCCTGAAAATTTTTGCTAGGCGTTACTTAGTACATAGTTTTGGCCACTTTAGGAGTCACACTGTTTTAAATATTGTCATAAATTTACTCAGAGGACTTCTTTCCAGGGTGTTTTGCAAGTCTTTCTTTAAATTTTTGCTAGGCTTTGCACTTAGTGCATAAGCTTTTCCACTGTAGAAGTCATGTTCTTTTGAAAATTGTTAAAAAATGTATTCTGAAGCCCTCCTCTACATGTCATCCAAGAATGTATTGCATTCCGTGCTTCAAATTTTTTGGCAGCCCTTGCACTAGGCATAGACTTTCATGAGTCTAAGAATCCCACTCCTTAAAAATGAGCTCTACTGCTTTTGCTTGACCCTCACATTATAATTATTTTTGCCAACACTGATTTCTGCTTGTTTACCATTCTCGTGCTATGTTACAAGGAGAACTTTCATTTCTTCTTCCTGCAGCTGAGAGGGCTATTAAAATGGTGCAATACAAGAAGGTCCTAGTTGAACAATTAGTGAAAAAATGCTGGTGGAGGAGGTAATAGTTACTTGGACAACCATGAAGTAGAGACGAAGGAGACATAACACCAGGTCCAACACAGGCAGGGAGACACTATCAAAGGAAAAAACAATCCTGATGCCCTCCTGCTTTGTCTTTCATAATGTATTGTAGTGCTTCTTTCTCATTTTTGGCAGCCTTTGCCCATTGTGCATATGCTTTAGCAGTCTAGATGTCACAATAATAATAATGGGGAAAAATATTTCTTAGGCCTTCCTCTACGTGTCTTTCAGGTGCATTATAGTACCCCCTTATTTTTGGTAACCCTTACAATTAGTGCTTAGGCTTTATAAGTCTAGGAGTAACACTACCTAATATGTCTAATATGGGGTGTGTCGGAGTATCTCTTCCATCTAATTTTTGTCAGTTCTTTCAATGCCCGCACAGGCTTTGTGAGGTTCAGAGTCCCAACTTAATAAATTAAACTTTTGAAAGAAGTAGCATGTCAATTCTTTTCAGCATTTTTGCAGCATTTTTTAAACATTTATGAAAAGTAGAAAGATGCAGCAAAAACGCAATGTGTAAACATGGGAAGGGAGAAGGCATTTTTTTCTCTCTCTTATTTTGCCCTATTCATAAGTCATACAGGAAAGAATGTTTAACATTTTTTTCCTGTAAAACCAATTTATCTTCAGACTTGTATGTTTTATTGTCTGTCCGTAAACTGACAATATTGTTCCCAGCAGTGACTTGGGAGTCAGAGATGCATCCAGGCATCTTTCCCATTTTCTTCCCATTTTGTTTAAGTTTTGTTTCTGTAACATGTTATTGTTTTCTGTTATAAGATATAATGCTGCAATAACTTAGTTCAGCCACTAGAAGTCACAACTGAACAAGAGAAGAAAGCACTGGAAACAGGAAGCAGCAGACTGAGAGACTTGTGAGGTAAAAGTCTGAGGAGAAGAGACTTGTCTGAGATCCAGAAATGCTTGGAGCTTTGATAGACTCGTACTGGACAATGTGATTAAGAGGAAGCCGTTTTTGTGAGTAACTTGGATGTGTAACCGGTCACCGACTGTGTAGTCACTTAGGGAGAGCTAGGTAGAATCTACAGCAGCGCTGAGAACATTTCTGTGGTTAGTATTACTGATGGACTGATCAATAGATTGTGGGATCTCCTGTATACTTAGACTCTGTAAACGTGGATATTATAGGGGAGCGCATTGTGGACTATGCAGTGAGACTGAGACCAATCCGAATCTACCCTTGCACCGGGATACATCAGAGAACTTGGTGATAGAATAAGCTGATCATACCTAGTGGCCGTAGATCAGAGTGAAATAAAAGATTCAGTCAGTTTGCAGGTACCAAGTCAGAGAGACCGCTTTTTGCTCTCGCAGCAAGATAGTCAGTGCACTGTACAAACAACGAGTTGGTTCAAATGATTAGTGATTTAAATAAGTCCATATAAAGGGGAAAATAGGGTACTCAGAATCTATTGTAATTAGTGTGTGTGTGTATGTGTGTGTGTGGGGGGGGTGTAAGATTGTATTTCTGAGAGAACCACATGTCACGGTTGCAGTAGAACACCGGGTAGGCCATGTATCAGATAAGGGTGGGGGTGTCATAACCTTGGGGTAGGAAAAGAGAAGTGATGTTGTATCAGCGCTCAAGGCAGAGACCGGGACACCGTTCAAGCTAAATTACCTTCAGGCTTTAATAAATCTGTTTGGGAATCCAGTCTCCACAACGCGTTTCAACGCAACAAGCGTCTTTATCAAGTGATTCACTTGATAAAGACGCTTGTTGCGTTGAAAAGCGTTGTGGAGACTGGATTCCCAAACAGATTTATTAAAGCCTGAAGGTAATTTAGCTTGAACGGTGTCCCGGTCTCTGCCTTGAGCGCTGATACAACATCACTTCTCTTTTCCTGTCAAATGCTTCTTCCCGCATGGGAAGCGTGATTAGCAGCAGCTCGGCACCCAGGACCCATCAGAGGTAACGTCAACACCCTCCCACAGTGGTCACGTGCACCAGACACCGGCGGATCACGTGGATCACATCGATTTCCAAGCCAGCGTGGAGACCAGTGCTTTAACTACAGCTCTTCAACCTGTTGTGCGGTCGGCACAACAGGACCAGGTGAGCAGGGGACTTAGTCACCCTCTCTCTCAATTAATTATACAGTGTGGCGCAACAATTCTTTTTGTTTTTTATTATAACCTTGGGGTAGTCCTTGTCATCTGAAGCTGGCACTTGGGATCTCTCAGGATGCATAATTTGTATTCTGTGGTTCATGGCTGTTGTGGCCCAAATTTTGTGGAAAATTGTAATCCGGTTATTTTCTTGGCAAGTTATAAAAGAAGTTGATTTGATATTATATTGTGGTCAGAGTCGTTCAAAGCATCCCTCATACACACACGACTGGTGTTCCGGTTGTTACATTTCTATCCATTTCAACAATTGTAGGGCCCCCCCAGCCCTCCTGATCATAAGCCCTGAGACACTGTCATTATAGCCAATTCTCCACTAGTAACAACCCAATTTTCTTCAAACTAGTTTTCATAAATTATACAAAATACAATAAATATGTATAAAAGACACTATTAACAATCTAAATAATAAGTCACAAATATCATGAAAGATATGTTATTTTTACTTACAAAGGCTCCTCCCCAGTAAACAATGAAGCTGTAAGCTGTCACTGAAGTGTAGGCATTAAATGTGTAGAGCAGCACAGTGCCCACTATGATTTGTACACAGCCCAAAGAAATCTGAACAGCCTGCAATAAAAAGAACCGTTTAGGAGTTTAGGATTATACAGTTGCATACTGATTCATGAACATGCAATATTTGATATATCGTACCAATGGTCACAGAAGTACACTACAGTCAAAAACCTATCAACTATATTCTGTTTTCTTTTCAATGGTTGATTTATCTACCATGAGAAGTAAAAGAGACTAATGGGGGGTTTATGCAGTATGGTCCAGTCCAATAAGCACCCATCTATTGGTTATATACAAGATCTGTCAGGACAAAATGATCATTCTGTATTCATAGAATGGCAAGTAACAGTCATGGACAGAAGTGTTGGCATCCTTGAAATTGCTCCAGAAAATCAAGTATTTGTCCCAGAAAATTACTGCAATTATACATGTTTTAGAGAGCCAAAGGGAGTAGTGCTCATATGATCCGCACTGCCGTGGGGATGAAAGACAAGGAAGAGAAGGCTTCTTCAATGCTGCTCCTTTCTCCTTTATTCACTATGCTTTTCAGTGCTGTCCCTACACCTTCTTCAGACTTCCTTGTCTTTCATCCCGACGGCAGTGCGGATCATATGAGCACTACTCCCTCTGGATCTATAGATACACCACCACTGTGCACGTGGAAGTGCAGATCCAGCAGCAACTGTCCAGGCATGCAAACTGGTTGTGGGTTATAACAACTGAACCAGGTGAGCACACACCCATGGTATTACAGTTGTATCTAAATGATAAGACCCATTTGCGCCTCTTTGTGTCTCTCTCTGCTTTAGATTATACATATTTTGTCATACACATTATTTTCTTTATTTGTATGTGAACCACACAAAAAAAAAAATCAGATTAAAAAAAGCAAATTGGACATACAGTCATATGAAAAAGTTTGGGCACCCCTCTTAATCTTTTTTTTTTTTTGTTTAAAATAGTTTTTTTGCAACAGCTATTTCAGTGTGATATATGTAATAACTGATGGACACAGTAATATTTCAGGAATGAAATGAGGTTTATTGTACTAACCGAAAATGTGAAATATGCATTATTTCAAAATTTGACAGGTGCCAAAGTATGGGCACCATTCTGATTTTCATGATTTGAATACTCCTAACTACTTTTTACTGACTTACTGAAGCACTAAATTGGTTTGGTAACCTCACTGAGCTTTGTACTTCATAGCCTGGTGTATCCAATCATGAGAAAAGCTATTTCAGGTATCCACTTGCAAGTTGTTCTCCTATTTGCATCTTATCTGAGGAGTGGCATCATGGGCTCCTCAAAACAGCTCTCAAATGATCTGAAAAAAAAGAGTGCTCAACATAATAGTTCTGGGAAAGGATACAAAAAGTTGATTTAACCTGTCAGTTTCCACTGTGAGGAACATAGTAAGGAAATGGAAGACCACAGTGACAGTTCTTATAAAGGCAAGAAGTGGCAGGCCAACAAAAATATCAGAAAAGCAGAGAAGAAGAATGGTGAGAACAGTCAAGAACAATCCACAGACCACCTCCAAAGACCTGCAGCATCATCTTGCTGCAGATGGTGTCACTGTGCATCGGTCAACAATACAGCGCACACTGCACAAGGAGAAGCTGTATGGGAGAGAGATGCTAAATAAACCGTTTCTGCATGCACGCCACAATCAGAGTCGCCTGAGGTATGCAAAAGCACATTTGGACAAGCCAGTTTCATTTTGAAAGAAGGTCCTGTGGACTGATGAAACAAAGATTGAGTTGTTTGGTCATACAACAAGGCGTTATGCATGGCGCCACAAAACACACAGCATTCCAAGAAAAACACTTGCTACCCACTGTCAAATTTGGGGGAGGGTCCATCATGCTTTGGGGCTGTGTGGCCAATGACGGCACCAGGAATCTTGTTAAAGTTGAGGGTCGCATGGATTCCACTCAGTATCAGCAGATTCTTGAGAATAATGTTCAAGAATCAGTGTCAAAGCTGAAGTTACTCCGGGGATGGATCTTTCAGCAAGACAATGATCCAAAACACCGCTCCAAATCTACTCAAGCATTCATGTAGAGGAACAATTACAATGTTCTGGAATGGCCATCCCAGTCCCCAGACCTGAATATCATTGAACATCTGTGGGATGTTTTGAAGCGGGCTGTCCATGCTCGGCGACCATCAAACTTAACTGAACTGGAATTGTTTTGTAAAGAGGAATGGTCAAAAATACCTTCATCCAGGATCCAGGAACTCATTAACAGTTACAGGAAGCGACTAGAGGCTGTTATTTTTGCAAAAGGTGGATCTACTAATATTAATGTCACTTTTCTGTTGAGGTGCCCATAATTTTGCACCTGTCAAATTTTGAAATAACGCATATTTCACATTTTCGGTTAGTGCAATAAACCTCATTTCAATCCTGAAATATTACTGTGTCCATCAGTTATTACATATATCACACTGAAATAGCTGTTGCAAAAACCCAATTTTAAACAAAAAGCAAGAGTAAGATTAAGAGGGGTGCCCAAACTTTTTCGTATGACTGTAATCTCCCACAAAAACTCTAAAATGGGTTAGACAAAATTGTTGTCACTTTTCCAAAAATTGTGGTTAAAGAACTTTGTTTTATGGTGGGTTTACACACACCAATTTATCTGTTCAATCTCTGAACCAATCTCTGGTTGCAGTGAAATCATGGATACATTGCTCCATTTTGTGGCTGTGTACAACATGGAGCAATGTATCCATGATTTCACTGCAACCAGAGATCTGTTCAGATATTGAACAGATAAATTGGTGTGTGTAAACCCACCATTAAGCATATGCTAATCATTCAAACTCATCTTTGGCAAGTAACAGGTGTGAACAATCTGAAAATCACAACTGAAACCAGATAAAAAGGGGAGGCGTTTACTAAATCTTTGCATTGTTTGTTAGTGCGTACCAAGCATAGAGGACAGAAAGAGGAGAAAAGAACCATCTGAGGACTTGAGAACCAAACTTGTTGAAAAATATCAACAATCTCAAGATTAAAAGAGATCTGGATGTTCCTCAGTCCACTGTGCGCAACATAATTAAGAAATGTACAACTCATTGCACTGTAGCTAATATTAATATTATTATTATTATTATTATTATATTATTCATTTATATGCGCTATTAATTCCATAGCACTTTACATACATCAGTAATGCTGTCCCTATTGAGGCTCACAATCTGAACATCATACCAGTATGTCTTTGCAATGTGGAAGGAAACCCACGCAAACACAGGGAGAGCATACCAACTCCTTGCAGATTTGTCCTTGGTGGGAATTGAACCCAGGACCTTGGTACCTCAGTGCTGGAAAGGCTGCAGTGCTAACCACTTGACCAACCGTGCGTGCCCGTCTAAGCTCCCTGGATTGAACAGTAGAGAAGAATTGATAAGGCTATGCGCACATGCTGAGTATTTGATGAGTTTTTTTACCTCAGGATTTGTAGCCAAACCCAGGAGTGGATAATTAAATACAAAAGTGGGGCAGGTGTTTCTATTAGACTTTTCCTCTGATTGCTCCACTCCTGGTTTTGGCTACAAATCCTGAGGTAAAAAACTCATCAAATACTCAGCATGTGCACATGGCCTAAAAGGTTTCAATGCAGGATAGTCCAGATGGTGGATACAAAGAATTCAAGCTGTCCTGCAGGCTCAGGGTGCATCAGTGTCAGCATGAACTATCCATCTACATTTGAATTAAACTAAATGATATTGCAGGAGACCCAGGAGTACCTGACTGCTGAAACAGAGACAGAGACATAAATTAGCTAGAGAGCAGTTTGCCAAAATGTGCATGAGTATGTCAAAATCCTTCTGGGAAAATATCTTATGGACAGGTGAGAGCAAGAGAGAGCTTTTTAGTAAAGCACCTTATCCTACCTTTTACCAAAAACAGAATGAGGCCAACAAAACAAACATAGTGTCTTTAATCAAATATGGTGGAGATTCAAAAAAGATTTGAGGTTGTTTTAATGCCTCTGGCACTGGGTGTCTTGACTGTAAGCAAGGCATCACAAACTCTAAGGGTATGTGCACACTGGTCGGTTTAGTGCAGGTTTAGCAGCGGAAACCGCCGGTCGGTTTCCATGAGTTTTATGTAAATTTATGTTAATCCAAAAGCGGCTTTTGGGTTAACATTAAAACCTATGGAAACCGACGCCCGCTGTGCACACACCCGCGGTTTACACATGCTCATCTGTTGCTAACCTGCTGGGTTCCCAGCACCGGCCGGTTATGCAGCGGCTGCAAGCAGATTCATGTGCTGCTTCCAGCCGCTGCATAACCGCCGCCGCTAACCCGCTGTGCACCCGCCCGTCACCCGCCGCACACCCACCGCACATACCCGACAGGAAGCCGGTGGACGGCTGCAGAGCTTCCTGTCGGGTCCGCCCAGCCGCCGCCGTCACAAAGCCGACTTCCAGTGTGCACATACCCTAAATATTACAGAAGGATTTTGGGTCGCAATGTAGTGTCTGTCCAGTGTCAGAAAGATGGGTTTTTCATCCTAGGTCATGAATCTTCCAGCAGGACAATGACCCCAAACATACTTCAAGAAGCACCCAGGAATGGGTGGAAACAAAGAGCTGGAGAGTTCTGAAGTGGCTGCAATGAGTCCAGATCTAAATCACATTGAATATCTGTGGAAAAATCTTAAAATTGCTCTTGGGAGAATACAGCCTTCAAATATGAGAGACCTGGAGCATTTTCCAAAAGAAAAGTGATCCAAAATTCCAGTTGAAAAGTTTAAGAAGCTTGTTGATGGTGATAGAAGGTGATTGATTGCAGCTATTTATTTTAAAGGGTGTGCAGCTAAATATTAACCCCTTCCCGACCTATGACGTAGGGGGACGTCATGGGCCGGCAAGGGGTGTGTGACATGAGCGTGGAGCTCACATCAAAGCTCCAACATCTTAGCTGATCTCATCAGCTGAGATTTCAGGGTATCAGCACCGATCGGATCCGGGATCCGATCGGCGCTGTTAACCCCTTGGATCCTGCTGCCAACCACAACAGGTCCATGTTTCTGAGAGATACAGATGAGCTGCAGCTCATCTGTATCTCCCAGAAGCGATCGGACTGTGCAGCAAGTTGCCTCTTAGAGAGGCAGTGTAGAAATGAAAAAGGAATAAAAAATAAAGTTTCTAAAAACCAGTAAAAAAAAATATAAAAAAGTTCAAATCACCACCCTTTTCCCCCAATCACAATAAAAGTATTAAAAAAAAAAAAATATGCATGTTTGGTATCACCGCGTTCAGAATCGCCCAATCTATCATCGTATTAAATCTGATAATGAGAGTCGTAAACTCCGTAAGAGAAAAAATGGTCCAAACGCCAAAATTCAGTTTTTTTGGTCACCGCAACATTGTTATAAAATGCAATAACGGGTGATCAAAACTGCAGATCCCCCCAAAAATTTTATTATTAGAAACGTTAGCTCAAGACGCGAAAAAAAGCCATCACACCGCCCCAGATACCGAAAAATGAGGGCGCTACGGGTCACAGAACATGGCGCAGAAAGTCTGTTGTTTTTTTTCAAACGTCTGAATTTTATTTTACCACCTAGATACCAGTAAAGGTATACATGTTGGGTGTCTACGAACTCGTACCGACCCGAGGCATCACCCTGTCACGTCGGTTTTACCATATAGTGAACTTGGCAACTAAAATTCCCAAAAAACAAACGTGTTGTTGCACTTTTTTTGCAATTTTACTGCATTTAGAATTTTTTTTGCAATTTCCCTGTACACTATATTGTAAAATAAATTATTGCATATGAAAGTACAACTCGTCCCGCAAAAAACAAGCCATCATATGTCTATATTGAACAAAAATAAAAAAGTTATGGCTCTTGAAAGCAGGGGAGCAAAAAACGAAAATGAAAAACGAAAAATTCCCGGGTCATGAAGGGGTTAAATTGAAGGCACCAGCAATTTTGTCCAGACCATATTTTGTGTGAAATTATATCCAATTTGCCTTTTTCTCTCTGTTTTTTTTTGCGTTGCCCCAACACATATGTGGCGCCCTGCTCACATAGGTAACCACAGACTCACCTAGAGCATGGATGGATTTCTTCAGCGGGTACAAGAAGCAAACAACATCTTCCACCCCAGCACAGTAGGGGGAGCTCAACTTGCTGCCCTTAGGCAAGATCCCCTATAAATACTGGTGCTGGGGAAGGAGTTAGTTAGAGTGTGCAGACGCTAGAAGAGCTGTGAAGAAGTCCTGGGGGTCGGGTCCGCGTTAGGCCCGAGCCAGTGACATTGAACAGCCTCCAACCTAAACTTGCAAGAGTGGGGTCGAAGGCAAGGAGAAAGAGTCTCAGAGAAAGAGCAGTTTGGGGACTGAGGAGCCATCTTGGTTTACCCCAGAAAGCATCCTGGACACCGGAGTCCGCGTCTGCAGGAGAGCATCCAGCCCAGCAGAGAATACCGGTTTACCGTAGAGACTCCAGTCTCCCGGGCATCTGTGCAGTCACCAACAAGGGAGCCAGGCACTGCAAGAAGAGAGATAGCGGCAGGCCACTGCAGGTTATCCCAATTCAGCACAGGTGATCGGAGAGCAGAGGAAGCCAGCTAAGTTTCACACAGGGCAGGGGCTTCACACAAGGGAAAAGAGACAAGAAGGCCTTATACTCACTCGCTGTGGAGATCCAGAAGTGTTTCCTGGCCACCCGACAGTGTACTGGACGTTTACCTGCCTTACCATCAGTAAAAGGTGAAGAGACAATCTATGGTGTGAATATCGGTTCTTCAACCCCTGACCCTGTCCTTCGTAGAGACTATCCCTGCTTCTCCTCCCCATCACACCACAGCCCCGGGGATCCAGCTCCACCTGTGGGGAGCTTCAAGACCTAGTTGCCTGTACATCATCCCTGGAGGCCCAAAGCAGCGCTGGTGCAATCACCAGAAACCACAGGTGGTACCACAAACTCATTATTCCCATTTATACAACCCCTTTTTAAAAGCATAGCCCTCAGGGCACGGGTCTGACATCCCAACCTCAGCAAGGGTCCAGATACCGACTACCCCATATACCCTGGGGTGGCACACATGCAAAGGAAATAAACATGTATACAACACAACATGTGGAATTGCAATAATTTTCTGGGAGAAAAACTTCATTCTCTGAAACAATTTCAAGGGTGGTAACTAGGGATGAGCGAGTTTGTTCGCCAATGCTCGGTGCTCGTCGGAGCATCGCAGTACTGGCGATGCTCGGCGAGCACCGAGTACCAGCGAGATGCTCGGGCTCATGCTCAGGTCCACCTCCCTGCATGTTGGTGCTCTTTACAGAGCCAGCCCACATGCAGGGATTGGCTTCCGCACACTGTAATGCCACAGCTATGTTGGTTGTGGCATTACAGTGATTGGCTATATAAGACTTGACCGTTCTGTGCTCGTCACTCTCCTACATGTTGTCAACTAGTGTAGGGAGAGGTGCAGCTGAATGAGGGACAGATTTTGGGTCTTTTAGGTAGTGTAGGTGTTGGGATACAAAATCCATCAAAACAACAGTCCTTTTGAATACTAATCTAGCTGTATACAGACAGGCAGGCAGGGTATATAGCACACTTTAGTGTACCACAAGAGGCTATATTCCAGTCAGCACATCTGGGGCTGGTGAACAGGCTTCTAACATCTATCCATCAAAACAACAGTCCTTTTTAGGATTAAATTAGCTGTATACATGCAGGCAGGGTTTATCTATCTATCAAAAAAAATTTAAAAAGCCTGTTGAGGCTGAAACGTCGCTGAGTTGTCCTGAAGGCCCAATAAAAGGCATCAACCACCTCAATTGGAGTGCTGCAGTCACTTTTTGAATGTATCTCTCTATCTATCTATCTATCTATCTATCTATCTATATCAAGTAAAACGACTGCAGCACTCCTTTTTCGTTTTAAGTTATGCCTTTATTGGGCCATCAGGTGTCCAGCAACGTTTCGGGATCTAGCTCCCTTCTTCTAGCAGCTAATCACAGCTGATACCAGGCTTTTATACATTTCCTTAACAAATCATTAACATAAACCATACAGTGTACATCTTTACAATCACCATATTCCACTTAGGCGGGCGTCACACGCTACGATATATGCAAACATATCGCTGGAAAGTGCCTGATTTGGCATCGCTCCTACGACATCGTTGCGTGTAACAGCATGATACGACTAGCAATAAGTGGTCAGATCGTTAATCACAGATATAGGAGCCGGACCCCATATCACACGATGTCGGGTCATTGGATGAGCAGTATCGACGTGTCTAAATGGTCGATATCGTTAAGAAGTTGTGAAATTAGCGATGCTGAAATCTAGCACGTAGGCGTGCCAGGTATTCATCTGTGTCTCGCCTCCCCTGTTGTGATTTGTTAAACCCACATGCGTTCTGATTGGCTGGCGGTGTATGGCACAAAAAAAAAAAAAATTAAACATTAGCGACTCTGTGCGTGCTGCCATGGAAGCATTGCTGTAGTGACGCTATGTGACCTCCGCCTATAGGGAGACTGGAAACATCGCAGCAACAAATTATATTTAAAATCTTCATTTACAACATGTCCGGGACGCTGGTGCATTTAAAAAAAAGACGCACTATGTGGATGGTCACCCTTTCTCAGCGCACTAGCGCACTCTGCGTGTGGCATAGTTTTAGAGGGCGCAACAAAGATGAGTCCATATTTGCACACTTGTATTGAGACACACATCACAGGACAAGAGGAATCACATAGTGCCCTATGTTTGCACGCACACCTGACCAATGGGAACGCATTAGTGGCCACCAATCATGGAGAGAGGGGCACGGATACAAACCATGTAGCACGCCTATCTGCTCAAATTGAACAACAAACACACCCACATTGAGCACTGAGTCGTTCATGAGGCTTCTGTGTGACTGCGTTATAACGATGTGAAAACACCATCTGTGGAGCCCACTGGGACGGAGCACTCGGTGCCGGACCGGGGTGCTGCTGGGGGATGTCACGGCGGTCCTGGTCCGGACCGTGTCCCGGGGCCCGCACAATAAAATGGGGGGTTATTTACAGGGGATTTGTCACTCGTGACGCCACCCACTATATGCGGCCAGTAATGGGGCCGCCGCTGCTGCAGAACCTCCGGGGATGATGGGTTAGCAGCTTTGGATGGAATAGTTCCTGTGGGCAGAACTGGGTTCCCCGGGGCAGTGGTAGAGGTAGTTAAAGTCTGTGAGGATGTTATTGATGCTGCAGGAGAGTAGGGGTAGCATTAGAGATGATAAGAGTAGAGGAAATGGCAGTCTATGAGGGCAAGTGGGGCTTCAGCATAAAGATGACACACACACTCACGGTTTCTGTTGTTCTTCAAGTCTTTACTGGCAGATGGTATTACACAGTATTGTCCACGGAGTCTGTACCAGGTTGCTCTCACCCTGACCGGGTCCTTGGCTTCCTACTTAAACGCTGTGTGTGGCCCTGCTGCTGCTTGTAGCTATACTGCTGGCCCTGTCTCTGTTCACGGGTACCAATATGCTGGGCAACTTGAGTCCTCTGTGTCACTGACTCCTTCGTGTTGCTTTACTATGGTGTGGTGAAGATGGTGGACCTTCACTATGCCGGTGTTTACTGTCCTGTCTGTCTCAGGCACAGCCTCGGATCCTGTATCCGTCTTGAGCGCCTCCCCGGGGTCAAGTTTTTGGGGTAACTCTTTATCCCGGGTATGTTCCTCTGTTACTCTGTCTCCTTTCCTCAGACCTCTCAGGACCTCCACTGACACTTGGCTCTGCTCCTGCTCCAGACTCAACTCTGACTCCAACTCAAAACTGAACTAACTGTCACTTCTGCTCTGAGGTAACAACTTAGCTCCTCCCACTAGTGCAGGTGCCAGCTAAGCTCCTCCCACTTTCTAGTGTAGTGTTGTGTGGGGATTAAACCTGTGTTGTTTCTGTGGCATATTAACCCTTGGGGTGCCACATTCCCCCTTAGTTAAAGACAGTACTCCGGGACTGTGGAACAATAAAGAATAAACAATTAATACAATTAATATTTACAAAGACTTAAAAGTAAAATCACAAAAATCACTAAAGTTCAAAAACAGTCCAAAAATTCAAAAAGCAGTCTTTCCGGGGGTTTAGTCTTTTGCCTCCGGGCTGATGAATATATACAAGAATGTTTATACCACAACCAGTCTGTGGTAGTATGGTCCATAAAAAATAAAATAAAAGGGAAAAGTTTGAAGAATATGCAAGAAGTTCATACAGGATAGTCTCTGTAGGTACTGGGCTTTTTTAACGTTGCATTAACTATGTACATTTGTTTACCGGGTTCAATTTATATTTACACAAACATATTTACATCTTACAGTTAATTTGACCTTTTAATCCCTGTATTTAGCTGGTAACTGCCCTCCGGTACTACGCTCGGATCTGCGTAAAACGGGTGTACTACTTGCATGTAGCCTATTGGTGCTGGTAGGCATGTACCTATTTGTAGTGTTTGGTACTATGTTAGATGAAGATCTGACTGTAGGACTGGCAAGCTCACTGGGACCAGGAATTTGTTCTTCCTCTAATGGTTCTACTTCCAGTTCTTCAGGTCTTGGGACTTCTTCAGGTAACATGGGTTCTGGTGTTGGTTCCACCATTGAAGGAATGCAATCATTGGTACGACAACTGCTCGTGATAATTTGGCCATGTTTTAGGAAAATCTCCTAGTACCGTGTGGAAAACTTCTTCTTTTTCTTTAATAGGTTGGACCTGTACGGGTTCTCTTACTTCAGGTGTCTTCAGTGTTTCAGGACACAATTTTAGCTGATCACGGGATACGACTTGTGACGTTTTTCCTTCATCTTTGCTTATCAAACAGGTTTTAACATTGTCTAGGTTAGATGGTAAGACTGTGTATGGGACAGTTTCCCATTGATTATCCAGTTTGTCAGTGCGTCTCTTTCTCTTGAGAACTTGATCACCTTCTTGTAATGGCATTGCTTGAGCATGTTTGTTAAAAGTTTGCTCTTGTCTTGCTCTTGCTTGTTGTAGGTTTCTTTCTACGCATTCTTGCACTTGTTGATACTGTTTCTGACGTTTGGTATCCCAATCTGTTTCTTCTTCTACTTCTGTATCTGGTTTTTCAATTCCCATTTCTAGGTCAATTGGTAGCTTACCGGGTCTTGCACGCATAAGATATGCTGGAGTGCAGTTTGTAGAACTCACGGGACATGGTTGTATAAGTCTACCAAGTCAGGTAATTTATCTGGCCACTGGTTTCTTTCTGATTCTGGTAAGGTCTTTAACAGTTCAATTACGATATGATTCATTTTCTCGCATAGACCATTTGTTTGGGGATGATACGTTGTTGTGCGGATCTTCTTACATCCGTACATATCGCAGAATTCCTTGAATAGTTCTGATTCAAAAGCTGGACCTTGGTCTGCAAGGACTTGTTCTGGGTAACCATGTGGTCTACAGAAATGCGTCTGGAATGCTTTTGCTGCCGTCTTCGCTGTCAGATCTTTGACTGGTACCACCACTAAGAAGCGTGAGTAATGGTCCACGATGGTTAAGGCATAGACATAGCCTGACCGGCTTGGTGACAACTTGACGTGATCTAATGCGACTAGCTCGAGTGGCTGCTTGGTTACTATTGGTTGAAGCGAGCTTTCTGTAGATCTTTCCTTCTGAGGTTGCATGCGGCACATCTTCTGCACCATATTTCAATGGATTTTCTCATGCCAACCCAATAGAATCTGTCTCTTAGGATTGCTTCTAACTTCTTCCATCCGAAATGACCAGCGTTGTCATGATAAGCTTCTAAGACCATTTGGGTGTCTTGCTTGGGCACGATTATCTGCCAGACCAGTGTTCATGCGTCTTGGGATTGGTAAATCGTCTACAGAGCTTCCCTTGGTTCAGAAACAACTTGCCTCTCTCTTTCCAGAGCTGTATGGTCTCAGCTGGGGCATTCTGATCCGGGTATGCACCTTGTCGCGTAAGCAGTTCTTTCACTAGCTTCACAGCTGGATCAGTATCTTGGGTTTCGGCCCATTCATAGTGTCTTAACGGGTTAAAGTTTACTTCCTGTTCTCTTTGGTAGATGCCGGGTTGATAATCTTCTACCTTTGAACGATGAAAGGCCGGTAGTTCAATCTCTTCCAACTCTTCTGGTTCCTCTTCCACGCCTCTCAGGTGTGGCATCCGGGATAAGGCATCTGCGTTCCCGTTCTTGCGGCCTGCTCTGTATTTGATGACAAAGTTGTAATTAGATAGCCGGGCTATCCATCGCTGCTCCAGAGCTCCTAATTTGCTGTGTCCAGGTGAGTCAACGGGTTGTAATCCGTGTAGATGGTGAATTCTGCACCTGCCAAGTAATGTTTAAAGCGTTCAGTCACAGCCCAAACTACTGCCAGTAGTTCTAACTTGAAGGAGCTGTAGTTCTCGGGTTTTTTTCTGTAGGCCGGAGCTTCCTGCTTGCAAAGGCAATAACTCTTTCTTTGCCTCCTTGCTTCTGCGACAATACTGCTCCCAGTCCCACGTTGCTGGCATCCGTATAAAGAATGAATGGTTGATGGTAATCAGGGTATGCCAGGATCTCTTCTCCCGTCAGTGCACTTTTTAGCTTATTGAAAGAATCTTCTCTCTCCTCATCCCACCGTGTAAAGAAATTACAGTTCCAGTTCTTCTTTGATCGTCCTACCAGAATGTCTTGCAGAGGAGCTGCTAGCTTCGTGAATCCTCGGATGAATCTTCTGTAATAGCCTACCAGGCCAGGAATTGCCTAACTTCTTTCACGATCGTAGGTCTTGGCCAATCCCTTATCACTGTGACTTTATCAGGATCCGGTGCTACTCCCTCTGAACTCACGACATGTCCCAGGTATTGTACCTTTGGTTTGAGAAGGTGACACTTGGATGGCTTGATCTTCATGCCATACTTGGACAAAGCTTCGAACACTTCCGCTAGGTCTTATAGATGTTGCTCATACGTCTTCGAGTAGACTATGACGTCATCTAGGTACAGGAGGACAGTTTCAAAGTTCTTGTGCCCGAGGCAGCTCTCCATCAGACGTTGGAAGGTCCCGGGTGCGTTGCAGAGTCCGAATGGCATACAATTAAACTCACAGAGGCCCATCGGCGTAGTAAACGCTGTCTTCTCCTTGTCGGCCTCGGCCACAGGAACCTGCCAGTACCCACTAGTCAGATCAAGGGTGGAAAAGTAGTTAGCAGATTTTAGTGCAGCTAATGACTCCTCAATCCTAGGTAATGGGTATGCGTCCTTATGTGTGATGCGATTAATCTGCCGGTAATCTACGCACATTCTCATGGTCCCGTCCTTCTTTTTAACTAACACTAGAGGTGCTGCCCAGGGGCTACAACTGTCTCTTATTACCCCTGCAGATTTCATCTCTCTGAGCATGTCCTTGGTGGTTTGGTAGTGAGCTGGTGGTAAGGGTCTATACCTCTCTTTTATAGGTTGATGGTCACCTGTGGGTATAGTGTGCTCTACCCCTTTGATTTGCCCAAAGTCTAACGGTGTTTACTGAATATCTGTTCGTATTCTTTCACTACCCGGTATACTCCATGCTTGTGACGGGGAGGTGTAGAACTGGTACCTACATGCAACTTTTGGCACCAATCCTCCAGCTTCTCCTCTGAGCCATTGTCATCCGCCTGACATGACGGGTTCAAGGGCTCGGCGGCTGTGATGTTATTGTTATCAACCCTGTACAACTTAGCCATGGTAGCATACTTAGGTAATGTGACCTCATCTTCTCCGCAGTTCAATAGGCGTAATGGCACTCTTCCCCTGTGTACGTCAACTACTCCTCTAGCAGTGAGTATGGTCGGTCTACTGTCTGAGTACACGGGTTCTACCAGGCCTGATAGTCTTGCCCTTTAATGCCTATTGCGGCTCTGCACCATACCAACATTTCAGTTTTGGGAGAAATTACAATGGGTATTGGATCACTTTCTCGTACACTGCCGATCTCACCTCCGGAGATTTCTACCTGTTGCTTCAACATCAAGGCTTTGATCTCTTTGTGCAGAAGCCTCTGTTGTCCCGTTCCGGCAGTCTCAGCGATTTGCTGCAAAACACTTAACACTTCGGAAAAACATTTCTCAATGACATTCATTCCTATCAGCATCACGGGTTCACGGTCTCGCCGGTTAACATCTACGATTATAATACCCTGGTTCTGCAATTCTACTTCCCAACCTGAATATTCATCTCTCTAAATCCAACCTTTGGTATTACCAGTCCATTACCAGCCCATACTTCAAAGTTAAAGCCATCTGGTTCATTAGTAACGTCTGAATCAGCCCAGTACCTTTTATATAGAACATGCGGGATAGATGTTATTTGGGATCCAGTATCCAGCAAGGCACTAAAGGGGATGCCATTCAACACAATAGGGATCACCGGTTTTCCTCCCACGAATCTGTCATACCAGGCTGAGGGGCCTCGAGTGTTCATTCCTGGGGAGCGGCCCGCCTGCCCAGGGAATTGTCGTTTAAAGGACACTCACGAGCAAGATGGCCTGGTTCCTGGCAACGACGGCAAATTGGCTGTCCATCTGGTTGATAGCGATCACTGGGTTGTCCTCTTGCTGCTGGGTATCTTCTGGGCCTCGTCCACTGGACATCCTCTCTGCTGGTCGCCGACTTGGTCTTGGGTGCAGGCTTTGACTCTCGCAGTTCCTTGATGACCTTGGCCATGGAGATCACGGTGTCTGTCAGGGCATCTAGCTTTTGATTGATTGCGGCATTAGAAATTAGTTCTCCAGTCTCAGCAGCAGTTGCTGACATGGCAGATGTCGCTGGCGCTGCCGACTGCTGAGGTGCTGCTGCAATGTCCAGGACAGTGGGTAGCTCCCGTGGCTCTTCCAGCTGCTGCAAACGGATAGCTCTATCTTTCAGCTCAGTAAATGTCATGTCAGGGTTCTGCAGCAGTACCATGCTTAACTGTCCTCGGTGGGAAGGGGAATGGAGGCCCTCTATGAATTGATCAAATAGCATTTTATCAGCTCCCGGGGCTAAAGCAGGTTCTGCCAGCTTAAGGGCTCTGAGTGCTTCCTGCAGGTTCAAGGCAAAGTCTCTGGCACTCTGTTTAGGTTTCTGGTGGCATGCAAAGAACCTCATCTTAGCCCGGGTATCAGCAGCAGATTCAAACGTTGCTTTCAGTCTAGCTGCTAGATGCTCTACAGTGTCCTTATCTGTGTCCAGCCAGGACGCAGCCTCACGCCGTGCATTGCCCGTTAACTGTCCTATTATCATTCCTACACGCTGGGCTTCAGTGAGGGGGTACATCACATAATACTCTTTTATCTTTTGCATAAAGTCAGTTAAAGTATTAGGCTCACCGGAGTATTGGGGCAGCCACATTGCCCCTGGAGTATACGGCATCAGGAACGGCATTATTGGTGCTGTTCCTTGCGCCGCTGCACCGCCGGGTACTATCGCTGGGTCCGGCGCTGCAGCTCCACCGGCTGCTCCATCTCCGCCTTGTTCATTGGGCTGCGACATCTTGGGCCCCTTAGTTAAGGTCCGCCCTCCGTCTTCCGCTTCCGTCCAGATGTCTTACAAAGGTTCCGCTGCTCACCAGGGATTGTCTTACTTCTGGATGACGTCAGAGCGGTGAGCGGGTTTTCTTCCCGCGCGTCGCGCGCTCTGCAATGGCGGATTTTGAAATTTTCAATCTCTGTGGCGCAGTTACAATTCAGCTTGCGCGCGCCCAGCAATGGCGGCAGATCCAAAACAGTCACTAATCACGGCACACACCCAAAACCTACTGGGACGGGGCACTCGGTGCCGGACCGGGGTGCTGCTGGGGGATGTCACGGCGGTCCTGGTCCGGACCGTGTCCCGGGCCCGCACAATAAAATGGGGGGTTATTTACAGGGGATTTGTCACTCGTGACGCCACCCACTATATGCAGCCAGTAATGGGGCCGCCGCTGCTGAAGAACCTCCGGGGATGATGGGTTAGCAGCTTTGGATGGAATAGTCCTGTGGGAAGAACTGGGTTCCCTGGGGCAGTGGTAGAGGTAGTTAAAGTCTGTGAGGATGTTATTGATGCTGCAGGAGAGTAGGGGTAGCAGTAGAGATGATAAGAGTAGAGGCAATGGCAGTCTATGAGGGCAAGTGGGGCTTCAGCATAAAGATGACGCACACACTCACGGTTTCTGTTGTTCTTCAAGTCTTTACTGGCAGATGGTATTACACAGTATTGTCCACGGAGTCTGTACCAGGTTGCTCTCACCCTGACCGGGTCCTTGGCTTCCTACTTAAACGCTGTGTGTGGCCCTGCTGCTGCTTGTAGCTATACTGCTGGCCCTGTCTCTGTTCACGGGTACCAATATGCTGGGCAACTTGAGTCCTCTGTGTCACTGACTCCTTCGTGTTGCTTTACTATGGTGTGGTGAAGATGGTGGACCTTCACTATGCCGGTGTTTACTGTCCTGTCTGTCTCAGGCACAGCCTCGGATCCGGTATCCGTCTTGAGCGCCTCCCCTGGGTAAAGTTTTTGGGGTAACTCTTTATCCCGGGTATGTTCCTCTGTTACTCTGTCTCCTTTCCTCAGACCTCTCAGGACCTCCACTGACACTTGGCTCTGCTCCTGCTCCAGACTCAACTCTGACTCCAACTCAAAACTGAACTAACTGTCACTTCTGCTCTGAGGTAAACAACTTAGCTCCTCCCACTAGTGCAGGTGCCAGCTAAGCTCCTCCCACTTTCTAGTGTAGTGTTGTGTGGGGATTAAACCTGTGTTGTTTCTGTGGCATATTAACCCTTGGAGTGCCACACATCGCTAGGTCGTCCACATGAGCGCAGAATCGAGGCATCGGTGAGGTGACTTACCGATGTCTGTGCGTGTTACATCACAAGAATTGACTTTTCACATCGTACGAACGATGCACCAATATTGACATCGTTGGTGACATCGTTACATATATCGTAGCGTGTGACACCCGCCTTATTTATACCATACTTCATTTTTCAGTGTTGTAATATCAAGTACATATATGTGCAACCCTTAATATCTTTTCTCTAACCTGCTCTTTTATATATTTTTTCACCATCATTATATTCCATAATCATCCTTTCTAACTGTATTACAACTATAATTAGTCTACAGCTGCTGACAATGCGGCTCTATATCTTTATACTGAGGCTTAAATTACTTACTTCATGTTGTAATCGCCATTACACATGTGTTTTCTTCCTTAGACGCCGGCGCCTGCGCAGTAGTGCATTATTTACTATTGTTGCCATGGCAGTCTCAGCATTTCCTGCCCTACGCCATCTTGAGATTCCCACCATGCGCAGTTCTGATTTTGAAGCCTGTTTGTCATTGCTAGTATTTCTCACTGGCGTTCTGGCTGAGTTCTACCTGGCACTGTATTATTACCACTTGCGCCACTCTACATTGTGTAAAACTAAAATTAGTGAGCTAAATGAGATTTCATATATTCAATAAAGCTTATCTGTGCATATATATTATAAAATTGCATATATAATATGTATATACCGTATATACTCGTGTATAAGCCGACCCGTGTATAAGCCGACCCCCCTACTTTTGCCCCCAAAACCTGGGAAAATCTATTGACTCGTGTATAAGCCGAGGGTGGACCCTAGCACAAGTATACAGCCCCCAGCAGTGTGGTATACACCAGTCCCAGAGGTAGATACAGCAGCCCCAGTGGTAGTATACACGCAGCCCCAGTAGTATATACAGCCCCAGTGGTAGTATATACAGCCCCAGTGGTAGTATACAGGGCCCCAGAGGTATATACAGCCCCAGTGGTAGTATATACAGCCCCAGTGTTAGTATACAGGGCCCCAGAGGTATATAGCAGCCCCAGTGGTAGTATACAGGGACCCAGAGGTATATAGCAGCCCCAGCGGTAGTATACAGGCAGCCCCAGTAATGCAGGCCCCCCCCAGCGTCTCTCCGGTCACCTGTAAAGCAAGCTATACTTATCAGTGTCCCGCTCGCACCCGCCGCTGCCGACATCCGCGATCCTCCATCTTCATGCGACTCCTTCCTGTTTCCTGTGCGCGTCGCCGGGAATGACGTCATTGCCGGCGATGCGCACAGAAACAGGAAGAGGAGTCGCATGAAGATGGAGGATCGCGGATGTCGGCAGCGGCGGGTGCGAGCGGGACACTGATAAGTATAGCTTGCTTTACAGGTGACAGGAGAGACGCTGGGGGGCCCTGCATTACTGGGGATGCGGGGGCTGCTGTATACCGATGTATACATCGGTATGTACCGATGTATACATCGGTATACAGCACTGACTCGCGTATAAGCCGAGGGGGGTACTTTTCAGCCCAATTTTTGGGCTGAAAAACTCGGCTTATACGCGAGTATATACGGTAGATAGTGAATGTTATTGATGGATTAAGTGTGTCCATGATCTTTAGTTATTTCATCTTTTCTAAATATTCTACATGTTATTTCAGTTGTGGTACCGTTTAATTCCTCTTTATTCTTATTATAACCCTTCACCCAGGGTTCGCCTGGCATCAGCTGTGATTAGCTGCTAGAAGAAGGGAGCTTGATCCTGAAACGTTGCTGGACACCTGATGGCCCAATAAAGGCATAACTTAAAACGAAAAAGGAATGCTGCAGTCGTTTTACTTGATATTATAATCAGTGGATGGGAGTGGAGCTGTGACTGATTTGCACACGAAGGACTAAGCTGTGCTGCTTTCTTTGATAAGTATCTATCTATCTATCTATCTATCTATCTATCTATCTATCTATTGAAAGAAAAGTTCTCAAGCAGCAAACTGGTTTGGGTGCAAAGCAGCTGGCTTCCTTTACAGCCTTACATACATACGTATAAAAAAGTTTCACTGCAGCACTCCTTTTGTGAAGATTAGTAGTCCTTTATTTCTGGCTTCTGTTGAGCATCAAACAGGAGATGGCCACGTATCGGGCACACACGCCCTTTGGCGTGTGTGCCCGATACGTGGCCATCTCCTGTTTGATGCTCAACAAAAGCCAGAAATAAAGGACTACTAATCTTCACTAAGGCTGGCTTCACACTTGCAGATGGATCTGCAGCGTTTTGCAGATGCATCTGCAAGTGTGAGCATGCTGACCGCGGACCCAATGTTTATAATAGGGCGCACCGGGTCTGAACGCTCTCATTCATTCCTATATGTGTACTGTCAGCAGGCGTATGCCTGCTTACAGATCACACTCTCCCGTCCGCACTGTGGACGCGAGATGTAGCGTCCATGCTGCGGGCGGGAGTGTGTGATCTGTCAGCAGGCATACGCCTGCTGACAGTACACATATAGGAATGAATGAGAGCGTTCAGACCCGGTGCGCCCTATTATAAACATAGGGGCCGCGGTCAGCATGCTCACACTTGCAGATGCATCTGCAAAACGCTGCAGATCCATCTGCAAGTGTGAAGGCAGCCTTAAGGAGTGCTGCAGTGAAACTTTTTTACACGTATCTATCTATCTATCTATCTATCTATCTATCTATCTATCTATCTAGAAAAAAGTACTGTTTTCTGTTTTGTATCTATCTATCTATCTATCTATCTATCTATCAAAACAACAGTCCTTCTAAGGATTAATTTAACTGTATACTGGCAGGAGGGGTATATAGCACACTTCGGTGTACCATAAGAGGCTGTATACCAGTAAGCACATCTGGGGCTGGTGTACAGGCTTCCTTCTAAGGATTACTTTAGCTGTATACAGGCAGGTGAGGTATATAGCACACGTTGGTGTACCACAAGAGGCTGTATACCAGTCAGAACATCTAGGGCTGGTGTACAGGCTTTTAATATTGATCTCCATCAAAACAACAGTAATTTTTAGGATTAATTTAGCTGTATACAGGCAAGGTAAATAGCACACTTTTAAACCCATATAGCACACCGTTCAAAATGCGCAAGGCCGATGGTAAGGGACAAGGCACTGGACGTGATGGTGATGGTGCATGCAGAGGCCGAGGCCGTGGGAAAGCTAGAATTGTGCCACAACAAACACCCACATCTTCTCATCTGACCTTCCTGTCCCAATTCCTAGGGGCCACAGCACACCACTATTGAACCCAGAGCAGTGTCAACAGATTATTAGTTGGATAGTGGATAATGCATCAAGTCAGTTTGCCAAGTATTGACACCCCTGCAATTCTGTCAGATAATACTCAGTTTCTTCCTGAAAATGATTGCAATCACAAATTCTTTGGTATTATTATCTTCATTTAATTTGTCTTCAATGAAAAAACACAAAAGAGAATGAAGCAAAAAGCAAAACATTGATCATTTCACACAAAACTCCAAAAATGGGCCGGACAAAAGTATTGGCACCCTCAGCCTAAAGGGTATGTCACACGCGTCAATATCGCCTGCACGATCTCGGCTGCACGTGACGTTGCAGCGATATTGATGTGTGTGACATACTGAATCAACCAGCGATAAATCGCTGGTTGATGATCGCCAGGTTTTAGAATCTGTCCTAAAACCTTGCGATGGTCGCCCGGTGTACACGCAGCATCGCTGCGTGTGACACTGGGAGTAGCGATATTCCAGCTCCCAGCGCCTCTCACAAGCGCTGGGAGCTGGTATCCAAGGTAAACTGTGGGTATCTAGGCAGCGCGCGCTGCCTAGATACCCGACGTGTACCTTAGTTACCAGCCTCCTCCGCTCACCGGCTGGTATCTAAGGTACACAGCGGGTAACTAGGGAGCGCGCGCTGCCTAGATACCCGCAGTTTACCTTGGAGACCAGCCTGCTCCCGCTTCCAGCAGGCTGGCAGCGGGAGCAAGACATCATGGAAACGATATTTAAATCATTTCCACGATGTCTCTGGTCCATTGATCGCTGGTGAGTCTGCCTGTGTGACAGCTCACCAGCGATCAGCCGTCAATGTCGTCAGCAATCATCTCACTGACGACATTGACGCGTGTGACACCCCCTTAATACTTGGTTGCACAACCTTTAGCCAAAATAACTGCAATCAACAGCTTCCGGTAACCATCAATGAGTTTCTTACAATGCTCTGCTGGAATTTTAGTCCATTCTTCTTTGGCAAACTGCTCCAGGTCCCTGATATTTGAAGGGTGCCTTCTCCAAACTGCCATTTTTAGATCTCTCCACAGGTGTTCTATGGGATTCAGGTCTGGACTCATTGCTGGCCACCTTAGAAGTCTCCAGTGCTTTCTCTCAAACCATTTTCTAGTGCTTTTTGAAGTGTATTTTGGGTCATTGTCCTGCTGGAAGACCCATGACTTCTGAGGGAGACCCAGCTTTCTCACACTGGGCCCTACATTATGCTGCAAAATTTGTTGGTAGTCTTCAGACTTCATAATGCCATGCACACGGTCAAGCAGTCCAGTGCCAGAGGCAGCAAAGCAATCCCAAAACATCAGGGAACCTCCACCATGTTTGACTGTAGGGACCGTGTTCTTTTCTTTGAATTACTCTTTTTTCTCCTGTAAACTCTATGTTGATGCCTTTGCCCAAAAAGAGAGAACATTCTTCCAAAACATTTTAGGCTTTCTCAGGTAAGTTTTGGCAAACTCCAGCCTGGCTTTTTTATGTCTCGGGGTAAGAAGTGGGGTCTTCCTGGGTATCCTACCATACAGTCCCTTTTCATTCAAACGCAGACGGATAGTACAGGTTGACACTGTTGTACCCTCGGACTGCAGGGCAGCTTGAACTTGTTTGGATGCTATTTGAGGTTCTTTATCCACCATCCGCACAATCTTGCGTTGAAATCTCTTGTCAATTTTTCTTTTCCGTCCACATCTAGGGAGATTAGCCACAGTGCCATGGGCTTTAAACTTCTTGATGACACTGCGCACAGTAGACACAGGAACATTCAGGTCTTTGGAGATGGATTTGTAGCCTTGAGATTGCTGATGCTTCCTCACAATTTGGTTTCTCAAGTCCTCAGACAGTTCTTTGGTCTTCTTTCTTTTCTCCATTCTCAATGTGGTACACACAAGGACACAGGACAGAGGTTGAGTCAATTTTAATCCATGTCAACTGGCTGCAAGTGTGATTTAGTTATTGCCAACACCTGTTAGGTACCACAGGTAAGTTACAGGTGCTGTTAATTACACAAATTAGAGAAGCATCACATGATTTTTCTAACAGTTCCATTACTTTTGTCCACCCCCTTTTTTATGTTTGGTGTAGAACTATATCCAATTTGGCTTTAGGACAATTCTTTTTGTGTTTTTTTTCATTGAAGACAAATTAAATGAAGATAATAATACCAAAGAATTTGTGGTTGCAATAATTTTCAGGAAGAAACTGAATATTATCTGACAGAATTGCAGGGGTGTCAATACTTTTGGCCAACACGGTATGTAGTCATACCAAAATATTTGAGCAACCACGGTTACACAAAGGCGACAGTGGAAAAGTGTCACAAGAGATGGACGATGATGAGACACAATTGCCAGAAAGTCAGGAGGAGGACTAGGGTGCGGAAGTGGAAGATGATGTGCTGGATGATCTAGTAACTAACTCAACCTGCCAGGAGGACATGCAGAGGAAGGATAGCTACGCACAATGGAAGGGAGGCGTAGCACCCCAACAGGCAGGAAGAAGCTGTGTGGCTGCCACAGACAGAAGGCGGGCAACCATTCCTCGTAACACTAACACGACAGAAGTTTCCAGTACAACTGTTAGGTCTTCCCGAGTCTGGCTGTTTTTAAGGAGTCTGCTGATAATTTCAAAAAGGCCATTTGCACCACCTGCTATGCCAGCATCAACAGGGGAAGCAAAACTACCAGCCTAACCACCACCAGCATGATCAGGCACATGGCAGCTAAGCATCCGACTTTGTGGGTCAAACCCCAGGGTCCAAGAGCAATGTCTGTGGGTGACACCATTGCTTCTTCCACTGTTGTGCATGCAAGGCAATCCCCTGTCCATAGTGCACGCGAAGATGCCTCCTGCTCTGCACCTGCCGTTGCACAATCAGTCATACCACCATCAGCAACCACGTCCACGTCCTTGCCCCAGTGCAGCATGCAGTTGTCCATACCCCAGTCCTTGGAACGCAAGCACAAATACGCAGCCAACGTCCCACAGGCCACATTACTCAATTTGCACATTTTGCGACTGCTTGCGCTCGAAATGTTGCCTTTTAGGCTAGTGGTGATGGAATCATTACATAACCTGATGGCAGTGGCTGCCCCTTGTTACTCATTCCCAAGCCACCACTATTTCTCCCTGTGTCCTGTCCCTGCAGCACACAAGCACGTGTCCCAAAATATTAGCTGTGCCCTTAACAATGCAGTTTCCAGCAAAGTCCACCAACGGATACGTGGACAAGTGCTTGTGGGCAGGGATGGTACATCTCACTAATGGCACACTAGATTAATATAGTGAAAGCCGGGACCCATTCAGACCTTGGGACATAACACTTCCTCCCAACGCCAAGGATTGCGGGCCCTAACTCAATTAGGGTCTACACCTTCTGCACGTCATCTTCCTCAGCTGCCTCCTCTTCAACCTCCACATCAGTCAGAAGTTGGAAGCACTGCAGCACTGCCTTGGCCAAGCAGCAACAGGCTGTGCTGAAGTTAATATGTGTTGGTGACAAACCGCACAATGCTGAAGAGTTGTGGACAGCTCTGAAAGAGCAGGCAGATCTGTGGCTCACACCGCTGAACCTCCAGCCAGGCATGGCGAGCTCACACATGTCCCATGCCTGGCCCATGTGCTCAACCTCGTGGTTCAGCAGTTTTTTAAATCATAGTCGCAGCTGTCGGATCTGCTCGTCAAATGATGTCGCCTGTGTGCCCATTTTAAAAAGTCACTTACTACTTTGGCTGCCCTTGCCGGGTTTCAGCAGCATTTGCAGCTTCCGGCTCACAGACTAGCGTGTGATGTCCCCATGTGTTCGAATTCGACACTGCAGATGTTGGTCAGGATTTGTGAGGAGAAGAGGGCAGTTATTGACTATCAACATCAACAAGGCCATCGGTATTCGGTTCAGACTCCACACATAAGACCTCAGGAATGGACATGCATGTCTGACATATGTACCGTCCTCCAAAACTTTGAGGACTCCACCAAGATGATGGACGCTATCATTAGCGTCACCATCCCGCTTCTCTGTCTTCTGAAACACTTTCTGCTCAAAATCAAAGAGGATGCATTGCAGGTAGAGCACGATGAGATGGAGCTAGGAACCATACTGGGTGATTACACACAGCCCAGCCTCATCTCATCCCAACATGGATTGGAGACAATGATGAGGAGGAGGAAGAAGAACAGGAGCTAGTTTCATGCACTATAGACGGTACTACCTGCACAACTGTCATACCGTCTGTTCAGCGTGGATGGCCAGAGGACAGGGAGGAGGAGGAGAGCATGGTCAGTCGTCCTCTTGGTGAGCACACTGAAGTTTTGCCTGTTACCAGCCTGGTGCACATGGCTGACTTTATGTTACGCTCCCTGTCTCGTGACCCTCGCGTTATCAAAATTTTGGATGACACTCATTACTGGTTGGTGACACTTAGACCCACGCTACAAGGAGAACTTTATATCTCTTATTCCCGAGGTGGAGAAGTCTACAAAAATGGGGCAGTACCAAAAGGCCCTTGTTGCAGAATTAGTAAAACATTTCCCTTCTGATAACGCTGGTGGCATAGGTCACAGTTCTGTGGACAACCAATAAGTACAGACGAGAGAGACACAACTCCAATCCAGCAAAGGAAGGGAAACACTCTCAAAGCTCTGGGAGAGTTTACTCAGCCCCTCCCTCTTTTTTGAAGAGGTATATTCCCATGCTCCTCTTTACCCCTACACATGGCTATATGCTTCCTGATTTTGGCTATTAGCTCTAATCCTCCTTCTTCTATTCATCCTGCACCACCATATCACCAGGGTGACCGTGGTTCATGATGCAACACCCACATAACACTATGGGCAACACCATGAACACCCACTTCCTAATAATGGGAACATTATTTAAAGAGGCCCTCCTCCACGTCTCTTAAAGGGGGCATCGGAGTGCCTCCAAATTTTTGGCAGCATGCATAGGGCAACACTATGGAAGACCCACTTTCTAATAATGGGAACATACAATAATTAATGAGGCCCTCCTCCACGTGTCTTCAAAAGGGCATCGGAGTGCCTCCCAATTTTTGGCAGCTTGCATAGAGCAACACTATGGAAGACCCACTTCCTAATATTGGGAACATACAATAATTAATGAGGCCCTCCTCCACGTCTCTTAAAAGTGGCATTGGAGTGCCTCCCAATTTTTGGCAGCCTGTGTGTCGCCCCAGGGTGTGGGGTACTCGGGTATCAGGCGGCAGAAGGGGTTAACTGTGTCACGGGGAATGGCGGCCGCGCCAGATCCCGTGTCCCGGGGCACGGTTCTCTTGAAAAGGGGAATTATGTACAAGGGAGTATTTACAAGATTAGTAGTTGTCGTGACTCCACCTACAGTTTCTGGTGAGTAGAACCAGCGCCGCCACAGTCCTCCAGAGGTCGGTGGTATTGCGGCTGAGATGTTGCAGTCCTCCGCAGGCAGGACTGGGACCTCCGGGGCAGTGATCCTGTGAAAGGAATAAGTTCATGGAAAAGAAGATGCAGTCGAGTCGAAGTCGCTTCACTCCGGGTACTTTACTGAGACTTTAGCAGCAATGGTTACAGTTCAGTGCAGGAGATGTTATCAGACAAGTAGCTAACAGGTGGCTGCAAGCAGATCACAGGTAGCCAGATGGAACCCTCAGCATGTGCCTTTCTCTCTTCCAAATCTTCCCTGCTTCCCAGCAGTTTAGTGTGAAGTCTGACCCCATAAAGCGGATCTGGCCTCCTGCTGTCTCTCACTCTCTTCTCTCAACACTGCGGCTTTGTCTTGCTGTGTCTGGTCCCCTCCTTTGGTTGCTTGAGATTCTGGGCTATATATAGATATACCCCTAGTTCGTCGGATTCTCTGTGGTCCTTGCAGGATTCCAGAGGTGCGGGCTCCGGTGCCCGGTAAGCTGCCGGGGTTGTACTCCTGAAGTCCCTCTTTCCCCCAGGCTGGATGTCTGCACCTGGGATAGCTTTCCTTCTCCTCGGTCCTCAGCCGAGCAACCCTCCTTCCAACCTCAGGCTCCTTGCCTGGCTGCTCGATTCCTCTAGTTCCTCCTGGAGGTGACTATATACCCTCCCGGCTTCCCTCCCACTGTGTGATCTAGAGTGGGAGTGCTTGTGTATGGGTTCCACCCATCATCCTGTAATCTACCTGCAGCTGGGATATCTGCACCGCTTTTATGGGTGCAGTACCACTCTGTGTTGCCTGCTTTGCGGGGCGCCACACCTGCATAGGGCAACACTATGGAAAACACACTTCCTAATAATCGGAACATAATTTAATGAGGCCCTACTCCACATCTCTTTAAAGGAGCATCTGAGTGCCTCCCAAGTTTTGGCAGCCCTGCATAGGGCAACACTATGAAGACCCACTTCCTAATAATGGGAACATTATTTAAAGAAGCCCTCCTCCACTTCTCTTAAAAGGGGCGTCAGAGTGCCTCCCAATTGTTGGCAGCCTGCATAGGGCAACACTATGGAAGACCTACTTCCTAATAATGAGGCCCTCCTCCACATCTCTTAAAAGGGGCGTCAGAGTGCCTCCCAATTGTTGGCAGCCTGCATAGGGCAACACTATGAAGACACACTTCCTAATAATGGGAACATTATTTAATGAGGCACTCCTTCACGTGTCTTCAAAAGGGCATCGAACTGCCTTCCAATTTTTTGCAGCCTACATAGGGCAACACTATGGAAGACTCACTTCCTAATAATGGGAACATTATTTAAAGAGGCCCTCCTCCACATCTTCTAAATGGGGCATCCGAGTGCCTCACAATTTTTGGAAACCCTGCATAGGGCAACACTATGGAAGACTCACTTCCTACTAATGGGAACATTATTTAATGAGGCCCCCCATCTACGTGTCTTCAAAAGGGCATTGGAGTGCCTCCCAATTTTTGGCAGCCTGAATAGGACAACACTATGGGAGACCCATTTCTTTATAATGGGAACATACAATATTTAATGAGGCCCTCCTCCACATCTCTTAAAAGGGGCATCCGAGTGCCTCACAATTTTTGGCAGCCCTGCATGAGGCAACACTATGAAGACCCACTTCCTAATAATGGGAACATTATTTAATGAGGCCCTCCTCCACATCTCTTAAAAGGGGCATCTGAGTGCTTCCCAATTGTTGGCAGCCTGCATAGGGCAACACTATGGAAGACCTACTTCCTAATAATGAGTCCCCCCTCCACATCTCTTAAATGGGGCATCGAAGTGCCTCCCAATTTATGGCAGCATGCATAGGGCAACACTATGGAAGACTCACTTCCTAATAATGGGAACATACAATATTTAATGAGGTCCTCCTCCACGTCTCTTAAATGGGGCATCGAAGTGCCTCCCAATTTTTGGTAGCGTGCATAGGGCAACACTATGCAAGACCCACTTCCTAATAATGGGAACATACAATATTTAATGAGGCCCTCCTCCACGTCTCTTAAAGGGGGCATTGGAGTGCCTCCCAATTTTTGGAGGCCTGCATAGGGCAATGTGGCACCCCTGTGGGGATTGCCACAGGGCCCATCAGGTGCAAAGAGGGATTTACACTTTGGTACCCACAGCACACAACATCTACCACCCCAGACCTGGAGGGGAGCTCTACTGGCTGCCTTAAGTCAGATCCCCTATAAAAGATCCAGGCCTGAGAGGAGGAGTCAGTTATGCAGTTAGTCTGCTCTGAGCAGTGAAGAGAGCAGGAAGTCCAGTGAAGCAGCCTAGAAAAGGTGCTGAAAAGACCTGGTTGCTGGGAAACGCAAGACCCAGAACCAAGGGACACTGACCCGCTGTGGAGCTCCCCAGAGAGAGGGACGGAGGCCAGTGGAGGAGTAAGGAAAAAGGACAAGGGACCGTATATAGGATCCCTTTAGCTCACCCGGACATCGGAGTCCGACCCTGCAAGTGAAACACTGAAGCAGGAAAAGCCCGGAGAAACCAGGAGGATCTATTCCCCGAGGTACTGACTTAATAGAGACACTGAAACCTGACCAAGCACAGGACCAGGGGCCCAAAAGAAGTATAGGGACCCCACAGAAGGCCCTCATTGTCTGTTAAAGAGTAAAGCCCTGAGAGGGAGGAAAGCGGCCAGTTCAACTATAGGCAGGACTTACCCCAAACCACCGTAGACAGTAGCAGAGGAGGTCTTTCAACTCTCAAGGTGAAAATACCAATTTGTACCGAGAACCTGGTTCCCTCTTGGATTGTACCTGTTACCCTACATCGGTAAAAAGGTACTGAAACAAAGACTAATGTGTGTGTGAGTCTGCTCCCCCGCCGCTGCCCACAGTGTCCCCCGCATGCCGCTACTACAACTCCCCTCATCACCCTCGCTGCCCTGAGGTAAAGCTCCACCTGGTGGGAGCTGTACTACACTGAGCTGCACCACCATCACCTCAGCGGCCTGCTGCAGCAATGGTATCCACCGTTACCAGGAACAACAGGTGGCGTCACAACACTACTACCCCCATCCTCATCACCATTCCCCATAATCGCCGCCACTGGGGGTCCAGGGCACGGAATCGGGAACCGACCAGCTGTGATTCCCTGTCAAAGTAGCCGCCCTATCCCGGTGTCCGAGTACCCCCTACCCTGTCGACCTCCTCAGTTTGGTGTCACAAACAGGATATGAACCAGCCTGGTAATACCAGGTAAAGTGTACCTAAAGACTTTATTGAATTGACTGTTTATATTATAAATCGGGCCGCCATTACACCGCCTCAGAATTTTCAACTGCGTCACCAAAGCAGGAGAAAAGAGCGGGAAGATAAGCGATGCCCCTCCGCTCTGCCGAGGAGTGACAGAGGTAGTGGTGGGCTCTGGAAAGGCCCGAAGGACTTGCCTACAGGATTCTCGTGGTGGGCGGGCTCAAAGATGTAAAAGAACTATGTGCTGGCCCAGGGGCATGCCTCGGCCCCTCAGCATACATGGGCCATCCAAGAGGTGCCAAAGTGTCTCCCCGCCCCCCTTACTATCAAGCAACCAAGGGGGCGGGTCAAGCACCAGCTCACACCAGTTCGGGGACTATAAAAATAAACAGGGTGCGGCCGGAGCACAAAACGAGATACCTGGTCAGGCTCCGGACCCATTACCCGTAAGTGGTTGTGAGACAATGGCAGTCGCCAACTTCAAGCAATTGATCTGGGAGGTTGAGGAGGATTTTCTGGCAGACAGTGCCACCCCGGGTGTGCCAATGCTAGAGATAGAGGGCGAGGACAGTACCTTCTGGAGAACAGCCCTTAGTGATCTGCGGCCCAAATCCAGGAGGCCACTGAATGGACCGTCCGGCACTGGGGAGCAGAAATGGTGCTCCACCTGAAACGGCGGCAAAGTGCTGCAGCTCAACAAAACCAGGAGCACCGGGTGACTGTGGCAACACAGACAGATGACCTGGTAATCACCGAGCCCGCTGCTGAGTCCTCAGAACCCATTGCCATACTATTTGTGGAGCCGGAGAGGAGGATACCATTGGGGCAGAGGACCTCATCTAGTTCCCGGAGGAGCCCGAGTTGACAGAGGAGGAGCTGATTGCAAAAATGAGCGGCTAGGTCAGTGTCGGGGAGGAGGAGGTGAGTCTGGAGGAGGAAGGAGCTGTCGGTGGTACGGAGGAGGCCAGGCCCCGCGAGCAATGGAGGGTCACGGTACCAATGCTGGTTGCTGGAGCTGGAGAGAAGAGAGCGGTACTACCTGCAGCTTACGACGGGCACACCTGGCAACCGTTGGGCTGCCCATGGTTTATTCAACCTGACCCGGAGGGTGAGGCCGAGCGACACCGGCGGTGAGAGGCCTGGTGGGCAAATGAACTAGAGACTCACCAGGCCCGCATTCTGGCCCGTACCAGCCCCTGTTGCCCCTGGACCATCAAAAGAAAGGAGTGGTGACAACCTTCAACCTGGGCACCGGTTATGAGTTTGCCTGCGAGGAAGGCCTCTATTCTGAGGTACAGTTGTGGCCAAGAGTATTGACACCCTGCAATTCTGTCAGATAATACTCAGTTTCTTCCAGAAGATGACTGCAATCACAAATTCTTTGGCCTTATTATCTTCATTTAATTTGTCTTCAATGAAAAAACACAAAAAGAATTGTCCTAAAACCAAATTGGATATAATTCCACACCAAACATAAAAAAGGGGGTGGACAAAAGTATTGGCACTGTTAGAAAAATCATGTGATGCTTCTCTGATTTGTGTAATTAACAGCACTTGTAACTTGCCTGTGGCACCTAACAGGTGTTGGCAATAACTAAATCACACTTGCAGCCAGTTGACATGGATTAACGTTGACTCAACCTCTGTCCTGTGTCCTTGTGTGTACCATATTGAGCAAGGAGAAAAGAAAGAAGACCAAAGAACTGTCTGAGGACTTGAGAAACCAAATTGTGAGGAAGCATGCGCAATCTCAAGGCTACAAGTCCATCTCCAAAAACCTGAATGTTCCTGTGTCTACCGTGCGCAGTGTCATCAAGAAGTTTAAAGCCCATGGCGCTGTGGCTAACCTCCCTAGATGTGGACGGAAAAGAAAAATTGATGAGAGATTTCAACGCAAGCTTGTGCGGATGGTGGACAAAGAACCTCAAATAACATCCAAACAAGTTTAAGCTGCCCTGCAGTCCGAGGGTGCAACAGTGTCAACCCGTACTATCCGTTGGCGTCTGAATGAAAAGGGACTGTATGGTAGGATACCCAGGAAGACCCCACTTCTTACCCTGAGACATAAAAAAGCCAGGCTGGATTTTCCAAAAGTTACCTGAGAAAGCCTAAAACATTTTGGAAGAATGTTCTCTGGTCAGATGAGACAAAAGTAGAGCTTTTTGGGCAAAGGCATCAACATACAGTTTACAGGAGAAAAAAAGAGGTATTCAAAGAAAAGAACACGGTCCCTACAGTCAAACATGGTGGAGGTTCCCTGATGTTTTGGGGTTGCTTTGCTGCCTCTGGCACTGAACTGCTTGACAGTGTGCATGGCATTATGAAGTCTGAAGACTACCAACAAATTTTGCAGCATAATGTAGGGCCCAGTGTGAGAAAGCTGAGTCCAGACCTGAATCCCATAGAACACCTGTGGAGAGATCTAAAAATGGCAGTTTGGAGAAGGCACCCTTCAAATATCAGGGACCTGGAGCAGTTTGCCAAAGAAGAATGGTCTAAAATTCCAGCATGTGAAAGACAAAAGAAATATAGGGGGCGCACTAGTGCATTACCATTATTACCAAGTGGGAAGATTCAATTAAGTAATCACTAACCTATTCCTGTTGTGCAATCCCCGCACAACAATGGTGTAGATTTAGAAAGTGGTCAGGGTCTCCTTTCTCCTGGTTCAAGTTCTAAGTCTGCAGATCCTCAAGTCTCTGCAAGCTGCTCCAGCCATCCACTTGAGAAAGACGGTACTACACCGTCGAAACATGTCGTGGCGGATGGAGGCTTTTCAATAAAAGGACTATCCAGTCAGCAGAGTCCTCAGCTTTGTTTTGGAGCGCTCAGCACGAGACCGTGCAAATTGAATTCATAAAATTCCAGCATAGCATTGTAAGAAACTCATTGATGGTTACCGGAAGCGGTTGATCGCAGTTATTTTGGCTAAAGGTTGTGCAACCAAGTATTAGGCTGAGGGTGCCAATACTTTTGTCTGGCCCATTTTTGGAGTTTTGGATGAAATGATCAATGTTTTGCTTTTTGCTTCATTCTCTTTTGTGTTTTTTTCATTGAAGACAAATTAAATGAAGATAATAATCATTTTCAGGAAGAAACTGAGTATTATCTGACAGAATTGCAGGGGTGTTAATACTTTTGGCCACAACTGTATTTGTGGGCCGCCGGCATGTCAAAGAACGCCTTCCCCAGGGCCACCCGGACCAGGACCTGTACTGTGGTGATGTGATAACCTTTGAGCGCCACGCAGGTCCCCGCGGGCGGTTCGCAATCCCTGGCCGTAAGCCGATGAGCCGCGGTCCCTCTGAAACCGGGTAGCCGTAGATGCCACAAGAAGGTACCTCGCCCCTCAGGCCCAAAATTTGTCCAAGATTACAAGAGTAAAAGTCCGGATTCCGGTGACGGGAGAGATAGTGCACTTCTGCTACTCCCATCCGTATCGGTAAAGGGGACTGGCGGGAGAGCTCTGCAAGGGTGGTTAAATATAGAGAAGGACAGAATTAGACCCGAGAGACTATCAGAAAGGAACATCTGGAGACTCCATAGGGGTACCCTGAACTGACAGATAGTACCCGTTAAACCAGACTGTACCGTGTTCTTAATAACATCTGCCGGTACAAGTAAAGTGGAGTTGAAGTTGAAAGTTACAGGTGCTGTTAATTACACAAATTAGAGAAGCATCACATGATTTTTCTAACAGTGCCAATACTTTTGTCCACCCCCTTTTTTATGTTTGGTGTGGAATTACATCCAATTTGGCTTTAGGACAATTATTTTTGTGTTTTTTTCATTGAAGACAAATAAAATGAAGATAATAATACCAAAGAATTTGTGATTGCAATCATTTTCAGGAAGAAACTGAGTATTATCTGACAGGGGTGTCAATACTTTTGACCAACACTGTACTTCCTAATGATGGGAACATACAATATTTAATGAGGCCCTCCTCCACGTCTCTTAAATAGGGCATCGGAGTGCCTCCCAATTTTTAATAAATGGAGAGGAAGCGCACAATAGGGTATTATCCGATATAATCAGTCTATTATAACTATGGTCGCACTCACCTGGTCAGGTTGTGTGTGACACAACCACTAATAAACCAGACAATTGGATCCTGTCGAACGCAGCAATCAGCCAGAAGAGTTGTATAAATCATATGCGTTGATATAGGAATCCGGTATGTAGATCACGCTGTTCGAAGATTTGGCCAAGAAAATCACTCAAAGGACCTCAGATCTTAAGACAAAGATCTTTATTAGTGATGAGCGAGTATGCTCGGCGCTAATCGTTACTCGCACAAGTATCCCTTTACTCGGGATCCTCGGCGAGCACCGAGTACCGCTGAGATGCTCGGACTCTTCACAAATAATTATCGATCTGACACAAATACACAGCTCCCTTCAGTGCACACAGTGAGCTGGCACCTCACAGAGAGCAGATTGATTGTTTGGGTCCCTCTGGGGGGCACAGCAAGGTGTTATATGCTGCGACGATTTGAAAAAGCTCATCTTCCCGCCCTTTCCCAGAAACACTCGTTTTATAGCCGGAAGTCTGTGGGCGGAGCCTATCACTTGTTGACTTACATTGGGCTCGGTGCTCGGTCAAGCACCCGAGCATCGAACACCCGAGCAATTTACTGCTCGCTCATCACTAATCTTTATTCCCCCACAGACTCGACATGTTTCGTGTACCCACTGCACACTTCCTCAGGAGTTTAAGAATTACACAGCCACCATGTATGAAGCATATTGAATAAAGCCCTTGGCAGGAAGTGAGGTCTGAAACCTCAATTTTTAAAAAAAAAAATTTTTAAATCCTAATCACAAATGTCCATCACCACATAAATCTACAAAACACATCAATATAAAACAATGCACATCAATTAAACATATCTAACTCTATAAAACCAAGCGGTAAAAACACAATCTTTCAATTAAAATATTACAAATTCTTAAAAAATAATGCTCATTAGCACATTCCTGTGCTCTTATACATTAGTTTATCCCTTACACTACCATGGTGAATAGGAGTGTAGTAGAAAAATTATAAAATTCTATCTCTGTCTGATGATTAGTGGCACATATCATTTACTGCTTCCTATCTATTTATCCATTACATCTCCTTTGGTTTTTACCTGTTAATTCATATTCGCTGGGCAGTGTATTCGATCCTGTGTGCAGGCATCAAGATATCCCCACTGGCACCGTTGTACCTATATTACCTGCAGCGCCACTGTGAGGCTTGGGGAAGAGAGTGCTCTCTTGAGCTTAAACATTGCTGAAAACCATCCTAATGGATCCAGAATTTTGAATTAAAAACAATATTCAAAATTCTAGATCCATTAGATTGTTTTCAAGATGATATCTTGATGCCTGCACACAGGATCAAAGCAAATATGAATTAACGGGTAAAAACCAAAAGAGGTGTAATGGATAAATAGATAGGAAGTGCTAAATGATATGTGCCACTGATCATTAAGATTTGAGAAAAAAGAAAAAAAAAAAGGTTTCAGACCTCATTTCCTGTCAAGGGCTTTATTTAACCCACTTCCTAATGATGGGAACATACAATAGTTAATGAGGCCGTCTTCCACATCTCTTAAATAGGGCATCGGAATGCCTCCCAATTTTTGGCAGCCTGCATAGGGCAACACTATGGAAGACCGACCCACTTCCTAATAATGGGAACATACAATAATTAATGAGGCCCCTCCACGTCTCTTAAAGGGGCATCGGAGTGCTTCCCAACTTTTGGCAGCCTGCATAGGGCAACACTATGGAAGACCCACTTCCTAATAATGGAAACATTATTTAATGAGGCCCCCCTCCACGGCTCTTAAAGGGGCATCGGAGTGCTCCAATTTTTGGCGGCCTGCATAGGGCAACACTATGGAAGACCCACTTTCTAATAATGGAAACATACAATATTCAATGCCATCCATTATGCTTGTACTGTAGCACGCAGCATTTTGGACGCAGTGGCAAGATGGTGCATCCAAAACGCTGCAAGTATGGATCGCGAGTATGCACCCTTAGAAGAAAAAGAAGAAAAAGAAGAAGAAGATACGGTAGTTAAATATTAAATTGTAAAGAAAACTCACTCCTAAAGCTTTTGGTTGTCCTTTCAAGAAGGTTTGATAAAATGGTGGTGCTTGTATTTGTTCCACTGGGAGGCTTACAGAATTTTCTGGTGTGCCCACAGTAAAGACTTCATTTATTGCTGGGAAAGCCATAATTGTGGTACCTATAAATATAATGAACAGCCTAAACACAAAAACAATACAGAATATCAGGGAAGAAAGCATAAAAAGATTTAATCAGCATAGACATAAGAAAAAAAAGGTGAACGTACCTTGTAGAGGAGCACTGAGGAATGCCTAGAAGATCTGTGTCCTTACAGTGTTCAATGAGTATTTAAATCTAATACCCCACCCTCCTATGTGAATTAATTTTCCTAGTCTGTGACGTGAACATATTGCACCTTTATGATAATGGTTTCTTCATTGCTCAAAAGATCCATTACTAATCTCTATCAGTTAACACTCAAACCAATACTGTCATGGATTTTACAGCCTTCTAATCTTCTAATGGAAACATAAGTACAATTCTACTTTATGTATTTTAAATAAGATTGTTTATAGAAGTAGATTATTATTAACTAAATATACATACCGTAGTTGTCATATAGTAAGGAAATGTTCTACATAGAGTTGATGTGTACACTATTTTTAATAATAGCGTATAAAATAATGTGTATTGAATATATTTGCTACAAAATTGATATACGGTAGTGTGTATAAATGTTTCTTATTTTGTACTATTTTAATATGTATATATACATATATTTTAAAATGCTTAGCAATCTATAGTTAGGGTGCCTTCACATTAGCGTATATGAAAGCAGCTTATGCTGCGTTCCCATACGCAGTAAAACGCATGCGCACTGCGTTCCTATGTTTAACATAGAAACGCATAGTGCCTGCGTTTGGCAGCGTTTGCTGCGTTCGGGTGCGGATGCGGACGATATCTGCTCCCTCCAGGGTCCTGCGTCTGCACCCAAGATGCAGCATGTTGCATTTTTTGTGCGCTCAGGGACCTTGGAAAATCAGCAAGCGTCCCCAAGTGCACAAAAAATGCATTGGTGTCAATGGGTCCGCAGTGTTCTGTTCTTGACAGCGCAGGAGAACGCTGCGGACCCATCGAAATCTCTCCCGGTGGCCGCCGGTGATGTTACAGGAGCTCACCGACGGCCACCGGGAGATCAGCTGAGCCTCTGCTGATCTCTTCTTCCCCGCCGCCGGTAATCTCATAGCGGTGTCGGCGGGGAGAAACAGCTGATGTGACAGCTGTTTGAATCTTCCCGCGCCGACATCTCCTCTCGGTGTCGGCGCGGGAGATTCAAACAGCTGTCACATCAGCTGTTTTCTCCCCGCCAACACGTCCCGGAGCTTACCGGCGGCGGGGAGGAGGAGATCTCCGGCGCTGATCTCCGCCTCCGGCCCGCCCCTGGACAACGTCGATTGGCTGCCCGGTCTGCACAGTGATGTGTCCGCAGGTGGACATTATCCGCTGCGGACACATCAAAATAAAATGCTTTTGACTGCGTTTGTGTCTGCATGCCATCAGCATGCAGACAGAAATGCTAATGTGAAGGTAGCCTTAGATACACACAGTACAATCAAATTAGCAAATTAGGTTTAGAAGAAAATATGTAAACTTTTCGCTTTGAAATTTGTCATTTTTCATTTTCGTTTTTTCGCTCCTCGGCGAAACAGACATATGATGGCTTGTTTTTTGCGGGACGAGTTGTACTTTCAGATGCAATAATTTTTTTACCATATAGTGTACAGGGAAATTGCAAAAAAATTCTAAATGCAGTGAAATTGCAAAAAAAGTGCAATAAGACGTTTGTTTTTTGGGTTTTGTAGTCGCCGTGTTCACTATATGGTAAAACCGACATGACCGTGTGATGCCTCGGGTCAGTACGAGTTTGTAGATACCAAACATGTATACCTTTATTGGTATCTAGGTGGTGGAAAAAAATTCAAAAGCATGAAAAAAAAAACATTGCACTTTTTGCGCCATGTTCTGCGTCCCCTAGCGTCCTCACTTTTCGGGATCTGGGGCTGGGCGATGGCTTATTTTTTGCGTCTCGAGCTGACGTTTTTAATGATACCATACTTGGGTGGATGTGCTTTTTTGATCGCCCATTATTGCATTTTTTAGCATTGTTGCAGTGAACAAAAAAACGTAATTTTGGTGTTTGAACCATTTTTTGCGCTACGCAGTTTACAGATCTCATTATTTGATCCACTCTATAATTGCCGTAGGCAAAATCGTGTCGGACCCCGAAAACGCCGTGGCTTTGTCACTATGTGACGTCACCACGACGCGAGCAATGGCCGCGAAGCGGCCATTGCGAGTCGCTGGCCGAAAATAGCACCAGAGGCTCGGCTACAAAGTTAGCGATTTACCGCTCAGGTAGCGAGTCGCTGCCTGAGCGGTAAATCGCTAACTTTGTGGCCGAAAATAGAACCAGAGGCTCGGCCACAAAGTTAGCGATTTACCGCTCAGGTAGCGAGTCGCTGCCTGAGCGGTAAATCGCTAACTTTGTGGCCGAGCCTCTGGTTCGATTTTCGGCCACAAAGTTAGCGATTTACCACTACAACACCCCCCAATAAGTATTCAACACCCCCAAAAAGTATTGAACCCCCAAATATGACCCCCCCAAAAAGTATTGGACCCCCCAAAAAGTATTGGACCCCCCCAAAAAAAAAGTATTGGACCCCCCCAAAAAAGTATTGGACCCCCCCAAAAAGTATTGGACCCCCCAAAAAAGTATTGGACCCACCCAAAAAAGTATTGGACCCCCCAAAAAGTATTGGACCCCCCCAAAAAAGTATTGGACCCCCCCAAAAAAGTATTGGACCCCCCCAAAAAGTATTGGACCCCCCAAAGTATTGGACCCCCCAAAAAAAGTATTGGACCCCCCCAAAAAAGTATTGGACCCCCCCCAAAAAGTATTGGACCCCCCCAAAAAAGTATTGGACCCCCCCAAAAAGTATTGGACCCCCCCAAAAAGTATTGGACCCCCCAAAAAAGTATTGGACCTCCCCCAAAAAGTATTGGACCCCCCCAAAAAAGTATTAGACCCCCCCAAAAAGTATTGGACCCCCCAAAAAAGTATTGGACCCCCCCAAAAAGTATTGGACCCCCCCAAAAAAGTATTGGACCCCCCAAAAAAGTATTGGACCCCCCCCAAAAAGTATTGGACCCCCCCAAAAAGTATTGGACCCCCCAAAAAAGTATTGGACCCCCACCCCAAAAGTATTGCCCCCCCCCCCAAAAAAGTATTGGACCCCCCCCAAAAAGTATTGGACCCCCCAAAAAGTATTGGACCCCCCAAAAAAGGTATTGGGACTCCCCCAAAAAGTATTGGACCCCCCCAAAAGTATTGGACCCCCCCAAAAAAGTATTGGACCCCCCCCAAAAAGTATTGGACCTCCCCCAAAATATTGACCCCCCAAAAGTATTGGACCCAACCAAAAAGTATTGGACCCCCCCCAAAAAATATTGGACCCCCAAAAGTATTGACCCCCCCAAAAGTATTGGACCCCCCCAAAAAGTATTGGACCCCCCCCCAAAAAAAGTATTGGACCCCCCCAAAAAGTATTGGACCCCCCCAAAAAGTCCTCACACCCCCCCAAAAAAATACTCACCCCCCCAAAAAAAGTACTCAGACCAGCTATAACTATTATAAGCAAATTTATGCATGTTCTAGAATCCCGATGCATTTGCATCGGGCTCACAGCTAGTTATTTATATTGATAGATCGGGCGATTCTGAACGCGCGATACCAAATATGTTTTTTTTTTTAATACTTTTATTGTGGATGGGAGAAAAGGGGGGTGATTTGAACTTTTATGTTTTTTGGTTTTTTTTCAACTTTGTAAAAACTTTATTTGCTTATTGATTCTTACTTTTACACAGCCTCTGTGAGAGGCATGCAGCTGCACAGTACGATCGCTTCTGACAGATACAGAGGAGCTGCAGCTCCACTGTATCTGTCAGAATCGCGGACCTGTTGTGGTTGGCAGTCCCTGCCAACCACAACCCGGAAATGCTCAGTGACAGGCTCCGGGTCAAGCCAGGACCCCGGCCTGTCACATCAGCAAGGGAGATCTTGCGATACTATCGCGAGATCTCCCCTGGAGCCTGGTAAGCGCGTGCTGCCTGCTCCGGCTCCCTTAGATCCCGCTCTCAGAGATTGAGGGCGGGATCTAAGGGGTTAACAGCACAGATCGGATGGCGGGACCGATTGGTGCTGTTACTCCCACATCTCAGCTAGTGAGATCAGCTGAGATGTGGGAGGTTTGAAGTGAGCTCCACGCCGGAGCTCACTTCAAACACCGGGTAACGACAGCATGACGTCTAGAGACGTAAGGCTGTCGTTAAGGCGTTAAAATAAACCAATAAAATAAGTAACGTACATAATTGAACACTACAAATGTAACCATTGTTTTTTTCTCAAGTCACGACAAAATGCTACTTTTAATTGCTACTGAAGTATCAGAACATTTCACCCTTTTCTTGACAAGCTTCTTTAGTAGAACCACTTTGCATATTATGACTTACTAGCTGTAGTACCCGGCTACGCCCGGGTTAATAAATAACTGCTGTTAGCTATAACAAAATAGAATTTGAATATGTCATATTAATGACCTGTAGGAAAATAGAAGCTGAGCTGTGATTGGTTGCTATAGGCAGCCTAATAAATCTCCAGCCAACAGTAAACCCACCCCTTGGCCAGGCAGTATATGTTACCTCACACATACACATAATAGACAGCTCATGTGACTGACATCTGCCTTAATTCCCTATATGGCACATGTGTTGCACATTGGCTGTTTTTAATCAGATGTTTATGTTTGGAAAATAAAGATAGCACACGTATGAGGCGAGTTGTGTGAGGTGATTTGTGCACATCTGTGTCTGTCTGTGTGGTGTGTGTGTCCCCGGGGTGTGTATGTGTGTGTCCCAGTGGGGGGGGGTATGTGTGGTGTGTGTCTCTGTTGTGTGTGTCTCTTTGTGGTGTGTGTGTGTGTGTCCCTGTGGGGTGAGTGCATGTGTCCCTATAGGGTGGGTATGTGTGTATGTCCCTGTGGGGAGTCTGTGTGGTGTGTGTGTGTATCTGTGTTGTGTGTGTCTCTTTGTGGTGTGTGTCCCTGTGGGGTGAGTGCATGTGTCCCTATAGGGTGTGCATGTGTGTGTGTCCCTGTGGGGGGGGTGTCTGTGTGGGGTGTGTGTGTCTCTGTGTTGTGTGTGTTTCTGTGTGGTGTGTGTCTCTTTGTGGTGTGTGTGTGTCCCTGAGGGGTGAGTGCATGTGTCCCTATAGGGTGTGTATGTGTGTGTGTCCCTGTGGGGGGGTCTGTGTGGTGTGTGTCTCTTTGTGGTGTGTGTGTCCCTGTGGGGTGAGTGCATGTGTCCCTATAGGGTGTGTATGTGTGTGTGTGTCCCTGTGGGGGGGTCTGTGTGGTGTGGGTGTGTATCTGTGTTGTGTGTGTCTCTTTGTGGTGTGTGTCCCTGTGGGGTGAGTGCATGTGTCCCTATAGGGTGTGCATGTGTGTGTGTCCCTGTGGGGGGGGGGTGTCTGTGTGGGGTGTGTGTCTCTGTGTTGTGTGTGTCTCTGTGTGGTGTGTGTCTCTTTGTGGTGTGTGTGTGTCCCTGAGGTGTGAGTGCATGTGTCCCTATAGGGTGTGTATGTGTGTGTGTCCCTGTGGGGGGGTCTGTGTGGTGTGTGTGTGTCTCTTTGTGGTGTGTGTGTCCCTGTGGGGTGAGTGCATGTGTCCCTATAGGGTGTGTATGTGTGTGTGTCCCTGTGGGGGGTCTGTGTGGTGTGTGTGTGTATCTGTGTTGTGGGTGTCTCTTTGTGGTGTGTGTCCCTGTGGGGTGAGTGCATGTGTCCCTATAGGATGTGCATGTGTGTGTGTCCCTGTGGGGGGGGTGTCTGTGTGGGGTTGTGTGTGTCTCTGTGTTGTGTGTGTCTCTGTGTGGTGTGTGTCTCTTTGTGGTGTGTGTGTGTCCCTGAGGGGTGAGTGCATGTGTCCCTATAGGGTGGCTATTGTGTGTGTGTCCCTGTGGGGGGGGTCTGTGTGGTGTGTGTGTCTGTGTCATGTGTGTCTCATTGTGGTGTGTGTGTGTGTGTCCCTGTGGGGTGAGTGCATGTGTCGCTATAGAGTGTGTGTGTCCCCTTGGGGGTGTGTGTGTCTCTGTGTTGTGTGTGTCTCTTTGTGGTGTGTGTGTGTGTGTCCCTGTGGGGTGAGTGCATGTGTCCCTATAGGGTGGGTATGTGTGTATGTCCCTGTGGGGAGTCTGTGTGGTGTGTGTGTGTATCTGTGTTGTGTGTGTCTCTTTGTGGTGTGTGTCCCTGTGGGGTGAGTGCATGTGTCCCTATAGGGTGTGCATGTGTGTGTGTCCCTGTGGGGGGGGTGTCTGTGTGGGGTGTGTGTGTCTCTGTGTTGTGTGTGTTTCTGTGTGGTGTGTGTCTCTTTGTGGTGTGTGTGTGTCCCTGAGGGGTGAGTGCATGTGTCCCTATAGGGTGTGTATGTGTGTGTGTCCCTGTGGGGGGGTCTGTGTGGTGTGTGTCTCTTTGTGGTGTGTGTGTCCCTGTGGGGTGAGTGCATGTGTCCCTATAGGGTGTGTATGTGTGTGTGTGTCCCTGTGGGGGGGTCTGTGTGGTGTGGGTGTGTATCTGTGTTGTGTGTGTCTCTTTGTGGTGTGTGTCCCTGTGGGGTGAGTGCATGTGTCCCTATAGGGTGTGCATGTGTGTGTGTCCCTGTGGGGGGGGGGGTGTCTGTGTGGGGTGTGTGTCTCTGTGTTGTGTGTGTCTCTGTGTGGTGTGTGTCTCTTTGTGGTGTGTGTGTGTCCCTGAGGTGTGAGTGCATGTGTCCCTATAGGGTGTGTATGTGTGTTGTGTCCCTGTGGGGGGGTCTGTGTGGTGTGTGTGTGTCTCTTTGTGGTGTGTGTGTCCCTGTGGGGTGAGTGCATGTGTCCCTATAGGGTGTGTATGTGTGTGTGTCCCTGTGGGGGGGTCTGTGTGGTGTGTGTGTGTATCTGTGTTGTGGGTGTCTCTTTGTGGTGTGTGTCCCTGTGGGGTGAGTGCATGTGTCCCTATAGGATGTGCATGTGTGTGTGTCCCTGTGGGGGGGGGTGTCTGTGTGGGGTGTGTGTGTCTCTGTGTTGTGTGTGTCTCTGTGTGGTGTGTGTCTCTTTGTGGTGTGTGTGTGTCCCTGAGGGGTGAGTGCATGTGTCCCTATAGGGTGGCTATGTGTGTGTGTCCCTGTGGGGGGGGTCTGTGTGGTGTGTGTGTCTGTGTCATGTGTGTCTCATTGTGGTGTGTGTGTGTGTGTCCCTGTGGGGTGAGTGCATGTGTCGCTATAGAGTGTGTGTGTCCCCTTGGGGGTGTGTGTGTCTCTGTGTTGTGTGTGTCTCTTTGTGGTGTGTGTGTGTGTTTGTTCGGGTGCATGGTGAGTATCCAATGTTGGGGCTGCACCTTAGCGACTATACACTTGCTGTTACTCTTTGTGTGCGTGTGTTGTGTATACATGTCCCCGTGCGTGGTGAATATCTCATGTTGGGGCCCCACCTTAGTGACTATATGCTGGTATGTGCTGTTAGTCTTTGGCGCTATCATTAAGCCCCTCTCATTCACAACTTTCAACTGGTAACTGTCACTTGTTCCCCATTATGCAGATAGGGGCAAAATTGTTTGGTGAATTGGAATGCGCGGGGTTAAAATTTCGCCTCACAACCTAGCCTGTGACGCTCCCGGGGTCCAGATGTAGGACTGTGCAAAATTTTGTCTCTATAGCTGACATCTGTCGATTTTCCTCCAACTCTTTTCCATTCACTTTTTCCCCATTATGTAGATAGGGGCAAAATTTTTTTGGTGAACTGGAACGCGCAGGGTTAAAATTTCGCCTCACAACATAGACTATGACGCTCCCGGGGTCAAGACGTGCGACTGTGCAAAATTTTGTAGCTGTAGCTGGCAGCTGTCGATTTTCCTCCCACACGTTTCCTTTCCCTTTTTCCCCATTATGTAGATAGGGCCAAAATTGTTTGGTGAACTGGAACGCGCGGGGTTAAAATTTCGCCTCACAACATAGTCTATGACGCTCTAAGGGTCCAGACGTGTGACTGTGCAAAATTTTGTCTCTATAGCTGACAGTTGTCGATTTTCCTCCAATATTTTTCCATTCACTTTTTCCCTATTATGTAGATAGGGCCAAAATTGTTTGGTGAACTGGAACGCGCAGGGTTAAAATTTCGCCTCACAACATAGCCTATGACGCTCCCGGGGTCCAGACGTGTGACTGTGCAAAATTTTGTGCCTATAGTTGCGACGGTGTAGATGCCAATCCCGGATATACACACATACACACATACACACATTCAGCTTTATATATTAGATTGCATAGGTGATGTATTTTTATTTTAGTCACTTTTATAGTGCTTTCATTATCATACCTGTCCCACATGGGCTCACAATCTAAATTACTATCATTATGTCTTTGGAGTGTGTTAAGAAATCCATACCAACATGGGGCAAATATAAAAACTATGTCTGTTTAGCCAGACATCTAATTTTGTCATCGTTCCTGTGGACTGTTACCTAATTCCTCATGGATGATGACTTAAGTACTTCACATTCTTGGGTTTTAATGCAACAACTATCTGTTCAAATCCCACCAAAAAATCAAGGTTACCAATTCAGGCTTCTCACGTCACTCCAAATTTTTTCAGTATTGCTTCTGAAAGCAAGCTTTGTTCGACTTTTAGCTATGCTTCCTGTTGGAAAGTCTAATAACGCCCAAGCTTCAGTGTCTTCTCAGAAGACATGAAGTTTTCTTGTAGGACTTCCTGATACTTGATTGAATTGATCTTGTTGTGATGCTAGTCACTATTCATGGGCTAGCCATGTGTCAGGGTAGTCTAGCTATATTAAATTAGCTAGACACACCAATTATTTATAATAAATTTTTCAAGAAACAATCTCTTTTGTTTTCATAATCTTTTTATTTGTTACTTTATCACATCAAGTGTTTGCAAAATAACGATTGACGTTAACGTTTCGGCCCTCTCGGCCTTCTTCAAGAATCTATATGTTAATCACTACACATCCACCATATGCTGTGTTCAAATGATAAAACCATATGACCTTGGAAGTCATAAATGATATATATGTCCTAAGTATATAGTCATCCGGTGGTTTGTAGTAAATTCAGTCGATGTACAGGGAAATGCCCAGTGAACCTGATGTGATCAGTGTGAAGTCCTGAATGGTGTAACACCATGCAAGAACGATGCCAAAACGATGTCGGGGAAGAAATGAGTATGCTCTCCAACGGCCCGATATTGGATGGATGATCTGGCAGGATCGTGCTGTGTGAAAGCCCAACAACAATTTGGAGTACAACTTCCCCTATTCTCTCCCATGCTAAATGGTCATTTCTGGGTCGCCCGTACAAGGGGGCGTACACATCACAGTTGCGTTGCCTGCCGATATCGCGCTGTGTAACATCTCCTATGCGATCTTGGAATTCTGCCCAAAAAATGCGTGCTCCCGCGTCGTTGTATCCAACATCGGACCGATGTTGGGACGTGTAAAGTGGCCATAAGGTGTGGATAAATAAGTCATTTAAAGAGCTATATTTAGAGCTTGCTGCTTGGAATTTTGTTGTCTTCCCATCCTTATTTCTCTTTTTGGTTTGAATCACTAATCCTCTCCCTTTACTTCTACCTGCAGTTTGATGGGCATTGTACTATTTCTGTTAAGGCCACTTTACACACACCAATATCTGTGTCCAACTTCTGAACAGATCTCTGGTTGCAGTGAAATCATGGACACATTGTTACATTTTGTGGCTGTGTACAAATGTAACAATGTGTCCATGATTTCACTGCAACCAGAGATCTGTTCAGAAGTTGGACACAGATATCTGTGTGTGTAAAGTGGCCTTTACTTTTACTATTGTTTGGCTATTTTCACACTGCAGGATTTTCCCTGATCAGTGTTCATCAGTTTGTGAGCCAAAATCAGGAGAGGAACTTGCAGAGAAAAACTATAATTGAAAGATTGACACCTGTTCTGAATTTTGGAGACACTCCTGATTTTGGCTCACAAACTGGATGGAAAATCCTGAAGTGTGAAACCAGTTTTAGGATTGCTACTAGGGATGAGCGAGTACTGAAGTAATCGGACTCGCTATACTCGCAACGAGTAGGTCCCGGTACTCATTGCGAGTATAGCGAGTCCGATTGAAATGCGAGTATTTTCGCAGTGTATCTATATATACACTGCGAAAGTACACTAAAAGTGAAGGAAAATTGTTAAAAAATTAAAAAAAATCATACTCACCTTCCAACGCCTGCTCCGGGACCGGAAAACCTCACCTCCGATGTGCGGCAAGGACCTGCCAGCCTGATAGCCAATCAGATGGCTGGTAGCGATCTGGCCAATCAGATGGCTGGACGTCACAAACCATGTGATCGCTATCAGCCACCTGATTGGCCAGATTGCCAGGTCTTGAACGTGCATCAGTGGTTCACATGATTTGTGACGTCCGGCCATCTGATTGGCCAGATCACTCCCAGCAATCTGATTGGCTATCAGACTGGCAGGTCCTTTCCGCACATCAGAGGTAAGGTTTTCCAGTCCCGATGCAGGCGTCGGAAGGTGAGTATGATGTTTTTTTTTTTATTTTTTAACAACTTTTATTCACTTTTAGTGTACTTTCGCAGTGTATATATAGATACACTGCGAAAGTAAAAGGACTACTCGCTACTGCCGAATAATCACAAGAGACTCGGTGAGTAGCGAGTAGCAACCGAATATCATTACTATTCGGCGAGTACCGAATAGTAACGATTATACTCGCTCGTCCCTAATTGCTACCTTCAATAGGTGACACTAGAGTTCTTCTTCCTCACTAAAGTGACAATTTGAATATTAACACACTGACACTACACCACATTAACACTTACACAGGGAAAGAGAAAAAAAAAGTTAATGGAAGGCTTCCTTAGGTGGACAGTTTGGTTTGCTTTATAATGGAGGTGAGTATATACAGTATGAATCAACTCTGAGGATAAAATGCAATTTCTAAGCCACATATTTTTTTCCAACACTGTTTTCCTAGCTCCAGACAAATTTCTGTATTTGCTATCCAGTATGTCACTGCAGGCTGATATAATTGTGATTGTGATATGCGCACACTTTCAGGATTCCTCTGTATTCCCAGCGTAGTGATTGAATGGATGCATTTTGCATAGTTATGGTCAGATGCTGACTAGAGTCCCGGACACAGGTAGAAGTGGATGAGAATGTAGTCAACATTAGTCTACAACTATCCAACCATTATTTTATCTTTATCTTTTTAAAGTCTTGTAACCTGTTCTCCCTATGTGAAGCAGCCAGAGGTAAATATAATAAGGTACCGTCACACGTGGCAATATTGCTTTCAATTTCACTGGCAATTTGCTGGTTGCAGTGAAATCATTTTGTTGTCGTGTACAAATGTAACAATGTGTCCGTGATTTCACTGCAACCAGCAAATTGCCAGTGAAATTGCTATCAATATTGCCACGTGTGACGGTATCTATAAGGATGGGTCGTCCTCTACTCATGGGCCACTGCTGTGTGCTTGCCTACTAGGCCAACATTTGCCAGCCAGCCCCTGAATAGGGAGAGAGGAAAGGGATCACCTCCTGACACTCACCTGCCTCTGTTGCCTAAACTCCCTAACGTCCCGATACGGTGCCTTGACCCCGTCGCGATCACATGCCTAATCACTCAGTATCCCTCCACTCACCAAGGTTTGTGCAAAGGCCAGTGACTGCACTAGCCTCATTTCTGCAATATTAAGACACAGGGAAGGTGGACAGATAGAGGAACATAGATACATTTTTTTTTCCAATATCAACTTTGCAGCAAAGCGTCAGGGCTGCCAACATCATGATTTCAGCAACTGAAAGACACTTGCTCCTTCCATGGTAGTCAACATAGAAATGGATTCTATAACTTGCATCAGATGAATCATAACGTGATTATTTAAAATGGAGAAGAGTGGTTGCAAACAGCTGCAGCTGGAATAGGATTAAGAAAGAACTACCAGCAAAGAAAGAATCCTTTACCCCTGCAGCACGAAAAGAAAGAATATAAATAGGGATGAGCAAGTACTGCAACAATCGTACTCGCTATACTTGCAACGAGTAGGTCCCGGTACCTTGTACTCATTGCGAGTATAGTGAGTCCAATGGCAGTGAATGGGCGGGGCGAGTACTTTCGCAGTGTATCTATATATACACTGCGAAAGTACACTAAAAGTGAATAAAAGTTGTTGCGAAATAAAAAAATATCATACTCACCTATCCGACGCCTGCAGTGGGACCGGCAAAGAAGACATCTGATCAATGACAAGGACCTGCGAGTCTGACAGCCAATCAGATGGCTGGTAGCGATCTGGCCAATCAGATGGTCAGACGTTACAAACCACGTGATCGCTACCAGACACCTGATAGGCCAGATTGCCAGGTCATTGATGCACGTTTAAGACCTGGTAATCTGGCCAATCAAGTGGCTGGTAGCGATCAGGTGGTTTGTGATGTCTGCCCATCTGATTGGCCAGATCACTACCAGCCATCTGATTGGCTGTCAGACTTGCAGATCCTTGTCGTTGATCGGATGTCTTCTTTGCCCGTCCCGCTGCAGGCGTCAGATAGGTGAGTATGATATTTTTTTATTTTTTTAACAACTTTTATTCACTTTTAGTGTACTTTTGCAGTGTACATATACTGTAGGTACACTGCAAAAGTTAAAGGACTACTCGCTACTTCTGAATAATCAGAAGAAACTCGGAGTAGCGAGTAGCCCAAATATCATTACTATTCGGCGAGTACTGAATAATAACGATTATACTCGCTCATCCCTAAATATAAATTTAAAACCCAGAGGTGCAAAAGGCAATGGGACGCCCAGGTCCCAGAATCTTCAATGGTCTCCCATGGTCGGGGAAAACCCATGACATTACCCACTTTTCTCTATGAAGGGCCCCAGGACCCTCAACACCGGACTTGTCAGAATAAGACATGCGGAGAGAACGCAGCGATCTACTGGTGTTAATTTCCGTTGTCACCTAACCTTTAAGGTTACCATAAACACGAACTGCAGGTGATGGTAATGAAGTAGGCTCCTGAAGTGTGACAAAGCTCCTGAGCAATGACCTGTGGAAAATATTATGCGCATTCAGTACTGGGGATAGCTGAAGCCAAAAAAAATATAGGATTAATAACAGCAGCTATGCCATACCTAACAATAAACCTAGAATACAGCAAAACTCCTCCGCCAGCAGGTCCCCAATGTCACGCTCGGATGAGGGAATATCTGGTGCATAGCGCAACCCAAAGATAGCATCAGGGATGGAAAGAGAGAAAACCCAAGCAGTAAGGAGAGGGGAGACGTTTCATCTCTTGACACTCACCTGTTTCTGTACCCTAAACTCCCTAACATCAATATACACTGTGGTGCAGCCTTTGACTGTCGTACAGGTGTTGGTGCTGGGACTTGTGGTTCCACAACTTTTCTAAGGCATTCGATGTGATAGGCTGCAGGTTGAAAGCCAAGATCCTCCTGTGGACATGACACATCAGACATTAGCAGACTCCCTCTTGGTCACGTGGCCTGTGAGTTCAGGAAAGGTCCTGTACCACGAGATGTAGAGGAACCTTGTGACCAGAAGGACATGTTCCCAGAGCCCGCAATAGGTGAGTAGACCTAAGGGAAGCCTGGATCAACCCAGACTCAAGGAGCTTGAAGCCGGTCTGAGCACAGAAAAGACAAGATTCTGTGATCCTGCAGAGCCAGCATCTCCTCATCATGAACTAAGGTTAGTGATCACTCCTATGGACTAAGGTCAGTGATCTCTATTATGGACTAACTGGGACGTGCTGTGTGTCATCCCGGGACAGTCTGAAGAGACATAGTTATGTACTATATGCAGTTTATGAGGCATGTGAACAAGCTGCTGGACTTTGTGTCACTTTATGTTCAAAATATTTTTATTGCATAGATATAATCATACAAATTAATGGATTTTACAATCTAGTTCAATAGGAAGAATATCAGAATCGTACAGTTCAGATTAATTAATTTTTGTAATTAAGTCAAAATTGAGGTAGTATTATACATAGAATCTAGTAACTTCGAGATTTATAAAGTCTTATATAGATTCAGAGATTTGTAGTGCGTATTAGCATCAAATGGGTTACATTCAAACAGTTAAAGAACTATTTACAATTTTATAAATCATGTTAATCAATAAGGGAAGGCAGTAGAAAAGGGAAATTGGGGGGGGGGGGGGATAAATTGGAGTGTGAAGAGCCCATTGGAACCATTTAGACACAAGTGTGTAGAGTATTTCAGTATCATTATCTATCTAACATAACGCAAGGACTCAAAACGGCGATGAGGGAGTCATAATGTGATTCCAGTCATACCATTTTCTACAGTATTTGTTTAGTAAGTTGTTCCTGAGAGCAAACGCATGTTCATAAGTGTTATGGCAAGCAATTTTTTCAACTAAGTGTTCAATGTTAGGGGGAAGAGGGTCTCTCCATTTAGCTGCAATAGTATTTTTTGCTGCGAGAAGGATATGTGCTATTATAGGTCTATATTTGTTTGGTAGATCTTCAAGGCCTAGCAGCAATAGTGCTAGTTCTGGAGTGAGTTTCAGATTTAGGCCTGATAATTTATTTATTAGAGATTCAACTCCTGACCAGAAAGAATTAAGTACTGCACAATCCCAGAAAATATGAGTAAGATTACCATTATGCAAACAATTTCTCCAACAAAGGGGAGAGTTAGTTTCTTGAATTTTGGAGAGCTTAACTGGTGTAAAGTACCACCGAGAATAGATCTTGTATTGTGTTTCTAATAGAGAAACACAAGGGATAAATCTATATATAGTTTCAAAGTTTTTTTGAAGCACATCAGGAGAGATATTTATTTTAAGATCCTTTTCCCAAGCTGTGATGTTGGTAGCTTGTTGGAAGATAGAGTCTTGATTAAAATTCTGATAGATGTGGCCAGTTTTCCAGAATATTTGGGCTTGTGGGAATTTATGCATTTGTACTAGATTATGTGGCAGAAAGAAGTTCAATTTATGAGTTTTAATGAGATTTTCAATTTTTTTCCATGTAGCTTCCTCTGCGTGGTTGAGTTTGTATTTGTTTTTTAGTATTAAGAAGGGTTCTAGTTTTTGTTTGTCATTTAAAATATCAGATATGAAGGTGATGCCTCGTTCTTTCCATGAGGTCAATCTAATCCTTGAGGATATGTATTCCAGAATTTCTATTTTTATCCAGGAAGGGGGAACCATAGGATACCATTTATTTGAGATTTTTAGTAATGATCTCCAGGCGAGAATTGTGGATCTAACTGTAGGTAATTCAGGGAGTGGTTTTGTTTTGTCGCATAGATAAGTGAGAGTAGCCAAATCTAAACCACCATGTGGATGTAGGGGATCTTCCATTGAGAGCCAAACAGGTTTCTCTCCTCCCGTCCACCACGACTGACTGAGTTTCACTAGGGTGGTATAATAATAGGAAGTTAAATTTGGGAGTGCTAGTCCCCCTCTTTGTTTACTCTTTTCTAGGATTAGTCTAGCCACTCTCGGTTTATTTTTAGCCCATGTAAAGGAAACTAATTGGGTTTGTAATTTGTGTCACTTTAAACCACAGTTGTTTGCACTGTTTTCCACTGTCAAGCAGTCCCCTCAGTGTGCGCAATGCCACATGTGGTGGAGAATGTGGGCAACCTGACCCAGTGAGGTAGCAGAGCATGGTTGTTGATGGTAGCGGTGGAAGTGCCAGTGAATGACTTGGTTGCTACCGGCAACCACACGAAGAATGGGGATACAAGCATCTGGCTGGTGGCTCGGCGGGGCTGACCCGCCCCAGGGCCGTGAGGGAACCTGGTTCCGGCCGTTGATTTACCGGGGTCGCTGAAAAAGGGGAAACAATAAAAAGGTTTGCAACGCCACCTACGGTTCCCGGTAATGATACCGATACTGCGGTACAGACCTCTGTGGTGATCGTGAAGCAGCAAGATGATTACGCTCCCCGTAGGTGGAGCGGGATCCCGGGGCTCTTGTGGTGCAAGGGGATGGCAGCTCTCCACACACCCTTGTCTCTTGTGCTGCAGAGGAAGATGGCTCATCATGTGGAGATATTACAGGGCAGTCTATCATGAGGGCAGGATCAGGAGCTGCAATAACAGACGCACTCACGCTGGGAGTTTGTTTCCATACCTTTTATTGTTGATGTTGCAAGGTAACGTCCAGGGTACAGTCTAGGTGGTCGTGTGGCAGTTCAGGATTTCCACACCCGATGAGTTGTGAGGCCTCCTTGTTACTATGTGCGTGTGCTCTAGCCCTTGCCTGTCTGAAACCTGGCCCTGACCTCTCCTGTGTCCCTCACTTATATAGCAGGCGAGAGCCTTTTTGCTGGGCACCGCTACTCCTTTGCGGCCCCTGACACTGTTGGTGGCTGTGCTACAAGTGCTGCACCAGGAGACTGAAGTCTCCCTGGCCCTCCGGTGTTCTCTGCTGGGCTGACTGGACACGTGCAGACTAGGACTCTGGCGTCCAGGTTGCCTCTGTTGCTCCTCAGGGGTGAACCGGCCTGGTTCCTCTTCCCCCTCTCTGGTTCGCCTTGCCTCCATCCCTCACTCTTGGGTTCCTCACACTGGCTAGGCTCCCTCACTGGCACGGGCCTAGTGTGGCACCATTCACCAGGATGTCTTCACAGTCCTCCCTGGAACTGCACAGCCTAACTCTTCTCCTGGGCCTGAATTTATAGGGGATCTTGCCTGAAGCCGACAAGAAGAGCTTGCCCTTCAGGTCTGGGGTGGAAGGTGTGTAGGTTTTCCTGATGTGTAAATCCCTCCCTGCACCAGGTGTTCCTATGGCAACCGAACTGTAGGGGTGCCAGAGGGCCACGAAGACTCCAGGTCGTCGCACTCAAGTCCAGTTTTTGCTGGTGGCTCGGCGGGGCCAAGAAAACTCCAAGTCAGTGCTCTAAACCCAGTTTGCTGGTGGTTCAGTGGGACCCAAAAGACGCTACACTCAAATCCGTTTTTCTATGGCTCATAGCTGTCGTGGTGTACAGTGATGTTGCCCTGGGAGATAGTGGGAGGCGCCGTGGACTGAGCCGTGAGACTGTTGTGGGGTATCTCCGGAGTGTGACCCCTATAGACCAAGTAGTCGCCCAAAGGGGGGTGAAGTCAAAGGGGGCAGTATCCAGAAGGGGGGCATAGCCCTTAGCGGGCGAAGTTCTTAAAGGGGATAATGGCCCAAACAGGGGAGAGCCCGTAGAAGAGGAATTGTCCTCGAAACGGATACCGTTGCTTGCATATCCCCTCCCTGCACACCCTCCCAGGTGGATGTATCCTAATATGGAACAATAAATGGCTTTGGAAAAAAGATCCGTGAGTGCCGCTTTCTACTACTATAATCTATGCTTCTGAATCTACAAGCCGAGCACCAGGACCCCAACCACCATCATCCAGTGGATCGGACAACTACAGCTACTACAGGTCAGTGCCCTTTTCAACCTTCCTCACGTTCGCTCCTCATTTAACAGTTCACCTGGGGCTTGCTGTCCCCTGAGGACAGTAAAAATGTGCGCTGGTGGTCATTAAGCAAACCCGATGCCGATTTTAACACCTTGAAAGAAATGGCAATCAAAGGGTTAAAGCCGGTATAGACCCATGTAGCTGCAATGAAATGATGGTGTGGTGGTGAGGTGCAGGCTGCTCCAAAATCTGTACCCGTAGCTGCAGCCACGCACAATATACAATCTGCTCATCCTGACAAATATGATTCCCTGCTGGCTGAGATACGTGCTGAGATGTGGGAGATGAACAAAAATATCTCCAAGTTAATGGACGCTATGTAGTTGTAAAAGAACCAGCAGCCAGCACCAGGACCCCCAGCCAAGCTTCAGCCGCTGATCCAGCTTGCCGACAGCCCGGACGACGTCCCCTGGATGCGAGGGAAGCAAGCTACAGCCTACAGAGGAAGAACCACCGACCGCTACAGCTCCACTGGGGAGCCCATCTGCCGAAGCTGCAATCGCATCGATCACTTCGCCAGGCGCTGTCCTTTAAACAGCAGTCCCTGGGGGCCGGGGCCAAACCTCATTACTAGATCAGCAAGGCCCAGCCACCTGGTGCAAGACTTTCATCGGACAGAGGCCGTTCCTGTCCATTGTACTGGATGTCATCCCATTACCTGCTCTACTGGACACTGGGTCACAGGTTACCATGATCCCCTATATCCTTTATAAAAAAGTGTTGGGCTGATGCAGAGCTGAAACAGCCTGAGATAGACATTTTCCTTCATGCAGCAAATGGGGAACCATTTACTGTAATGGGGGTTAGAGAAGTGCCCATAAAGGTGGGGAGGGTGGAATTACAGAATCAATGGATCCTTGTAGTAACAGAAGCCGGTAGTGCAAATGATCCTTATGTTATACTGGGTACAAATGTTGTTAGCAATTGCTTGGAAGAAGTGTTGTCTTTGCTTCAACAGATTGTTGAAACTGCCAAATCTGGTCAGAGGAAGATTATTCAACTCGAGATCAGAGCCATCTTACACCAACAGGTAACAATTACAGGTGGTGAAATTGGTACAGCACGGGTAACAGACCCGATACCTATTGTGATACCCCCAATGAGTGAAATGATGGTGTGGTGTCGAGCAGCTATAGGTCTGAGAGGGCAGGACTATCAAGCATTAGTGGAGCCCATGGGCACAGAGCACAGACCTACACTGTTGACAGCCAGGGGGGTGGTTAATGTACACAATGGGAGTGTACCAGTACGCATCTTAAATTGTGGCGGTGAAGAGGTTAAATTACCCAGGTATACCACTGTTGCCAAATTGTACGCAGTCAGTAAAAATGAGATCTGAACAGCGCAACCCGAACCCCATGAGGAAGGCGCAAAAACTGATCAAACAATTGGGCCACTGGAGGACTGGTTCCAGCAGCTCCATGTCGGAACTGACACCACTCCTGTGTATGAAAAGCAAGGTGTGTACCGGGTAGCCCAAGAATTTGAACACGTTTTCAGTAAGCATCCACTTGATTTTGGTAGGGTAAAAGGGGCACAATACCACATCCCCACAGGTACACATCCACCAATCAGAGAGCGTATAGGCCTATTCCACCTGCACATTATCAAAAAGCCAAAGAAGTTACAGGACATGAAAGACGCAAGGGTTATACGAGATAGCTGTAGTCCCTAGGCAGCCCCATTAGTCCTAGTCAGGAAAAAGGATGGCAGTATGAGGATGTGTGTAGACTATAGGCAAATAAACCGCATAACACACAAAGATGCTTACCTGTTACCACGTATAGAAGAATCTTTAGCTGCGTTGAAGTCTGCCAACTACTTCTCTACTTTAGATCTCACTAGTGGGTATTGGCAGGTGTCCGTAGCCGAAGAAGACCGAGAGAAGACGGCATTCGCAACATCTATGGGCCTATGTGAGTTCAACAGAAAGGCTCTTCGGAATATGTAATGCACCCGGAATCTTCCAGAGGTTGATGGAGAGTTGCCTGGGGCATAGAAACTTCGAGACGGTACTGCTCTACCTGGATGACGTGATCGTGTACTCCAAGACTTACGAGGAACATGTCGCCCATCTAGGAGAGGTGTTTGAAGCTCACGCCAAACCATCAAAATGCCACCTGTAAAAGCCAAGACTGCAGTACCTGGGACACATAGTCAATGCTGAAGGCGTGGCCCCTGATCCAGACAAGGTGACAGCAATCAAAGAATGGCCAGAACCCGAAACCATCAAAGAGGTACGTCAATTCCTGGGTTTGGTGGGCTACTATCGAAGGTTCATCAAGGAGTACACCAAGACGGCTGCTCCTCTGCAAGACCTCCTAGTAGGCCAACCCATGAAAGGCAAGCCAAAGGATTTCCGTGGAGATGGGGTAAGGAACAAGAGGAATCGTTCCAGACAATGAAAGAAGCCCTGACAGAATAAGACATCCTAGCTTACCCGGACTACAGTCTGCCATTCCTGCTGTATACAGACGCCAGCAACGTGGGACTTGGAGCCGTCCTTTCCCAAAAGCAAGACGGCAAGGAGAGGGTAATCGCCTATGCAAGCCGAAAGCTGCGACCCACAGAGAGGAACCCAGAAAACTACAGTTCCTTCAAGCTGGAGTTCCTGGCCTTGGTTGGGTCATCGCCGAGAGGTTTAAACACGATCTAGCCTCTACCAAGTTTACCGCCTACACGGATAACAATCCGCTCACCCACCTGGAAACTGCAAAGTTGGGAGCCATGGAACAGAGATGGATGGCCAGACTCTCCAACTACCAATTCACCATCAAGTACCAGGCTGGGCACCAAAACGGAAATGCGGATTGCTTTATCCAGGATGCCTCATTTATCTGAAGGAGTTGTATATGAAGACGAGCTGGAAGAAATGGAGTTACCTGCTTTCCATCATGTAAGAGAAACCCCATGCCAGCTGACCCATCGAAAACCTCTCTACTGAAGCAGTGAACCTGTTATCTCACTTCGACTGGGGAAAAGTGCAGAACCAACTGATAGCACAAGAATCAGCGAAGCTGCCTGCCAACCCTCCGTCTGATGCCAGACATCTGTGGAATGAACGCGGTAAATTGTTACAGTACCAAGATAAACTGTGCCGGCGGTACATAAATCCAAGAACCCATGAATTGGCATGGCAAATCATTGTGCCAAAATCAGATGTTCCCGTAGTCTTAAATGCCTACCATAACAAAACTGGTCATTTTGGATGGAAGAAACTTGAAGTGCTGCTGAAAGACAGATTTTTCTGGCCAGGTATGCGATCATCCATAGAGAAATGGTGCAGAAATTGTCCAGATTGTACCTTGAGAAGGAAAGATGTACGGAGTCAGAAAGCTCCACTTAATCCCATCGTAACCACGCAGCCTTTGGAATTAGTCACCTTGGACCATGTGAAATTGACTCCAAGTAGATACAGCTATACATACGCCTTGACAATAGTGGACCATTATTCCAGATTTTTAATGGTAGCCCCTGTAAAAGAGCTTAGAAAGGTTGTACCGGAGACCGCACAGGAGGGAAGGAGACACAGAGAAGAGAAGAGAATGGAGGCAAGTGAGGATTCAACATACTGTGCTTCAGTGAATACAAAGGGAAGGAGGCCTTATACCCACTTGCTGTGGGAGCCCACTGTGCAGCCCAGTCACCCGTCAGTGCTCTGGACTATTTACCTGAATTCCATCAGTAAAAAGGTAAAGAGACTATTGCTGTGTGCGTGCATTCTTTCCTTTCACCCACCGTGCCCCTCTATAGACTTTACCTACTCTCCTTAACAATTCCAGCTCTGCTGCAACCTGTTCACCTCACAACGCTGCCCCGGAGGTCCCAGTCCTGCCTGCGGGGAGTATACCATCACTGCCGCAAGCCCACCGACCTCCGAAGGACTGTAGCGGAGCTGGTGATCCCTCACCAGACACAGCAGGTGGCATCACAACAAACTTGTGTATACTTTATTTACGCCCCTTTTCATTTGACCGCCAGAGCCACAGCCTCGGGCAGCCACCCGTGACATTCCAGACTGCAACCGCCCGAGAGCTGAGTACCCTGCCCTGGGGTGCGTCAGTAGCTGTGGCACCCCTGGGTCAAAGTGCCACAGTGTTATCACTGCCCCGGGTGGTGGTGTCACAAGAGAGCAACAAAGAGTATTTTCATCAGGCAACACACACCCAACACCAACACCTCCAGGCCAGAAGGGGGAGACCAAGCCCGGGTTCAGGGTGAGCTCCCTATATATTCTGGTCAGGGGAGGAGAAAGTTAGTGCAGTTCCCGAGAGGGCTGTGAAGAGTGTAGTTCCTGGAGGACTGTGGGAGGACCTTGGTGTAAAAGAGCGTGCTAAGCTCATCCAAGGTCACTGACGATTCCAGGCCTAAGGCTAGGGTCTGAGGAGAGAAGCAGGAACACACCTGGTTAGCTGAGCAGCTCCGTGCTCACCCCAGAGGAAAGTCACATAGAACGGACACCGGAGTCCAAGACTGTGCAGGGTCACACATCCCAGCAGTCAACACCGAAAGTAGGGATTCCAAAATCTCCAGCTACACTGTACCAGAGACACAGCAACGTACAGAGTACAGAGACACTGACACCCGGGAACAGGGTAGAGGAAAGGACTCAAGTTGCCTGTCATACCGGTACCTCACAGGAAGAGACAGGGCCGACAGTTTAGTCTACACAACTGCAGGAGCCAAATTACAAGTGTATAAGGGAGCCAAAGACCCGGCCGGTTGAGAATAACCCCAGGTTGCTCTCAAGTCTCCGTGGACAGCTTTTACCATCTGCTCCAGTAAAGGACTGAGAAAACTACAAAACAGTGAGTCTGTCTATTCCTTGTGCCCGTCGTCCTGCATCCCACACATAGACTATTTACCCTGCCCCGAGGATTGGCTTTACCCGTAGAGAGCCGTCCCATCTCAGCTGCTGCCCATCATCCCCGAAGGTTCTGCAGCAGTGGTGGTCCCCACTGACCACATACCACGGGTGGCGTCATGACAACCTCCCCATTACATATCCCCTTTTTCAACTGACACTCAGGCCACAGGACCGGGTCATGACCCCTGTGACTCCCCAGCGACAGCAGCAGCGATCCGGTTCCTGAGCACCCCACGGCCTGGCGTCACGAACAGGATCATGTGCCCGTTAAACCGGGTACTGTGTGTCGTGAATTGTGTGAAATACATGTTTTGGACTGTCGCCTGTCAGATCGCCATTGGACTCGGTGGCTGGAGTTCCTGCCTCGGCCGCTCGGAGGAGCCGGATTCCTTTGGCTGATGGCGCCGGTGATAGGAGGGCTTTGTCCTCATATGGACCTGCTCCTGCGACATCTGCCTCTGTCGCTGAGCGCCGCCGTGATTCTCCTTTGGGTGGTGTTGGTCGCAGAGGAGCCGGCCCTGCAGAGGTGTCTGTTAGGCGCAGCCTTTGTTCTTCTGTCAAAAGTGGGATGGGTGGAGACAGTCGTGCATCACCATCTGGCCTGGTTCTAGGGGCGGTCCGGATGAGATCATCAGGCTGTGAGCTTTGGCCTATGGGAGGTAACCGCACCCTTCAAATACATTGGAGTCTGTCTTGCAAGCCGCCAGATATAGTTTTGGTTCCCCAGTGATATAGTGTGTGTTTAGTTTTGTCTCTGACCTTTGCCTGGATTTCTGACTCTGCTTCAGCCTGTCGATTTTGTACCTCAGCTGCCCTCTTGGTTTTTGCCCTTGACCCTTGCCTGGATTTTCGACTCTGCTACTGCCTGATGATTTTGTACCTTCGCTGCCCTCTCGGTTTTGACTCGGACTTCTGACTTCATTTTTCGGGTCTTCCCTGGCGACCTTCCTGCTCTGCTGCTCATAATAGGCAGCTACCCCCTGGGCTCCGCTGTAATTCCAGATCCCTGTATAGGGATTAAAGGTCTCAGGGTTTCTCGGGGCGCTGCCTTACCAGCAGCTCAGCCTCACAGCGAATGGTCGTCACATCGCCATTGTTGTCACGTGTGGCGCGTGGGAAGCAGAAGGGGTGTATTATCATGGGCGGTACCATCCAAAGAGCGCAAAGGAGGCCCAACCTATGCCTGACGACATCTGGTGGGGACGAAAAATCCTGTCCCATGGCGGAACGATAGTTGTACACCCCGACGGAAGTAGAAGACTGGAAGGGTCAGAATTAACTAAGGGGGCGGAAAGATGTCGCAGCCAAGAGAGCCCGTGCAGCGAGTGGATGGTATTGCCCCCGGAGCAGATGGAGCACCCTACGGTGCTGCAGCACAAGAGATGTCACCGATCATGCCGTTCCTTATGCGTACACCCCGGGAGCGATGTGGCTGCCACAATGCACAGGTGAGCCCAATACCCTGACTGACTTTTAAGAAAAGCTAGATAGCTATTACAGTATATACCCGTTGACGGAGGGCCAGTGTGTCAGCATCCTCATGGGACAGTTAACTGGTCGAGCGCAGCCGGAAACAAAGTCCTGGTCGGATGATGATAAAGACACTGTAGAACATGTAATTGCCAGGCTAAAAGCTACCTTTGAGACCAGTGTTGACGCCAGAGCAAAAATGAGATTCTTTGGATGCTGGCAGAAACCAAAAGAGAGCGTAAGAGACTTTGCATTAAATGTACAAGGGGCGCTCAGGGCACTCAAACAGGCAGAACCCACCTTGGCACAAGGGGAAGATAAACTGCTTATTGATCAATTTGTTGATGGACTCTTATTTCCTCTCATAGAGGACGGCTGCGGATGATGGCTATACAGAACCCTGACTTGAACTTTATACAATTTAAAGAAAGGGCAATCCGCATGCTGCAGGCAAAAGAGCTTCATGATACAGACTCTGCCCAATGCTTAGCTGCAGCATACCAGTAACCGGGAGTGCAAATCCCAGCAGCCATGTCAGGGGCTAGTGCTAAACCTCAGGAGCCCATCACCAATGAGGCTCAAAACCAAAAGATTGATGCACTCACCAAAACTGTAACTGAGATGGCCAAGGCTAAGCAGGAGTGGCGTGGATCCAAGGCCATGGAGAAGATTCAGTTGGCTACAAGCAGAGAATATTTTCCGTGGATGAGATCCAGAAGGTACCCAGCGACCCGAGGACGACCCAGCGACCGCTAGCACTCGGATGGACAGCCCATTTGTCGCCGCTGTGCAGAACCACTTTGCCTGGGAATGTGCTGTAAAGGGAACCTGACGCCTCATAATCACCCCCAAGCCTCTGAATATCTGTCCCTGCACCCTGACAAATCATTTCCAACAATCTTATTGTGCTGGAAATGCTCCCTGTAAAAGATGAAATCTAGCCTTTTATACTTACTGAAAGTGTGACTTCTGCTCCCTGAATAAATCTCACAAGGCGTTCCCTGCGAGCTCCTAAGCCTGCCTTAGCCGCTCATTATCACGCCCCAATGGGCGTGATAAGAAATCCAAGTCCTCCTCGCCCTGCTTTATAGGTGTAATAGCCGGTATGATGCAATTAGCGTCATATCCGGGCAGGATGTCGTCGGTACACCCCTTAGGTGTACCGCCGACCTCACCATGCACATTGTGCATGCGCGGGTTTTGCTTTACGGCCGGGAGTGTTGTGAAGCAAAAGCCGCGCATGCACAATGCGTACGACGTCACCATGACCGGATGTGATGCAAATAGCGTAACACCGGCTATTACGCCCATACAGCAGGGTGAGGAGGACTTGGATTTCTTATCACACCCATCGGGGCTTGATAATGAGCGTTCCCTGTGTGACTTACTCAGGCAGCAGAAGTCGCACTTTCAGTAAGTTTAAAAGGCTAGATTTCATCTTTTATAGGGAGCATTTCCAACACAAAAGATTGTTGGAAATGATTTGTGAGGGTGCAGGGACAGCTATTCAGAGGCTTGGGGGTGATTATGAGGGGTCAGGTTCCCTTTAAACAAGGATCCCCTGGGGAAGCGGGCCGCCCCCCAGGAGTAAACGCACAAGGTTCACCAAGCTGGCGGGACAGGTACCTGGGAGGACGTCCAATCATACCTATCGTGCTGGATGGCATTCCCCTGAACTCTCTACTGAACACTGGCTTGCAGATAACCTCCATACCTCATATCCTTTATAAACGGTACTGAGCTGATTCAGACATTACGTGTGGTCCAGATGATGACTTTAACATATTGGCTAGCAATGGTAAACTGGTACCACAAATTAGGTTTAAAGAAATGACCATTAAAGTTGGAAGAGTAGAATTAAAAGATCAAGGGGTGATAATTGTTGATGTTGACCGGCATGAATGTAATCCAACAAGGAATGAATGTGATAGAAAATTGTCTTGCAGAAGTTATTGATGTTTTGCAGCAGACTGCCGAGACGGGCAATTCCGTGTAACAGCGAATCCTGCGGAAGGAAATCAAAGCGTTGTTGATGAGACAGCAGGTTAGAGTTGTCTGGAAGAGAAATTGGCAGTGCAAGGGTAAGTAACCCGATACCCATTGTGATACCTCCCAAAACTGAAATGTTGGTCTGGTGTAGAGCCGCAATAGGCCTTAGAGGACGAGATTATCAGGCCCTGGTTATAACCCCTGAACTCAGACAGAAGGCTCACTGTACTGACAGCCAGAGGAGTAATTGAGGTACGCAGGGGTAGAGTGCCAATACGCCTTTTAAATTGTGAAGAAGATGAAGTGATCCTACCAAAGCATGCTACCATGGCTGTACACTGTTGATAACAATGCCATCTCAACAGTTGAATCCTTGAACCCGTCTAACGGCGGAATGCAATGGCTCAGAGGGAAAGCTGGAGGGTTTGTGCCAGAAGCTACATGTAGGTACCAGTTCTACACCCTCCCATCAAAAGCATGGAGTATACTGGGTAGTGAGAGAGTACGAGCAGGTCTTCAGTAAACACCCACTAGACTTTGGGCAGATCAAAGGGGTAGGACACAACATACCCACAGGTAATAATCCACCCATTAAGGAGAGGTATAGACTCGTGCCACCCGCTCACTACCAATGTGCAAAGGATATGCTGACAGAAATTAAGGAAGCAGGGGAAATAAGAGACAGTTGTAGCCCCTGGGCCGCTCCTTTAGTACTAGTGAGAAAGAAGGATGGGACAATGAGGATGTGCGTAGATTACCGGCAGATCAACCACATTACACACAAGGATGCATACCCATTACCAAGAATTGAGGAATCACTAGCTGCATTAAAATCTGCTAACTACTTTTCCACCTTGGAACTGACTAATAGGTATTGGCAAGTTCCTGTGGCAGAGGCTGACCGTGAGAAGACAACATTCACCACGCCGATGGGCTTCTGCGAGTTCAATTGTATGCCGTTTGGACTCTGCAATGCACCCGGTACATTCCAAAGACTTATGGAGTGCTGCCTAGGACAGAAGAATTTTGAAACTGTTCTCCTGTACCTGGATGATGTCATAGTCTACTCTAAGACGTATGAAGAGCATCTGTCACACTTGGCAGAAGTGTTTGAAGCCTTGTCTGGTTATGGTATGAAAATAAAGCCATCCAAGTGTCACCTGCTAAAACCAAATGTACAGTACCTCGGCCATGCAGTAAGCTCTGAAGGAATAGCACCGGATCCCAAGAAGGTTATCGTGATAAGGGATTGGCCAAATCCCACCAGTGTGAAAGAGGTGAGGCAATTCCTGGGACTGGTTGGCTATTATAGAAGGTTCATCAAGGGGTTTACAAAGCTGGCAGCCCCCCACAAGACATCTTGGTAGGACAGTCTAAGAAGTCTCCGCCTCGGAGTCCTCCTTTCCAGTGGAGTGATGAAAAGGAAGAGTCCTTTAAAGTTGAAGTGGGTCCTGACAGGGGATGAAATCCTGGGATACCCTGATTACCATCAACCCTTCACCTTCATTCTGGACACGGATGCCAGCAACGTGGGATTGGGAGCAGCACTGTCTTAAGTGCAAGAGGGTAAAGAAAAAGTCATTGCCTTTGCAAGTAGAAAGCTCTGTCCTGTCAGCCCCTATGAGTAATTTATTATTTTTCCCCCTCCCCTTATCTCCATCCACAGGGACTCTGCATTTTCATTAGATTCACATATATTATCACGCAGGATGGGTTTTAAAGATGATTTTACATGTAAACACACACCCCTCCCTCGCTTATTTGTGCGGCCATTTCTGAACAGACTATAGTCCTGTAAATTAATAGCCCAGTCATGGCTCTCGTCCAGCCATGTCTCAGATATCCACACCATATCATAATTATTTTCAAATAGAATTCTAATTCCTCCATTTTGTTGGTTAAGCATTAGTTTACATGCACTTTATGTATTCATCTGTACATCCATTCCTTCTTACTATATTGACTGTTCTAATCCCATCCCCCATGCCAACCCCAATTTCTTTATTTGTGCCCAGGTCACTATCTGCACTATCTACCCCTCCTATACAATGAATACCCTCCCCCCAATCCCTAGTTTAAACACTCCTCCAACCTTCTAGCTATTTTCTCCCCAAGCATAGCTGCACCCTCCCCATTAAGGTGCAGCGAGTCCCTTGAGTAGAACCAGGAGAAGAGAAGTCAGACCAGTTCTCCAGGAACCCATACCCTACCTTCTTATACCAATTCCTGAGCCACTTATTTATCTCCCTAATCTCCCGTTGCCTCTCTGGCGTGGCACGTGGTACAGGCAGTATTTCGTAAAATACCACTTTGGAGGTCCTTGCTTTAAGCTTGCAGCCTAATTCCCTGAATTCATCTTTAGGAACCTTTCACCTACCTTTAACTTTGTCATTTGTGTCAATGTGCACCATAGCCGCTGGGTCCTCACCAGCACCTCCCAGTAATCTGTCAACCCGATCAGCGATGTCCCAGACTCGAGCGCCAGGCAGGCAGCACACTGTTCGATGATCCCTATCTTTGTGACAGATAACTCTATCTGTTCCCCTAATAATTGAGTCCCCCACTACCAACACCTGTCTAACCTGCCCTGCTCTCCTGTTTCCCCCCATACTGGAGAAGACACTCCTCTGGCTTTCAGAGGATATGCCTTGCTGCAGCAGTACTACCCCTGTACTTTCTTCCTGGTGTGACGTGCGATGCATCACTTCTGGGCTGTCCCTTATCTTCTGGCCGTGTGTGATTGGCTGTTGGAGCATCACCATTCCCCCAGATGTCCAGAAGTGACACCGCACTGCCGCACACCGGGAACCAATAACGCGTACCCGATGAGTATAATCTGATTAACAACTCTTTCTTTCCTTTAGCAGAAAAACCCCGAACATGAACCCAAGGAAAAAAGGGATGTTCGCCCATTCCTACTCCTGATATCTTTTCTCTATAGCGGCAAGATCTTGCTGATATCTCTTATCATGCTGGTAAAAAAGTCTAAATGCAAATGTAGCAAATGAATCTTTAAGGACATATTACAGCCAAGATTCTTATATGTTTTGAGGATATTTTCCACCAACTCTTCATAGTTTTCTCCTGTCCAGTTCCCCCAAAAATTCAAACTTTTCTTTGCCCTGCAACAAACAGACAAACTCATCATCTTGAAGAAACTCACAAATATGAAGTCTAAGAAAAATGTCTTCCTTTATCTTTACTACACCAAACCTTGGAAATTTATTAATAAGATACTTCAATGTTTTTGAATTTTTATCCATTGCCTTTACAAAGTTCTTCATTAGGCCCAACTTGATATACAATAGTGGCAGGGTCGGCGTCAGCACCCGGCGTACCTGGGCAAGTGCCGGGGCCCTGAGCAGCTGGGAGGCCCACTGGCCATCAGAGACATGCAGCCCTGATGGTCAGGGAGCCATCAGGAAAAGGCAGCCCCACAAGATGGGCCCATCAGAAGCACTCAGCCGAACACTCAGCCAGTGGCTTAGTGCTCCCACAGCTCTGTCAGTGCACATGGCTAATTTGCATTTGACACAAATTAACCATGTGCTGGCTCTGGGGTGCAGGGTAGCTTCCTCCTCCTCCTCTGCTGACTGCAGCAGCATGATGAGTCATCTCCCTGTGACCCCAACACACTGATGCAGCCATACAGGAAGGAAGCACAGACGGGAGGAAGCATCTGAGGAGGACCCAGCCCCAGGGGAGCGGAAGGAAGGTGGGTATGATTCATTATTTTTTTACTGTGTGCAGCACAATGGGGATTATACATACCAAGATGTGGCCAGAGGACATATGCAGCAGAAGAACCACCATATTATACATTATCTGGAGGCTGTTCTAGGCTGTGGCGGCTGGTTCTGGGCTGTGGAGGCTGGTTCTGGGCTGTGGAGGCTGCTTTTGGGCTATAGAGGTTGCTTCTGGGCTGTGGGGTCTGCTTCAGGACTGTGGACGCTGCTTCTGGACTAAATGGAGATTGCTGTGGAGGCTGTGCTGAGCTATATGGAGGTTGCTTCAGGGTATGGAGGCTGTTCTGGGCTATAGAGGCTGCTTCTGGGCTGTGGAGGCTGTTTCTGAACTAAATGAAGGCTGCTGCGGGCTATGGAGGCTGCGCTGAGCTACCTGGAGGCTGCTTCAGGCTATGGAGGCTGTTCTTGTGTATATAGACTGTTCTGGGGTATAAAGGCTGCTTCTGGGCTGTGGAGGCTGCTTCTGGACTATATGGAGGCTGTGCTGAGCATTTGGAGGCTGCTGTGGGCTATGGAGGCTGTGCTAAACTATAGAGGATGTTCTGAGCTATAGAGGCTGCTTCTGGGCTGTGGAGGCTGTTGCTGGACTATATGGAGTCTGCTGCAGGCTATGAAAGCTGTGATGATCCAATTGGAGGCTGCTGCGGGCTATGAAGGCTGTTCTGGACTATAGAGGCTGTTCTGGGCTATAGGGCTGCTTCTGGACTGTGGAGGCTGTTGCTGGACTATATGGAGGCTGTTGCAGGCTATGGGGGATGTTCTGAATTATAGAGGCTGTTCTGGGCTATAGAGGCTGCTTCTGGGCTGTGGAGGCTTTTGCTGGACTATATGGAGCATGATGTGGGCTATGGAGGCTCTGCTAAGCTATTTGGAGGCTATTTTGGGCTATGGAGGCTGTTCTGGGCTATAAAGGCTGCTTCTGAGCTTTGGAGGCTGTTGCTGGACTATATGGAGGCTGATGCGGGCTAAGGAGGCTGTTCTAGGCTATGGAGGCTGCTGCTGGGCTATGGAAACTGTTGTGGGCTATGGAGTCTGATTCTGGGCTGTGGAGGCTACTGCTGGACTATATGGAGTCTACTGCAGGCTATGGAGGCGGGGCTGAGCCATATGGAGGTTACTGTAGGCTATGGAGGCTGTTCTGGACTATAGAGGCTGCTGATGGGCTATATGGAGGCTGTGCTGGGTTATATGGAGGCTGTGCTAGGCTATATGGACGCAGTGCTGCGCTATATAGAAATTACTGCTGGGTTTGGGAGGCTGCTGCTGGGCTATATGGAGGCTGTGCTGTATATATATTATGAAGGCTGTGCTGTATATATTATTTGGAGGCTGTGATTTATATATAAAATGGAGGCTATGCTGTATATATTATTTGGAGACTGTGCTATATATATTATTTGGAGACTGTGCTGTATATATAAAATTGAGGCTTTGCTGTATATATAAAATGGAGGCTGTGCTGTATTTATTATTTGGAGGCTGTGCTGGGCTATATATATATATTTTATCTGGAGACTGTTGCTGTGCTGTATATAGTATTTAGGTGTTGTGCTTTATATATAATATGGAGGCTGTGCTTTGCTGTATATTTAATATGAAGGTTGTGCTTGGCTATATTTATTATTTGGAGGCTGTGCTGGACTGTATATATTATTTGGAGGCTGTTGCTGGGCTGCCACTGCCTCCAAATAATATATACAGCCCAGCAAAGCCTCTAAATATATACAGCCCCGTAGCCTCTATATTATATATACAGTCTAGCAGTTTACATATTATTTACACAGCCCAGCAGCCTCCATATTTTATATATGCAGCCCTGCACAGACTCAATATTATATATACAGACCACCCAGGAACCTCTGTATTATATATCCACAGCCCACAGCTTTTATATTATATTCATGAATCATGGTGCGTTAAAGGGGCCCACGGAGACTGTTTTGCACAGGGCCCACAAAAACCTGGAGCTGGCCCTGAATAGTGGTAACAAAATCTTATCTGGTCAACAAGTGCTGATGTAGGACATTTTTACTTCCTGGCTGAAGTGAAAGTCAGAGAAAGCTGGTCTCTTTTATTGTAGTGATATTCTCTTGATTGACTATCCCATTCACATAGAAAGCAGCAGCACTTTATGTATCCAGCCAGGAGACCAAGTAAGAGGGCAACCATCTTTAAGTCACCACAGAGGGATCACATATGTTGGTTATAGTTCAGGCACTTCAACAGCTATTCATGTTGTCATAGGTTTATTTCATGTGGACTACATAACCAACTGGAATTGAAGGTTGTGTATTGCCATTATGCAGCAAGATGGTCGGCTTTTATATATATATAGATTACACTTGTTTTTGATGAATCAATGAAGACTCTCCATTTCTGCTGGTTATGACTTATCTTTAGATCTTCCATTAAACTGTTGATGTTCTTGCATTCCACAGGACCACCCTTCATGAAGAATTATTGGACAAGATATTTATTATGATTGCTGAACAAAGAAATTAGAATATCATCTGCTAGGAGATTCCACTGCTGTAACCTGGTACCTAAAAGCCCAGCTGTAACCTGGTACCTAAAAGCCCAGCTTTACATTTGGGGAGATCTAAATCTGGTCATTCAGTTTACTTTATGTTACAAGGTGTGGTTCAGTTGAGGTTATTGAGAGAAAGTTTGTGTCGTGAGTAAAAGATGCTTCATAACACCAAGCCCCTCTTCTTCCTCACTTGACTCAACTGAAAATGTTTCTGGCACTTTTGTAACCAGTATTTATTTTGTATGTGGTGCTAGGGATATTGCAGATGGAGTGTTTGGATACTGCAAGATCCACTTCTTCTTCCTTAAACCACTAAAGAGGGAAAAAGAAGCGCAATAGGGTCTTATCATTTATAAGGGTAGGGACTAGATCTGACTAGCCACTCACCTGGGGGGGTTGTGTAGCACACAACCAGCGTCAAGGTATGAGAAAATGGCTGCTGCAAAGCCACACCTCAAACGATCAATGTAGTTAGAAATTACAAAGGATGGACGGTGTTCACAGACCAGCGCTGCACTGCTTATGCATCACTAACGCGGCGGAAATAAAAGCTTTGGTGATGAACATCGTCTGATCCTTTCTGGCATACCAGTGCAGCGCAGGTCTGTGAACACCGTCCATCCTTTGTAATTTCTAACTACTTCTTCTTCCTTGACACTTCTTTCCTAATGGGGTCACCATGCAGATAATGCAGTTGGTAGTGTGATCTGTTGGCTTTCGCCAGGTCATCGCAACTGCAAATGGCTTAGATTGCCTTTTACTATGCAACCACTCATTAAGATGTGATGCACATCCATTGCAGCATATGTGTGGAGCCCAACTCTTGTCCTGATCTCCCATTCTGCAGGCAAAATAAAGGTTGTAGGCTTTCTTTATCACAGTAGTCATGTGTCGCCTTTGTGACACAAAAGTGACTTCTCAGCATGTGTAGTAAAAAAAAGTATTTGCTGTGTTAATTCTGTAATGTCCTTGTGATATGAGGAATTCACAAGGGTAAACTTTAACTGCACTTTATTCTTTTCTTTCATTTTTCTCCATCATATAACATAACACCAAGTCTTCCACCAGAGGAAGATCATTACCATCATTTTGCAGGTATAATTTTGAAATGTGATGAATTTTGAGTTATGAAGTGTCCATTTCGCTCAGCCTTAATCATGCTGCCTTTCTTGCCAGTGTCAGTAACATTGTATTGTGCAGGACTATATGTAGTTGAGGTCTTGTTTATTGGTTTTTGACGCACGACGACAACATCCCCTTTTTTGATGGCACTTGGCTGTGCCCTTTGCCTTCTGTATGCATAACATTTCATAGCCTGTTTATTAGAAGAGTCTGCTGATCGCACAGAGGAGTCACTTGGTAAGGGATGACTGGTCACATCAGGGATACGTATGCACGGAATTCGGATGAACATTAGATGAGCTGGAGTCCGCATTAGTAGTAGAATGTGGCGTATGTGATAATTGTGCATGAATTTGTATAATGACTGTTTCAGCGGAGTGTGCTCCAGACTCGATGCCTTGACTCTTTTCCCCATAGTGCGCATGAAACGTTCTACTATACCAATGGCTTGTGGCCAGCAAGGTGTGATTTTCCTGTGACTGAACCCCAAGTATTCAGAAAATTGTGTAAATACATGATACATGTCCATTGAATGGAGGTCCATTGTCTGGTTTAGCCACTCTTGGAATACCATACGTTGAGAATTAGTCATCCAGTTCTGGTATGACACTAGTAGCAGATGTTGACGATATGAAAGAAATGACAGGGTATCTAGAATATTCATCAATTGTTACTAGAATATACTGGCCATTGGGTAATGGTCCATAAATGTCGACTGCCACTTCCTCCCAGACAGCAGTGGGTAGCGGAGACATTTGTAATGGTTCTATATTTGATGATGGAGTAATTAATTGACAGGTGGAGCAGTGCCTAATCTTCTCTTCCACCAATTGATCCATGTTTGGGAACCACACTTTTTCTCTAAGTAATTTTTTAGTACCAACTATTCCTACATGACCTTCATGTGCTATCTTTATGACTAAGTTACGCAAAGTCTTAGGTACAACTAATTTGGTACCTCGAAGAATGAGGTGTTCTTCAGTGACTGATAATTCATCCGGACACTTGAGAATAGTTTTAACTCCTTCAGATCAATCTCACAATTGGGAAATTTTTCTTTTTGGATTTCATGCCACCTTCGATTTTGTATGATTTGTATTAAGGCACATAGTGTCTTGTCACTCGTTGTTGCATTCACAAAGTGATCAATGGAGAGTGCTTTAGGCACTGCATGAGCTGTAATGAAGAGTATATATTCTTCAATGGAGGAACGCTCAGGTGAGGCATCATTCATAGGATGTCTTGAGAGATAGTCAGCCGGATTGCTGAACTTCCCAGGTTTATGAACAATTTTGTAGTTATAGTCCTGTAGACGTAGACCCCATCTTTCAATGCGTGCAGGCATTTTAGCTCCGGGATTTCCAAAGATCGTAAGGAGTGCTTGATGGTCAGTGACAATGGTGAAGGGAGCTCCATAGAGAAATAAGTGAAATGTTCACATCCCCAGACAACTGCCAAGCTTTCTTTTTCAGGTTGTGAATATTTCTTTTCAGTGCTTGTTAAGCTTTTACTTGCATAAGAAATTATGTGAGGATTTTGATTATTATCCTTATATTGTGCTAAAATAGCACCCAGCCCCATGGGACTGGCATCCACAATTAATTTGGTTCGAAGTGCCGGATCAAAATAAGCCATGGTGGTGGTTGAGCAAAGTTGATTTTTGATTGTTTCAAAAGAGGTCTGACAGTCTTGGGACCATTGAAAAACACAATTTTGCTTTGTAACTTCTTTAATGGACTGCTGATAGTTGAAAAATTTGGAATATATCTAGCACAGTTGCTTGCCATTCCAAGAAAAGAGCGTACTTCACTGGCAGTTTGTGGAATTGAGGCTGTTTTGATGGATTCTGCTTGTGGCAATCCTGCGACCAGGAGGCCACATAGGGAACTGCAGCCAGGTAGGAAGGAAGACAGTTTACACAAACACCCTCACGGACATCCCACACACCACTGGGAGGCAGCACCCAACCCGGAGCCCGGAACTCTAGGCGGGAAGGGGTAGTGGGTTTAGAGGACAGTGGGTGGGACAGCTTGTAGGTCAGACGGTAGAAATAGAGGAAGAAGAGGAGGAAGGGGTCAGTAGGCCGAAGTGAGCCAAGCAGCCAAGACATAGAGTAGGTGGGCTGGGAAGCCAAGACCGAGCTGAAAAGACCAGAGTAGGCCAGAGGGTGCCGAGCACAAAGAAGGAAACACACGTTCTGGAGGAGTGGGGTTGATGGAAATGCAGAATCCAAAGTGCCAGTGAAACCATGGAGAGAAAGCACAGCCATAGCCAGCACCCAGGAGTGTGAGGAAAGAGAGGACCAGCAGCACTGGGTCCTAGGAACACGGCAGTCTTGACCATCTCCCGGCGGAATAGCCTTCCATATTGAAACCAAAGTCACACGGGTCAGGAGAGAGCCTAATGGTGCCTTTGCGGAGAGGACTATTGGAGGCTAGGCTGAGAGCAGAGTGTCGGCTCTGACGGGGACAGACGATTTACCCGGTATCTCCAGATTCACCACGGGGAACTGTAACTTAAACTGTTGTACTGAAAGAACTGCACAGTAAACCCGGTGAACCCTGCTTCTGACTCCCTTGTATGATTATCTGCAAACAGAACTTCATGATACCATTGCTCCCTTGCCTGTGACTAACTTCTTCCAGCAGGACAGCAGAAAGTTCCCACCTGGAGAGCTACAGCCTGTCAGCTCTGTAACTGGCTGAAAGAAGGCTGCAGCAGCAGGAAAGTAAGTGAACTGCACCTATTACAACCCTCCATCATACACTTTAACCATCACTGCCCCGGGGAACCCAGCTCTACCCGTGGAGAGCTATTCCATCTACAGCTGCCTAACATCGTCCCCGGAGGTTCTGCAGCAGCGGTGGTCCCATTACTGACCACACACCGTGGGTGGCGTCACGACAAACAATTATCCCTTGTACATATTTACTTGTGTGGGCCCGGACACGGTCCGGACCAGGACCTCCATGACATCCCCAGCAGCGACCCGGTCCGGTACCAAGTACCCCGTCCCAGTGGGCTCGACATACTTTTTTAGGATAAGATTGTATTCCTTTCGCCGAGAAAATGTGACCATAGAACTCTAATGAACTTCTATCAAATTCCCCTTTTTCTTTGTTTAAAGTGAGTCCAGCAGAGAGCAGGCTTTCAAAGATGTTATACAGAGCACAATTATGTTCAGCTTGAGTTTTACCAAACACCAGTATGTCATCACTGTAATTAAAGGCATTTGGAACGTGTTGAATGACGCTCCTTATCGCATCCTGAAAAATTTCTGCTGCTGAGCAGACTCCAAAAGTCAATCTTTTATATCTTCTGAGGCCCACATGCGTGGAAAATGTTGTTAAGTATCTGGATTCTGGACTCAGTTCTAATTGGTGATAGCCTTTATTGAGGTCGAGCTTTGAAAAGACAGTCACTCCATTTAATAAATGAATGATGTCATCAATTGTGGGTGAGATATGTCTTTCTCTTTGGATAGCGGTGTTGGGTAGGCGCATGTCAACACACAGTCTCACCTGCTCAGGAGTCTTTGGTTTTGGAACTACCACAAGTGGAGAGACCCACGGAGTGGGACCAGTAACCGTTTCAATGACGTCCTCATCCATGAGGAATTGAAGTTCTTTTTCTACCTTCTTTCTCAGGTGAAATGGAATACACCTATGCAGTTTGGCTACTGGACGAACACTGTCATCCACATGAAGATGTACTTGAGAGTCCTTTAATTTCCCCAAACCACTAAATAAGGAGTGAAAACTGTTTACCATGGCCTGTACATCCATATCTGCCGGGTCAGTTACGGTAAGGGCCACGTCACACACACAGATATCTGTGCAGATATTGTTCACAGATCTCTGGTTGAAGTGAAATCATGGACACATTGTTCCATTTGTACACAGCCACAAAATGTTACAATGTGTCCATGATTTCACTGCAACCAGAGATCTGTGAACAATATCTGCACAAATATCTGTGTGTGTGACGTAGGCCTATGAATAATCTGGATGAGACCTAGCTTCAAAGCAGTGTGATAGCTGAGAAGACAGCCTCTCGATCCTTGTAATGTGTGAAAAGTGGTTTTCTGCCTGCTTTCTTTATATCTGATTTCCGTGTCAAATTGTTCCCTTGTAGCTAGAGGTGTTGTATATCCATATGGAACGATTTTAGTATTCTCTTGCTGTAAAACTGGCTTATTTTTCAATTGTTCATATGCAGTGCTGTCTATAATATCCACTGAAGCACCCGTATCTATTGTAAAGGTGATATTGGTGTTGCAGATTGCACCCGTATCTATTGTAAAGGTGATATTGGTGTTGCAGATTGGGAGTGTGATGCAGGGAGACTGTACTGAGCTAGTGGCAGAGGTGGTGAACACTTAGTTTTCTGCCCCAGATATTTCTTCTGTGTCCGGATTTACCATTTTTATATTTGCGGGCTTTGTCAGAGGCAGAGAAGACTTGTAGTGTGCTGACTTGCAGACAGCTGCTAAATTATTCAATTTTCCACGTTTACGGCTTGGCCACACTTAGGCTAGGGTCACACATAAGCCCTTGGTCCGTTTTTGGCTTCAGAATTTGGATTTTTTTTTCTAAGTCCAAAAACGGATAGAAAAAGGAATTAGATGTAATAAACACCCTATCTGTTTTTTTCTACACCTAAAAACATTGCTAGTACGTTTTTGAGCCAAAAACTTTGCTAGCAACGTTTTTGGGGTCTGTTTTTTTTTTTTAAATTTTTTAACATGGATCCGTTTTTTCAAGAATTTTGGTCAAAAAATGACTAAGTCCAAAAACGTTCAGAGGTACAGGAGGCTCAAAAAGCACCCAAAAAAAACAGATTGGTCATGGAAATCACTTACAAAAACGGATTTCTATGTGTGACTCTAGCCTTATCTGAGTTTGACAGACGAGACTCAGAACAAGCTGGAGCAGTGACCCTGAACGGCCTCTCTCTCTCTGTACAGGGAATGCGATGCTGCACAGAAACACAAGCAGCTGTCATTCCCCGTCCAGGGAGAGAAAAGCCGTTCAGGGTCACTGGTCCAGCTTGTTCTGAGTCTCGTCTGTCAAACTCAGATGAGTGTGTCCGAGCCCTTACTGCATGCCTGTCCAATAGCTGGACATTTGTTCAGCTGGTGAGGAAAATCCTGTCCACATCTATAGCATTTCCTCTGTTTCGGGGTTTGCTTGTCTTGTGTACTTTTATGCTTGAGATTATGCACATGTAAATTATCCCCACTCTCCATTGAGGTAGTCTGATGATCTGCTGTTTCTATAGCACGGGCTATTTTGAGTAAATCATGTAGAGAGAGATCCTGCTGCAGAGCTTTGCGCATTATGTTATTGGCTGAGCAGGTGACAATTACTTGAGTTAGAATTTCATCATCTACATCTGTGAATGCACATCCATGTGCCAGCTCTCTCAGCCGGGTGACATAGGTGTCTATGTATTCTTCCGGAAGCTGCTTAGCAATTCTGAACTTGTATCTTTCAGATCTGATGTTTTGTTTGGGGTTGAAGTAGTCAGTGAGAGCTTTGGTGCAATTGCTGTATGTGTCTGTCTCGGCCGCAGGTAATGTGCTGTATACATCATAGACTCCTGTGACTGCTCAATGCAGGAGCATGGCTTTCTTTCTTTTCTCCTCTTTTATGGCCACGGCTTCTAGAAAGTTCTCAAATCTGTTTAGCTATTTTCTCCAGTTATGGGAGAGATTAATAGCATCAGTCAAACTGTGGGAAGGTGTGTAAGTATTCAGCCATGATGGAGTTTCGTAGTGGTGCTGGTGTGTGAAGCAGTAAACAGGGATCAGTACTCATAGCAGCCGGAGGTTATATTCCATCCTCATCGCCAGTTGTAATGTCCTTGTGATATGAGGAATTCACAAGGGTAAACTTTAACTGCACTTTATTATTTTCTTACATTTTTCTCCATCATATAACATAACAGTCTTTCCTCAGCATGCTCCAAAATGAAACTAAACTTAACTTCCTACCCCCTTCTTATCATTATCCATGATCCACCAGACCTAGTGTGGCGCCCCTGCGTCCAGGAGGCCACAAAGGGAACTGCAGCCAGGCAGGTAGGACACTTGTTGCACACCAACACCCTCACAGCCCACATAACCCACGTACAGAAGGTAGCATCCAGCCCTGAGATTGGAGACTCTATGAGATTGAGGAGTGGTGGATTTAGAGGAGTGGGTTGGGCACACCCGTAGTCAGGTGACTTGACGTATATAGGAAAGGGGGAGGAGGAAGGTGTTCAGTAAGCCACAGTGAGCTGAAAAGTAAAGACCAAGAGCAGCAGAGACAGAGAAGCTGAGAAGCACGGCAAGGCCGAGAGAACAGCAGCAGGTTGAGCTAAAGCTGAGCAGGAGAGGGCCACACGTCCTGGAAGAGTGAAAGCATAAGGAGCGCAGAATCTGTACCGAGCCAGTGTGAGCCGGAGGAGAGAGAAAGCCCATCCAGAGCTAGATCTCCAGGAGTGTGAGAGAGCAGAGAGGGACGGTGTAACCCGGGCCCTAGAACTACAGCTAAAGCAACCGACTGCAGGCGGAGTAGCCCTCCTATGATACAGAAAGGAACAGAGAGAAAGGAGCCTGGTAGAGCCTCAGACTTGAGGACTGCTGGAGGCTGGGCTGAAGTAGAGTTTCGGCTCCAGAGGGGACCGTAGTTCACCCGGCATCCCCAAACAACACGACGGGGGGTCTTAATTCCAGATTGAGATCCCTACACAAAGGACAGGCAGCTCAGTGACAAACTAAGGACTCACAGGGGCCCGAGTCATCGCCATACTGTCCAGCGTTTCACACACACACCCGTGGAGACAGAGACCGTAATAGCCCGGAAAGGACACTGCAGACTGTGTGAGGGGTCACAGAGAGAGAGGCCTGGCTGTAGAGCAAAGGGAACCCGGAGAGGGAGAATGTGCCCGTGTATTAAGAACTGTACTTGAACTTTGTAAGAACTGTAAATGAGCTGTAAAGTGACTTGAAGAGCTGAGAGTAAATACGGAAAACCCTGAACTGCTTCCCTTGTGTTTCTACATGAAAGTGATTCTCTCCATACAGGATACAGCCTGTCAGCACCAACAGAGTGGAGAGATCCCTGCAGCGTCTGCCAAGTAAGTGTGCTACACACTCCACAATAGACTTAACCCTTACTGCCCCGGGGAACACAGTTCTACCCACTGGAACTATACCACCTAAGCTGCCATTACATCATCCCCAGAGGTTCTGCAGCAGCGGCGGCCCCCATCACTGGCCACATCAAGTGGGTGGCGACACGACTGACAAATCCCTGTAAATATCCCCTTTTATTGGCGAGCACGGGACCAGGACCACCCGTGGCTTCCCCAGCAGCAGACCGGTCCGGTACCAAGTACCCCCGTTCCAGTGGGCCCGACACTTGTTTTCTTAAAGAGACAGATCTAATTATTGTACATTACAAATTCCAGAATTTGACATAGCTTAAAAAACATAGCAATATGCTAAGAAACTAAGCTAAGAAATCCAAAAACTGTATACCTTACACAAAGAGCATTTCTAAAAGTAGGTGATACAACTGTAATTAAGATTAGGTAATTGGTTCTGAATTAGCCTTCTTTGATTTGTTACCCTATTACTGGAGGCTCAATAGATTGAAGGGGTTATCCAGAATTTCTAAAATAAAAAATTGCCAAAGCACTAACAGGCAAATTGTTTCCACCTGCCTGCCAGTTGCTCCCGACACCATTCACTGCGGTTCATCCCTGCCACAGAGCGGTCACAAACCGCTCCTGCCTGGGACAGCATGGCAGGGTAAACATGGCAGGATAAAATCCAGAGGTGGATTTTCCACTCTGCTCTGTTGAGGAGGCAGGACAGCCAGTCTCCTGTTGATTGACAGCCAGCTCCCGTTACCTCATTGGGGGATCTGGCTGTCAATCAGCATGACGTCAGCTCTGACACTCACTGACAGAGGGGAGAAGCCGCCCCTCCGTTGATGTGATGTCAGCGGAAGCAGCAATGTTGCTGACAGAAGCAATCTCAGAGGGGTATGATGACTTGGCATACTTGCATAATGCTGGGTCCGGCATCCTGGTTCTGTGCTGCTTCCTCCACCCTGCATAGACGCCGGCACACTCACTATCTGGATCCATTAATGGTGTTTCTGGTCCTTTCCTGCTTCTGTGGCCTGCTCTTGCCGCACAGATCCCCAGGGAGCGCTCGCTCCCTACACAGAGCGCTTAATCCGGAAGTGCATCACAACCTATTGCTGAGAGGCACTGGGTACTTAAGGAATCCTTCCCATTAGGGAGTCGTATGAGCAATGTTTCCAGTCAGGTGTCTGAATGTTTGCTAGTTGTCAGGTCCCCTAAACTAGTACCTGCCTTATATACCTCAACCAGTGATCCTGTCTCTATACTAGTCCTATATTCCTGTGCCCTTGTTCTTGAGTCCTTACCTTTCCTGTCTATAGCAGCTGTTCTGCCAACTTCAGCACTGAAGTGTACCTGCCGTCGTGACAGTTCCTGTCGTCCTACCAATCCCTGCCACCTTGCCAGTTCTAGATCTCCTGCAGGTAACTGCCATCCCCCAGTTCCTGCCATTCTGCCAATACCTGTTGACCAGTCTTTTCCTCTGCCATGAAGCCCACACCAGTCAGCCCATCAGTACCAGTCACCCAGCCAGTTCCAGACGTCCAGTCAGAACCAGCTGTCCTGTTGTGCCATCTGTAACCTAGAGTCCGTACCTGTTCAGTTGACCCCTAGAGTCAGCTGCCACAGAGCCAGAGACTGTCCTAGAGTGGTACCTGGTGCACTCCTTTAAACACAAGCCTAACTTCACCATCAGAGGCTCTAGTGAAGATGAAGTAGTCGCTGAGTTACTCCCTTCCAAAGTAAGGATGGTACCATGGCACAGTGTACACCCACTAGCATGACACATACACCCCAGAGAACTACAGGAATTAAGTACTTTGACAGGCAGACCATTATTTCTAATATTCAAGGCTTCCATAATAATATGGTCTAAACTACAGGATTGCCACATACTGTAGCAAATGTGGTGCCAATATGCAAAAAGCAGATATACACTGAGCCTGGAAATGATGGGGCCTGAAAGTTTAACCTCTGCTGTAGTTTAAATCTTTTTCTAAGAGATCCTACCCTGATATCATGTAATAGGTCAATATAAAAAACCTCACAAACAAACATTAATATGCTTGTTATTTTGTATATTTCAATTAGGCAGTTGAGTATCTGTGGTCTGCCAGTACTCCTATTGTTCTCAGTGTTGATGAAGATCTGAATAGAGGTGTGTCTACTATCTTCCATATCCTGATCTTTGCCATTACATTGTGAGTAAACCTGTGAATGACAGCCACACTTCTGCTCCTAATCTTGGGCAATAGTGCTACACCCACATATTTCCAGTGCTGTAAAAGTAGTCATTGTGTAGGAACTCACACACCCTTAATAGGATCAAGTGGAATATGGGATTAATTATTTTTATCTAACCTGCATATCTTCAATAAAGTTGTGATTATCATTATTATACCATTATCAATAATCATTATGACATTATGAACATTACAGTTCATTTATAAATTACAATATAACTAATTGATGTGACGTGTCTTAAACTAAATAGAATACGGTATGTGGAATCCGTATGTAAAAGTTAGTTCCTTTTATCATTAAGGATTTCCTGCTACTTATTTTTTGAATTGTTAATTCTCTGTCACACCAATATTCAGGCCAGCATTGTATACTTATGCCTACTCATTTAGAATTAGTCTAAACTGGAAAATAACTTTAAATAATCTACGATTTCCACTACATTTGAGGTGTGGATTCTAAAAATTATCTATTGTACAATTAAGTAAATAGCACTTTCCATAATAAGTTAGTATATAGTTCTTCATATCACTTAAGGAATCTTCATTTTATAATTTCTTGTAACTTTTTATAATGTATTGTACAATGGATTTAAATTTTCAAATAACTTAGTTTTACAGCAATGGTTTCAGGATACAAACTTAGGCAACATTAGTCATTAGATGGGGTCAATTTAGGCATTATTTTTGGTTCAAAACTAATGCCATATACAATAAATAACCTTGTCCAAACCAAAAATAGGATGCAAGCATCTGGGTGTGAACTCACTGGGATGAGGCACCAATCATTACCTGGAAAAGCGTACCTGAACGACTACCGAGTATTCACTAGAGCCTCAGATGGGGACATTAGGTTTTTGCTGACAGGTGCCCACCAGGTGCAACCCCAGTGGATCTCGGTACCAGGACAGCTGATTCCAGAGGTTACGCTCATATGGACTGACAGTTTCTGGTGTATAGGAGCTGCTGGGGAACTGATGCTTCCAGGCGCAGATGGAATGCTTTCATGGCTGGAACTGGCAGGTGCAGCAGGTATAATGCTTAACCTACAAATTAGTCTAAAAATGATCCCCCACCCTCCCTAAATTAGGATAGGTGGAAGATTTAGACCGAGAAAAATCCAGACTCATAAATAAATGCATATAATTTATTGAAAAAATAGTGTAAATTACAATATAAAATTTACCACGTGACAAACAGGAAACCAGCTGTGTAAACACAACAGAGGAACAGTTCAATAGAGACACAGAAGGACCTGTCAGGCTAGATTCAGAGTAGTTCAATTGGCGCAATCAGTAAATATACTAGGGTTATTCTACTGGTACTCCATATGGCGCAGATGTATAGAGACATTTGATTATTTAGCCATTTGCTGTATCATATGCTGCACAGCGCCATTACCATAATGGTACTATATAATGCTGTTGAACATCTTAATGGCCCCTTTACACCCAGCTACAGGTGACAGGTTTTCCACAGGTAACTTACTGGTTGCAGTGAAATCATGGAGACATAGTTCTATCTTGTTGCTGTGTACAAATGGAACTATGTCTCCATGATTTCACTGCAACCAGTAAGTTACCTGTGGAAAACCTGTCACCTGTAGCTGCGTGTAAAGGGGCCATCAGATTGTGATCTAGATCATATAGCTATAACCTCACAGCATAATAATATAAGTGCACTGACTAAAAACCCATAGGTCTATATAACAAACAAATTCTGTCCACTCATAACGTACAATGTATTTAGGCAGTCTTAGGCTTTTGCCTGATACTCGCACGTACCTTGTGACATGATGGAATAAGACTAATGGGAAGAATCAACCTGCACAGGTCCATAGCCCTCGACTAGGGATGGGCGAGTCTACTCGCTAAGACTCGTTACTCGGCGAGTAGTAAGGGACTCGCAGGACTCGGTACTCTGCGAGTTTCCCAGCGATTACTCGCACAGTAACAAGTCCAATGCAAGTCAATGGCAATCCTAGTTTTGTCAGAGTTTACTTTTTCTCACTTGCTAGACTCGCTATATCACATCGCTATGTAGCTTGAATCTCCCCAAATCGTTTAAACAATCGCACCGCTTCACGGATGCCCGCTGTCAGCAGCGAGTCTGAGCGAGTCTACGAATCCGAGTCCTGTATACTGTATTCGGGACTCGCGAATAGGGTGGAGGCACACTGGCGTTGAACTCTCGCGAGTTTAATGCGAGAAAAACTCGCATTAAACTTGGACCTGTATCTTTCAATGATACAGGTCACATTAATGCGAGTTTCTGGCATTAAACTTGCTTTGCGAGAGCAATCTGAGTGCAATCGCAGCAAGCTGCGATTGCACTGCGATTGCCTCGCGCGAGGGGCCATTAAAAGTATATGGGTGCGAGTCTAGCTCGCACCCACACAGCACACGGTGCGAGAGTCGCAGCCATGTGCTGTCAAAATCACTTGCCCCCCGCAGTCCCCATACAGTTACAATAATGTTTCATTGCTGTGACAGCAGCAGTGAAGCAGTATTGTATGTATAATTTATTATTTTTTGCAAAGTTACACCTATCAGCTTGATTTGACATGTTTTTACCATGTCGGCTGTTCAGCACTGCATTCTGCACTGTGCTACCGAGGGGGTTTTAACCCGGTGAATAAGAGGTTAATGAGACGCTGGTGTCATGACACCATCTGTCCAGGGGTTGTCCTCCCCCCCGGATACATGGTGACATGACATCATGTGTCTGAATGGGTTAATTTTTCTGTAAACCAGGTTCAATTGTATGTCGGGTTTAGAGAAGTGACAGAATAAGCCGTGATTTGTGAGGAGCTGTCCATGGTGCTGAAGCTTCCATTCAGAAATCACCGCCTTATTCTATCACTTCTCTAAACCCGACATACAATTGAACCTGGTTTACAGAATAATTAACCCATTCAGACACATGATGTCATGACACCATGTATCCAGGAGGGCAGTACAACCCCTGGACAGATGGTGTCATGACACCAGCGTCCGATTAACCTCTTATTCACCGGGTTAAAACCCCCTCGGTAGCACAGTGCAGAATGCAGTCCTGAACAGCCGACATGGTAAAAACATGTCAAATCAAGCTGATAAGTGTAACTTTGCAAAAAATAATAAATTATACATACAATACTGCTTCACTGCTGCTGTCACAGCAATAAAACATTATTGTAACTGTATGGGGATAGCAGGAATGCTGTTCCGTGGTCCATCAAGACCATGGACAGCAGAGAAAAAAAACAACACACACACACTCACATCTCACACTCGCACCACATACACTTACATACAGCCAGGCACACTCACCACACGCACCACACTAGGAACACACTAGGACCACACTAGCACTATACTCGCACCAAACTAGCACTGCACTCGCATCACTGTCGTGCATCAATCACGCTCCGTGTTTGATGCACGACAGTGTGCCTCCACCCATACAGAATCTGTTATGTTCCGACAAAGCTTCCGAGACACATCTGCGATTTGTAAATCGCACATTACTCGCTATTACTCGCTTCCCCATTCATTAACATTGGACTCGCTAGACTCGCAACGAGTAGCGAGTCCTGGGCTCAGACTCGCTAGAGTTAAGCGATTCCGAGTAATTTAGGACTCGCCCATCACTACCCTCGACGCGTTTCTCCGCACAAGACGGCTTCGTCAGGATAATGGCACAGCTGGTTCAGGTAGATGCAGCAGGTGTGTCAGCACAACAGGTATGCTGATTCAGCTTTTCTCAATGCATGTCGGGGGTTAATGTTCTTAATTTGGCCAGACATATTGTTCTTTTGTTTGTTATCTCATGTTTGTTTAGTCATTGTTTATTGCCAGACCATGTGGAGCCTTCATTGTTCTGAGTTTGTATAATGCTAATTTAATGTAAATCATCTCATCTCCTCTGTCTACATCACCCAGAAGATAATTATGCAGACATCGGATTGAAATGCATTGCCAACCAATAGGAAAACAGCCTTATCCCACCAATCCTGGAAGAACACAATATACCCTGAGGTGTAGGCTTTAAAGATGTGCTGGAAGAGAAAGGCGCAAATAGGGTTTTATCTGTGGCAAGTTATAGTGAGGTTGATGATCAGAGACTCTTTTCTATGGGTTGTGAAAGCCATAACCAAGCAAAGAATCATGTACCCCCAACCGCTGCAGCCACCAGGAGATGAAAAGAAAATAGAAGCTAGAATGGTGTATATTCCACACTGTCTGAAGGCAAAGATTTAGATCAAGTAAAAATGAAAGTGATTTATTATGTTATGTGTTTCAGGGCTTAAACAGATTGGTGAGGGGATTTTATCTGAAGAAGGAGTGAGTTTAACCCCTTAAGGACCGAGTCACTTTGCAGCTTAATGACCAGACCATTTTTTGTAATTCTGACCACTCTCCCTTTATGAGGTAATAACTCTGGAACGCTTCAACGGATCCTAGCAATTCTGAGATTGTTTTTTCGTGACATATTGGGCTTCATGTTAGTAGTAAATTTAGGTCGATAATTTTTGTGTTTATTTGTGAAAAAATCAAAAATTTGGCGAAAATTTAGAAAATTTTGCAATTTTCAAATTTTTTTAATTTTATTCTGTTAAACCAGAGAGTTATGTGACACAAAATAGTTAATAAATCACATTTCCCACATGTCTACTTTACATCAGCACAATTTTGGCAAAAAATTTTTTTGGGGTAGGAAGTAATAAGGTTTCAAAGTTCAACAGCAATTTCTCATTTTTCCAGCAAAATTTAAAAAAAACTTTTTTTTAGCTATCACATCACATTTGAAGTCCCGTTGAGGGGTGTACATGACAGAAAACACCCAAAAGTGACACCATTCAAAGAACTGCACCCCTCAAGCTACTCAAAACTACATTCAAGAAGATTATTAACCCTTCAGGTGCTTCACAGGAACTAAAGCCACACGGAAGGAAAAAATGGGCATTTTAATTTTCCCAACAAAAATGTTCTTTTAGCCTCAATTCTTTCATTTTCACATGGGCAACAGGATAAAATGGAGCATATAATTTGTTGGGCAATTGTTCCTGAGTACACCAATACCTTATATGTGGTCATAAACCACTGTTTGGACGCACGGCAGGGCTCAAAAGGGAAGGAGCGAATTTGACTTTTGGAGCTAATTTTCCATTCAAAAAGTCAAATTGCGCTCCTTCCCTTTTGAGCCCTGCCGTGCGCCCAGTGGTTTATGACCACATATAAGGTATCGGTGCACTCAGGAGAAATTGCCCAACAATTTTTAGGATTCGATTTTATCATTTTCCCCATGTGAAAATGAAAAAAGTTAGGCTAAAAGAAACTTTTTGTGAAAAAAAAGTACTTTTTCATTTTTACGGATGAATTTGTGAAGCACCTGGGGGTTAAATATGCTCATCACCCATCTAGATAAGTTCCCTGGGGGCTCTAGTTTCCAAAATGGGGTCACTTGTGGGGGAGCTCCAATGTTTAGGCACACAGGGGCTCTCCAAACGCGACATGGTGTCTGCTAACAATTTGAGCTGATTTTTCAGTCAAATTGTTAGCGGACACCATGTCGCGTTTGGAGAGCCCCTGTGTGCCTAAATATTAGGGCTCCCCCACAAGTGACCCCATTTTGGAAACTAGACCCCCCAGGGAACATATCTAGATGGGTCGGGAGCACTTTGAACCCCCAGATGTTTCACAAATTGATCCGTAATATGAAAAAGTACTTTTTTTCCCCACAAATTGTTTCTTTTTTCATTTTACGGATTAATTTGTGAAGCACCTGGGGGTTCAAAATGCTCACCACCCATGTAGATATGTTCCCTGGGGGGTCTAGTTTCCAAAATGGGGTCACTTGTGGGGAAGCTCCAATATTTAGGCACACAGGGGCTCTCCAAGCGCGACATGGTGTCCGCAAACAATTTGAGCTGATTTTTCAGTCAAATTGTTAGTGGACACCATGTTGCGTTTGGAGAGCTCCTGTGTGCCTAAACATTGGGGCTCCCTCACAAGTGACCCCATTTTGGAAACTAGACCCCCCACGGAACTTATCTAGATGCAGAGAGAACACTTTGAACCCCAAGGTGCTTCCCAAATTGATCCGTAAAAATGAAAAAGTACTTTTTTCTCCACAAATTGTTTCTTTTTACAGATCAATTTGTGAACCACCTGGGGTTCAAAGTGTTCACTATGCATCTAGATACGCTCCTTGGGTGTCTAGTTTCCAAAATGGGGTCACTTGTTGGGGAGCTGCAATGTTTAGGCACACAGGGGCTCTCCATACGCAACATGGTGTCCGCTAACAATTGGAATTATAAGTGGACACCATGTCGCATATAAAGAGCCCCTGTGTGCCTAAACATTGAATCTCCCCCACAAGTGACCCCATTTTGGAAACTAAACCCCCCAAGGAATGTATCTAGATGCATAGTGAGCACTTTGAAGCCCCAAGTGCTTCACAAATTGATCTGTAAAAATGAAAAAAGAAAATTTTTGTGAAAAAAAAAGTACTTATTTCTTATTACGGATCAATTTGTGATGCACCTGGGGGATCAAAGTGCTCACTATGCATCTAGATAAGTTCCCTGGGGGGTCTTGTTTCCAAAATGGGGTCACTTGTGCGGGAGCTTCAATGTTTAGGCACACAGAGGCTCTCCATACGCAACATGGTGTCCGCTAACAATTGGAATTATTAGTGGACACCATGTCGCATATAAAGAGCCCCTGTGTGCCTAAACATTGGAGCTCCCCCACAAGTGACCCCATTTTGGAAACAAGACCACCCAGGGAACTTATCTAGATGCATAGTGAGCACTTTGAACCCCCAGGTGCTTCACAAATTGATCCGTAAAAATGAAAAATTACTTTTTTTTCCCACAAAAAATCTTTCTTTTTCCCTTTTACGGACTAATTTGTGAAGCACATGTGTGTTCAAAGTGCTCACTATGTATCTAGATATGTTCCTGGGGGGTCTAGTTTCGAAAATGGGGTCACTTGTGGGGGAGCTCCAATGTTCAGGCACACAGGGAGGGGCTCTCCATATGCAACATGGTTTCCGCTAACAATTGGAGCTAATTTTCCATTGAAATTGTTAGCGGACACCATGTCGCATATGGAGAACCCGTGTGCCACCAGCACAAGGGCAACTAGTAGTGTTGGGGTACAACACCAAAAAATGCCGCCTCTTATGAATGCGCTATTTTCTTGGGTAGCTGTGGGTTGCAATTTGCAGCGTGGGGGGCCCACAACATTTGGGTCTCTCCACGCTGAGGATTCTAGTCCGCCAGCTGCCAAGTTGTATCTGGCTGGGTACCAAAAATACAGCAAAGGCCTTTTTTTTTTAATTTCTAGAACTAATTCTAGATAAAAAATGACGTGGGGCTCCACCATATTTTTGGTCCAGCCAGATACAACTTGGCAGCTACAGACTGCCAGCAAACCCCAGCTGCCTCGTACCTTGCTACAACCAAAAATACAGCAAATCCCATTTTTTTTCTAGAACTAATTCTAGAAAGAAAAAAATGACGTGGGGCTCCACCATATTTTTGGTCCAGCCAGGTACAACTTGGCAGCTACGGACTGCCACCAACCCCCAGTTGCCTCGTTGTACCTGGCTGGCAACGAAAAATACAGCGAAGCCCATTTTTTTTAATTTCTAGAACTAATTCTAGAAAAAAAAATGACCTGGGGCTCCGCCATATTTTTGGCTCAGCCAGGTACAACTAGGCAGCTGGGGGCTGGAATCCTCAGCATGGAAAGACCCAAGCGTTCTGGGCCCCCCATGCTGCGAATTGCAGCCTGCAGCCACCCCAGAAAAAGGCGCATTCATTGAAGCACCATTTTCTGGCGCTGTACCCAGACTCTTCCAGTTGCCCTGGTGCCGGTGACAAACTGGGTAATAAAGGGGTTAATGCCAGCTTTTTTATTCGCAGCTGGCACTAAGCCCGAGATTCACAATGTAGGGGCAATGTTAGACCCGGCCATTAGGAATCTCTAGTAAATAGTCAAAAAATACACCACACAGAGAAAAATCTTATTAGAAAAAAAACACAAACAAATTTCGGACTCCATCTTTATTATAAAAAGATCCGACGTAGTCCACAACAAAGGTCCCACGACGCTCGATCGTTTCCGACGTAGTCCACAATGAAGGTCCCACAACGCTCAATCGCCTCTGCTACATCCAGAGACTGCAGCAAAGGAATCAAGTGTCCTCTTGTTGCAGTCTCTGGTGTCATAATGATAATGCACTGTATGGCAGATCATTGCCATACAGTGCAGCATCACTGTGCAAACCCAAGTCTCAGAGATCACATGATCTCAGAGGCTTGGGTTAGGTGACCTGACGTTGCAGTGAAGTGATCTGACAGCCCCATAATGGATCACTGTGCCAGGACTGTCAGATTAGTTCACTGCAGCATGATCCCCCTGCATCCACACAGTGGATCACTGCTCCTGATCCCCCTGCATGGGGATTGAGCTGCAGAAAGCAATCTGACAGCTCGGGCGCAGTGGTCTGAAAGCCCGGATCACTGTGCAGTGGATCACTGCGCCCGAGCTGTCAGATCGCTTTCTTCAGCTCAATCCCCATGCAGGGGGATTCCCCTGCATGGAGAACAAGCTGCAGAATGCGATCTGACAACTTGGGCGGTGTGATCCACTGGATCACTGTGCCCGAGCTGTCAGATCGCTTTCTGCAGCTCAATCCACATGCAGGGGAATCCCCCTGCATGGGGATCTAGATGTAGAAAGTGATCTGACAGCTTGGGTGCAGTGATCCACTGGATCACTGCGCCCAAGCTGTCAGATCGCTTTCTGCAGCTCAATCCCATGCAGGGGAATCCCCCTGCATGGGGATCAAGATGTAGAAAGCGATCTGACAACTTGGGCACAGTGATCTACTGGATCACTGCACCTGAGCTGTCAGATCTCTTTCTGCAGTTCGATCCCCATGCAGGGGGATGGAGGATCAGGGATCCCCATGCAGGGGGATGGGGGATCAGGGATCCCCATGCAGGCGGATGGGCAATCAGGGATCCCCCTGCAGGGGGATGGGGGATGCAGGGGGGATGAGGGATCCCCATGCAGGTGGATGAGGGATCAGGGATCCCCCTGCAGGGGGATGGGGATCAGGGATCCCCATGCAAGGGGATCAGGGATTCCTATGCAGGGGGATGGGGGTCAGGGATCCCCATGCAGGGGGATGGGGGATCAGGGATTCCCCTGCAGGGGGATGGGGGATCAGGGATCCCCTTGCAGGGGGATGGGGGATCAGGGATCCCCCTGCAGGGGGAAGGGGAATCAGGGATCCCCATGCAGGGGGATGGGGGATCAGGGATCCCCCTGCAGGGGGATGGGGGATCAGGGCTCCCCCTGCAGGGGGATGGGGGATCAGGGATCCCCCTGCAGGGGAACATGCAGGGGGTCTTACCGGACGTCGGGTCCGGAAGGATGAGATGGCGGGCGGCGGTGAGAGCGGCGGTGAGTGGAGGCGACAGCAGGAGGAGGCAAGCGGGAGGCGGCGGCAGCGGCACCGTCGACGGCAGGAGGAGGTGAGCTGGAGTAAGCGGCGGGAAGAGGTGATCACCGGGTTGGTGATCACCTCCTCCCGCCGGTCACCAGCAGTGGTGGGGAGCCCAGACACAACAGGGGACAGCGGGGGACCCGGGACAGGGCGGGGGCAAGAGGGATGAAGGGAGGGGGAGGGGCGGACATAGCAGAGGGCAGGGGGGATGAGCGTGGGGGGCCCAGACACTGCTGGGGACAGGGGGATGAGCGGGGGGGCCGGACACAGCGGGCACAAGAGGGATGAGTGTGGGGGGGGTGGACACAGCAGGGGACAGGGGGATGAGTTGGGGTGCCAGACACAGCGGGGGTCAAGGGGAATGAGCGGGGGGGATGCGGACACAGGGGGAGAGGGCGGAGGAGACCGGGAGGCAGGAGAGCGGGCACAGCAGTGGCCAGTGGGCACAAGCAGGGGATGATTGAAGGAGCCGGGCACAGCTGACAGCCCGGCTCCTGCAGAGCTCATGCAGGGAAGTGCTGACATTCAGCATTTCCCTGTGCGATCATGATGTGATCGGTAAGTCAGATTGACTGACCGACACATCGCTCTGAGTGTGGGGACCACTAAAAAGGGTCCCCACACCTCTGCCCCTGACCCTTAGCTGTCACTGACAGCTGTTAGCATTGAGCTGTCACTGTTTGTTTACAAGCAGTGACAGTTCAAAGCCATGACGAGTTTAGCCGTCATGATGCGGGAACTGACATTTTTCATGACGGCTAAACTCGTCATTGGTCGTAATGGGGTTAATCTCTGTAACATGTAACAGAGTAGATCACTTTCATTTTTACTGGATCTGGATCTTTGCCTCTGGACAGTGCGGCATATACACTATCGTATCCTCTGTTTTATTTTCCTCTGAAGTGTAGCTTGGGATATAAAAAGGTCTTTCTGCAGGGGTTCTATATGCTTTGTGGGCTCAGTCTAGAGACATTGGCCCTGAGTAGAGGATCACATCACATCTATATTTGTTACATGGCTTCAATCTATGGGCCACGGTCCCGATTTGAGGACCATAACTTTAGCCTAGGAATTTTGGTTCAGGCTGCGAGGATAACATCATGTTTCATACTCTGCATGGCTTCAATCTAGGAGCTTTGGGTCCAATTGTCGGAGCACTAAAACTGTATTATTTTTTTCAGGAGCTTAGCCAGAGGATTTGGCTAGAATATCAGAGACTATTTATGGAAGCTTTCCCAGTTGGGACAATGCTGTCACCTGGCTACAGACTTTGATGAGCTTGGTTAGCTTTCTAAGATTTCCGCTATTTCTTCTTAATGGGTGCCCGCAGTGTGCTGCTGGATTGGAATCTTCATGCCTTCGGGACTCCCAGGGCCAAATACTCAAATCCCTGGTGAGTCAACGGAAGGGTAAGACTCTATTCCCTCTTATATTGTGTGTTTTGTTCGGTATACGTTATATGCCTTTTACTGTTGGGAATCCATGACGAGAGCACCCTCTGACCCTAGTGTCTCCACAATTAGTAGCAGCAATGGGATACTACTCAGCCTGGTTCATCCAGGGGAGCTGCAGGAGACTGGTGTTTGTGGATACAGTCCAAGGGCTCAATAACCAGGGAGGCATATACGCATACCCAGCAGGCCATAGGTGAGGCATACAGGTTTCGGATGTTGCCAGTTCTAATCCCACTAGCCCAGCCATGGGACAAGGACTGGAGTGGAGATATGACCTCAGCAGTAAATGGCTACTACAGTAGCTGTGTCAGATTTGATAGATTGAATACAGGAACAATGACACTCAGTCAGAATTGATCAATGAATTTGGTCGCTGGGATGCACAGAATGATGTGGAGGATGATGAGGACCACGCCGAGATATACCCAGAGGTTGTAAGCTGTGTGCCACATCATGGATCCAATGACAGTCTGGAGTCAACCTAGTCCCAAGCAGCCCGAGTCAAGGAGTTGTTGGCCACATTGGGGCCCAAAGCCTCAAGAGAAGACAGGGCTTGTGTTCTGGGATTTGTTTTGGGAATTCCAGCTAACCTACTGCTAGCACCAGCTGCTTAAGTAGGATTATCTGCTACCCAGGAGAAGCCCCACCAGGACAAAGGCTTACACACAGGGCCTGTGACTTGTCCAATCAACAACGCTGTTATACGCGTGGGTGCCTTAGACATATGGATAAAGATTGTCTCCAAAGCCTGGGTCCCATGCCTGGAGCCCTTCTGCCAGCCGAGCTGGTCAAAGTTGATGACATACTTGGCCAGAGACTACGAGACACCAATTATGCCATCACTCTAGTAAACCCAGATATTGTTCCCCCAGAAGACCATTTACCAGTTTGCCAAGTAAACATTTCCCTGGCTGAGGGTCAGTGCTTGGACATCCCTCTGGCATGTGTGCATTTGGACTGGGGGACCGACCAGGGAGAAGGCAAAGTGAAGCTTATGGACAGCCTCCCACACCTGTTATTTGGGAGACAGAGCAGGAAGAGATTGAGGTGGAGCTTGTGGACAGCATCCCCACACCTGTTATTTTGAGGACTGAACAGGAAGAGGTTGATGTGGGGCTTCTGGACAGCTTCTGTATACCTGTTATTTTGGGAACCAACAAGGGAGGGCTTGAAGTAGGGCTCATGAATGGCTCACCACACCAGTTATGTTGCAAAAAGACCTGGGACATGGACTTTCCAGCCAGTTTGTCACAGCCACGATGCACATCCAAGTCAGGCATCTCCCAGATGTGAATCCTTCTACCATCTTTACCACGGATAACTCACATTCCCAGCCTCCATCATCCTTATCTGAGCCAACAACTGTGAGTAAACCTAACCGGACTGTGGCCATTGAGTGGGGGGAATTTGATAGTTAGAGTTTATGGATGCCCAACTCATTGACCCCACCTTAGTACTTGTCTGCAATATGTCTGCCCAACCTGGAGGAGGTAATCAGGGGGAGATGTTTTAAACAAGAGCCTCTGTTGCTGACCTCACCACAAAAAAGGACAATGTCGCTAAGAGGAGAAGGATGATCAGAGGACTATCATGTCTGGCCACCCTGTAAACAGCAAACCTAGCCAAGATTCAGCAATTTTCAGGGCTAATTAAGAAGGGGGAGGAATGTGATGACTCAGCTTTTCTCAATGCATGTCAGGGGTTAATGTTCTTAATTTGGCCAAATGTATTGGTATTTTGTTTGTTATCCCATATTTGCTAAGTCATCGTTTATTGCCAGACTATGCAGAGAGTTCATTGTTCTGAGTTTGTGTGTTGCTAATTTAATGTAAATCACCTCATCCCCTCTGTCTACATGACCCAGAGGAGAATTATGCAGATATCAGATTGCAATGCCAACCAATAGGAAAACAGTCTTATCCCATCAATCCTGGAAGAACACAATATACCCTGAGGTGTAGGCTTGGGATATAAAAAGGACTTTCTTCAGTCACCAGGGGTTCTATATACTTTGTGGCCTAAATCTAGGGACTTTGGCCCCGATTAGAGGATAACATTGCGTCTATATAATCTACATGGCTTCAATCTAGGGGCTATGTTCTCGATTGGAGGACCATAACCTCAGCCTAGGAATTTCAATTCCGGCTGTAAGGATAATATCGTGTTTCATACTCTGCATGGCCTCAATATAGGAGCTTCAGGTCTGATTGGAGGAGCACTAAAACTGGATTATTTTCTGCAGGAGCACAGCCTAGGATTTAGCTGGAACATTAGAGACTATTTATGGAAGATTGGGACAATGATGTTCCCTGGCTACAGTTTTTGCTATGCTTGGTTAACTTCCTAAGCTTGCTGCTATTCCTTTCTTGGTGGGTGCATGCCAAAAGCGGGGTGCTGCTGGATTGGAATAGTTGGTCCTGGAAGTCCCCTTTATTGTCTGAGTAGTGTTCTGCCCATGGTTAAGGAATTTGGGCGTCCAGTGGGGATGAGCCCTGGTCAATGCAGTCTTTTTAAAAGCAGCTGGGCCGGTGACAAGAGCACTGACTTACCCCGTGTTTCCACAACAGGTACACGTTGTCTACTAGGACAGAGAAACAGGTTAGCAGTGACTGGTACTGAATATACAGACACAGGAACGGAAACAGGAGACAGGAAAAGGGACCTGAGAACTATCTACCTGTTTCTAGGGCATAAACTGCCTTGCTCAGGCACGACCCAAAGGGGGTAAAGTGCCTAACATACTCTGTGCTTCTCAGCCTTAGGTTGAGATAAACGTATGGGTAGAGCATGTTAGTCCTTTAAGAAAAGGGGGAATGTTGCGCATACAGCCTTAGCACATACCCAGAAGACCTGCAAAACAGATGCCGGGCCTGAGGGCAGGATGGAAAGATATCACTGAACTGCCAGAGAGGTGAATACGCCTCGGTGGCTGGTCTCTCTGCTGTGGAAATGCTGCAGCAACAAGCGCTACAGTTCTCCCTCCTTATGTCCCCTCTTTTCCAGGCCTGAAAGGAATCTCTTAAGGAGAAGAGGGACATTAATGTTGTTCTTACTCTCCCATGACCTCTTCTCAGGACCAAAACCATTCCAATGAACCAGAAAGAAGGCCCTACATCCTCTCTTTTTCACGGCAAGGATGTTCTCTACCTCAAAGACATCATCGGCAATGACTGGAGGAGGCAGGGTACCAGAGTTCTTAAAGTTGCGGTTCATGATGACTGGCTTGAAGAGAAACACATGGAAGGAGTTAGGAATGTCCTGGGAGGCCAGAAGCTTTAGTTTGTAGGAGACGTCATTGATTCTCTAAAGCACCTTGAAGGGCCCATGAAGTGAGCACCCAACCTGTAGGAAGGCATCTTGAGGCGGATATTTATAAAAGAGAGCCATTCTTTGTCTGCCAGGCTAGAAAGAATCAGGTTCCAGGCATCTCTTATCCACATGTCTTTTCATCTGCTCCACAGACATCTTAGTCTCTGCCCAAATCTTGGAGAAATTCTTGGCGAGAGCATCTGTTGCAGGGTTGCCAGAGTTGATGGCCACAGGAGATGGGATTTTGGACTGCTGTTCATAGACAATGAAGAACGGAGAGTTAGGCTAGAGACACATAGGGCGAGATACACCCAAGATGCTCAAACGAATCTCACATTCCTCATCCAGTCTCTGGACAGAAGTGTGTCAGCTGCATAGAAGCTCCTGACCAGAGAGCTGTTGGCTATGTCAGGTGAGGGATGCGAGACTTGCAAGAGATATGCTTTTCACCCTGTGTATCTCCAGCCTTAATAGAGAACACATTTACATGAATGTTATAGGAGAAATCTACCCAGAGCATCAGCTTGTCCAATCGCTGTGGTGTCCATTAATGAACTACCGCAGAAACTCCATCAAGATCTCATTGACCCGTTCCACCTGGCCATTGGACTGCGGGTGGTAGGCTAATGAGAAGTCAAGGGTAACATCCAATAGCTTACAGGTGGGTTTGAGATGTGATCTGGACACCTTTATCAGATCCAATATGGAGCGGCAGATCAGAGACTGAAGATGTGTTGCATTAAGTGTTCTCCCAGCAACCTGAGGACACAAGCAGATCTGTGAAGAAGTCTATTGGAGTATGCTACCAAAGAGTGGATGGTACTGGTAAGGGAAGCAGACGACCAGCGAAAGCTTCTCAGGAGTTTTGTTTCAGGCACAGGAAAGACAAGAAAGTCCACACCATCCACCATCCACCGGCTCCAGTATGCTGAGAAATGAGAAGAGTCATCTTTTTTTCTGACTAGTATGCCAGCCAACATAGAGGAATGGCCCACTGCAACACATTCTTTCTGTCTGTTTCAACTATGAACATCTTACTGGGTATCATCTGGTATAACTTAACCAATGCTACAGTGAACATCTTGATGGCTTAAAGATGTGCTGAGGCTCCTCTCCTGGTCAACTGACTGAAAGAATCAGGAGAGTGCATCCGCCATGACATTCTTTTTGGCCATCTGAAAATGAAGGATTAAATCGAATCGGGTGAAGAATAGCGACCATCTGGTTTGACGTAGCTTCAGTCTCTGGGCCAACAGTAGGTAAGCTTGATTCTTGTGGTCAGTTTACATGATAATAATGGGATGCACAGTGTGGCACCCCAGGGGTTAATGTGCCACAGTAACATCACACGGGTTCCCTCCCCACAACACACTGACCTATACTAGCACATCTGGGCCAGGAGGGAGAGCTCAACCAGCTCCCTTATATACTCCAGGTCAAGAGGAAGTAGTCAGTTCAGTTCAGAGAAGAAGTTAAGTCTAGAGGAGAGCTCTAGAGAGAGTCCAGTTCCTGGGAGAACTGAGGAAGGCTCTAGTGTAAAGGAGCAGTGCCAGGCTTCTCTACAGCCCGCTCATCAATTCCAGGCCTAGCCATGGTCTGAGGAGAGGAGAATCAAAGACAGAGAAACACATCTGGGAGCTTGAGTGCCATCACCACTCGCCCCAGAGGAGCGCACAGAACGGACACCGGATCTGAGACTGTGACTGACACACACAGCACAGTAAATCCAGGAATGGTGAAGTTTCTAGACCACCACAGTACCAGAGCAAAGCAACACGACAGGGTTAGCACCACACAGAAGACTCAAGTTGCCTAGCCAAGGGGTACCAGAAGGGAGAGAGAGAGTGAGACAGTGCCAGCAGCTCAGCTAGAATCAGCCGCAGGGCCACACACACACAGCGCAGCACGAGGAAGCTGAGGACCCGGACAGGGTGGGAACAACCCAGCCCCAAGTACAGACTCGGTGGACAATCTGCTACAACATCTGCAGTAAAGCTTTGGAAAACTACAGAAATGTGAGTGTGTGTTCCTTCAACCCGTCTCCACTATCCATCCCTTATTACACATTCACCATAGACTATAACAACCACTGCCCCGGGGAATCTGACTCTACCTACCGAGAGCAGTTCCATCTAAGCTGCCTAACATCATCCCCGGAGGTTCTGCAGTAGCGGTGGTCCCAATACTGACCACACACCGTGGGTGGAGTCACAACAAACTCTAATCCCCTGTAAATAATCCCCTTTTACTTGCCAGGGCCCGGGACACGGTCCAGACCAGGCCCTCCATGACATCCCCCAGCAGCAACCCGGTCCAGTACTGAGTACCCCGTCCTAATGGGCTCGACAACAGCACCCTCCAAAAGATATTGCTACAACTCCAGTGCCATCTTGATCACCAATAATTCTCTGTCGCTAATCAATTAGTAGAGTTCACATGCAGAGAAGGCCTTAGAAAAGAAGCCGCAGGTCACCATCTAATCGGTAGCACCAACCCAAAAAATAAAGACATCCACTTCCACGAAGAACTGCTTGTTGAGCCCCAAATTAAGCAGCACAGAAGCCGAAGAGAAAACCTTCTTGAGGGCTACAAAAGCACTCTCTGCTTCTGGAGTCAACAACTTAGAATATGCCAGCATGGTGGCTCAGTGGTTAGCACTGCAGCCTTGAAGTGCTGGGGTCCTGGTTTTAAATTCCACCAAGGACAACATCTGCAAGGAGTTCTCCATGTGTTTGTGTGGGTTTCCTCTGGGCACTCTGGTTTCCTCCCACTTTTCAAACACATACTGATAGGATGTTTGGATTGTGAGGCCCAATGGGGACAGTATTACTAACGTATGTAAAATTTTATGGAATTAATAGTGCTATATAAATTAATACATTATTACATGCCCACTTGTGAGTTAAAGCTATGATGAGAAGGAAATAGGAAGAGAAGTGCGGAATGAACTGCCTGTATTAGTTTTCAAAGCTTAAGAACTTGCTGAACCGCCTTGACTCCGTCAGGAGGGGAACATTTGAGAATGGCAACACCTTCTTCGAATTTTTAGACTGGTGTCAGAGATTATGTAGATCGGGAAGGAAGGGAGGTTTGTTGAAAGAGACACTTCTTGAACTTGGCATAGAGGTGATTCTCGTTCAGTCTCTGCAGAACTTGACAAGTATTTCTCCTGCGTGTAGGCAGCTCAGGGAAGACCACTAGGATGTTGTTCAGTACAAGACCATGCATGATTAGAGAAGTTCACGGAAGATAATATCTTCATACATTTCTGGAAGACCGCAGCAGAATTGCTAAGCACAAATGGCATTACCTCATACTTGTAGTGACAGTCACGGTGACATCACCAGAGCATCTCTGGAACAAGATGGAGGCACCACGGTGGTCTACTATGTAGAAGATTCTGGAACCTTAGAGATGGTCAAACAACTGGTATGATCAGGACCATGGCAACAGGCGATACAATACCATTCTTAAGAATGGGGCCTTTTTTAGTATCCTGGTACCCTTTCTACTGCTGCTGTGGACTGTGCATAATATTAGCTTCGATAGCAAGTGAAGAGAACAGTACTCCAATTGTCTGAGGGACCCTAAATGTGCTTGTTTCATGAGGAGAAGACACCTTTTTTTTATAAGCAAAATAGTAAGTTTATCCTATACAGTGAACTACCCCCACTTTGACATTAAGAGACAGATAGCATTTGTTGAGGGGGAAGTGTTGGTATTAATTAATATGATATATCAATTATACAATATTTTTTGCTTTATAAGACGCAACTGATCATAAAACGCACCCCAAATTTGGTGAAGGAAAATAGATTTTTTAAAATTTTCTAAATAGGGTCTGTCTTATAATGCCAGGGTCCGTCTTACAATCAGTATATATGTCCCCCATCCTGGTACATGGTGCCCCATCCTGGTATCTATATCTTCCATACTTTTACAAGGCCACCCCCATGCTGGATATGGACCCCAGTGATGGTACATAGCTCCCCTATCCTGCATATAGCCTCCAGTAATTGTAAATAGCCCCCCATCCTGCATAAGGCTCCCAGTGATGGTACATAGCCCCCATCCTGCATATGGCTCCCAGTGATGGTACTTAGCCCCCCATCCTGCATATGGCTCCCAATGATGGTACACATAGCCCCCATCCTGGATTTTGCCCTTGTGATGGCACACACAACAGCTCCATCCTGTATTTGGCCCCCAGTGATGACACACATAGCAACACCATCCTGCATATGGCCCCCAGTGATGGCACACAGAGCCCCCCATCCTGGCTATGGCACTCAGTTATGGTACATAGCCATGCCACCTTGGATATGGCCCCCTCCTGAATTCACCACCTCAGCTTGGATATAGTCCCCCATCCTGCATTCACCCCGCTCCTGCACTCACCCCCCCCATCTTAGATATGGCCCTTGTTCTGAACTCACCCCCTCCATTACCCAGTCACTGATTATGTCTCCATGCTGGCATGCACCCGGTAAAATAATAAAAAGCTGATTTCAGCTGATTACTTAACCTGCTGTGGGCCCGGTCACGTGCTCGAATACCGAACAGCACAGAGGATGAAAGCAGCGAGATGTGAGCACCAAGCGCCAGAGGGTTATCAGCTGTAATCAGCTGTTTATTATTTTACCGGGTGCTCGCCAGCATGGTGACATAATGAGTGACAGGGTCATGGAGGGGGTGAGTTCACAAAGGGGTCTTATCTAAGGTGGGGGAAGGTATTCAGGAAGAGGGTGAGTGCAGGAAGGGGGGCTATATACAAGGCGGGGGGATGAGTGCAGGATGGGAGGTGATAGAGGCTCACACAATATGCAACGCTCTCCATGTCCATCTCCCAGCGCAAATTCAGCACTAAGAGGTGGACAGCGGGAGTGCAGTGCATATTAAATGAGTATAATGAGCGGGGGTCATGTGACCTCCCGCTCTCTCTGCAGCCGTGCCAGCCTCCTCCAGCCCCCAGACACCACTCCAGTGCTGTCCCCCTCTCAGTATATTCGGATTATAAAACACACACCCCACTTTCCCTAAAATTTGGGAAAACAAAGCGCATTTTATAATCCGAAAAATTTGGTACCTTTCTCTTTACATATACAGCTGTGCTCAAAGTTTATATACCCTGACAGATTGTGTGCATACATGTATGTATGTATGTGTTTACAGATATGTACATATGTGTAAATCAGACACAATGCATATCTGCATTATTATTCTAATAAGGGTTTAACATGTGTCTACATTTTCATATATGTACGACATGTAGGATGGAAAATTGCAGCTAGCATCACTGACCACCTGACATGCTGGCATAGCACTTTTTGCCAGTACATACACTGTGGTCAATACGCACCTAGGTAATCCACAATAGTAAAGGAGGTTTTCAAAGTGATTCGCCTTGTATTCATGCATTTTCTGATAATTCAGAAGATGAAGAAGTCAATGAATATAGTGGTGTACGCACAGATAATCAAAGATGGCTCCTTTACCAGGGCCATCCAGTCGGCATACAATACTAGCCACCAATCGCCATAGATAGGGCGTGGAAAACACAACGCACAGGCACGCCTATGGCCTTGGTTGCGCAACCAGTGAAATAGCAAACAACATCGTTGTTGCGGCGTCACACTGCACGATCATGCCACATCGCTTATGCAACATTGCCCGGTTTAAATGCGTGAACTTAAACCTGGCGATGTTGCTCCAGCGATTTATTGCAGTCGAAATATATAAAGAAAGGAGGCACTCACCCATATGTAAAGTTGGTCTCAGGCTTTTTTATTCAGCCTTCCGGCATGAAGCAGGGAGCAGGTTGCAGGGGAGGGGGTGTTGCAGACAACAGTGACTGTTTCGGATGTAATCACCCTTCAACTGGTCTTTGCCCCAAAGACCAGTTGAAGGGTGATTACATCCGAAACAGTCACTGTTGTCTGCACTTCCAACACCCCCTCCCCTGCAACCTGCTCCCTGCTTCATGCCGGAAGGCTGAATAAAAAAGCCTGAGACCAACTTTACATATGGGTGAGTGCCTCCTTTCTTTATATATTTCGACTATTATCTAGTGCTGACACAGGCGAGCACCCCCATTGAATATATCTGCTGCTATATTGGTACAAGGTGTCCAGTGCCCCGATTCATTCTTTCTGAAGTTTATTTATTGCAGTCGCATCGCCCTGTAACACGACATGACGCACTAATTATATCAACTGCAATTGACCAAACCATATGACTTTTGGGCGATATTGCAGGCGATGTTGTGACGTGTAACAGTACTTTAAGTCATATTGAAACGATCAATAAAAAGTCAATTTTGACTTTTCCGATTGCTACTTTCAATAGGTGGCACTAGAGTTTGCTCTATATCCTCCATGAAGAAACAATTTGCATATTTCCCAGAGGAGCGTTGCAGCTAAAAGTCTCCTCACTGCTAGAATGCAGGATTAATCTCTACAAGGAGAATAGCTGTTGCCTAAAATACTTTGTTTTAACCCATCATCCAGCCAGATCTGATCTCATACTCTGCACTGATGATGAGCAATCAGCTTGAAATGCAGCATCTGCAGATTGAGGCTCTGATCTGGCAGAAATTTTATGTCATATTGAAAGGCTCATTAAAGGGTTAATTTTGACTTGTAGGATTGCTGCTTTTAATAGGTGGCACTATATAAAGTTTGTCTACTTCCTCCACAAAGAGACAATTAACTCTGGTATGATGCACTGCTTCAGAGTCAAATAAACCTGGCTCAAGTCATACAGAAAGCACCTGAAACATGCTCTCTGTGGATTGTGTACCATATATCAGCTGCCAGGCTCCCTTTAAGTATAAGGCCGGCTTCACACCATGGTTCTTCAGGCCAAGGTGTGTCTGGTGTGAACCGGACAGAACCGAATCCGATTTTGCCCCCATGTATCCCTATAGCCCCGGATGGTGCTTATTTGGCCTCCGGTTTTGTGCCTTTCCAGCTGGATCCGGTTGTGCTCGTTTTTTGCCCTGGACAAAAAATCGGAGTCTGCATCACTTTTTGGTCCAGTGGCAAAAAATGAACAAAACCGGATCCTCCCAGATTCGGGGCGATCCGGCACCCATTACATGGGAGTCTATAATCGGGCAAAAAAATTGTGTCGTTATCCGGATGCCTGGTACTGAAGAGAGTCGGCGCTGAAGTTCAGCACCTGGAGAGCTGCACGGCTGAAATTTCAGCCCCGTGGGTAGCTCCCGTGCACGAGCGCTGCTGAAATTTCAGCACTGGACAGCACCAGGGATGGGCACAAATAAATCCTGCACAAAACAAGATTGGAGAGCATATTTGCCCTCAGTTTGCGCACGTCTGGGGTTGTCAGGTTCTGACAGGAGCATCCTGCAAAACACCGGACATAACCTCACACCCGAAAATCGTGGTGTGAAACGGCCTAATGTGTTGTGAAGGAACATTCTGAGAACCAGGGAAATACATAAAGGTATTCCAGTTATTGCAACATAAAGTAACATTCACATTTGAATTGTTTAGTGTAAAACCATGTTTTTAGCCTCTCCAGTCCTAATAATTTTGTAAATATACATAAAATATATACATAGACCTAGATACTATGGTATGCATTGCACATTAGACTTTTATTTTAACCCCTTCAGGTCCTTGCCTTTTTCTTCTTGCTTTTCCCTCTTCTTCCAAAGCCGTAATTTTTTTATTTTTCTGTCAGTACAGACATGAGGGCTTGTTTTTTGCGGGATGAGTTCTACTTTTGAATGACATAATTTATTTTACTGTATAGTGTATTGGAAAATAGGAAAAAATTGGAGTGCAAATGACAGTGCAAAAAACGTACAATTCCACAATTGTACTGGGGCTTTTTTTATTTACAATGTTCAGTATATGGTAAATCTGACCTGACAGCATGATTCCCCAGGTCAGTATGAGCACGTAGATCCCAAACATGTATAGTTTTTTGTTGTATTTTTGAATTCATTGGTGAATAAAAATTCAGAAATGTGTCTAAAAAAATATAGTGTATTTGTCGCCATTTTCAGAGAACTTTCTCATTTTTCGGGGTCTAGGGCGGTGTGAGGGCTTATTATTGGCACACTGAGCTGACATTTTTACAAATATTAGGCCCCTTTCACATCTATGGCCATGTTCACACACATGCGTTTTTTTGCCCATCCCTGCGTTTTTGGGGTGTTTAAAAAAAACGCAGGTGCGTTAACGCAGGGTACATATGAGTGTACATGCGTTTTTCAGGACCACTTGCGCTTTTTTCCCACACCCCAAAAAACGCTGCATGCAGCGTTTTTGGGTGCTGGAAAAAAACGCATGACCGTTTTCCCAAAAACGCATGCGTTTTTTTAACATGGGCCCCTATGGGAAACGCATGCGTTAACGCAATGACATTACAGACACATGTGTTAACGCATGCGTTTTTGTCCTTAGTGTCCATGGGCATCCCAAATGCAATCTGGACCTGTCATGTGAGCCCCTGCAGCCAATTAAAAGGGGGTGGGTGGACACCAGGAAATGTGGCCAGCCTACTGACTTTCCTGTGCCAGATTGTGTGTTGTGCTGTTTGTCACCAAGGTAAATACACATGTCTGCCATGTTGTTACCGTGCATGTGTGCTGTCATTATGAACACACATGTAATGTGTCCTGCATATGTTCTCTACACAGATGACCGATTCGGACGAAGGCAGTGAGCGGTACACGGAGCCCGAGCACACATCATCTGACTCATCAGTAAGTACCACTATTATGTTGGCTATCATCACATATTTTGTTTGGGTTCATATTGGTGTGGGTCCGCTTCATACATCAAGAGTGTTGCTACTGCTTTTCCGGGTTTGACGCCTCACGGGGCTCCCTCCCTGCTGCAGGTCCTAGACACGTGCCACAAATGGTACGTGCCCATTAGACACGAACCCGCAGCAGCCCATGTGGCACCCTTTGCACTCATTACTAATGTTATGTGATGTGTTGCCTATTGCACCGGTTTAAATGTGTGGCAATGTTGCATTCATATTCGCACAATGCAGGTTTGTAATTATCTTGTAGCGGCCAAGTGTTTGGAAATCCGCATTGTTGCCCAAACTCATATTATGTGTTGAGCTTGGTAAAGGAGTTATGTGTAAATGTCATCTCCTGGTTTGCCAATAACTAGCGGATGTGTCACCGGATCAGGATACACTAATCCTTGTTAAGTGCTGCTTCACACTGCGGCGTGTTTTAGTTAATGCTTATGTCGGGGATGACCCTGACAGCCACGGAGCAGTTGTGTACCCAGGCCTGGGGGGCTATCATGTCCTCAGGTTCAATGTGCAGTAGCGGCCTTTGCCGCTGATGATAAGTCTGTCCCGCAGGTTGCGTGGTCGGGACGTGTCCCCAGCTGCAGCTGGCAGCCATGCACACAGGACTGTAGGGCATGATAGCACCCCAGGCCTGGGTGCAGATGTTGCCCTCTGCCTATTTGTTCCTGTCTCCTGTTTGTCACACTGGTCACAGTACAAATCGGATACATCCACACTTCGCACAACATGCCCTATGCATTGGCCATGCTGAACATGCATGTGGCTTTGGTAGGTGTATGTAATATCTTGTTCCACTAACTTAAGGATCTTTGGTCCTCACAACATGTGCCTGTAATATGTTTCATGGTTGAGCATGTAGTAAGGTTTTTGGTTTATGGCGATCCAAGTTTGGCGGGACAACCTTAAACTCTATACACACTCCATTACACCTGTGTTATTTTAAAATCCACACGTCCATATGAGAGGATGCCTGTTGGGCCCATATTTATACCATATGTTACCTTCACAGGACTCGGATTCAGGATCAAAATCATCGAGTCAGTCAACCTCCCATCATGTAAGTACGATTCCACTTAGATTTTGCCCATGGGCGAGGTCAGTGATGGTGTATTGTTGCCACATTGGTACGGCGTGGCAACATGTCTGACCACTACCACATGTGTGTGTAGTCTGGTCGGGTCCAAATCTTGACTAATGATTCATCACTTTCACCTTTCAGCGCAAAAAAAGGAGACATCGCTCCAGAGCCAAGCCCTCCAAAGGGAAAAAATCCAAGAAGAGTGGCCATTCCCAAGGGCGGTCTAAGGTAAGGATCATTTTCTTAGGTCACATTTGTGGGCAACCTCCAATCAAGGGTTACTCATTAATAACTGGACACACAAATGTATCCTGGCAATGGTGTCTCTCACTCTGGGTTGGCAACCTGGTTGGTTTTCAAAGCTGTTGGTGGGCTGCAATCCTGTGTTGTCCATTATACGAATTGTGTGTACCAACATTGCAGCATGTTGAGGACCCAATGTTATTTGCTGTGATTTAGTTGACATGTGTAGCACTCCTTTTGTGATGTTGACCTCTAATGTTGTATTTGTTCATACTAAACACAGGGCAACCAGCCACAAACCAGTAGGCGCCAAGCAGCAAAGGCATCAGCTCCCAAGGCCACTGGTGCCACATCAGGGGTGAGTGAATGTGTAGCTCCCTTATCCCTAAAAACTTGGCTTCGCTGCTACATTGGTACTTAATGTTTGATGCTTCATGCCAACATGTGTCATTAGCCAATCTGCCAACAATTGTGCCTGAAAATGTATAATTCTTGAGGTTACAAATATCCACCAAAGGTCGTCGGAATTATATTTGACGTGATTTTTTAATTTATGGAATAGGGGTCCAGGCGTCGGGCCAGTCCAGCCCCATTGGATAAAATCGTCATTGATAATGATGCCTTAATTCGAATTGTGGAGGACTTCGTACCCATCTGGGACCCGGGACATGCACACCATAGCAACACAGCGGTCCAGAAAGATCTGTGGTCGCGAATATACTATCGCATATTCCCCGATCTTGATGATATGTCTCCCAGCCTCCGGGGAGTCACTGGTAAGAGTCATTGATGATGTTAGGCCGACACACAAGTATCTGGTGATGATGTTGTCTTTGTGACATTTATGTAGCCAGTGTTTGTAATGAAACCTTTTGACTGTAGAGGACAAGATCCATGTGAGGTGGCATTCCATGAAGGACCGCATCAGGCGTGATGTGCATAACATGGCAAAATACATGCGTGGGGATGCCGACAAGCCACCCGTGCGCTACAAATATGCCAGCTAGCTGCGCTACCTGGAAAAGGCCTATGAGGGGCGAGAGTAAGTGTCTGCCATGATTGAAATGTGTTCATTAAGTATTGAGAGGTCAGTTCTCATGTACATAATTGTTCCAAACAGGACACACAGCAACACAACTGTGGTGGACCTGGGCAACACCAGCGCCGAGGAGGAGGAGGTTGAGGCAACTCCGGGTGTGGTAGCAGGAACAGAGGCTCCAGTAAGACCTGCGGTCCCTGCACCAACTGAGACCAATCTGCCCCCAGCTGAAGCTTCAACAGCCACACCAGCACCACGGCTTACCCGGCCAAGGAGGCGGGCTGCCCGGGATGAGGCCGACACCATTATTATTAATGGTTTGGAGCGGGTCCAGGAAGGGTTGGCTGTCCAGAGACAAATGCTGGAGCAGAGGCTGGCTGTTGTTGGTAACCAACAACCACAGCAGGAGGAGAATCCCTGGATCAATTTTATGAGGGCTTGTTTTTTGCGGGATGAGTTCTACTTTTGAATGACATAATTTATTTTACTGTATAGTGTATTGGAAAATAGGAAAAAATTGGAGTGCAAATGACAGTGCAAAAAACGTACAATTCCACAATTGTACTGGGGCTTTTTTTATTTACAATGTTCAGTATATGGTAAATCTGACCTGACAGCATGATTCCCCAGGTCAGTATGAGCACGTAGATCCCAAACATGTATAGTTTTTTGTTGTATTTTTGAATTAATTGGTGAATAAAAATTCAGAAATGTGTCTAAAAAAATATAGTGTATTTGTCGCCATTTTCAGAGAACTTTCTCATTTTTCGGGGTCTAGGGCGGTGTGAGGGCTTATTATTGGCACACTGAGCTGACATTTTTACAAATATTAGGCCCCTTTCACATCTATGGCCATGTTCACACACATGCGTTTTTTTTGCCCATCCCTGCGTTTTTGGGGTGTTTAAAAAAAACGCAGGTGCGTTAACGCAGGGTACATATGAGTGTACATGCGTTTTTCAGGACCACTTGCGCTTTTTTCCCACACCCCAAAAAACGCTGCATGCAGCGTTTTTGGGTGCTGGAAAAAAACGCATGACCGTTTTCCCAAAAACGCATGCGTTTTTTTTAACATGGGCCCCTATGGGAAACGCATGCGTTAACGCAATGACATTACAGACACATGTGTTAACGCATGCGTTTTTGTCCTTAGTGTCCATGGGCATCCCAAATGCAATCTGGACCTGTCATGTGAGCCCCTGCAGCCAATTAAAAGGGGGTGGGTGGACACCAGGAAATGTGGCCAGCCTACTGACTTTCCTGTGCCAGATTGTGTGTTGTGCTGTTTGTCACCAAGGTAAATACACATGTCTGCCATGTTGTTACCGTGCATGTGTGCTGTCATTATGAACACACATGTAATGTGTCCTGCATATGTTCTCTACACAGATGACCGATTCGGACGAAGGCAGTGAGCGGTACACGGAGCCCGAGCACACATCATCTGACTGTGCATAACATGGCAAAATACATGCGTGGGGATGCCGACAAGCCACCCGTGCGCTACAAATATGCCAGCCAGCTGCGCTACCTGGAAAAGGCCTATGAGGGGCGAGAGTAAGTGTCTGCCATGATTGAAATGTGTTCATTAAGTATTGAGAGGTCAGTTCTCATGTACATAATTGTTCCAAACAGGACACACAGCAACACAACTGTGGTGGACCTGGGCAACACCAGCGCCGAGGAGGAGGAGGTTGAGGCAACTCCGGGTGTGGTAGCAGGAACAGAGGCTCCAGTAAGACCTGCGGTCCCTGCACCAACTGAGACCAATCTGCCCCCAGCTGAAGCTTCAACAGCCACACCAGCACCACGGCTTACCCGGCCAAGGAGGCGGGCTGCCCGGGATGAGGCCGACACCATTATTATTAATGGTTTGGAGCGGGTCCAGGAAGGGTTGGCTGTCCAGAGACAAATGCTGGAGCAGAGGCTGGCTGTTGTTGGTAACCAACAACCACAGCAGGAGGAGAATCCCTGGATCAATTTTATGAGAACCTATATTCCCGATCTGCAACAATTATGTCCCAGGGATCGGTATGCCTTAATGGCAGATTTACATCACACAATAACTCGCTATTGTGTACCCATCTCCCTGGATGTGACGATCGTGGGAGATGATGAAGGGAAGCCATAATTTCAGGAATGTGGGCGGGATGTGGTGGTTCCTACCGGTTGGTGTTTTTTTTGTTGTTTGATTGTCACACACACATTTGCCTTTTGTGATCAGTAAATTTGTTTGCAAACAGGTGTGGTTTTGGCTGACGATTATTTGGATTAACAGAGCCCTTGCCCACACACCTGCGCTCTAATGATGTAGGTCAGACGGCATTAATAATGAGAGGGCAGGTGTGTGAGCAAGGCCTCTGTTAGGCTCCTTGGAGGGCAGGGGTTGTTACCTACAGTTTATTACCATCACATTCTGAAAGGAAAAGAGACACGTCCGACATTCCCAAGCACATACGACTTTACTCCAAACTCAAACATAACACACACTGTGTAAAGAAGTAGGGCAAACATAAGGAAAAACACTATACCTCAGTATGGCTAGGTTGTCAGAAATTAAACATGCCTAATGTTCTACAAAATAATTACAATATTTATCACGCACTTCAGTGGCCACAAGTGGTGCTCGTACATTGTGGGCTTCAAGGGGGACCAAAGGGGATAACCAATCCACTGGATCGACATCGGTGGCCTCTTGAGTGGCCACATAATTGTGGAGGCATACTGTTGCTTTCACCACACGGTCCACATTGCTGGGTTTAAGCATAATAGTAGTTAATAATACCCACCACCTTGTTGCCAGTATGCCAAACGCACACTCTACATACTGCCTGGCACGGCTTAAACGCATGTTGAATGTACGCCCAGCAGGTGAGAGTGTGCGTCTGGCATACGGCTTCATGACATTCCTGTGCAGTTGGAAGGTCGCATCCGCTACAAGCACATGTGGGACTTGGGGAGAAGAGGTTCCAGGCAATGGCCGTGGGGGTGGTAGGTTAAAAGCCCCACGATACAGTGCCAGCCCCATGGGACTGTCCTTGAAGACACTGGAGTCATGAAATCTGCCATATGCCCCAATATCAACCGCAATGAAGCGGCTATGTGAGTCTGCAATCGCCATCAGCACAATCGAGTGAAAGTGCTTGTAATTGTAGTAGAGGGACGCACTGTTGGCTGGCTTTTTGATGGCAATATGCTTGCCATCAAGGGCACCCACACAGTTGGGAAAGTTCGCAATCCTGAGAAATTCCGCCGCTGACTCTTGCCAGATTTCTCTGGTGGGGGATGGCATCACAAGGGGCTGAAGTTTCTGCCACAGCACATCGCAGGTTTGTGTCACGACCCCGCTGATGGTAGACACACCCATCCGAAACTGAAAATGGAGGGAGACGTATGATTCACCCGTAGCCAAAAATCTGTAGAGAGAACAAAAACAAACCTTATTCGGGGACGTTCATTGTAACATTACAACAGAATAATGTAACAAAACAAATGCCGCCAACATATGCAAACGGGAACATATGCCAAGGAGGATGGTAAGACATATTTTATGGAACACATGCCACAGAGAACTACTGGGCAAGGCAACTAAATACTTAAGGCTTGCTTCACATTAGCGTTTGTGTCTGCATGCTGATGGCATGCAGACACAAACGCAGTCAGAAGCATGGACATTTTCATGTGTCCGCAGCGGATAATGTCCACCTGCGGACACATCACTGTGCAGCCCGACCAGCCAATTGGAGGTGTCCGGGGGCGGGCCGGAGGCGGAGATCAGTGCCGGAGATCTCCTCCTCCCCGCTGCCGGTAAGCTCCGGGACGTGTCGGCGGGGAGAAACAGCTGATTTGACAGCTGTTTGAATCTCCCGCGCCGACACCGAGAGGAGATGTCGGCGCGGGAAGATTCAAACAGCTGTCACATCAGCTGATTCTCCCCCCGACACCACTAGCAGATTACCAGCGGCGGGGAGGAGGAGATCAGCAGAGGCTGAGCTGATCTCCCGGTGGCTGTCGGTGATCTCCTGTGACATCACCGGCGGCCACCGGGAGAGATCTCAATGTGATCCGCAGCGTTCTCCTGCGGAGTCATGCAGAGGACACTGCGGACCCATTGAGATCAATGCATTTTTTGTGCCTTTGCAGGCGCTTGCCGATAGAGCAAGCGCCGCGAAGGCACAACAAAATGCCGCAAGCTGCGTTTGGAGCGCGGTGGGAGGGTGCCTAAATGATGCGCATCCGAACGCAAATGCTGCCAAACGCAGCCATACACAGGCACATGTGTTCCCATGTTAAACATAGGAACGCATGTGCGCAAGCGTTTGGCTGCATTTGGTACGCAGCGCTCCATACGTAAATGTGAAGCCAGCCTAAGGGATGTGACATATATCACCATTTGAAAACAGGACACAACAGTCAAGTACACAAAGCAGCATGGACACATTGCCGATGGCATAGGCAAATGAATGAAATATAATCCTTTTTAAGGGCAAAGAGACATCCAAGCCTACAACACTGCAACACCTGTCTGCAGAATGGTCCACATTACATCCTTACCAAATTAAAAAATTTAACCTGACCTAGGGCACACAACAGTGGTGGCAATATTTACTGCTTATGCACACAAACCTTCAAGCTCACCAGTGAAGCGCAGGTGCGTGTGTGCATGGCCTTTACCCCCACCCTAGCCTCGGCTACCCAATGAGTATCCTGGTAAGCAGGTCATGAGGCTGGGTGCCTAGTGAGGGATTAGTGCCAGCACACAGGAATATGGGAGTTGCAGGTTTGGCCAGAGCCCTCGGCATAAGCGCCCACAAGGCAGGCTGCTGGATGACCTGAGTACCACGATACACATTGTTTAACCTGGCTCTGCCTACAGGACACGCACACACGCACCTGCGCTTCAATCTGACAAATGAAAGGATTTCGGGCACAAGCAATCACACCAGCACATGTATGTGGATAAGGGCGGACTACATGGTAGCACATGGCCAAATGGCCATTCAGGACACAGCCAAAACATACATGAGACATAAGGGTCAACACAAATTACCTGAGCGTGACAACCAGTCGTTCCTCTGGGGATATGGCTGGCCGCCAATGGGTGTCTTGGTGGGTGATGTCAGGGCCAACAAGTTCCAGCAGATGGTCGAAGTCTGCAATGGTCATGCGCAGATACCGCTTGAACTTTTGTGGGAAGCACCGGAGTTGGGGGAATAAGACATGGTACGCTCCATGTTGAGGCCGCAGCAGATTGACTTCGTGCACCCACAAACGGGGGTTGCGAGCCTGACGCAGGTGACGTCGCCGCGCAGCAACGTAGCGCATCTGCAGCAGCAACACATCCATTTCCAGAGAGAGCACATCCATGGCTACACACAACAGGAAGTGAAGTGTCTCCTTAAGGAAGGTGCTCTACCCCCCCCAAGTGACCAGCTGGATTTATGTAGTGTGAGGGGTGTGGCTAAACATGAATATTAATTGATGACTTGTGCAAATAATTCATTTTGGCCCCAAAACACAAAAACGCATGCGTTAACGCATGCACTATTAGGCACCCATGCGTTAACGCATGCGTTTTTAAAAACGCACCCAGTGTTACACAATGGCCAAAAATGATCAAATAACCACTTTACAAAAACGCATGCGTTTTTAACATGCTGGAAAAATGCAGGGAAAAACGCAAATTGTGTGTGAACATAGCCATAGATAGGTGAAAGGGGCCTGAATGTTTCTGAACTCAGTGATAACAAATATGTGGGCTATTTTCAATGTGGCAAAATGAGGATGATTTGAACCTTTGTGCTTTTTTTATTTTCTTTGTATTTTTAAAAACTTTTTTTCCCCACTTTGTATTGTTCTTACTAGTCCTCATAGGGACTTGAAGCTGTGATTATGCTATGGCATGTGTTATTCAGAACGTTCATCAGCACTACTCTGCATATCACAATACTGTCTTCCTATCTATGGCATTGTTCACACACAATTTGCGTTTTTTTTAGCACTCCTAAAACCACTTGCGTTTTTTTAGGAGTGCTAAAAAATGTCTCTTGTGTGTCTGAAAGGAAATTTTACCTTTTTGGACTTTCCTCAAAAACGCAGGCAAAAACGCAAGCGTTAACGCAGGGTGCATAAATGTGCCTTTTAAAAACGCATGCGTTTCCCATAGGGCCCCATGTTATAGAAACGCATGTGCGTTTTCCCAAAAACGCATGCGTTTTTTTAACATGGGCCCTATGGGAAACGCATGCGTTAACGCAGGGCACATATAGGCACTTGCGTTAACGCATGCGTTTCCCATAGGGGCCCATGTTAAAAAAACGCATGCGTTTTTGAGAAACCACCCCTGCGTTTTTTTCCAGCACCCAAAAACGCTGCATGCAGCGTTTTTTGGACTGGAGGAAAAAAAACGCAAATGGAGCTGAAAAACGCATGTACACTCAAATGTATCCTGCGTTAACGCACCTGCGTTTTTTTTAACAGCCCAAAAACGCAGGGATGGGCAAAAAAAACGCATGTGTGTGAACATGGCCTATGGTGGTGTTTAGCCAGCGTTCACAAGAACATCATGACTGTCACAAAACAATAGGATAATTGAGGAGCTGATAGAGGACAAATAATTGAGTTTGCTGCTGTTCTTATGCCGATCATTGAGACACTCACAGTGAAGGTACTATTCTAACTGTATAACACTGGTTCCAGCTCATAGAACACTATCTACAGTGTTGGCCAAAAGTATTGACACCCCTGCAATTCTGTCAGATAATACTTTCTTCCTGAAAATGATTGCAATCACAAATTCTTTGGTATTATCTTCATTTAATTTGTCTTCAATGAAAAAACACAAAAGAGAATGAAGCAAAAAGCAAAACATTGATCATTTCACACAAAACTCCAAAAATGGGCCGGACAAAAGTATTGGCACCCTCAGCCTAATACTTGGTTGCACAACCTTTAGCCAAAATAACTGCCATCAACCGCTTCCGGTAACCATCAATGAGTTTCTTACAATGCTCTGCTGGAATTTTAGACCATTCTTTTTTGGCAAACTGCTCCAGGTCCCTGATATTTGAAGGGTGCCTTCTCCAAACTGCCATTTTTAGATCTCTCCACAGGTGTTCTACGGGATTCAGGTCTGGACTCATTGCTGGCCACCTTAGAAGTCTCCAGTGCTTTCTCTCAAACCATTTTCTAGTGCTTTTTGAAGTGTGTTTTGGGTCATTGTCCTGCTGGAAGACCCATGACCTCTGAGGGAGACCCAGCTTTCTCACTCTGGGCCCTACATTATGCTGCAAAATGTGTTGGTAGTCTTCAGACTTCATAATGTCATGCACACGGTCAAGCAGTCCAGTGCCAGAGGCAGCAAAGCAACCCCAAAACATCAGGGAACCTCTGCCATGTTTGACTATAGGGACCGTGTTCTTTTCTTTGAATGTCTTTTTTTTCTCCTGTAAACTCTATGTTGATGCCTTTGCCCAAAAAGAGAGAACATTCTTCCAAAACGTTTTAGGCTTTCTCAGGTAAGTTTTGGCAAACTCCAGCCTGGCTTTTTTATGTCTCTGGGTAAGAAGTGGGATCTTCCTGGGTCTCCTACCATACAGTCCCTTTTCATTCAGACGCTGACGGATAGTACGGGTTAACACTGTTGTACCCTCGGACTGCAGGGCAGCTTGAACTTGTTTGGATGTTAGTCGAGGTTCTTTATCCACCATCCGCACAATCTTGCGTTGAAATCTCTTGTCAATTTTTCTTTTCCGTCCACATCTAGGGAGGTTAGCCACAGTGCCATGGGCTTTAAACTTCTTGATGACATTGCGCATGGTAGACACAGGAACATTCAGGTCTTTGGAGATGGACTTGTAGCCTTGAGATTGCGCATGCTTCCTCACAATTTGGTTTCTCAAGTCCTCAGACAGTTCTTTGGTCTTCTTTCTTTTCTCCATGCTCAATGTGGTACACACAAGGACATAGGACAGAGGTTGAGTCAACTTTAATCCATGTTAACTGGCTGCAAGTGTTATTTAGTTATTGCCAACACCTGTTAGGTGCCACAGGTAAGTTACAGATGCTGGTAATTACACAAATTAGAGAAGCATCATATGATTTTTCTAACAGTGCTAATACTTTTGTCCACCCCCTTTTTTATGTTTGGTGTGGAATTACATCCAATTTGGCTTTAGGACAATTCTTTTTGTGTTTTTTTCATTGAAGACAAAATAAATGAAGATAATAATACCAAAGAATTTGTAATTGCAATCATTTTCAGGAAGAAACTGAGTATTATCTGACAGAATTGCAGGGGTGTCAATACTTTTGGGCAACACTGTATATAAATATACATATATCTACTATATAATTGTCTAATTTTGTCTGTCTGTCAGGGAAATCGCGCGTCAGACAGAGGCCGCTCATTGGCACCGCCCAATCAGAATAGCAGTGCGCGCTAAGGCGCCATATTTCAAATACACGGAGTACAGTGTATTTTAAATATGGTGCCATGGAGCGCGCCGCTATTCCGATTGTTCGGCGCTGAAAGCGGCGACCAAGCAGAATAGCGGCGAGCACCATGGCGCCATATTTTAAATCTGAAGTCGTCACTGTATTTTACACATGGCGCCGTGCCGCGCACCACTATTCTGATTGGTCGCCGTGTTCAGCGCTGACCAATCGGAATAGCGGCGCGCTCCATGGCGCCATATTTCAAATACACTGTACTCAGTGTATTTGAAATATGGTGGCATAGCGCGCGCCACTATTCTGATTGGTCGCCGCGTTCAGCGCCGACCAATCGGAATAGCGGCGCACTCCATGGCGCCCATATTTCAAATACACTGTACTCAGTGTATTTGAAATATGGTGCCATGGCGGGCGCCGCTATTCTGATTGGTCAGCGCTGAACGCGGCGACCAATCAGAGGAGCGGCATTCAAACCGCGTGCCGCTTCTCTCATTGGTCGCTGCGTTCAGCGCCGACCAATTAGAATAGCAGCGTGCTCCATGGCGCCATATTTTAAATACACTGTACTCAGTGGTTAGCATTGTATGGTGGCTCAGTGTTTAGCATTGTATGGTAGCTCAGTGGTTAGCAATGTATGATGGCTCAGTGGTTAGCACTGTATATGATGGCTCAGTGTTTAAGTGGCTCAGTGGTTACCATTGTATGTTGGCTCAGTGGTTAGCATTGTATGGTGGCTGTGTGGTTGAGCAATTGCATATGGTGTGCTCAGTGTGTTAGCACTTAATGGTGACTCTGTGGTTAGAAACTGTATATGGTGGTTCAGTGGTTAGCATGTATATGTAGGCTCAGTGTTTAGGTGGCTCAGTGGTTAGCACTGTATATGATGTCTCAGTGTTTAGGTGGTCAGTGGTTAGCATGTATATGGTGGCTCAGTGGTTAGCACTGTATATAATGGATCATTGCTTTAGGTGGCTCAGTGGTTAGCACTGTATATGGTGGCTCGTGGTTAGCACTGTATACGATGGCTCAGTGTTTAGGTGGCTCAATGGATAGCATTGTATGGTGGCTCAGTGGTTAGCACTGTATATGGTGGCTCAGAGGTTGCATTGTATGGTGGCTCAGTGGTCAGCACTGTATGGTGGCTCAGTGGTCAGCACTGTATGGTGGCTCAGTGGTTAACATTGTAATGGTGGCTCAGTGGTTAGTACTGTATATGGTGGCTCAGTGGTTAGCACTGTATATGATGTCTCATTGTTTAGGTGGCTCAGTGGATTAGCACTGTATATGGTGGCTCAGTGGTTAGCATTGTATATGGTGGCTCATTGTTTAGGTGGCTCAGTGGTTAGCACTGTATGGTGGCTCAGTGGTTAGCACTGTATATGGTGGCTCAGTGGTTAGCATTTATGGTGGCTCAGTGGTTAGCATCTATGGTGGCTCAGTGGTTAGCATTGTATGGTGGCTCAGTGGTTAGCATTGTATGGTGGCTCAGTGGTTAGCACTGTATAAGGTGGGTCAGTGGTCAGCACTGTATATGATGTCTCATTGCTTCTTTGATTTAAGTGAGTCCTCCCACTGAGAAATAGTAAAAATGGAGGCTTAGCTGAGCCCAAGGAAAGAGTGACAAGGTAGGATAGGGACCCATCAGATCTAAAATCACCGTGAAGCTGGTTGATGGGCAAACAAGTATTGGCCAATATGTGTACCAAGAACCTTAGTCTATAAAGATAAAATATCCAAAAAATACATAGACGATAGACACTTAGGTAGGTGATAGATAGATATCGTGTACTCCTTACATTATTGTTGAATCTTCATAAATAAACTACATACATATTCTAGACTACCCGATGCGTTAGAATTGGGCCACCATCTAGTATATATAGTTACAGTATAGACCAAAAGTTTGGACACTTGGACACACCTTCTCATTCCAAGATTTTTTTGTATTTTCATGACTATAAAATATTGTAGATTCACACTGAAGGCATCAAAACTATGAATTAACACATGTGGAATTATATACGTAACAAAAAAGTGTGAAACAACTGAAAATATGTCTTATATTCTGGGTTCTTTAAAGTAGCCACCTTTTGCTTTCATTACTGCTTTGCACACTTCTTCTCTTGATGAGCTTCAAAGCAGCAAAGCACCCCCACACCATCACAGCTCCACATCCATGCTTCACGGTGGGAACCAGGCATGTAGAGTCCATCCGTTCACCATTTCCGCGTCGCACAAAGCCTCGGTGGTTGGAACCAAAGATCTCAAATTTGGACTCATCAGACCAAAGCACAGATTTCCACTGGTCTAATGTCCATTCCTTGTGTTCTTTAGCCCAAACAAGTCTCTTCTGCTTGTTGCCTGTCCTTAGCAGTGGTTTCCTAGCAGCTATTTTACCATGAAATCCTGCTACACAAAGTCTTCTCTTAACAGTTGTTGTAGAGATGGATCTGCTTCTAGAACTCTGTGTGGCATTGACCTGGTCTCTAATCTGAGCTGCTGTTAACCTGTGATTTCTGAGGCTGGTGACTCGGATGAACTTATCCTCCGCAGCAGAGGTGACTCTTGGTCTTCCTTTCCTGAGATGGTCCTCATGTGAGCCAGTTTCTTTGTAGCACTTGATGGTTTTTGCAACTGCACTTGAGGACACTTTCAAAGTTTTCCCAATTTTTGGACTGACTGACCTTAATTTCTTAAAGTAATCATGGCTACTCGTATTTCTTGAAGTAAGGTGATTCCCTGTAGGGTATATATAAAAAACAAACATGCGGCGCCAATCTCAGCGCGTTACCAATGTAACTCTCTGGTGCCCTTTTAATGAAGTTTTATGCACTCACCTCTTGCCATAAAACTTCAAGCATATGGTTTTTCCAAAGCCTCCTCACGCTTTGGATATTTTATCCGGGTCTGCTGCTCGCCTTGAATTGATCCTGTATTGGGTCCTGCCACGGATTCCCACAGGCATAAAGGTTCAATAGGAAGTGATCCAATTCTATAGTGGCCGCGTCCCCGTGGTGATGATTTTAAGAACTTCTTGTCCACAAAAAATTTTATTCCTTTTTTATTTCCCTTGTGATACCTGAGGAAGGCGGTTGTCTCCGCCGAAACGCGTTGTATCCGTTTTTTATATTCTCGCATGTTTTGAGGAATAAAAATTTTTTGTGGACAAGAAGTTCTTAAAATCATCACCACGGGGAGCGCGGCCACTATAGAATTGGATCACTTCCTATTGTACTCGTATTTCTTTACTTAGCTGCTTTTTTCTTGCTATAATACAAATTCTAACAGTCTATTCAGTAGGACTATCAGCTGTGTATCCACCAGACTTCTGCACAAACCAACTGATGGTCCCAACCCCATTTATAAGGCAAGAAATCCCACTTATCAAACCTGACATGGCACACCTGTGAAGTGAAAACCATTTCCGGTGACTATCTTCTGAAGCTCATCAAGGGAATGCCAAGAGTGTGCAAAGCAGTAATCAAAGCAAAAGGTGGCTACTTTGAAGAACCTAGAAAATAAGACATATTTTCAGCTGTTTCACACTTTTTTGTTAAGTATAGAATTCCACAGGTGTTATTTTACAGTCTTGATGCCTTCAGTGTGAATCTACAATTTCCATAGTCAAGAAAATGCAGGAAAAATCTTTGGATGAGATGGTGTGTCCACACCTTTGGTCTGTATATGTATATATATATATATATATATATATATATATATATATATTAATATCTCTCCAACACTTAGCAAGAACAAATAGCCGCACTCACCGGAGATGAATCTTGTAGTCTTCATTTCATGTCCAATTCCATGAATCTTGAACAATCTAAGCAGGGAGGGGGGTGCAAGGGAGGCGGACGACGGTTTACCGTTTCGCGGTCGTACACCGCTTCTACGGGTTCTCTATAGTGTCTGCCGTCATGTCCGGTATTAAATCAAACCGGAACATGACGTCACTACCGCTTATAGTAAACACACTGTGTCAAAAAAGTCAAAACACACAATATTAGTTTCAAACTATCAAACAATAGAGCGCATCATAAACTAAAGTAACCAAACTTTCAGCAATCAAAATATTACCCATAGTTTCAAACATTACCTTAGAGCAGTTAAAGAGCCGGTTACAGCTTAGCTGAGCGTCGCGTTGTCTAGGTAACTACCGTAAATGCTCATATCACTGGGCATTCCTCCTGAGCCCTACCGTAGAACCCCTCCTAGATGCGACCTCCTAATGCAAAAGATGTTTTACCTGATACAAGCATGCTGGACTGATACATTTATATCACTATACTGATTCTTATTTAATATATAAAGTCTGAATAGTTGAATTATACTAAACTTTACCAAAATTTTGTGAATACAGCTACCGATATTTAGATCCCAGTTGGTCCTCAGCACACAAATTTATATGTGCCAAGAATTATAAGAATACCGCTAAATTATTTTTTTCATTTAGCCCTAAGGGACCACACGCTTTTGTCTCAATTATCCACCTACTTTCTTTTCTTAACAGTAATTTATGAGTATCACCACCTCTACTGGACGGTACAATATGCTCAAGACCCATGAAAGTCAAGACATCGGCATTTCCCTTATGTACCTCATTAACATGTTGTATCAGCCTAGGACTCCCAATACCTGTTTGTATTGATTTGTGATGCTCTTTAAACCTTTCACAAAGTTCCCTTATTGTCTTCCCAATATAAAAACGTCGGCAAGGGCAAAAAATTGCATAAACTACCCATGTAGTTTTGCAGCCAATAAAAGAGGTTACTCTATGCCATCTGTCTCCTATTTTTACTGGGTTGTTAATTTCATGATTCTTACAGAATTTGCAATTTCTGCATCTGTAGTTTCCTTTAGGTCTCCTTTCTTCTAACCATGTTTTTTCTTTTTTAGAGCTAGTTCTATTCCTGACCATCAGGTCCTTCAGATTATTACATCTTCTATAGGAGATAATCGGCTGACCTATCCCTACAGAACTCAAATCCCTGCCTTTTTCTAAGGTGTGCCAGAACTTTTTTATTGCTCCTGAGATTTTCTGGTACATTGGGCCAAATTTAAAGGAAAAAACATCTTTTGCATTAGGAGGTCGCATCTAGGAGGGGTTCTACGGTAGGGCTCAGGAGGAATGCCAGTGATAAGAGCATTTACGGTAGTTACCTAGACAACGCGACGCTCAGCTAAGCTGTAACCGGCTCTTTAACTGCTCTAAGGTAATGTTTGAAACTATGGGTAATATTTTGATTGCTGAAAGTGTGGTTACTTTAGTTTATGATGCGCTCTATTGTTTGATAGTTTGAAACTAATATTGTGTGTTTTGACTTTTTTGACACAGTGTGTTTACTATAAGCGGTAGTGATGTCATGTTCCGGTTTGATTTAATACCGGACATGACGGCAGACACTATAGAGAACCCTTAGAAGCGGTGTACGACCGCGAAACGGTAAACCGTCGTCCGCCTCCCTTGCACCCCCTCCCTGCTTTGATTGTTCAAGATTCATGGAATTGGACATGAAATAAAGACTACAAGATTCATCTCCGGTGAGTGCGGCTATTTGTTCTTGCTAAGTGTTGGAGAGATATACTTCTATTTAATGCCAGCACCTCCGGGTAAACACTGCAGAGACTAGTCACGGGAGTGACGAAAGCCTATGGTAGTTTCATGTTAGTGCCCAGTGTTCTCTATTCGAATTGATATATATTAATATATATATATATACTGAGGCATGCCGGCACTGTGGCACGTGGCCGACATGACTCACATGGCCTTTGTGATGTCTGGATGTGTGTGAGTGGGCCCTATGATGTGATGGAGCCCAATGAGGCCAGGCGGCCGTAACCACCATTGGGACCAACTGTGAAAGGGTTCCATTGATCAATGTATATGTGAGAGACTGAGGAGGTGGTCAAAGGCCAGGTGTCCGTAGCCGTTATTGGGACCGACTACTAGGTCATTGAAGGTCCCAGTGATTATGTGTGCATGTGTACCTCCAGCCCATCATACCACATTCATTGACGTCAGCCTAAGCAGGCCATACACATGCACACATAATCACTGGGACCTTTCATGACCTAGTAGTCGGTCCCAATAGCGGCTACGGACACCTGGCCTTTGAGACCTCCTCTCACACATACACTGATCAACATGACCCTCTCATAGTCGGTCCCAATGGTGGCCACCTGGCCTCCGTGGGCCCCAATCCATCATAGGGCCCACTCACACACATCCACAGTCCAGCATGGACTTCTATGGACATCAGCCTTGTCAGGCCCAGACCACACACACAAGCACAGTCCAGCATGGACTTCAGCCTTCTAGGCCCAGACCAGGTTATGAGCCATGGGAGCTCCAGGGCAGTCAAAGCGTCCCCCAAGGTCTCCTTACCCTGCCCATGATGCCCAGCTGCCTCCAAGCCTTACCAACTCAGGCAGAGATCCCAGATGGCAGCCTCACCAACATGGTCAGAGTGAGTCCCCTTCAAGTTCGGCAAGGACCACCATACACTCAGATGCTCCACTAACCACTCGGTCTGACCACAGGCTTCATACGGCTCAGAGGGACCGGCGTCTCCGGCATGGAGAGCCAGGTGTCCTGCCTCATCCCCCAAAGGGGACAGGACATGTCCTCTCCCTCAGAGGATCATGTCTGGTTTCTTTCTCAAACAAAGGCCTAGGCAGCTATTATCTTGCCTGCCACACCCATCTGACACACCCACATATGGGAACTGTCAGCCATTAGCACACTCTGCTGTTTTAGAGGCCACTCATTGGTCTCATCAACCCCTGTAACTGTTAACTTACTGTATACTGGTCAGGTCTAATGCAGCATTGACCAGAGTTCCATATGCCGGCCATGAGCTAACATGCCAGGCAATACCTCACAAAGCCATGTGAGTCATGTCGGCCACGTGCTATAGCGCCGGCATGCCTGATGCTTGACTACATATATATATATATATATATATAGTTTAAAGAAAAAATAGAGCAAGACTGGGAACAACATTTTTCAGTTGGTGCTATGTCCTAGACAAAGTTCTGTTGTCAGTATATAGCTACCAAAAATAGGACAGCACTCAGCAGATGGCAGTTACTTCACTTTATTGGCCCATTCCAACTGAATGTTTTGGTCCACTCAGAACCTTCTTCCAGCAGTGTGTGTTATACTAACAGTGAAATGTTTATATAGTGTGCCAGCAATTGCAATGTTTAACAATTAATATACATCAATTTTATCATTACAGTTTTACAATAAAGTGCTTTGTACAGTTTTTTTTATATCATCATATACATCTCACTTATACAAAAGTGTCAAGTGCTTTCTTGTAGACAAGGACCCATAGAAGCAGCATCATCCACGAAACAGCAGGCCGTCACCCGCTGTCTCCCAGCACCCCCTCCCCTGCCACTCTGCTTGCCGATGCCGGCTATAGAATAAAGAAGAAAAAAGCTCAAACTCGGCGAGTGCCTCCTCGCATCTTTTTCTTTATTCCTCTAATGTCTGTATACTGGAGGGCGTGCAACGCCGACTGGGAACCTCCCTTTCACAATCCATTCCACCCCATACCAAAATATAGTGCCCAGATTTCATTTCTTATACTTGTATATATATATATATATATATACAGTTAGGGCCAGAAATATTTGGACAGTGACACAAGTTTTGTTATTTTAGCTGTTTACAAAAACATGTTCAGAAATACAATTATATATATAATATGGGCTGAAAGTGCACACTCCCAGCTGCAATATGAGAGTTTCCACATCCAAATCGGAGAAAGGGTTTAGGAATCATAGCTCTGTAATGCATAGCCTCCTCTTTTTCAAGGGACCAAAAGTAATTGGACAATGGACTCTAAGGGCTGCAATTAACTCTGAAGGCGTCTCCCTCGTTAACCTGTAATCAATGAAGTAGTTAAAAGGTCAGGGGTTGATTTCAGGTGTGTGGTTTTGCATTTGGAAGCTGTTGCTGTGACCAGACAACATGCGGTCAAAGGAACTCTCAATTGAGGTGAAGCAGAACATCCTGAGGCTGAAAAAAAAGAAAAAAATCCATCAGAGAGATAGCAGACATGCTTGGAGTAGCAAAATCAACAGTTGGGTACATTCTGAGAAAAAAGGAATTGACTGGTGAGCTTGGAACTGTAAAATCTATATAAGATTAAGACGGCATCACCACAGGCGTAGGTGCAGGCAGAAATAATAATGTACTTACAGTTAGTTATCTGCCGCGACACTACTTTTAAATGATTAATGAGAATGAGAATAATGAGTGTCACCAGAAACAAGAGGATCAATGGAAATAATGTATAGGTGTCGCGGCAGATAACTAACTGTGGGAACTGTAAAAGGCCTGGCGTCCACGGATGACAACAGTGGTGGATGATCGCCGCATACTTTATTTGGTGAAGAAGAACCCGTTCACAACATCAACTGAAGTCCAGAACACTCTCAGTGAAGTAGGTGTATCTGTCTCTAAGTCAACAGTAAAGAGAAGACTCCATGACAGTAAATACAAAGGGTTCACATCTAGATGCAAACCATTCATCAATTCCAAAAATAGACAGGCCAGAGTTAAATTTGCTGAATAACACCTCAAGAAGCCAGCTCAGTTCTGGAAAAGTGTTCTATGGATAGATGAGACAAAGATCAACCTGTACCAGAATGATGGGAAGACAAAAGTTTGGAGAAGAAAGGGAACGGCACATGATCCAAGGCACACCACATCCTCTGTAAAACATGGTGGAGGCAACGTGATGGCATGGGCATGCATGGCTTTCAATGGCACTGGGTCACTTGTGTTTATTGATGACATGACAGCAGACAAGAGTAGCCGCATGAATTTTGAAGTGTACCGGGATATACTTTCAGCCCAGATTCAGCCAAATGCTGCAAAGTTGATTGGACGGCGCTTCATAGTACAGATGGACAATGACCCCAAGCATACAGCCAAAGCTACCCAGGAGTTCATGAGTGCAAAAAACTGGAACATTCTGCAATGGCCAAGTCAATCACCAGATCTTAACCCAATTGAGCATGCATTTCACTTGCTCAAATCCAGGCTTAAGACGGAAAGACCCACAAATAAGCAAGACCTGAAGGCTGCGGCTGTAAAGGCCTGGCAAAGCATTAAGAAGGAGGAAACCCAGCGTTTGGTGATGTCCATGGGTTCCAGACTTAAGGCAGTGATTGCCTCCAAAGGATTCGCAACAAAATATTGAAAATAAAAATATTTTGTTTGGGTTATGTTTATTTGTCCAATTACTTTTGACCTCCTAAAATGTGGAGTGTTTGTAAAGAAATGTGTACAATTCCTACATTTTCTATCAGATATTTTTGTTCAACCCTTCAAATTAAACGTTACAATCTGCACTTGAATTCTGTTGTAGAGGTTTCATTTCAAATCCAATGTGGTGGCTTGCAGAGCCCAACTCGGGAAAATTGTGTCACTGTCCAAATATTTCTGGCCCTAACTGTATATATATATATACATATATATATTATACACACACTACCGTTCAAAGGTTTGGGGTCACCCAAACAATTTTGTGGCCACTCCATTACAGATAGAATACCAGCTGCCTGCCTCTTCCCTAAATAGTTCATGCATAATTTGGAAGTATGCTTCGGGTCATTGTCCTGTTGTAGGATGAAATTGACTCCAGTCAAGCGCTGTCCACAGGGTATGGCATGGCATTGCAAAATGGAGTGGTAGCCTTCCTTATTCAAAATACCTTTTACCTTGTACAAATCTCCCACTTTACCAGCACTAGAGCAACCCCAGACCATCACATTACCTCCACCATGACAGATGGCGTCAGGCACTCTTCCAGCATCTTTTCAGGTGTTCTGCGTCTCACAAATGTGTTTCTGTGTGATCCAGACAACTCAAACTTTGATTCGTCTGTCCATAAAACTTTTTTCCAATTTTCCTCTGTTCAATGTCTGTCTTCTTTTTCCCTTATTAATCTTTTCCTTTTATTAGCAAGTCTCAGATATGACTTTTTCTTTGCCACTGAAGGCAAGCATCCCGGAGTTGCCTTTTCACTGTTGATGTTGAGACGGGCGTTTTGCGGGTACTATTTGATGAAGCTGCCAGTTGAGCAGTTGTGGGGCATTGATTTCTTAATCTAGAGACTCTAATGTACTTGTCTTGTTGCTCAGTTGTGCAGCAGGGCCTCCCACTTCTCTTTCTACTCTGGTTAGAGCCTGTTTATGCTATCCTCTGAAGGGAGTAGTACAAACCGATGTAGGTAAACTTCAGTTTCTTGGCAATTTCTCGCATGGAATAGCCTTCATTTCTGAGAACAAGAATAGACTGTTGTGGCGCCCCACAACGAGTGCGTCACAAGAGGGTATTGCAGCCATAAATGCAGCCGCAATATTCTCTGACACAGCAGTGATCTGGTTAACTTAGAAATCCAACCCTGCATGCATCACCTAGAACAGAGGGCCAATCCTAGGTCCTGGTGGGCGGAGTGCTAGGGAAGTGTGTAGGAGAACAGACCCTTAGTCTAAGAGAGAAGGGCTCTAGAACTTGACCTGAGCAGTCTAGAACTTGGAGAGGAGCGGGGTCTCCGCACCCCGTGCAGCCCCCGGGCCGTCACCGGTCGGGTTTCAGCACCTGAGGCCTCAACAACCGGGATCGGGCATCGTAACCACGGGTTCCAAAAGACTCCCGTGCCCACAACTCACAGCCGGTTCACTGGTACCAAAGCTGGCAGCAGTTCACCTCTGCTACGCGAACCAGAAGCGTGGAGGAGCAGCTTCACAGGAGCACCCCACCACCAGCCAACGTCCAGTCGTCTAACCAGCGGTGTACCCACCGAGGGATCCAAGGTTCCCCAAAACATCCATAACGTACATCTTGGATAGGGCATTGAAGCAGCCTCCCCGTACCCGACCTGGTATTCCTGGGCGACACTGGCAACCACTTAGTTAGAATGGAGGAACACTGCGGATTTCTAAGGGACACCATCACTGCTGAGTCCACCTGGTCCACTACCTGTTAACTGTATACCATGTACTGCCTGCTGGTTACAGTAAAGACCCGTTGCAGAGACTTTCTGTGTCCGTGCTTCCTTATGAACTGTCCGTCCGCACTACAAGGTAACCGCAGCTGCCGCACAACATCCTGAGCAGCTCCAGCCTCCGGGGATCACCGCTCAGCCTGTGGGGAGCATTCCATCTTGCTGCTGTCCATCCCCCGGAGGTTCCGGAGCGTCGGTAGCCCTTACCGAAACTACTCATAGGTGGCGTCACGAATAAATTAAAACCCCTTTAATCTGTTCCACCAAGACGTCTTCAACCCTTTTGATCTGCACTACACCGGGCCCCACTACCGGCAGGCGCGGCCCACCCGTGACAAGGATGAAGGAAGCATCGCCTGTCTAAACCGGAGTCCCGGCCACGGTGAGTCAGAGAATGGCGTCACGAACAGGATACGAGCAGGCCCGTTATTCAACGGGTATAATGTGCTTAAAAATGACTTTATTGTCTACAAATTGGACTTTGTTCGTCCCTAAAAGAACTTTCCCGCCTTTTCACCGTGGGCCAAGATGGCGCCCAAGATGACGTTCCCGCCACAAGAATCCGCCACGTGCAAGCCCAGGAGTGAGTCAACCCCCCCCTCATCGTGGGAGGGCTAAAGACAAAAGGCGCCAAACTCTTTGTCCGCCCTGATTGCTCGAATCAACCATGGGGGCGGACCCCAAAGACTTTTCCCACCATTGGACTACAAAAGCCCAGAGGAAATGGGAGTGTCACAGACCTTTCTTCACCAGCTCTCTACGAGAACGGTTACCAGTTGAACGGGTGTGGTTTCCCTCCAAAGAAGAGAATGGCCAGCATGAGACTCCAAGACCTAATGCGGGAGGTCGAGGCGGAGGCCAGAGCAGCCATAGGCCAACCGGGTCCGGGTCCTGCCCCTACCATTGACGGCAGCCCCGACTTCTGGCTAGAGGCTCTACAAGACCTCCGGGTGCGATTACTTGAGACTGTGGAGTGAACGATTCGCAGCTGGAGTGCGACCCTAGGCAGATGACTACACCATGCGATGCAGCAGAGCCGACCGGGTACCGCTACTCCAGGCCCAGACAACGTCGCCAGCTTCTCAACCGCCTCGCCGTCGCCTACCACCTGTCCTGCTTCGTCACCGGAGCCCATAGACTGCATCATTCCGGTGGAGGCCACAGCTCAGCTCGTTCCTGCGATTAATACTGCAGCCGACCCCGTTCCTGAGCCGGAGCTTGTAATACGCTCCATAGAAGAACTTGATCTTTACCAGGTTCCCACCGAGGAACCCGCGACGTGTTTCACCACTACAGAGACAGTCGCCTGTTTCGTCCCCGTACCGGAGGCTTCCCTTGCAATTGCCGAGGCCTACCTGGTAACCGGGATTGAGACCCCTCTACCTACAGTTACAGATGAAGAGGCAGGCAGCCTAGAAGCCCTGCAGGACGTCCCTGTGGAAGGCTCCGCAGCACCACCGCCCTGTTGTACAGAGGAACCAGCTTCAACATCTCCAGCCATCGAGCAGCCTAATGTGGTCATCGAAGAAGAGGTCGAGGAGGATGACAACGAGACCCGCAGCATCGCTGAGGATCTCGACACCGGGTTCGCTTGGGGAGACACCGAGGAACTTCCTACCGGGCATCCAGCTCGGGTACACTGGACGGGTACAACGCTGACACCTTCCCCTGTGCCGTTCCACTGGGTGCCGGTCCAGACTGCCCGCCAAGTTCAAGTTTCCCGCCAAACCAACAACTCCATCACTCATCTCTACACCCCGAGCCATGCCGACGGAGATGTACGCCAGAGACGACGAGAGGAGTGGCAAGCCCGTGAACGCGCCAACATGCAGGCCCGTGCCGAAGCTCGCCGCCAACCGCCGCTGCCTGATGAACTCCACCGTGAAGGTAGAATTTCCACCTTTAACTTACATACCGGGTGGGGGTTCGCTTGGAGGTGGGTTTGAATGAGGAAGTGTTTGTGGGGCGTCGGGAAGTTGAGTCACACTTGCCCAGAGGACATCCCGATCGTGACCTCTACCGGGGCGATGTAATCACCTATGAACGCTATGCTTGTCCAGATGGGTGGTTCGCTATCCGGGTGCGCCATCGTTCTCCGCGCCAGTGACTTTAAGACTTGAACTCACTCAATGACTCTGTTCCTGTTAATCACTGCCTGTGCGATCTTGCGGTCACAGCCTGAACTTTAGATAGAAGGACAGCCGACTGCCCGCTGGGTCTGCACCAAGTGTTTTACCTGTTTATTTTACCTGCCTCACTTTTATGCAAAATAATGACCTGTCATTAATAAAAGTGTATATTACCTGTTATAAAATACAAAATCCTCTGTAATGTGGGTAGTGTGACGCTTGGGGACAAGCGTATTAAACCAAGGGGGAGTGTGGCGCCCCGCAACGAGTGCGTCACAAGAGGGTATTGCAGCCATAAATGCAGCCGCAATATTCTCTGACACAGCAGTGATCTGGTTAACTTAGAAATCCAACCCTGCATGCATCACCTAGAACAGAGGGCCAATCCTAGGTCCTGGTGGGCGGAGTGCTAGGGAAGTGTGTAGGAGAACAGACCCTTAGTCTAAGAGAGAAGGGCTCTAGAACTTGACCTGAGCAGTCTAGAACTTGGAGAGGAGCGGGGGCTCCGCACCCCGTGCAGCCCCCGGGCCGTCACCGGTCGGGTGTCAGCACCTGAGGCCTCAACAACCGGGATCGGGCATCGTAACCACGGTTCCAAAAGACTCCCGTGCCCACAACTCACAGCCGGTTCACTGGTACCGAAGCTGGCAGCAGTTCACCTCTGCTACGCGAACCAGAAGCGTGGAGGAGCAGCTTCACAGGAGCACCCCACCACCAGCCAACTTCCAGTCGTCTAACCAGCGGTGTACCCACCGAGGGATCCAAGGCTCCCCAAAATATCCATAACGTACATCTTGGATAGGGCATTGAAGCAGCCTCCCCGTACCTGACCTGGTATTCCTGGGCGACACTGGCAACCACTTAGTTAGAATGGAGGAACATTGCGGATTTCTAAGGGACACCATCACTGCTGAGTCCACCCAGTCTACTACCTGTTAACTGTATACCATGTACTGCCTGCTGGTTACAGTAAAGACCCGTTGCAGAGACTTTCTGTGTCCGTGCTTCCTTATGAACTGTCCGTCCGCACTACAAGGTAACTGCAGCTGCCGCACAACATCCTGAGCAGCTCCAGCCTCCGGGGATCACCGCTCAGCCTGTGGGGAGAGTTCCATCTTGCTGCTGTCCATCCCCCGGAGGTTCCGCAGCGTCGGTAGCCCTTACCGAAACTATTCATAGGTGGCGTCATGAATCAATTAAAACCCCTTTAATCTGTTCCACCAAGACGTCTTCAACCCTTTTGATCTGCACTACACCGGGCCCCACTACCGGCAGGCGCGGCCCACCCGTGACAAGGAGGAAGGAAGCATCGCCTGTCTAAACCGGAGTCCCGGCCACGGTGAGTCACTGTCAAGTTTCACATGGAAGTTATGTTTTTCTGGCCGTTTTGAGAGTTTCATAGAACAAATAAATGTAATGCTCCAGATCCTCAACTAGCTCAAAGGAAGGTCAATTTTATAGCTTCTCTAATCAGCCAAAGCATTTTCAGCTGTGCTAATGTCGAGCCCCAGGCCCGTGGGGTACTCGGATATCAGGCTCAGAGGGATTTACGGGGATGTCACGGGTGGTGGTGCCTGGGTGACACTTCAAAGAGGGGTTATGTACAGGGGAAAAAATTTTGTTGTCTCGTGACGCCACCTGTTGTACCTGGTGATGGGTCTCCAGCGCCGCCACAGTCCTCCAGTGGGTGATGGTATTGTGGCAAGGATGGCAAAGCTCCCTACAGGTGGAACTGGTCCTCAGGGGCAGCATTGCTGTAAGCAAAAAGGTTTATGATGTCGGCACAAAGACACAGAGGCAAAGTAATTCTCCCGGGTACTTTACTGTAAAGAGTCAGCAGCAGTATACAATGTCCACAGCTCAGCAAGATGTTTAGCAAACAGTTAGCTCTACGGGTGGCTGCAAGTGGATGCCAGGTGGTATGGAGGTACCCGTGGTATGCCTTAGTTCAATAACCCTTGTCCTTTCTTCTGATTAATTCAGACCCATTTAGTCCTTGAAAGTACTTCACGGGCTCCCCTCCCTCGCAGTGAAGAAGCAGGTGGACCGCTCCATGTGGCAGGGTGCTGCAGCCGGTGCAGCCGGTGAACAGACCTCAGCAGCCGGTTGACGACCTTAGAGCTGGACTCTCGCCGTGTCCTTGGTTCCGGCGTTCCCGTGGTGGACTGGGGAAGCTCCCTGGAGTATGATCGCTCCACGCTGGGGTTCCCCCTTTCTTTCTCAGGCCCAGACTCATGCGTCAGGCACCCTTTCTCAGGATCCCCTCAGGATCCCCTTTCATCTTTCCTAAGGATCAGCCTGCAGCTTTCCTGTTAGACCTCCCAACTCGCTCCACACTCCTCCTCGACTCCGACTAACTCTAACTCTCTTCTACTCCCCCTAGAGGTGACTATATCTCCCTCCCAGGAGTAACCTCCCACCACTATTCTAGTGTGGGAGTGCAGGAATGGGTCCCATCCACCAGCCCAGCATCCACTTGAAGTTGGAGAAAATTACACTGCTTTTATGAGTGTAATACCCCAGTGTGACGCCTGACCATCGGGGGCGCTACACTAACATACTTGTACAAGGGTTTTCTAGGGTTTTCTAAACATCCATTAGCCTTCTTACACAGTTAGCAAACACAATGTACCAATAAAACACTGGAGTGGTGGTTCTTGGAAATGGGCCTTTATACACCTATGTTGATATTGCATTAAAAACTAGACGTTTGTAGCTAGAATAGTCATTTATGACATTAACAATGTATAGAGTATTTTTCCATATCATTTAATGATAGCTTCATTGAAAAAAGAAGTGCTTTTCTTTCAAAAATGAGAACATTTCTAAATGATCCCAAACTTTTGAATGGCAGTGTGTATATACAGTTAGGGCCAGAAATATTTGGACAGTGACACCATTTTCGCGAGTTGGGCTCTGCATGCCACCACATTGGATTTGAAATGAAACCTCTACAACAGAATTCAAGTGCAGATTGTAACGTTTAATTTGAAGGGTTGAACAAAAATATCTGATAGAAAATGTAGGAATTGTACACATTTTTTACAAACACTCCACATTTTAGGAGGTCAAAAGTAATTGGACAAATAAACATAACCCAAACAAAATATTTTTATTTTCAATATTTTGTTGCGAATCCTTTGGAGGCAATCACTGCCTTAAGTCTGGAACCCATGGACATCACCAAACGCTGGGTTTCCTCCTTCTTAATGCTTTGCCAGGCCTTTACAGCCGCAGCCTTCAGGTCTTGCTTGTTTGTGGGTCTTTCCGTCTTAAGTCTGGATTTGAGCAAGTGAAATGCATGCTCAATTGGGTTAAGATCTGGTGATTGACTTGGCCATTGCAGAATGTTCCACTTTTTTGCACTCATGAACTCCTGGGTAGCTTTGGCTGTATGCTTGGGGTCATTGTCCATCTGTACTATGAAGTGCCGTCCAATCAACTTTGCAGCATTTGGCTGAATCTGGGCTGAAAGTATATTCCGGTACACTTCAGAATTCATCCGGCTACTCTTGTCTGCTGTTATGTCATCAATAAACACAAGTGACCCAGTGCCATTGAAAGCCATGCATGCCCTTGCCATCACGTTGCCTCCACCATGTTTTACAGAGGATGTGGTGTGCCTTGGATCATGTGCCGTTCCCTTTCTTCTCCAAACTTTTTTCTTCCCATCATTCTGGTACAGGTTGATCTTTGTCTCATCTGTCCATAGAATACTTTTCCAGAACTGAGCTGGCTTCTTGAGGTGTTTTTCAGCAAATTTAACTCTGGCCTGTCTATTTTTGGAATTGATGAATGGTTTGCATCTAGATGTGAACCCTTTGTATTTACTGTCATGGAGTCTTCTCTTTACTGTTGACTTAGAGACAGATACACCTACTTCACTGAGAGTGTTCTGGACTTCAGTTGATGTTGTGAACGGGTTCTTCTTCACTAAATAAAGTATGCGGCGATCATCCACCACTGTTGTCATCCATGGACGCCCAGGCCTTTTACAGTTCCCAAGCTCACCAGTCAATTCCTTTTTTCTCAGAATGTACCCAACTGTTGATTTTTCTACTCCAAGCATGTCTGCTATCTCTCTGATGGATTTTTTCTTTTTTTTCAGCCTCAGGATGTTCTGCTTCACCTCAATTGAGAGTTCCTTTGACCGCATGTTGTCTGGTCACAGAAACAGCTTCCAAATGCAAAACCACACACCTGGAATCCACCCCTGACCTTTTAACTACTTCATTGATTACAGGTTAACGAGGGAGACGCCTTCAGAGTTAATTGCAGCCCTTAGAGTCCATTGTCCAATTACTTTTGGTCCCTTGAAAAAGAGGAGGCTATGCATTACAGAGCTATAATTCCTAAACCCTTTCTCCGATTTGGATGTGGAAACTCTCATATTGCAGCTGGGAGTGTGCACTTTCAGCTCATATTATATATATAATTGTATTTCTGAACATGTTTTTGTAAACAGCTAAAATAACAAAACTTGTGTCACTGTCCAAATATTTCTGGCCCTAACTGTATATATATATATATATATATTTATATATGTATATATATGTATGTATATACAGTGTATATATATGTGGCACCCTCACAGGGGGTGATGTCATGCCTGAAAGCAAGAAGGGGTGCCCTTGTCAGGTAACGACAGCATCCAATATTTGTCCTGATTCCAGATCAGAAGGGGGATCTCTGCACCTGGATTCAGGGGAGCTTCCCTATAAATTCTGGCCTGGGGAGGGGTTAGTCGAGAGAGTCAGAGAGAACGTCTTAGGAGAGATGTCCTGGGGACTGGAGCCGGTGGAACTCATCCCAGGACAGTGGAAGGATAGTGAACCAGTGGAGTAGAGAACCTGGGGAGTGGAGCCGTGACCGGGCTCGCCCCAGAGGAAAGCGCTAGAAACAGGAGGCTGGAGTCCATGGTTGATCGGGTAGTAAAGTCCCGGCAGCCAAATCCGGAGGGCAGAGGGTTGCAAGTTCTCTGGCCTAATTCAACACTTGACGGCAAAGCAGCATAGAAGAGCCTAGAGCCGCCACCGAGGAGTGACAACTACAATAGGCTTGAGCTGCATGCCATACGGGCAAAGACTAGACATGCATGAAGAGGGCCGCAACTCAGCTTTAGGCAGCGAGATCTAATAACACTGCGCAGGAGGAAGGCCTCTAAACCCACCTGGCTAGGTGGATCCCGAATTGCTTCCTGGATCTCCGTTACCATCTGTTACCAGTGCCCCGGTCTGCATCAACAACCATCAAGTAAAGGTAAATGAAACTTTCATCATTGTGTCTCTAGTCATGTATCGTGCCCTCAGTCCTGCACCCCACCGTATCCTACTCCCAGCATAGACTGTATCAACTGCCTTGGGGTCTTCCGCTCTACCCGTGGAGAGCCAGACCATTCATCTGCAATATCAAAAGCCCCAGAGGATCTGCCCTGCAGCGTCAGCCATCTATCTCCATTGACGAAACCCACGGGTGGAGTCACAAATTCATTTCCGATATAAACTTTCCCCCATTTATTGACACTGCCAGGGCCACGGAATTGGGTCACAGCCCCGTGACCTTCCCAAAGCAAGGACACAAACTTTAACTTGCCTTTATTATGCACCCTAAACCTTTTGTCTTACAATGTCTCTCTCCTGTTTCCAGGGGGAACCCACAAGTCAGCAGTAGCATAACTACATGGTATGTGCCATCTCCTCATTTATAACCAATGACCACTTAGAATAACATTTCCAATAATATTGACTTTTCATTTATTCAGAAAGACATATAAATCCCATCCTTATTACCATAGCTAAGAACTAGAGCATCGCTTCTATACTCATAAGGTAAAACCTTACCTTATGAGACCTATGAGACCTAGGACATACTCTATACTATATATGAAAACACAAAATTCTAGAGCAGCACTGGGCTACAATTAGCTTTCTAGGTGCAAAGTCCAATGCAGTGTTCTACTGTCATAATATAGAAAAATAAAACTGGACACCATTTTGTAGTTAGTTCATACTTCTCTGTTTATTGGCCCATCTGACTGCAACATTCGGCAGAAAGTGTCTGCCTTTCTCAAGCAGTCAGAGGGCCAAATAAACATGAGAAGTATGAACTAACTACAAAATGGTGTCCAGTTTTGTTTTTCTATACTATATATGGATATATATACACCATATATTATAGCAAACCTATCTTTCACAGATATGTGTATATTTTGGAAAAACAACGACCGTATGTCTTGTTCAAAGTACAAAAGTGCAGATCTTTATTACATACAACCAGAAAGAGGAGACAAAACAGCAGGGTTAAACAACCCCGCTTTCGGGATGGCGTGCACACGACGGTGCACATCTGCGACTGGTCAGATTTGGTCGGCTGCAACGTTTCCCTATGCATCCTGCAAACGTGCACTGCCTGGGGTTTCTGTGAAGCTGTATGCATAGTAAAAAGCGTGTTTCTCTGGACCAGCATTAATAGGAAGCACCCGACGTTAGCGGTCAGCGTTACAGCAGGCTGGGCTCTGCAGTAACGTCATCTGTCTAACATGGGTGCACTGTTAAGTGTGACCCCAGCCTAATTTCTCTCCATATACTATCTCTCCGTTACACTTTTTGTTCCATCTCAACACTTAGTCTCTACCGGTAACCCCCTCCTGAACTCCTTGGCTTTATCTTCCTCTCACCTCTCCCTTCATTTCTCTTTTTCTCTCCTTCCTCATACAAACACGGCACCTTACCAATCGATCTTTTTTCACTACACACGCACTATTTACCACCTTTTCTTAGAGGTTAAATATAGAACACTTTAATAGATATCAAGAACTCATCTATGTTGTGATCATGACATCTTCAAACTTATTGTAATTTTGTGTTTCTGTGATTTTATATGTACAGATTGTCTTCCTGATGAAGGCTCATGACCGAGACAAAACGTCAGTATTTTGGAAACCATACATTTTTTGCACAAGAAAAATAAAAACACTTGAAAAGCAACCATCATGTCCTCCATTTTTTGACGTGTGCCAGCGTTTAAATATAACTATTATTGATTAATCCATTTCCTTTGAGCACCTAACAGTGGTTGAGCTTGATTCTATCTTCTATACTTCCCAAAGAACTGTCCGATCCTGTTCCGAGTATCCCACGGTCCTGGGTGGGCGTGTCATATACATAACCATGCTGCGGTTGATGGCAAATATCCATTGGCAAATATATGCACCAAAAACTTTACTTATAAGATAAGTAAAAAAAAACTTTTTTCTATCTGAGTTTTTTCTTTTAAACACAAGTTTTTATTTTTTCTGAAACTCCAAGGTTTTAATTCCATCTAAATATCTATACTTGCATATGATTTAGTAGAAACAGTGAGCTGCGGTAAAATTTTATGTATATTATCTAATATTACGACTTTACACTAAACAAATATAGTTTTCTATGAGGTGCTGTCTAGATATTTTTTCTTGCTCTAGTATTATTGGAGGTCACTGACTTCAGTGCTAGACTCTGCACTCCTCCTCTCCCCATCAGCTACAGAGTGCCTCTGATGTGTGTCATCAGGACGTGTGTGTGTGTTTGTCCTCCTACTTCCCATATAATGTAAGCTTTACGACGTCCACGGTTGATGGGAAAACATCTATTGGCCAGTATATGCACCAAGAACTTAACTTTATAGAATAAGTGTAAAATCTGTTTTCTAATTTTTTTTTTTTTTTTTATAAAAGCACAAGTTTTTATTTTTTCTCAAATGCCAAGGTTTTAATCCTATCTAAACAGCTACAGTTGTGGCCAAAAGTATTGACACCCCTGCAATTCTGTCAGATAATACTCAGTTTCTTCCTGAAAATGATTGCAATCACAAATTCTTTGGTATTATTATCTTCATTTAATTTGTCTTCAATGAAAAAACACAAAAAGAATTGTGCTAAAGCCAAATTGGATATAATTCCACACCAAACATAAAAAAGGGGGTGGACAAAAGTATTGCGCTGTTAGAATCATGTGATGCTTCTCTAATTTGTGTAATTAACAGCACCTGTAAGTTACCTGTGGCACCTAACAGGTGTTGGCAATAACTAAATCACACTTGCAGCCAGTTGAGATGGATTAAAGTTGACTCAACCTCTGTCCTGTGTCCTTGTGTGTACCACATTGAGCATGGAGAAAAGAAAGAAGACCAAAGAACTGTCTGAGGACTTGAGAAACCAAATTGTGAGGAAGCATGAGCAATCTCAAGGCTACAAGTCCACCTCCAAAGACCTGAATGTTCCTGTGTCTACCGTGCGCAGTGTCATCAAGAAGTTTAAAGCCCATGGCACTGTGGCTAACCTCCCTGGATGTGGACGGAAAATAAAAATTGACGAGAGATTTCAATGCAAAATTGTGCGGATGGTGGATAAAGAACCTCGACTAACATCCAAACAAGTTCAAGCTGTCCTGCAGTCCAAGCGTACAACAGTGTCAACCCATACTATCCGTTGGCGTCTGAATGAAAAGGGACTGTATGGTAGGATGCCCAGGAAGACCCACTTCTTACCCGAGACATAAAAAACCAGGCTGGAGTTTGCCAAAACTTACCTGAGAAAGCCTACAACGTTTTGGAAGAATGTTCTCTGGTCAGATGAGACAAAAGTAGAGCTTTTTGGGCAAAGGCATCAACATAGAGTTTACAGGAGAAAAAAGAGGCATTCAAAGAAATGAACATGGTCCCTACAGTCAAACATGGCGGAGATTCCCTGATGTTTTGGGGTTGCTTTGCTGCCTCTGGCACTGGACTGCTTGACTGTGTGCATGGCATTATGAAGTCTGAAGACCAACCAACAAATTTTGCAGCATAATGTAGGGCCCAGTGTGAGAAAGCTGGGTCTCCCTCAGAGGTCATGGGTCTTCAGCAGGACAATGACCCAAAACACACTTCAAAAAGCACTAGAAAATGGTTTGAGAGAAAGCACTGGAGACTTCTAAGGTGGCCAGGAATGAGTCCAGATCTGAATCCCATAGAACACTTGTGGAGAGATCTAAAAATGGCAGTTTGGAGAAGGCACCCTTCAAATATCAGGGACCTGGAGCAGTTTGCCAAAGAAGAATGGTCTAAAATTCCAGCAGAGCATTGTAAGAAACTCATTGATGGTTACCGGAAGCGGTTGATCGCAGTTATTTTGACTAAAGGTTGTGCAACCAAGTATTATGCTGAGGGTGCCAATACTTTTGTCTGGCCCATTTTTGGAGTTTTGTGTGAAATGATCAATGTTTTGCTTTTTGCTTCATTCTCTTTTGTGTTTTTTCATTGAAGACAAATTAAATGAAGATAATAATACCAAAGAATTTGTTATTGCAATAATTTTCAGGAAGAAACAGAGTATTATCTGACAGAATTGCAGGGGTGTCAATACTTTTGGCCACAACAGTATATGTGCATATGTTTTAGTAGTAACAGTATGCTGCTGCAAGTTTTTTTAGGTAGATAATAATAATAATAATGATAATAATAATCTTTATTTATATAGCGCCAACATATTCCGCAGCACTTCACAATTCAGAGGTTCATATTCAAACAATCATAGGAAACAGTTATCAGAAAATGCAATACGATATAAAAAAAATACAATACAATACAAAGCATAATATAATACAATAATTAGAGCAAAATAATGACAGCCCTGCTCATAAGACCTTGCAATCTAGCAATGAGGTGGGGGCGATACAAAGTACAGGTGCTTATTTACAATGATGGTTTAGTCAACTGGAGGAGATGGGAACATATAGGAGCAGTATATGTGGCCACCAACCATTATTTGTGATCCACTTGAGACTGGTGGAGCGGATAGGCTATGTCTAGATGACGTTGACTATATTATCTAGTGTTACCGCTCTGCACCTAAGCAAATGTAGTTTCTATGAGGTGCTGTCTTTATATACATATATACACACACACACACCTCAGTACAATGACATAAAAAAATAAAATACTGCCACTACCATTCATTTAACCTGGTAGTCTGGACACCCATTACTGGTAACGTGAGATTCAGGGTGCACGTTATAGAGTGAGAGGATCGAAACTATTAAATTTCATAAATGTGATACAAAATATTATGCAGTGTTTATAAAAAAAAATACAAGTTTTACAATAAATGTTTTTACAAAAGCAAAACAATACAGCACAGTCAATTACATAAAATAAAAAAGATAAAACCAGAAAATTACTAAACTTGTGCCGCTTGGTGGCTTCCCCAAACTTAGGGAGGGAGGTATGCCTTAAGTAAATGTGGTACAATTCCTTACACAGCTGTGTAGTCCTCTTGGATTTTACACAAATTGTAATGAGAAATTTGTTCTTATTATCCTATGTTACAACCACTTGCTTTTCCTCTGGTACATGTGGGGGCTATATTTAGGAGGGGCTTCAGTTTTCACAGAATCATAAAATTGCAGCTTTCCTCATATGTCAGCCCCTGAGTGTCATATGTGAAAGATATTGCTGTCATATTTTCTGTATTTTCTACTATAAATTTATCTTTCCATTGATATAAGACATTGCAATGGTATTGTTATCCAACAGTTCAAATTTAATTTGGAACTGATAGGGATGTAGCACGGTTATGAAAAGATATTCATTATGATGACACAGCTGTCCTGATATAAAAAGTACATCTGTTATGTTTGTATGAGCTAAACACCCCAAAATATCTCTAATTTTCTACTGGAGTCTATAGGTCTCAGGGGATCTCTTTAAAGCTCCCGTCCTCAGAAGGGGTTTTCCTTTCTTTAATTAACTTTCTTGTCATTGCTTCCTTACCTAAACATCTATGATGTGACAGGGCATCCTGTAAGGCTGGGTTCACACTATGGTTTTGTTCCTGTCCGTAGGATCCTGTTTTTTGCAGCATCACATGACATAAATGGACAGGTCTAGATTGATAACTCTGGATGCCATTTCTGTGTCTGGATCTGGGATTTTGAGGGATCTAGACACAGAAAGAGGCTAGGGTCACATAGAAATCCGTTTTTGGAAGTGATTTCCATGACCAATCGTTTTTTTTTGGGTGCTTTTTGAGCCTCCTGTACCTCTGAACGTTTTGGGACTTAGTCATTTTTTGACCAAAATACTTGAAAAAACGGATCCGTTTTTTTAAGGCACCCAAAAAAAGGATCAGTTTTTCCATAGGGCCCATGTTAACATTTTTTTTTTTTTTTTGAAAAACGGACCCCAAAAATGTTGCTAGCAACATTTATGGCTCAAAAACGTACATAGCAATGTTTTTAGGTGCAGAAAATAACAGACAGGGTGTTTATTACATCTAATCCGTTTTTCTATCAGTTTTTGGACTTAGAAAAAAAAAATGACAAAAATGAAGCCAAAAACGGACCAAGGGCAAGTGGTGTTGCGCTTTTTCTTTCACTTTAGCAGTGTATCTACATACACTGCTAAAGTGAAATAAAAGAAAGGAATGGTTAAAAATAAAAAAATTATTGCTCACCTCTCCGCCGAGTATCCCGCAATGTGAGCCATCCACCTTTGGTGCCTGCAGGTACTTGATCAGCAGACTGGGAGTGGCAGCAATTCGATCAGCTGATGTGTCACATGACTGCATCAGCTGAGCAATTTAAATTGCCCACCAAAACCAATCGGTCAAGTGACACATCAGCTGATCGGGTTGCTGCCCCTTCCCGGTCAGCTGATTAAGGTCATTACACCTATCGGAGGTGAATGCCTCACATCATGGGACACTCGGTGGAAAGGTGAGAATTTATATTTTTATTGTTAACCATTCCTTTCTTTTATTTCACTTTAGCAGTGTATGTAGATACACTGCTAAAGTGAAATTACAGGAACAGAGCAGTTTTAGTGTACTGAGCATGCTCAGTACACTAAAACTGGATCCGGGAAATTATCCTGTTTTGTCCTGGATCCGGCACCCATAAACCCCCCTGCTATGTGCGCCGGATCGCCCCAGATTCGTTTCTGTTTGATTTGGTTTGGGTTTTTCATCAGAGCCCAAAATCGTAGCAGTCTCCGATTTTGGGGATGAGAGAAAACAAGACCGAAATGAATCCAGGACTGAACTGGCAGAATCGGATGGCAATTTATGGCCATAGGGATACATGGAAGGCAAAACAGGATCCTGTTCTGTCCTTTGAAAATGGACCGAACAGGATCCCAAAAAGCATGGTGCGGAGCCAGCCTACCACAACTTTTTGTCTGGTTGTAATTGCCTAACCTGGAAGGAGGTAATTAATTAAACCATTTGTTCTCGCTTATAAGTGATGTAAATACTTAAGTCCCCCAAAAAATGAGAAAAGTATTCTAGGAGTGATACCTTTATTGACTAACCAGAAAAATTATATTTGTAAGCTTTCATAGCTCACATGGCTCCTTCATCAGACAATACAATACCGTATTGTCTGATGAAGGGGCCATGTGAGTTCTGAAAGCTTATAAATATAATTTTTCTGGTTAGTCAATAAAGGTATCACTCCTAGAATACTTTTCTCATTTTTTTTTTTGGGACTTACCGTAGGTATTTACATTGATTTTTCTGGCTAAGGCTAGTTTCACACTGCAGTTTTTTCCCTGATCAGGCTCGATCAGGTTTGTGTGCCAAAACCAGGAGAGGAACCAGGAGAGGAACTTACTGAAAAAAACTATAATTGAAAGATTGACACCTGTTCTGAGTTTTGGAAACACTCCTGTTTTGGCACACAAACCTGATTGAACCTGATCAGGGAAAAACTGCAGTGTGAAACCAGCCTAACACGGTAGCACAATATTATTTTGCTTATAAGTGACAAAGATATTGGGGTCATAGTGCCAACAGGACAGTTGAAAATATTTGCCTTAGTATATTTTCTTGATAATGAAAGACCCAGGGGTCTTCAGCTGACTTCCAGTCATGACATCCCATCAGCATCCCGGGATCAAGTAATGTGGCCACTGATGGAAGCTGGAAATAGAATGCTCCCTGCTGTTGCATAGTAAATTCTGTTGTCAGAGATTGACAGCATAATTTAAGCAATTAACAGCAGTGATAAGCTCAGCCGACATGTGCAAGGAAAGATGCAGGCTCAGCATGTAAAGACAGGGACAAGACCATGGACGTATCATTGTGTACAAGGCCATCAAAGGATTATGGAGGTGTAGGGAATCTAATTTTTATCAATTTTTGTGTTTTTTTAAATTTTTTATTTAATGTAGAAAGTGCTATGTATTTTGACAATGTGCAAGGTGTCTACTTTCTGAAAATATTAAGATAGTGAAGTTTAATAACAATTTATTTAGCCATGTGGGTTTTATTTGTTCAAGTTGAAAGTGCAAAAATTGTCCTGGTTACCAAAGGTGAAAAATGCAAAGAAACTGCCAAAAAAATGTAATAGTAGGTCTGACAGCTTTCATACTAAACTGCACAGAAGGAAGGGAGAAGTGTCTAAATTTGTATCCTGAAATCATTGCTGTAAATTGAATACTTCTTCCAAAGCAGGTTTGTATTATTCAGTATTCTATAGAAAAATGGTAAATCATTAATATCAAAAGCAATAAGCATATGGAAGACTGAGTTGTGTGGAAATTGATAACAATTATATGATGCCTTGTAAAAATAACAAGTAATGATAAAAAGAAAAAAGTTTCCTTAAGATCTAAAGACCTCTATACTGACTCATTATGGAAAGTGCTATGTCAAAATTGCACATGAAGTAATTTTTGTAAACCACACCTCAAATGTAGCAGAAATCATAGATTATTTAATAGGTAACATATATCTCCAGGTAACATAGATTATAAATGAGTCGGCATAAGTATGCAATTCTAGCATGTAGATGGGTGTGACGAGGGGTAATCAAGCCAAAAGATACCTGCTAAATGCAAGGAAATCTTTAGTGATAAAAGCAACTGAACTTTGCACACATTGGAATGTCACATATATGTTTTAGCTTAACCCCTTCACCCCGAGCCTGTTTTGACCCTATTGAACAGGCCATTTTTTGTAATTCTGACCAGTGTCACTTTATGAGGTAATATCTGGAAACACTTCAATGGATCCCAGTGATTCTAAGGCTGGCTTCGCTCTACGGCAGGGATCCGATCTGTGGCTGACCACTTGAGGCAGACAGCCGCGGACTGGATCAGCACACAGAACTGGAGAACTAACTTACCCTCCAGTCCGGTGTGCAGCCGCAGGCAGCTGCTGCCACTGATACGTCAAGACCGCTGCTTGCGGGGAGCTAGCCGTGGTCCTGAACTGTCAGGAAGGGTCATCACTGAGCTTCAGCACCATGGAGCTGTCACCTCTGACAGATCAAGAACGCTGCTTGCTCCTTGTGAGCCGCAGTCCTGAGCTATCAGCGGCGGCAGCTGCGCCGGCTGCATACCGGACCCGAGGGCAAATTAATCGGACAGCCATGGATCGGATCCCAGCCGTAGTGTGAAGCTGGCCTTAGACAGTTTATTCATTACATATTGGACATCATGGTTGTTTTAAAATTAGGTCAATAGTTTTTGGGGAGGTAGGTACAGAGGGAAGACACAGCACATGGGGAAAGACAGACAGAGAGAGGGGGAGACATACACAGAGGGAAGACACAGTGCACAGTGGGGAGACAGGCCCAGGAGAGACACAGCACACATGAGGTAGACAGGCACAAAGAGGGGAGACAGGCACAGAAGAGAGACACAGCGAACACGGGGAGACAGGCAAAAAGGGGAGACAGTGCACAGGGGGGATACAGGCACAGAGAGGGGAGATAGACAACCAGATTATTCTTGAAAAAGTCAATACTATCACTTTCTTACTATTTATCCAGCTGAATATTTTTGGAGCATTTTTTCTTTCTTTGGTAATGAGCCTCTCTATCTCAATCTTTGCTGCCTTTATTTGTTTAGTTTTATTTTTCACAATTTATTTTTTTCTCTATACATATGTAATAGTTTATCACTATCTTCTTGCTTCAGCTCTCAAAATGCTTTCTTTTTTAGAATTTATTGATCCCATTACAGCTCTATTTATGTCCATTTAGGGTATGTGCTCACAATCCAGAGGCAGTGCGTGTTGTACTCAGTGCCTCCACACCTGTGGGAACCCATGGGTTAGCTCAAGGAGACCGCAGTCATCCTGTAATCACCATCTGTGTTGGGTATAGGGCGGCTTCTCCCTTCATTCACCTGCTGGAGATCGCTCCCTAATCCGCGGCATGAAATTAACATACTACGGAGATGTGGAGGTGTGGGAAGCCACACCGCAACTGAAATAATGCTGCAGTCAGAAGAAGCAATACGCTGCGTCCAAGACGTTGCAATTCCTGACCGTGAGCACACAGCCTTAGAGTTGAAATACTGAATACATGACTAAAGATGAACAAACCATTTGAAGTTCGGGGTCGGCTCTGTTCAGTGAATGGGAATATGTTCGCCGAACTTCCAACCCCAATTCACATTAATGGGAGGCAAAATCAAGGGCTCAGGAAACACATTCAAATGGGCCCAAAAGCTGCAAAACACTCCAACTGTTTTACAGTGGAGCCCCGCTGTTTTGGCACAGACATTATCTTCCTACACTACTGCCTAGCAAGTTTCCATGCCATTGTCACCCTGCTTCTGCGGCTGCTCAAGAACCTCAGACATATTGACTGCTCACTCCCTGATTAGTTAAAGTTAGACTTGGCCACACCTAGCCTCTCTGCCAGCGTCTGATTGGATGCCAGTATCAACAATTAAACTGATATAAGATTACTGTAAAACTAAATAAATAATTGTAAAAAGGGCTGCGCGCTTTGCCATATATTTCATTGCCAGCCAAGGTAACCCACTCAGCTGGAGGCTGGAATTCTTAGTGTGGTTAGGTCATTCCCATTTTATTTAGGTGTATCCATATAAATGGCCCAGTTGCCCAGGTGGGCCATTTATATGGATACACCTAAATAAAATGGGAATGAATGATGATATCAACTTGAAATAACTCATGAAAGAATAAAGTTATGTAAAAACCAAGCACACCATTGTTTTTCTTATGAAATTCTCAATACGTTTGATGTGTCACATGACCCCCTTCCCAATGAAAAAAATAAAGTTGGATCCAAAATGGCCTAATTAAAAATGGCTGCCACGGTCACCACCCATCTGGAAAAGTTCTTCCCATATACTAATGTGCAACAAACAGGAAGTGGATATCACCAACCATTCCCATTTTATTTAGGTGTATCCATATAGATGGCCCACCCTGTAGATTTGCAGATAATTATAAATTAAAATAATCACTTCATTTATTAATATGAGTGACAGTATAAATCAATGGTATTCTATAAATTAATAATAATAATGATATTGAAGAACAAGCTTCCTCTTTGTTAGAATGTGTTTGCATTCAGTATCAACATTTATATTTCCCAATTATTGATTTCTCACTTCACTACTAACACAAGCCAACAAGTACATTTCATCAGAAACAATTTTATGTCATTCTTGAATTCAGATCTGTGTTTATTTTTTCTCCATCACGTACAGTTTTCGAGATATGTCTACTAGAATATTTCATTTATGCGCTAATATCAATGACTGCATTTGAGTTTAGTCTTTCAGATTCCGTTAAAACAAAGCACTTATGTCAATAAAATAAAGAACTTATTTCGTTAAAATAAAGGACAGCCTTATTTTATTCCATTAGCCTTATTTTATTCTTCTCCAATTGTTTAAATCACCCGGACAGTTTCTGCTATGTGTGCGGTTCATTCAAGTGGCATTGTGAAAACGTTCTTGGTAACCACAGGTCTCCAGCATATAAAGATGGAGTTCAGAACCTGCTTGACGTATACAAAAAACTGGGTTGTAACATGTCCATGAAAATTCACTTTCTGCACTCCCATCTTGACTTTTTTCCTGAAAATCTTGGCATGGTGAGCGATGAACAGGGAGAACGCTTCCACCAGGATATTCAGGTGATGGAGGGGTGCTATGCTACCAAGGGTTCTGATATGCAAGCATGATGGCAGACTACTGCTGGATGTTATACAGTGACAATTCTGAAATCGCATATTCAACAAAGTCATCCACCAAACATTTTTGATTAAAATAGCTTAGACTTAGCCTATTTACTGAAATTAGAACTTACTAGCAGCACACTGCACATGTACATTTTATATTTAATTATTATTGTTTGAATCTAATTAATTAGATTTCAGGACATGAATATGATGCGAATATGTGCAAACTTGTGGTAATATGCTGTAATTTATAATTCATTGTAAAAAAAAGTTGACGTGATGGAGCATAAAAAAGAACATATTTGAAATTAGCATGAAAAATTGATCTAAACTGTGATATTCTCATCTCCGATGATTACAAAAAGTTAAATTTTGTTGGATTGTGTAATTTGAGATACATAATGCTTTTCTTTAGTTCTTATATAATCAACTTGCTTTTCTGTTTCCCATATATGAAAGATTCCTCTCCACCTTGTGAAACTTCTTCATGAAATGAACATTTAGTTTTTATTTGGATTTCATGGGAGATGAAGAATTTTGAAAATGGAACTTAAGTAATGAGAAAATAAAAATGAAAGTCACTATACAGTCTCTGACAAAAGTTATGTCACTTATCCATGTTATGTAAATAAAAGCTTATAACCTGACGTTAAATTGATCCATTGGTTTTATAAATTACTCTTTTGAAAGCTGAAACCCTCCCAAATGTGGCTTAGGTTAAGAAAATAAATTGGCATCAATGCTGAAACATTGATCATTTAATGAGCACAGATTGGTCAGATTTTGGCAAGACAAAACTTTTGTCGCCTGGTCATACACTGCATCCAATCCTAGTTTACGTCCTCGCCTGTGCTCAGTAAATGATGGGTTAATTAGTGGGTGTGTATAAAAAGAAACCCAGCACACCAGATCTTGACTTGAACTGCAACTTGAGCTCTGACATAATGCCAAAAATCCACCCTGCGACCAAAGCCTTGATTATCAAGAGGCTGAAGACCAGATCCACTACAGAGGTGGCTGCCACCTTTAATGTGTCTCAGCGTCAAGTACAAAAAATTGAGCATGTTTGAGCATTTTTGGGGTCGGAAGAAAGAGGAAGCATGGAAGACAAAACCAAAGAATCTAGATGAACTCTGGGAGGCATGTAAGACTGCATTCTTTGCTATTCCTGATGACTTCATTAATAAATTGTATGAATCATTGTTGAACCGCATGGATGCAGTCCTTCAAGCTCATGGTAGTCACTAGGGATGAGCGAGTATGCTTGTCACTACTCGGTACTCGCACGAATATATCGGTACTCAGAGTACTCGGCGAGTACCGAGTAATCTCGCGATACTCTTGCTATGCTTGGGGTGCACCTCCCTGCATGTTGGCGCTCTTTACAGAGCCAGCCCACATGCAGGGATTGGCTAACAGCCACTGTAAATCCACAGCCCTGTTGGTTGTGGCTTTACAGTGATTGGCTGGCCGCACAGCGTGATCAAGTCTTTATAAGACCTGACCGCGCTGTGCTCATCACTCTGCTCCACCGACAGTCAGTGTAGGGAGAGGTGCTGCTGATTGAGGGACAGATTTGTGGCCTTTCAGCTGGTGTAGGCACAGGGCTGCCAATCTAATTACCACAACAGTCCTTCTGAGGATTAATATAGCTGTATATAGGCAGACAGGGAGGCAGTGTATATAGCAAACTTTGTTGTGCTAGTATACCAGCCTGCATCACATCTGGGGCTGGTGTACAGGCTGGAAATCTCATCCATCCCAAAACAGTGCTTTTAGGGATTAATTTAGCTCTCTAAAGGCAGGAGTGGGTTGTAGCAGAAATTAGGATACGCCAAAATACTCTGTATTCTCGTCAGCGTTTGTGTCTGACCGATACACTTGCTGGGACTTAACCTCTAATCTCAAATCTCTGTGTCCAGCTAAAAACCAACTCTTGTCTGCATTCATTTACCATTTGTGTGCGCCAGGAGTGGGTTGTAGCGGAAATTAGGATACGCCAAAACACTCGGTATTGTCATCAGCGTTTGTGTCTGACAGGTTCACTTGCTGTGATTTAACCTCTAATCTCAAATCTCTGTGTCCAGATAAAAACCAACTCTTGTCTGCATTCATTTACCATTTGTGTGCGCCAGGAGTGATTTGTAACGGAAATTAGGATACGCCAAAACACTCGGTATTCTCGTCAGCGTTTGTGTCTGACCGGTTCACCTGCTGGGATTTAATCTCTAATCTCTGTGTCCAGCTAAAAACCAACTCTTGTCTGCATTCATTTTGCATCTTAGTGTGGCAGGAGTGGCTTGTAGCACCAAGTACCGTATATACTCGTGCATAAGCAGACCCGTGTATAAGCCGACCCCCCTACTTTTGCCCCCAAAAACTGGGAAAACGTATTGACTCACGTATAAGCCGAGGGTGGACTCCAGCACAGGTATACAGTCCTCAGCAGTGTGGTATACAGCCTTCAGCACAGGTATACAGCCCCCAGCAGTGTGGTATACAGCCTTTAGCACAGGTATACAGCGCCCAGCAGTGTGGTATACAGCCCTCAGCACAGGTATACAGCCCCCAGCAGTGTGGTATACAGCCCTCGGCACAGGTATACAGCCCCAGCAGTGTGGTATACAGCCCCCAGCAGTGTGGTATACAGCCCTCAGCACAGGTATACAGCCCTCAGCACAGGTATACAGCCCCCAGCAGTGTGGTATACAGCCCTCGGCACAGGTATACAGCCCCCAGTAGTGTGGTATACAGCCCCCAGCAGTGTGGTATACAGCCCTCAGCACAGGTATACAGCCCTCAGCACAGGTATACAGCCCCCAGCAGTGTGGTATACAGCCCTCGGCACAGGTATACAGTCCCCAGCAGTGTGGTATACAGCCCCCAGCAGTGTGGTATACAGCCCTCAGCACAGGTATACAGCCCTCAGCACAGGTATACAGCCCCCAGCAGTGTGGTATACAGCCCTCGACACAGGTATACAGCCCTCAGCACAGGTATACAGCCCTCAGCATAGTGTATACAGCCCCGAGCACAGTGTATACAGCTCCCAGCACAGTGTATACAGCTCCCAGCACAGTGTATACAGCTCCCAGCACATTGTATACAGCCCTCAGCACAGTGTATACAGCTCCCAGCACATTGTATACAGCTCCCAGCACATTGTATACAGCTCCCAGCACAGTGTATAGAGGCTCCCCCTCACAGTATGGCACCCCCCTCACAGTATGGCGCCCCCCCTCACAGTACCGCCCCCCCATGCTGCCGCTGCTCACTGTACAATAAATACAGTGTTATTAGCTCTTACCCGCCGGCGGATTGCTCCTGGCTGTGCATCTTCCCTCCTTCCTGATTGTCCTGTGACCGGGGCTCACCGCGATGACGTCACCGATCGGTCACATGACACGCAGGGAGGAGGGAGGATGCACTGAGCCCGGGGCCGGTGAGAGCTAATAACACTATGCATTGTACACTGAGCAGCGGCAGCATGGGGAGGCCTTACTGTGGCAGGGGGCGCCATACTGTGATGGGGAGCCTGTAATGCGATATGCACTGCCCCCCCATGGATGGGCGGGGGATGCAGTACATATTATGAATAAGTTATGAGCGGCTCCACGTGACGAGCCGCTCATATTACAGCCTTCCCCCACCTCCTCCTGCCTCCTCCTGCTTCCTCCTGCTCCCGGACACAGCCCCCACTTTACACAAGAGTATATGACTCATGTATAAGCCGAGGGGGGATTTTTCAGCCCAATTTTTGGGCTGAAAAAGTCAGCTTATACACGCGTATATACGGTAGTATATGCCAAAACACGGTATACGCATCAGCGTTTGTGTCTGACCGTTCCAGCTGCCGGGATTAAACCGCTGTAATCTGTAATCTCAGTGTGCTGCTAAAAACCATCTTTTGGACGCCTTCATTTAGCTGTATACAGGCAGCACAACATTGAAAATGTGCAAGGCCGGTGGCAAGGGACAAGGAACTGGACGTGATGGTGGTGCAGGCAGAGGCCGAGGCCGTGTGCAAGCTCGAATTGCGCCAAGCAAACGCTCACATCATCTCGCTCGACCTTCCTGTCCCAATTTCTAGGGGACTGCAGCAGTACACCACTATTAAACCAAGACCAGTGTCAACAGGTTGTTAGTTGGATAGCGGATAATGCTTCCAGTCAGTTTGGCACCACTACAAATACCCTGTCTTTCAAACAGTCAAGTGTTAATAGCCGTGAGACTGGACCGCACATTCCACACCTTGATTCTCCTTCCACCCACCATGCTGAGTGACCGGCCCCGGACATAACTGATCCCACACTTGGACACTCTGAAGAGCTGTTCACTTATCCATTCGTATATTCTGGCCTCTTGCCAGCTCCAGCTGAAGTGGGTCATGAGGAGATCGTATGTACCGATGCACAAATATTTGCGCAGCCACAGTCTCATGAAGGCAACGGTGGGAACATGTCTCAACAAGAGGTGGATGATGATGAGACACAATTGCCAGAAAGTCAGGAGGAGGACCAAGGTGCGGAAGTGGAAGACGACGTGGTGGATGATCCAATAACTGACCCAACCTGGCAGGAGGACATGCAGAGCGAGGACAGAAGTGCACAGGGGGAGTTAGGCGTAGCATCACAACAGGCCGGAAGAAGCAGGGTGGTGTCCGCAGGCAGAAGGCAGGCAACCGTTCCCTGGAACAACAACACGACAGAAGTTGCCAGTGCAACTGTTAGGTCTTCCCGAGTCTGGCTGTTTTTTAAGGTGTCTGCAGATAATTCGAAAAAGGCCATTAGCAACACCTGCCATGCCAGCATCAGCAGGGGTAGCAAAACTAGCAGCCTGACCACCACCAGCATGATCAGGCACATGTCAGCAAAGCACCCGACTTTGTGGGATGTACACCAGAGTCCAGGAGCAGTGTCTGCAGGTGACACCGCTGCGTCTTCCACTGTTGTGCGTGCAAGACAATCCCCTTTCCATACTGCATGCGAAGATGCCTCCTGTCCTTCACCTGTAGTTGCACAAGCAGAAATAGCACCATCATCAACCACGTCCTTGTCCCAGCGCAGCATTCAGTTATCCATACACCAATCTTTGGAACGCAGGCGCAAATACGCTGCCAACGCCCCACATTCTACAGTTCTAAATGCACACATTTCGCGACTGCTTGCCCTGGAAATGTTGCCTTTTAGGCTAGTGGAGACGGAAGCATTCCGCAACCTGATGGCGGTGGCTGTCCCATGTTACTCAGTCCCCAGCCGCCACTATTGTTCCGGTGTGCAAACCCCGCATTACATAAACACGTGTCACAAAACATCATACGTGCCCTTAACAACGCAGTTTCAGGCAAAGTACACCTAACCACTGACATGTGGACAAGTGCTTGTTGGCAGGGCCGGTACATCTCGCTGACGGCACACTGGATTAATATTCTGGAAGCCGGGACCCAGTCTGAGCTTGGGATGGAACACGTCCTTCCGACATCAAGGATTACATGCCCTAACTCAGTCAGGGATTCACCCACAGTGTACAGCTTCGGAACGTCATGCTCCTCAGCCTCCTCCTCCACTTCACCCTCTACACCAGTCCCAAGCTGGAAGCACTGCAGCACTGACTCGGCTAAGCGGCAACAGGCTGTGCTGAAGCTAATATGCGTAGGTGCTAACCCCACAATGCTGAAGAGTTGTGGACAGCACTGAAACAGCAGGCAGATCACTGGCTCACACCGCTGAACCTACAGCCAGGAATGGTCGTTTGTGACAATGGCTGAAACCTTGTGGTGGCTCTGAGGCGAGGCGAGCTGACACATGTTCCATGCGTGGCCCATGTGCTCAACCTTGTGGTTCAGCGGTTTCTTAAATCCTACCCGGAGCTGTCGGATCTGCTCGTCAAAGTACACCACCTGTGTGCCCATTTTAGAAAGTCACCTACTGCTTCTGCCGCCCTTGCCAGCTTTCAGCGACGTTTGCAGCTTCCATCTCACCGACTGGTATGTGGTGTCCCCACGCGTTGGAATTCCACACTGCATATGTTATTCAGGATTTGTGAGCAGAAGAGGGCAGTTGTTGAGTACCAGCATCAACTAGGCCGTCGGTAAACGGTTCAAACTCCACACATAAGACCTCAAGAGTGAACATGGATGTCCGACATATGTACCGTCCTCCAAAACTTTGAGGACTCCACCAAGATGGTGAGTGGCGATGGCGCCATCATTAGCGTCACCATCCCGCTTCTCTGTCTTCTAAAACGCTCTCTGCTCAAAATCAAAGATGATGCATTGAAGGTGGAGCACGATAAGTTGGAGCAAGAAACCGTACTGGATGATTACACACAGCCCAGCCTCATCTCATCCCAATGTGCATTGGAGGACTATGATGAGGAGGAAGATGAAGAAATAGAGCTACTTTCATGCGGAATTGACGGTAATACACGCACAACCGTCAGAAAGTCGCTTCAGCGTGGATGGCCAGAGGAAAGGGGAGAGGAGGAGGAGGAGGATGATGAGGCCAGCATGGACAGTCATGCTGTTGGTGAGGACCCTGAAGTCTTGCCTGTTAACAGTCTGGCGCACATGGCAGACTTTATGTTACGCTGCCTGTCTCGTGACCCTGGCGTTATCAACATCTTGGTGGACACTCACTACTGGTTGGTGACACTTTTAGACCCACGCTACAAGGAGAACTTTATTTCTCTTATTCCTGAGGCGGAGAGGTCTACAAAAATGCTGCAGTACCAGAAGCCCATAGTCGCGGAATAAGTCAAAAGTCCCTTCTGAAAACGCTAGCGGCAGAGGTCACAATTCGGTGGACAACCAAGGTATCTGGCCGAGAGAGGCACAAGTCCAATCCAGAAGAGGTAGGGGAACACTCTCAAAGATCTGGGACACTTTTCTCAGCACCTCCGGTACCACAGGCCCTGAGGTGAGGGGTAGTATCACAAGGACTACAAAGAGGGAGTACCTTGCCTGCCAATCGTACAAAAGTGCTCCTAGACTCCTCTGTGCTTTATAATTATTGGGTATCAAAGCTGGACACGTGGCAGGAATTGGCTCTCTATGCCTTGGAAGTCCTGGCCTGCCCTGCCGCTAGCGTTTTGTCAGAGCGTGTTTTTAGTGGCTCAGGTGGAATCATTACTAATAAACGCACCCGCCTGTCATCTGAAAATGCTGACAGGCTGACTCTGACCAAGATGAACAAGGATTGGATTGGGCCTGACTTCACCACACCACCAAATGATAGCGGAATTTAAATATTGTGCTGGTAAATTGCCATGCACCTCCTCACACCCACACATGGGTACTGTGGGGCAGCGCCTGGATTGCAAGTCAGGAAACACGTGGAGCCCGGTAGTAGTTCAAACAGGACCCGGTGTTTATTGCTGATACACACAGCGGTGGCACAGCCTGCCGGAATCCGGGTCGCAGCCGGGTACACAGGACACAGTTCATATAAAGTAACCCGGGTCCTTCAGGCCAAAGGCCTCCGTTATGGGTCACCTCGAGTTCCGTGTTAGTATAGCACACGGCCCCCTGGAACTCTAGACCTCTCCTGTCTATCTCTGCTGCTGCTGCAGCTAAGGCACAATTCTGTGTACAAGGGAACCCCGCCCTGCCTCCTGCTCAGGCTTTTAACTCAGTGTCTCCTTCTGGGACCTTGCAAGACCCGGAGCGGAGGGAGCGGACCGTCCATTTCTCTCACACCCTACACCGTGCTCAATACGTGACAGTGCACATTCTGGGGAGACATAGCGCCCCTCGCATATGATCCCCCGCACTGTCTCACATACCCCCCCCCTCGGTTCAAACTTGTGGGGTTGAACCCCAGCCAACAAACAGGGTGCCCGGGACAGGGCATCCGCATTACCCTGCAACTTGCCAGCCCGATGCTCCACCGTAAAACGGAAGGTTTGGAGGGACAGGAACCACCGGGTGACCCGAGCGTTCCGTTCTTTGGCATTTCGCATCCAGACCAAGAGAGCGTGATCCGTAACCAACCGGAACTGTCGCCCGAGCAAATAATAACGTAGGGACTCCAAGGCCCATTTAACAGCCAAGCACTCCTTCTCCACTACGCTATAATTCTTTTCCGCCGGGGACAATTTCCGGCTTAAGTAAGTGACCGGATGCTCAATTCCGCCCACTTCTTGCGACAGCACAGCCCCCAGCCCCACCTCCAAGGCGTCTGTTTGTACAACGAAGACCTTCGTGAAGTTAGGACTGATGAGGACGAGCTGTCCGCACAAGGCCAACTTCATGGACTGAAAGGCCGCCTCTGCTTGGGGTTTCCAACGCACCAAAGCAGATTTCTTCCCTTTTAACAGGTCGGACAGGGCCGCCGTTCGTCCAGCAAAATTGGGTATGAAGCGTCGGTAGTACCCAACTATGCCGAGGAACGCCCTCACCTGTTTGGTAGACACTGGTCGGGGCCAATTTTGAATTGCCTCGATTTTGTTTATTTGGGGTTTGATAACCCCTCGCCCAATCACATACCCCAGGTACCGGGCCTCCTCGAGCCCCATGGCGCATTTTTTTGGATTTGCCGTCAGGCCTGCTGCCCGGAGCGAATCCACCACGGCCTGAACCTGGGATAAGTGGGTATGCCAATCCGAACTAAAGATGATGATGTCATCTAGGTAGGCGGATGCGTACTTCCGATGAGGTTCTAACACTATGTCCATGAGCCGCTGGAATGTGGCCGGGGCTCCATGCAACCCAAAAGGCAACACGACGTAGTGATAGAGACCTTCCGGAGTAACAAAGGCGGGTTTTTTCCTTGGCCGACTCTGTTAGCGGCACCTGCCAGTACCCTTTTGTCACATCGAGCGTTGTGAAGTACTGGGCTTGCCCCAGTCTTTCAATCAACTCGTCCACCGGGGCATGGGATATAAATCAAACTTGGACACTTCGTTCAGCTTCCGGAAATCGTTGCAGAACCGCAACGATCCGTCTGGCTTTGGAATGAGCACTATGGGACTAGCCCATTCGCTCCAGGATTCTTCTATTACGCCTAACTTAAACATGTGTTTAACTTCGGCCGCGATGGCTTGCCGTCTGGCCTCGGGTACCCGATACGGTTTCACTCGCACTTTAACCCGGGGCTCAGTGACAATGTCATGTTGAATGACCGAAGTGCGCCCGGGCAGGTCAGAGAACACATCGGGATTCTGCTGTACCAACTTTCGAGCATCCCGTCGTTGGGCCTTAGTGAGGGTGTCGCTTATTTGTACCCCTTCGGTATCCCTTGTGGCCGAAGGGAAAGGGTCTCCGGGTGCATCGGACGCCTCCATGATCAGGCACTCCCGGTCTTTCCATGCTTTAAGCAAATTTACGTGGTATAGCTGCACGGGTTTCCTTTTCCCAGGCTGGTATACCTTGTAATTGACCTCCCCTACTTTTTCCCGGATTTCATAGGGCCCTTGCCATTTGGCCAATAATTTGCTTTCCGTTGTGGGCACTAAGACCAATACCCGGTCCCCCACCTCAAAGGTCCTAACGGTGGCCCGTGTATTATACCTGCGGCTTTGCGCTCCTTGGGCATCCATTAGGTGCTCTTTTACAATAGGTCGGACCGCTGTGATCCGGTCCTGCATTTTCGCCACGTGGTCGATCACGCTCCTATAGGGTGTGGGTTCCTGTTCCCACGTCTCTTTGGCAACATCCAATAGCCCTCTAGGATGCCGGCCGTACAACAGTTCAAAGGGGGAAAACCCCGTAGACGACTGTGGTACCTCCCGGATGGCAAACATTAGATAGGGCAATAACATGTCCCAATCCTTTCCGTCCTTTGCTACCACTTTTTTTAGCATGGACTTCAGGGTTTTATTAAACCGCTCAACTAACCCGTCGGTCTGGGGATGATACACCGAGGTGCGCAGCTGTTTTATGTTGAGCAGTTTACACAGTTCCCGGGTCACTTTGGACATAAAAGGAGTCCCCTGATCCGTGAGGATTTCCTTAGGTAGTCCTAGGCGACAGAACATAGCAAACAGCTCCCGGGCAATCAGCTTCGCCGAGGTGCGGCGTAACGGAATCGCCTCCGGGTACCTGGTGGCGTAGTCGACAATCACGAGTATGTGTTGGTGGCCTCGTGCTGACTTCACTATAGGCCCACCAAATCCATTGCGATCCGTTCAAAAGGTTCCTCTATAACGGGTAGAGGTACCAATGGACTACGGAAGGTGGCAATGGGTGTGGTCAGCTGGCATTCCGGGCAGGAGTCACAGTACCTCTGGACGTCCGAATACATGCCCGGCCAGAAGAACCTCCGCAAGATGCGTTCTTGCGTTTTTTTAGCCCCAAGGTGGCCTCCTAGCAGGTGGGAGTGGGCCATCTCTAGGACCGCCCGGCGGTGTGGCTGCGGCACTACCAGTTGGTCCACGACCTCATCCCTGATTTTGTCTACCCTATAGAGTAACTCCCGGTTAATCACCATGCGTGGAAATACATTCTCTGCCCCCGGCTGCTGAGCTACCCCGTTTACTTCTGTTACCCTTTCTCGGGCCCTGGTCAGTGTGGGGTCCTGTAGCTGGGCTGTCCCAAACGCTCCCCGGGACACTTCCAACTCTGGAAGTGGTGGGGTCTCCTCGACCTCTCCTGCCAATATGTCTAGCGGGAACCTATCGGGGTGACACTCTAGCCCTATGTTGGCGACCCCTACGGCAGGTGTCCCGGTCTCAGGGTCGTCGGGTTCAGCACCCTGATGCCCTGGCATCAGGGGAGGGTTACTCCTCCCTCCCCATAAGGACCAAAACAATGGTAAGTCTCTTCCCAGCACAGTTCCGTAGGGTAGAGAGTTTACCACTCCAACCACGTGGGTCACCTCTCCACATGGAGTGGATAGAGTCACCTCCGTGGTCGGATACTCACGTGGTCCCCGTGTATACACCGGACCCCGATCAATCCCCCAGTGAGTTGCAACCCGGGGATTAAGGACGCTCGAACCAGCGTCACCAAACTGCCGGAGTCCAAGAGAGCTTCCGCTCTGTGTCCATTAATGAGCACTGAGCACAGATGTGGTTCCGTTAGGGGATCCACCACATCTGCGGTGAACACGGGGCTCGCATACATCGAGAGCCGGCGTGTGAACCCGCAGTCCATGGGTTCCGCCGTTAGTGGGCAATAGGCAGCCACATGTCCCGAGTCCTTTGCACCGCCAGCACCACGTAGCAGTGGCAGCGCTGGGCCGGAAGCTCCTTCTTGGGGAGCCTGGTCTCCTGCCAGCCCCGTTCTGGGGTATCCTCTCAGCGGGTACGTTTTTAGGAGAGTCCCCTGGGGATGGACGTACACTTTTACTCGGCTCCGGAGGCCGGCGTAACTGCCACAGTGGGGCAGAGTCCTGTATGAACTCCTGGGTGGCTGTATATCGCTCTATCAAGCAAACCACTTGGTCCAAGGTACCCGGGTCCCCTTGCCCCACCCAACGCTGTATCGCAACCGGCAGAGTCCGTACCAGCTGGTCGACCACCACCCTTTCCACCATCTGTCCCGGAGTCAGGCTCTCAGGCTGGAGCCACCGTTTCACCAACTGCAACAAGTCATATGCCTGGGAGCGAGCCGGCTTGGACTCCACGTAGGACCAGGAAAACACCCGTTGGGCTCGGACATAAGTATTGACCCCCAGTCTAGCAAGGATCTCACCTTTGAGTCTGGCGTAGTCCTGTGCATCCTCCCAACTGAGGTCCGTGTAGGCCTTTTGGGCGTCGTCCATCAGGAATGGCGCCACCACTTCAGCCCACTGAGCGGGAGGGAGGCCTTCTCGCTCTGTGGTGCGCTCATAGACGGTGAGGAAGGCTTCTACGTCGTCCTCTGGACTCAGCTTCCGCAGTGCCGACCGGACCCGGTCCCGGGCCTCACGCCGCTCCGGGGAGGCGCTGTTGGCGGGTCTCGTAAGGCCGCAATTTGCTGCAGGAGCAGTTCATTCATTTTCTGCTGTTGCAGAAACTGCTCCTGTTGTCGCAACTGCTGCTGCTCCTGCTGTCGGAGCTGCTGCTCCTCGTGTCGCTGCTGCTGTTCTTGTTGCCGCTGCTGGGTAAGTACCAGCTGCCTTAGGATTTCCTCCATATCAGCGGCAGGCCTGAACTGTAGCGTGGCCGGCTTAAGTATGGACATACAGTGCCGGGCACCCCGCAAGGGACTGGCGGCTATAATGACTGCTGCTCCTCTCACTTAGCCGCCGCTCATTAGCCTCATGAAACAGTCACTTTCACCAGCGGTTCCGGAAGGAAGGGCGACAGTAGCGCGGGCTTCACCAGGAATGAATGCTACACCTCACCGGGCTGGCATTTGCCCGCATTCTCCACCATATGTGGGGCAGCGCCTGGATTGCAAGTCAGGAAACACGTGGAGCCCGGTAGTAGTTCAAACAGGACCCGGTGTTTATTGCTGATACACACAGCGGTGGCACAGCCTGCCGGAATCCGGGTCGCAGCCGGGTACACAGGACACAGTTCATATAAAGTAACCCGGGTCCTTCAGGCCAAAGGCCTCCGTTATGGGTCACCTCGAGTTCCTCCAGCCCTCCTGGGCTAGGCCGTGTTAGTATAGCACACGGCCCCCTGGAACTCTAGACCTCTCCTGTCTATCTCTGCTGCTGCTGCAGCTAAGGCACAATTCTGTGTACAAGGGAACCCCGCCCTGCCTCCTGCTCAGGCTTTTAACTCCGTGTCTCCTTCCGGGACCTTGCAAGACCCGGAGCGGAGGGAGCGGACCGTCCCTTTCTCTCACACCCTACACTGTGCTCAATACGTGACAGTGCGCATTCTGGGGGAGACATAGCGCCCCTCGCATATGATCCCCCGCACTGTCTCACAGTACACACTTCATGACTTTGGCTATTTGCTGTACTGCTCCTCCTTCTCCTCATCCACCACCATCATATGATCAGTGTGACCGTGGTTCATGATGCACTAAAACATAATTTTCTTTAAATCATATTTATGATGATGATGACCCTAACTGTTCAAAAGTTAGGCAGTAGTTTCATGTATACCCCCCAGGGGTAAATGTTTTAGTCCATGCTTACAGAATGGGCATTACAAGTACAGGAGACCCGCTCCTTTGTAATGGGAACAATATTTAGAGGCTCTCCCCATGTTTCTTTCCATGGGCATTGAAGTGCCTCACAATTTTTGGCTGCCCTGCCTAGGGCAATACTACAAAAGACCCACTTCCTTAAAATGGGCACATTATGTTAAGAGGCCTCATGCACGTCTCTATCCAGGGCATTGGGTGCCTCCTAACTTTTGGCAGCCCTGTCTAGGGCAATACTACAAAAGACCCACTTCCTTAAATGGGCACATTATTTAAAGAGGCCTCATGCACGCCTCTATCCAGGGGCATTGAAGTGCCTCCAACTTTTGGCAGCCCTGCCTAGGCAATACTACAAAAGACCCACTTCCTTATAATGGGCACATTATTTAAAGAGGCCCTCATGCACGTCTCTATCCAGGGGCATTGGGGTGCCTCCAAATGTTTAGCAGCCCTGCCTAGGACAATACTACAAAAGACAAGTTCCTTAAAATGGGCACATTATTTAAAGAGGCCCTCATGCACTCTCTATCCAGGGTATTGGGGTGCCTCCAATGTTTAGCAGCCATGCCTAGGGCAATACTACAAAAGACATTCCTTATAATGGGCACAATATTTAAAGAGGCCCTCATGCACGCCTTTATCCAGGGGCTTCAGAGTGCCACACTATTTTGGCTGCCCTGGCTAAGGCAATACTACAAAAGACCCACTTCCTTAAAATGGGCACATTATTTAAAGTGGCCCTCATGCACATCTCTATCCAGGGTATCGGGGTGCCTCCCAATGTTTAGCAGCCCTGCCTAGGGCAATACTACAAAAGACACAGTTCCTTAAATGGGTGCAATATTTAAAGAGGCCCTCATGCACGTCTCTATCCAGGGGCATTGAAGTGCCTCCCAACTTTTGGCAGCCCTTCCTAGGGCAATACTACAAAAGACCCACTTCCTTATAATGGGCACATTATTTAAAGAGGCCCTCATGCACGTCTCTATCCAGGGGCATTGAAGTGCCTCCAACTTTTGGCAGCCCTGCCTAGGGTAATACTACAAAAGACCCACTTCCTTATAATGGGCACAATATTTAAAGAGGCCCTCATGCACGTCTCTTTCCAGGGGCATTGGGGTGCCTCCCAATTTTTGGCTGCCTGCCAAAAGGCAATACTACAAAAGACCCACTTCCTTAAAATGGGCACATTATTTAAAGAGGCCCTCATGCATGTCTCTATCAGGGCATTGGGTGCCTCCAATGTTTGGCAGCCCTGCCTAGGGCAATACTCAAAGACAAAGTTCCTTAAAATGGTGCATATTTAAAGAGGCCCTCATGCATGTCTCTATCCAGGGCATTGGGTGCCACACAATTTTTTTTAAAAACATTCTTTCATGTAATCCAAAAAACTAACATACACCAACTCTGTCTCACAAGTGTTATGAGCCCTTAATATTTTCTCCAGGAAAATCCATTTTGGTTTCATTTTGGAACATTTTCTTGACAGTCCGTAAAAGTGGCGTAATGCTCTGACAACATTGTTAACAGCAGTGACCTTGGAGTCTGAAATGCTTCCAGGGGTCTTCCCCATGCTGTTCCCATGTCATTTGAGAACTGTTCTGATACTTTTATGACATTTTTAGGGTTTATCCATGCTGCCGGGGGTCATGCTAGAAAAATACTCGGGTCTCCCATAGGATAACATTGGGCTCGGTGCTCAGGCTGAGTACACGAGTATCTTGGGATGCCGGGCCCGAGCTTCGAGCACCCGAGCATTTTAGTACCCGCTCATCTCTAATCAGGACATCATTTAATTCACCATTGTAGATCCATTATTCATCTTGTGAATAAGTTGGTAAACTGTTTCTAGAGGCTGACGCTTGCTGGGTGAGGAGACATTGATTATCCCACACAGTGTCACCGATGCCACAAAAACCATGGGCGTGGTCTGTGCGCACTCATACGCAAATCTCTTCCTTGGGTACTGGGAGAGAAATTTACTTTGCTGAGGGGGCGGGACGGCCGATGCCCATGTGCAGTGCTGGCTGAGAAATATTGATGATCTCTAAATATTGTGGCAGGGCGCTGTGGAGCAGCTTGACTTCTTTATGAGCCAACTTGTAATTAATTCTGTTAATGTTAAGTTAACTTACACGTATGATTGACACAGTATTGATTTCTTAGATATTAGTATAGAGGTGGATCTGGAATGTACAATTCAAACAGTTGTTTTCCGAAAATCTACCTTGGTGAACTCACTGATTCACACAACATCAGCTCATAATGTGTCTACTATTCATGCTGTCCCGACTGGCCGGTTCTTGCATATGAAACACATCTGTTCTTCTGAGGCTATGCTTGAAAAACAGACCAAAGATCTGCAAGAGAGATTCAGAGAAAGGGACTAGAGCAGGGGTCTAAAACACGCGGCCCGAGGGCCGCATGCGGCCCCTTGGACTTCACTGTGCGGCCCGCGGCACCTTGGACAACTTAATGATGCATTGCCCCAGTGCAGTGGGCCGCTGCAGTCCCCGCTGTGTTATGACTTCTGGCCGTGACAGCAACAGCAACATCAATGCAAGCCGCCAGCCAATTAGGGCTCGCAGCTGACAGCGGTGTATGACGTCACCTGCTGGCCTCTGGCTGACATACTGCATTGATCTTGCTGAGCAACAGAGCTTATATGAGCGGCGGCTGGAGGAAGTCATAGTACAGCAGAGGCTGTAAGTCAGCACAGCGGGGACCGCAACAGCCCCCTGCACTGGAGTGATGCATCATTAAAGTGAGAAAAATGTGAGAGGGTGAGTATGTGAGTGTGTGTATGTAGTGTGTAGGAGTGTCTGTGAGGATGAGTGTATAACAAAGTGTGTGTGTGGGGTGTGTGTGTGTGTGTCAGTCAGTGTCTGGGTGTGTGAGTGAGGATGTGTGTGTGTAAAAAGAAGGTAAACCAGGAGTGGGGCATCACTACAAAAGGGGATCAGGATGGGGGACATCACTACAAAAGGGGATCGGGATGGGGACATCACTACTAAGGGGGATCAGGATGGGGGGACATCACTACTAAGGGGGATCATGATGAGGGACATCACTAGAAAAGGGGATCAGGATGGGGGACATCACAACAAAATGGGATTAGGATGGGGAACATCACTAGAAAAGGGGATCAGAATGGAGGACTCTACTAAAAGGGATCGGGATAGGGAAATCACTAGAAAAGGGGATCAGTGTGGGGGACATCACTACTAAGGGGGATCATGATGAGGGACATCACTAGAAAAGGGGATCAGGATGGGGGACATCACTACAAAAGGGAACCAGGATGAGGGACATCAATACTACAAAATGGGATTAGGATGGGGAACATCACAACAAAATGGGATTAGGATGAGGAACATCACTAGAAAAGGGGATCAAAATGGGGGACATCACTACAAAAAGGCATCAGAATGGGGGACAGTACAAACAATCATAAATCATGGGACAGGATGGGGACATTACTTCATGATGATGACCAGGATGGAGACATTACTACAATATTGGGACCAGACTTACTACAGGATGGGGACATTACTACAAGAAGGGGATCAGGATTTGTACTTTACTACATTGAGGAAAATATTCTGCTAATACTAAAAATATCACTTAGTACTCCAAGGGATGCAGCCCACCGATATAATTTTTTTTTCTATGTGCGGCCCACCAACCCAGCCGAGTTTGAGACCCCTGGACTAGAGCAACAGGTCAATCAAAAAGGCTTACCTACAGGCTAAGCATACTCCCCATACTTATTGCTGTACAATACAAAATCTGTAGATGGAATTGGTTCATTACAGATGGTGAGATTCATATACACCTATAATCATGAGTGGGAATTGGTACAGGGCATTCTCAACAGGCATTGCTGGTCTTACGGTCCGACCCATTTTTGAGGGAATCATTCTCCAAATTTCACTTGATGACTCCAAGGCAATCCCAAAATTTGAAAGATATACTTGTCAGGAGTCATTTTATCCCTAAGGCACCAAATCCCTTTGGGTCGATTGACCCATTAAAGGCTTGCTTCCCCTGTGGCCACTGTGTGGCCTGCTGCAATGTCCTGCACATGGCTACCTTCACCTCCTCCAATGGTGAAAAAAAATTTGATATTCACCTGTATGTGTTATGTGGCACAAGCAATGTGGTGTATTATGCCACGTCTGTGTCCACTTAAATACATTGAAATGACCTCTAGGGAAATGCGGAGGAGAGCGAGGGAGCATATGAGGGACATTGCTGCAGCCTCCACGATGGAAGACAGGTCAACCCTCAAGACATTGCGATGTCACTTTCTGGCATATCACAATAGTGATCCATTGACATTACGCATTACGTGTAAGAGGAGTAGATGTGATATACTGAGGTATTTGGAGTGGCAATGTCTGTAAAATTTTGGCTCAACGCAAGACAAGGTCGTGGCTTTAATGAAATTGTTAGTTTTGCCCCCTTCCTGTGTCCGATCATCATCTGTAATCCAGGTACTTTGTACCTTTTCTTAGTAGAGTAGGATATATCCTTAACTCACTTTATCTTTTTACTATTTGTGTTTTTATTTTCTTGGGTACATTGTAGGTTTTTGTGGCATCGGTGACCTTGTGTGGGATAATCAACTTTTCCTCTCACAGCAAGTGTTGACCTTTACGAACAGTTTAGCAACTTATTCACAAGAGGATTAATGGGTCTCTAATGGTGGACTAAATGATGTCCTGATATGTATATGATGTTCCTGCTATGGTGTCTCACTTTTAAATCGTGTAATTCCATTGAGCAGATGTGCTTTTTCCCCTCTGTCTGGTAATCCCACCTCCTAACCTGGCATCTTTATTGTTCTCGCGTATGCGCGGTAGCCTAGGTGACGCATCCTGAATTCTCCGCATGCGCGATTGACGATGACACAGTGCGGAGTTTGGAGTACTGCTTCCATAGTGATGGACACGTCAATTCCGCGGTCATGTGGATGACTCGGTGAGATGAAGGAGGGTATTTAAATTGGTACTGTGTCCCTAGCTAGTTATCCCCCTGATGAAGTGACCACGCACCTTGTGATGGATCCCAAAATGTGCATCAGAGTCGGGGACCTGGGGGACCAATTCTGGCTGTGTGTACTGGTGACTTGATCCATGGCTGCCAACAATATGGGTATTGTTTGAGTTCTAACTCTATACTATGCCATTTTATAGTTGTTTCTGTTCCTTGTCTTTGCAACCAGGTAGGAATGCAATATCTGAGCTTATTTTACTTTTTCTGCACTATCACTTTTGTTAGGGTGGATACAGTCCTTTAATATATGTATTGAACAATTACATGTCAATGTATGGCTATGTAAGATTTCTTCCCTGTAACATCAATATTTTTTGCAGGTACTGATGTATACAATTCCTGACTCATTTGCTATATATTGTATGTTCCCGGAATTTATGAGACAATGGAAATATGTTAGTCTTAGAACTTGTATACCCTACGTCTGTACCTGTGAGCCTAGCACTTATGCCCTTTACACTGCTGCCCTTGTCCATATAGTGTTAGTAAAGGGTTTTAATAATAAAAACAACACATTTTGCATATAATTGGAGCCTTTACACTTCTTTTCTTCTGGCATTTAGTGTAGCTAGAGTAACATAGTAATAATATAATAATAAAATAATAATAATAAAACTTTATTTGTATAGCGCCAACATATTCCGCAGCGCTTTACAGTACAACGGTACATATAAGAAAAATATACGGTACAGAAACGTAATGCAGAACAGTAGTTACATACCAAAAACATAGAATCAACTTAGGAAATACAATAAGAAAGGCAGAAAATGAAGGTGACCCTGCTCGAAGGAGCTTACAATCTAAGATGGGATGGGAACACAAAGTACAGGGGCTTATAACAATGAATATCTTACGTCTAAGTGACTACTGTTAGGGAGAATGATAGGCCGCCCTGAAGAGGTGTGTTTTTAGGGAGCGTCTGAAGCTATGCAAGTTGTGGATGGTCCTAATTTCTTGGGGTAGAGCATTCCAGAGTTTTGGTGCAGCTCGAGAGAAGTCTTGAAGTCGGGAATGGGAGGTTCGGATTAATGCCGATGTTAGTCTGAGGTCATGTTCAGAGCGAAGGGGACGGGTGGGGTGGTAGACAGAGATGAGGGTGGAGAGGTAAGGAGGTGTCGCACCATGAATAGCTTTGTGGGTGACAACGAGCAATTTGAATTGGATTCTATAGTGTACGGGCAGCCAATGTAGTGACTGGCACAGAGCAGAAACATCTGAGTAACGGTTTGCTAGATAGGTGATCCTGGCTGCTGCATTGAGGATAGACTGGAGAGGGGAAAGCTTACTGTGGGGGAGGCCAGCTAATAAAGAATTACAGTAGTCAAGGCGGGAATGAATCAGGGCCACGGTGAGGGTTTTAGTTGTTCCCGTGGTGAGGAAAGGGCGAATTCTGGAGATATTTTTCAGGTGCAAGCGACAGGAGCGGGTGAGAGATTGTATGTATGGGGTGAAGGAGAGATCAGTGTCCATCAAAACACCGAGACAGCGAGCCTGCTGACTGGGTGTTATCGTGGTGCCGCACACCGAGAGAGAGATGTCAGATTTAGGGAGGTTGGCAGAGGGTGGGAGCAGAAGAAGTTCAGTTTTGGAAAGGTTGAGTTTCAGATAGAGAGTGGACATGATATTGGAGACTGCGGTTAGACAGTCATTGGTGTTCTTTAATACCGCAGGGGTAAGGTCAGGGGCTGAAGTGTATAGTTGTGTGTCATCAGCATAAAGATGGTACTGAAAGCCAAATCTGCTGATTGTTAGTCCGATCGGGGCTGTGTAGAGAGAGAAGAGGAGAGGGCCAAGGACTGAACCCTGAGGGACCCCAATAGTGAGGGGAAGAGGGGAAGAAGTGGAGCCAGCAAAAGATACACTGAAAGAGCGGTCAGAAAGATAGGAAGAGAACCAGGAGAGAGCAGTGTCCTTGATGCCAATGGAGTGCAGCATAGAGAGTAGGAGCTGATGGTCGACAGTGTCAAAAGCCGCAGAGAGGTCAAGAAGGATAAGCAGAGAGTGGTCACCATTACGTTTTGCTGTCAGAAGGTCATTGGTCACTTTGATGAGGGCAGTTTCTGTAGAATGTAAGGGGCGGAAGCCAGACTGCAATGGATCTAAAAGAGAGTGAGTGGCGAGGTAATGAGTGAGGCGGGTGTAGACCAGGCGCTCCAGGAGTTTAGAGATGAAGGGGAGATTGGAGACTGGTCTGTAGTTATTTGTGCAGGATGGGTCAAGGGACGTTTTCTTTAGTAGTGGAGTGATAATAGAGTGTTTGAAGGAGGAGGGGAAGATGCCAGTAGAGAGGGAGAGATTGAAGATTGTGGTTAAGTGACTGGTGACCACTGGAGAGAGGGTCTGTAGTAAGTGTGAGGGAATGGGGTCAGAGGTGCATGTAGTGCATGTAGTAACATAGTATTAAAGGTTGAAGGAAGACCTTAAGTCCATCTAGTTCAACCCATTGCCTAACATGTTGATCCAGAGGAAGGCAAAAAAAAAACATGTGGCAACACTAGCTCCACATTGGGGAAAAAAATTCCTTCCTGTTTCCACATACGGCAATCAGACTAGTTCCCTGGATCAACGCCCTATCAAAGAATCTAGTATATACAACTGGTAATATTATATTTTTCAAGAAAGACATCCAGGCCCTTCTTAAATGTTAGTAGTGACTCACTCATTACAACATCATGTGGCAGAGAGTTCCATAGTCTCACTGCTCTTACAGTAAAGAATCCGCGTCTGTGATTATGATTAAACCTTCTTTCCTCCAGACGTAGAGGATGCCCCCTTGTCCCCGTCTCAGGCCTAAGAGTAAAAAGAACATTAAAAAGGTCTCTGTACTGTCCCCTCATATATTTATACATTATTATAAGATCCCCCTTAAGCCTTCGTTTTTCTAAAATAAATAACCCCAAGTTTAATAACCTGTCTTGGTATTGCAGACCCCTTAGTACTCTAATGACTTTTGTCGCTCTTCTCTGGACCCGCTCTAGTTCAGCTATGTCTTTCTTATACACCGGAGACCAGAATTGTACACAGTATTCTAAGTGTGGTCGCACTAGTGACTTGTAAAGAGGTAAAATTATGTTCTCCTCATGAGCATCTATGCCTCTTTTAATGCATCCCATTATTTTATTTGCCTTTGCAGCAGCTGCCTGACACTGGACATTAAATGTGAGTTTGTCATCTACCCATACACCCAGGTCTTTTTCAGTGACAGTTTTGCACAGTGTTTTACAATCAAGCACATAATTATACCTTTTATTTCCTCTGCCCAAGTGCATGACCTTACATTTATCCCCATTAAAGATCATTTGCCATTTATCATCCCAAGCTTCTAGTTTAGATAAATCCTCCTGTAATATAAAATTGTCCTCCTCTGTATTGATTACCCTGCAGAGTTTAGTGTCATCTGCAAATATTGAGATTCTACTCTGTATGCCCCCTACAAGGTCATTAATAAATATATTAAATAGAAGCGGGCCCAACACTGACCCCTGTGGTACCCCACTGTTAACTGTGACCCATTCTGAGTATGTTCCGTTAATAACCACCCTTTGTTTCCTATCACTGAGCCAGTTCTTAACCCACTTACAAATATTTTCCCTTATCCCCATTGCTCTCATTTTATGTATCAACCTTTTGTGTGAGTAGCTTTTTTGAGGTGGACACCACAAATGTGGTCTATGGTCCTCATAACGTATGTGGATCTCTATATCCTAAGTGTATAACCCTGTCTATATGACTGTTCTAATCTAAGCTCTCCCTCTTACATCAACTGTCTCTGAACTGCAGTGTGCCGAGGATCACACCTTGGGTCTCATAAAAGACCTGATAATGCAATAAGACCGCCCAATTACAGTAATGCCAGTAGCCAATATGGCTACAGCATTACTGTGATTGGCAAGAAATCTCCACATGTTTAGTGACCGAAAAACTGTGAAAACATGGCGAAATAGAGCAGAGTGAAAACGCGAGCATGGAGCTCAAGCACCCACGATACTTGATCGAGTACTGAGTGTTCTCAAGCACTCTGATGCTTGATCAAGTATCAAGCAGTGTCGGGCAAATTTGCTTATCACTGCACAGGACCAAAAACTTAAAGGGAACCTGTCAGCTAGTTTATGCCTCCCCAGCTATCACTGTCTGAAGCTGCAGCTTTATAATACCAGTCTAATCATCCCTGAATGAGCTAATGGTGTAATGTGAAAAGAAAAGCATTTATACACTTACATTTCCTTATGTAATGATGCAGTAAGTCTCCAGCTTGGAGGACGGAGATTGTTTGGTAGGTTAATAGTTAATATTTCAGCCTTATGTTAGAACATGTTGGGAGATCTGATGTGATGTCATAACCATGTGACTACAATAGGCGGAGCTAAGACCCTATAACATAATGAGTTTGCTCACTTAGCTCCGTCCACTATAGTCACATGATAACTACATCACACAGGTCCTTTAGCCATGCAAGTTAATAGTAACTTAAAGGGATCCTGACCCCGAAAAATGAGCCCCCAGACTATTTATACCTGTTCCTGCAGCATGCTAATACATTTGTAGCCATCCCTTTGTGTCTCTAAAGCGAAATTGCAAAGTTTATAAAAGTGTTTTTTATACCTTCTGATCTGCGGCTTCTCAACATTTGAGAAGCCGCAAAAGGTGTTCCTTGCTGCTTCTCTCCGCCACCTGCTTGGTAATTATTCACGCCTCGATGGGCGTGCTAGAGAGCCTGTGCGCGTCATCAAAGGGGCGGTAAAGCCGCTATGACGAACATCGTATGCCAGACAGTCTCCCTCCTCCAAGGTGTAGACTGAAATGTAAGTGTATAAATGCCTTTTTCAACTTTTACATTACACTCTGAGCTCAGACAGGGATCATTAGAATAGTATTGTAAAGCTACAGGTACAGATATGGTACCTTTACACGCGGCAACATTTCTAGGGTGTCAACAGGTAACTTACTGGCTGCAGTGAAATCATGGAGAGATTATTCCATTTGTACACAGCAACAAGATAGAACCTTGTCTCCATGATTTCACTGCAGCCAGTAAGTTACCTGTGGAAACCCTAGAAATGTTGCCGCGTGTAAAGGTACCAATAGTGATAGCTGGGGAGGCAAAAACCACCTGACAGCTTCCCTTTAATATAGAAAAAAAAGCCTACAGTATATACAGGATGTTTCACATATGGACCAAAAGCAGCATCAAACATTTATTAACTTTTTATTCCTTTGTTTAAAAAGTTGTATAAGATAAATTCAAGACATCTCTAACAGAAAATACAATTGGTGATAACTCTGCATTTGTATATTTAGCATAAGGCAGCAAAAAGCAGAGAGTAAAATGAGTGCTTAGCTGAGATGACACTTTACATTTCTAGTAAATTCTGTTCTAATGCAAGAGCATTTTTCATATTTTCATTGTGGTTGTGGTAAATTCATTGGGTTACTTAAATTCATATTGTTGTTTTTATGGTTATCATAGCTGGTTGGAAACGCCGGATACTGAGGCATAAGAGCTACTGCAGAAGAGGTGGAGACTCCCAAATGGGAAACTGTTGGATGAATGTTGTGAGCCACGCCATCAGTCTGCATTACAAATACCTGCTGGGGGAGAAAAAAAATATCACATACTTTGAAGTAGCAACATTACTATATTCTATAAACAAAGTTCAGAAAAAACACGGCACTCACCGGGACTTCAAAAAGCGGTGTCCTTTATTGCAGGGTTTGCATCACAAAGTGCAGGGAGGGGGTACTGAGGTGACCCCCTCCCTGCACTTTGTGATGCAAACCCTGCAATAAAGGACACCACTTTTTGAAGTCCCGGTGAGTGCCGTGTTTTTTCTGAACTTTGTTTCTAGACTGTGTTCTTGGTCTCCCACTGGCACCCCGGGTGAAGACTGGGTCTCCAGTCCGTATTTGCCTCCTAATTTGGAGTTCCTTGTTGGTGGTGCCCTCTTTCCTTCTATATAGTTTCCTATTACTATATTCTATTCTTTGACGTGCATTGGTGTTTGAAAGTTTGTGAAACCTTCAGAATTTTACATAAATGTGATATAAAACTACCTCATTTTCACTTAATCAAACAAATGGGTCAAAAATATTAGACCTTGTCATTCTTTTATTGAGAAAAATGTTCTAATTTCTATGTCTGAATGGCAAAAGTATGTGAACCTCTAGGATTAGCAGTTCATTTGAAGGTGAAATTGGAATCCGGTGTTTTAAACCCCTTCACCCCCAAGCCTACTTTTCACTTTCCTTCGTCACTTTATGAGGTAATGACTCTGAAAAGCTTCAACGCATCCCAGTGATTATGATATATTGTACTTCATGTTAGTGGTAAATTTTAGGATGGTTTTTTTGCATTTATTTGTGAAAATATTGGAAATTTGGCAAAAATATTGAAAATGTTGCAATTACACTAAGTTTGAATTTTTATGCCATTAAAGCAGAGAGTAATGTCAAATAAAATAGTTAATAAATAACATTTTCACATGTGTACTTTACATCAACAGCATTTTTAAATATATATGTTTGTGGTTAGGAAATTAGAAGGGTTCAAAGTTTATCAGCAATTTCTCATTTTTCCAATAAAATGTACAAAGCCACTTTTATAAGAGACCACATCACATCTGAAGTGACTTTGAGGGGCGTACATGACAGAAAATACACAAAAGTGACACCATTAAAAAAACTTGACCCTTTAAACTTCTCAAAACTACAACAAACAAGTTTATTAACCCTTCGGGTGCTTCAAAGAAACAGAAGCAACGTGGAAGAAAAAAAATTACATTTTACTTTTTCCCTTAAAAATGTTACTTTAGCCCCATGTTTTGTATTTTCACAAGCTTAACGGGAAAATGCAACATACAATTTGTTGTTCAATTTCCCCTGAAAATGCCAATACCCTATATGTGATGATAAACTAGTGCTTGGGCGCATGGCAGTGCTTGGAAGGGAAGGAGCAACATATGACTTTTGGATTGCAAACTTGGCTGGAATTGATAGAGGATGCCATGTTATGTATGCAGAACCCTGATGTGCCTAAACAGTGGAACTTCCCACAATTGACCGCATTTTGGAAAATAGGCCCCTCAAGGAACTTAATCAGATATGTTGGAAGCTTCTTGAACCCCAGGTACTTCACATAATTTTATAACGTAGAGCCATGAAAATATAAAAATCTAATTTTCTCACCAAAATTTTGCTTTAGCCCCAAATTTTTTTATTTTCACAAGGGTAAAAGAAGAAACTTCTAACACAATTTGTTGTGCAATTTCTTCAGAGTACACCAATATCCTATGAAATGGAAAACTACTGTCTAGGCACAAGGCAGGGCTTGGAAGAGCTGAAGCGCTATTTGAATTTTAGAGCGTCATTTTGAATGGAATGGATTGTGGACATCATGTCCCATTTGAAGAGCCCCAAACATGCGAAAACAGCAGAAACCCCACAAAAGTGAATCCATTCCGGAACCTACACCTCACAAGGAATTCATCTTGGGATGTGAGCAATGTTAACCCTTAGATGATTCCCAGAATTGTCTAATTTGGGCTGTGAAAATAAAAAGATACAATTGTTTTTACTAAAATGTTGCTTTGGCCCCAAAGTTTTAATTCTCAAAAATAGTAATAAGAGAAAATGGACCATTTGATTTGTTACATAATTTCTCCTGAGTTTGTCAATACCCCATATATGGTCAAAACCTATTTTCTGGTACAATGCAAAGCTCAGAAGGGAAGGAGTGCCATTTTGGAGTTCTGATTTAGTTGGAATGGTTTGGGGGTGCCATGTCACATTTAGAATTTTCACAAGAAGAATAGGTAAAAATAAGGCCCCATAATATGTTTCACATTTTCTTTTGCATGTGGCAATGACCCACATATGATTGTACAGTACTGTTTGGCCACACTATAGGGCTACAGAGGGAAGGCGCCCCATTTGACTTTTGGAGCACTGATTTTCCTAGAATAGTTTGCGGGCTTCATTTGCAGAATTCTTTAGTGACAGGACAGTAGAAATCCTCTCAATTGTCCACATTTTGGAAATTACACCCCTCTAGGAATTCATCTATGGATGTAGTAACAACTTTGCCTATGGAAAACACCCTTGGGAGTCAAATGAAGTGATTGTTACAAAATTAAAAATTGCAAATAAGCCCTTTTATTGCCCAGTACATTGTAGTGCTCGTAAATTGTGCCCATCTCATTGAGGGTGTCAAAATGGTGTCCATTTTGGGGATATTATGTGAAATTATGTCCAATTTGCCATTTATTCTCTGATTTTTTTGTGTTGTTCCAATAAATCCAAAGGAACTAAGCATGTATATAACAAAACATGTGTAATTGTAATAATTTTCTGGGAGAAATACTTTGTTTCCTGGAATAATTTTCAGGGTGCCACCACTTTCGGGCATGACTGTACGTGTCACCCCTCAATGAATTTGAAACAAAAATATGTAGCAGTCTAGTGGAGCGCTGGGGTGAGGGTCACAAATTTTAGAGGCTAAGGTATTTTCCAAACCTTTATTGACCCTTTGTACAGGCCACAACACGTTTCGATAGTCAGAGAGCTATCTTCATCATGTGGTACCCCCTGATGAATATAGCTCTCTCAACTATTGAATTGTGTTGTGACCTGTACAAGGGGTCAATAAAGGTTTGGAAAATACCTTAGGCTCTAAAATTTGTGACCCTCACCCCAGCGCTCCACCAGACCAATACATATTTTTGTTTCATGTTTCATTTCCCACTGAGGGAATATCGGCAGGAGCAGCTCGAGGTGCTGGTTCATACATTCCCGCTGACGAAGGACCTGCAGTCGCCCGGCAACTGAACACTAGAGATGAGCCACCACCCTAGTGTTCGAATTTAATTCGATTCGATTCGACAAATTGGGGGGGTGTTCGACGAACACCATCGAACACCATTGAAAACAATGGCAGGCAAACACAAACACATGAAACACTTAGAAAACAAATAGAAAACACCTTCTAAGGTGTCCAAAAGGTGACAAACTACTCAGAAGATACAACAAACACACGGAAAAGTGACAAGTACATATAAAAATGTGAAAAGAAAGGAGATGGATGAGTAAAAGGAGGAGGAGACACAGATATAGGCATGTTATGCCCTTCTAAAATCCGGTTTTACTCCAGTATTTGTAAGACCTCATGCACACGATGAGTTATTTGTGAATTTTACTTCAGTATCTGTAAGGCCTTGTGCACATGATGAGTATTTGGTGAGGTTTTTCCTCAGTATTTGTAAGGCTTTATGCACACGATGAGTATTTTGTGCGTTTTCTCCTCAGTATTGGTAAGGCCTCGTGAATACGATGAGTATTTGGTGAGGTTTTTCCTCATTATTCGTAAGGCCTCGTGAATACGATGAGTATTTGGTGAGGTTTTTCCTCAGTATTTGTAAGGCCTCATGCACACGATGAGTATTTGGTGAGGTCTTTCCTCATTATTCGTAAGGCCTCGTGAATACGATGAGTATTTGGTGAGGTTTTTCCTCAGTATTTGTAAGGCCTCATGCACACGATGAGTATTTTGTGAATTTTATTCAGTATCTGTAAGGCCTTGTGCACATGATGAGTATTTGGTGAGGTTTTTCCTCAGTATCTGTCAGGCCTCGTGCATACGATGAGTATTTGGTGAGGTTTTTCCTCAGTATTTGTAAGTCCTCATGCACACAATAAGTATTTGGTGAGGTTTTTCCTCAGTATTTGTAAGGCCTTGTGCATATGATGAGTATTTGGTGAGGTTTTTCCTCAGTATTTGTAAGTCCTCATGCACACAATGAGTATTTGGTGAGGTTGTTCCTCAGTATTTGTAAGGCCTCGTGCATACGATGAGTATTTTGTGAGTTTTTGCCTTAGTATTTGTAAGGGCTTGTGAATATGATGAGTATTTGGTGAGGTTTTTCTTCCGTATTTGTAAGGCCTCATGCACAAGATGAGTATTTGGTGAGTTTTTTCCTCAGTATTTGTAAGGCCTCGTGCATATGATGAGTATTTTGTGAGGTTTTTCCTCAGTATCTGTCAGGCCTCATGCATATGATGAGTATTTGGTGAAGATTTTCCTTAGTATTTGTAAGGCCTCATGCACACGATGAGTATTTTGTGAATTTTTTCCTCAGTATTTGTAAGGCCTCGTGCATACGATTAGTATTTGGTGAGGTTTTTCCTCAGTATTTGTAAGGCCTCGTGCATACGATGAGTATTTGGTGAGGTTTCTCCTCAGTATTTGCAAGGCCTCATGCACACAATGAGTATTTTCTGAGTTTTTTCCTCAGTATCTGTCAGGCCTCGTGCATACGATGAGTATTTGGTGAAGATTTTCCTTAGTATTTGTAAGGCCTCATGCACACGATGAGTATTTGGTGAGGTTTTTCCTCAGTATTTGTAAGGCCTCGTGCATACGATGAGTATTTGGTGAGGTTTCTCATCAGGATTTGTAAGGCCTCATGCACACAATGAGTATCTTCTGAGTTTTTTCCTCAGTATCTGTCAGGCCTTGTGCATAAGATGAGTATTTGGTGAGGTTTTTCCTCAGTATTTGTAAGGCCTCATGCACACGATGAGTATTTTGTGAATTTTTTTCCTCAGTATTTGTAAGGCCTCGTGCATACGATGAGTATTTGGTGAAGATTTTCCTTAGTATTTGTAAGGCCTCGTGCATACGATGAGTATTTGGTGAGATTTTTCCTCAGTATTTGCAAGGCCTCATGCACACGATGAGTATTTTGTGAGGTTTTTCCTCAGTATCTGTCAGGCCCTGTGCATAAGATGAGTATTTGGTGAGGTTTTTCCTCAGTTTTTATAAGGCCTCATGCACATGATGAGTATTTCGTGAGTTTTTTCCTCAGTATCTGTCAGGCCTCGTGCATACGATGAGTATTTGGTGAGGTTTTTCCTCATTATTTGTAAAGGCCACTTTACACACACAGATATCTGTGACCAACTTCTGAACAGATCTCTGGTTGCCGTGAAATCATGGACACGTTGTTCCATTTTGTGTCTGTGTACAAAATGGAGCAATGTGTCCATGATTTCACTGCAACCAGAGATCTGTTCAGAAGTTGGTCATAGATATCTATGTGTGTAAAGTGGCCTTAAGAACTCGTGCATACGATGAATATTTGGTGAGGTTTTTCCTCAGTATTTATAAGGGCTCGTGCATACGATGAGTATTTCGTGAGTTTTTACCTTAGTATTTGTAAGGGCTTGTGCATATGATGAGTATTTGGTGAGTTTTTACCCCAGTATTTGTAAGGCCTCGTGCATACGATGAGTATTTGGTGAGGTTTATCCTCAGTATTTGCAAGGCCTCATGCACACAATGAGTATTTTCCGAGTTTTTTTCTCAGTATTTGTAAGGCCTCGTGCATACGATGAGTATTTTGTGAGTTTTTTCCTCAGTATTTGTAAGGCCTCGTGCATACGATGAGTATTTTGTGAGGTTTTTCCTTAGTATTTGTAAGGCCTTGTGTTTACGATGAGTATTTTGTGTGGTTTTTTTCAGTATTTGTAAGGCCTCATGCACACGATGAGTATTTGGTGAGGTCTTTCCTCATTATTCGTAAGGCCTCGTGCATACGATGAGTATTTGGTGAGGTTTTTCCTCAGTATTTGTAAGGCCTCGTGCATACGATGAGTATTTTGTGAGGTTTTTCCTCAGTATTTGTAAGGCCTCGTGCATACGATGAGTATTTTGTGAGGTTTTTCCTTAGTATTTGTAAGGCCTTGTGTATACGATGAGTATATTGTGAATTTTTTCCTCAGTATTTGTTTTTTTTTCAACTTTAATTTTTATTAATTTTTCCTTTATCAATCGTAACAAATCATATCACATAACATCACAATCACAAGTCTGCAGTACAGTCATCTATACTAATAATCAATAATCAATAACATCAGCTCATTTCCTCCGGTCATCATAGCTGTAACAAATCCGCAGAAAGATCCCACATCTGCCATGTCTAGTTAAATTTGTCCATCGTATTGTGGAGTGTGGCAGTCAGTCGCTCCATTAATTGGATATCTTTTATCCGTGCATACCAGTCTGATAATGAGGGTGGAGCCCTCCTCTTCCAGTTTAGAGATATCAAGCATTTCGCTGCTGTAAGTAAGTGCAGTATGAGCCTGTTCTTGGATTTATTCAAACCTGGGGGAAAAAGATTTAAGAGACATACAGCTGGGTCTAGGGGCAGGGGATGGTCTATAACCCGGGACATCACTGTTGTTACGGATTCCCAGAAACCGTGGATTAACGGGCATAACCAGAAAAGATGATATAAGGAGGCTTTACTTTGGTCACATCTCCAACAATTGTCTGGGATATTCGGATTAAACTTATGAAGGAGTTCAGGTGTGTGATACCATGTCATTAATATTTTCATCTGGTTCTCTTTATATAAGGTATTAACTGATGACCTGAATGTTCTATCCCATATCACTCCCCACATCGGGCCAGAAATCTCCTTCCCCAACCAGGCTTCCCATCGTGACATATAGGCGTGTTTAAACGTGCCCCAGGAACCCCGAGAATTTAGGATAGTATAAATATCAGATATAAGGCCTTTAGTAGAGGGTCCCCTAGAGCATAAGGTTTCAAATTGGGTCAGGCCTGCAATCTTTTTGGGCCCCATGATCGACTTAAGGTAGTGTGTTATTTGTCGATACGAGTAGTCCAACCCTTCCGGCAATTTATATAACGAACGCAGCTCGGCAAAGCGTCGTGGTTCATGTGTAAGTGGGTTTACTATGTCACGGAAGCGAAAAAGGCCCACTTCTGCCCATTTACGCATTGTGATAGAATCTAAAGCTCCCAAAGTATGTGGGCTATACAGAAAAGGAGTTAAGGGAGAGGCGTGTGTTGCTAACTGATATTTAATTCTGCATTTACTCCAAATATCTCTGGTAAATGCCATTGGGCCCAGTAACATCTTGGAGTTAAACTCCGAGGGTTTGCCCCATATTAGCGAGGCGGGATGGTATGGAGCCAGCCATAGCTGTTCCACTTCTGTCCATCTACTGCATATTGGCAACGTCGACCAGTGGGATAAATGGCGCAAATGCGTAGCGTAGTAGTAGAGCAGAATGTCCGGGCAGGCTACCCCACCTTCTTGTTTCGACGCACATAAGACCGAATCCGGTATTCTGTGTCGTCCTGAGTGCCAAATGAACTTCATTAGAGACGACTGGATATTCTTTAGAGTTATAATGGGTACTTTTACCGATAGTGTTTCAAATAAGTATAAAAAACGGGGGATAATGGACATTTTAATAGCTGCCACCCTTCCCAAGAGCGAGATCTGTAAGGTTGCCCATTTTTTTAGTTGGGCCTCCACCTTCTGTATCAGGGGTGGAAAGTTAGCTTGGTATATTGTTTTGTAGCTAGAGGTCATATTGATCCCTAAATATCGTGGGGACGTGTGGCGCCAGGTATAACTATATAAACTTTTAAGGAGGTGAAGCTTAGGCTTCTGGATGTTTATAGGCAGTGCTTCTGTTTTTGCCGAATTAATTTTATAGCCCGACAATTTAGCGTATGACTCAACAGCGGCATGTAAATTAGGCAGAGAAATAACGGGTTTTGTCAAGGAGAGTATCACGTCATCCGCGAACAGGGCGACTTTGAATTGTCTGTCTTTAAGTTGAATTCCAGAAATATCGGGGTTAAGCCTAATTTGCGCAGCTAGTGGTTCTATACTAAGGACATATAGCAATGGAGAAAGGGGGCACCCCTGACGTGTTCCATTTTTTATAGACAGATCTTTGGAATGGGCGTGAGGGAGGCGGACCAATGCAGTAGGAGATGAGTAGAGACCCTTCAGTGCTGTAACAAAAGGCCCCGACAGGCCAACATGATGAAGAGAGCGAAACATAAATGCCCAATCCAGCCTGTCGAAGGCCTTTTCAGCATCCAAACTAAGTAGTAGGGCCTCCTCCGCTCTCCTGTTAGCCACCTCTATCAGGTCCAAGATACGCCTGGTATTGTCGCCCGCTTGGCGAAAGCGGACAAAACCAACCTGGTCTTTATGTATCAAATGTGGAAGCCAAGTCCCCAGTCTATCCGCTAAGAGTTTGGTAAAAATTTTCAGATCCGCATTTAACAGGCTGATGGGACGATAGCTTGCACATTCCATCGGGTCCTTACCCTCTTTTGGGATTACAGTAATATAGGAACGGAGTATAGAGTCGGGTATTACCCCTCCCTCCATGAAGTGATTAAACAATAGGACCATATTGGGGGACAGCACATCTATATAGGTTTTATAATAAAGATATGGTAATCCATCCGGACCCGGGGCTTTGTGATTTGGCAATTTCTTCACTATCTCCTCAACTTCCTCTGCGGTAATTTTCTGATTAAGGTCTTCTAGCGCGATTTGGGATAATTTAGGTAGATGGCATGATAAGAGGTATTCGTCCAGGATTCGGTTCTGTTCTCCCTGGGATTGAGTTGATGTAGGGAGGAGAGAGTAAAGTGAAGAATAATATTCATAAAAAATGTCAGCCACCTTACCCGAGTCATAATGGATCACTCCAGCTTGATCTTTGATGCCGTAGGGGGAATTATTAGTAACCTGATCTTTCAGTCTCCTGGCTAGCATTGTATGTGCCTTATTACTGTATTCATAAAATTTCTGTCTGGAATATCTTAGTAACACCTCTACTTTACCATGTGAGATGGCTTTAAGTTGGCTTCTCAGGTCTATTACCTCTTTGAGGACTTGTTTGGTGGGGCGCTTCATTAATCGCGTTCCGCCTTTTTTAAGTTCCCTTCCATTATTAGATAACGGGATTTTGCGTCTTTTTTAATCCTGGATGACAGTGCAATGCACTCTCCTCTAAAAACCGCCTTATGGGCCTCCCACAGGACAGATAATGATGGAGATGATGGGGTGTTTTCAGTGAAATAGTTTACAAGGGATTCCCGCAGTCTATCCCGTGTGTCTTTATTTGTCAAAAGGGATTCGTTTAATCTCCAATGATTCAGTTTAGGAGGGTTAGACGTTAATTTGAGGTCTATTACCAGAGGGGCATGGTCAGTCCAGGTTATAGTGCCAATGGAGGCCGATATCAGAGAGCGTAGTGTAATCACATCTCAAAAAAAATAATCAATACGACTATGGGAGCCGTGAGGATGGGAATAAAACGTGAATCTCTTATCTGTTGGGTTGTCAATACGCCACAGGTCATACAGCATGTATCTACGTATTAATTTCCGAAAGCTAGTAGAGACATATTCCGTTTTCATATTTCTAGTACGAGGTGGCAGATGTAGCAATCTGTCTCTAGCCTCCGAAAATGCCATATTAAAATCACCGCCAATTATCTGGGCCATTCCTCGGTCAGGGCGTAATCGGGCCAAAACTGAAGCTACAAATTTTATCTGGTTCGTGTTGGGGGCATATAAATTGCACAACATAATTGCTATTCCCCCTATGTTCCCATAAACAATGGCAAATCTGCCCTGAGGATCTATGTCTGTTTTAGTCGTCTGGAATGTAGAGTGGCGGGAAATCAAAATTGCCACCCCAGCCGTTTTATTCTTAGCTGTAGCAGAGAAAGTAGTAGGAAACCAATGATGTGCAAATTTAAAGGATCCCGCATTCGTAAGATGTGTCTCCTGTAAAAACACAATATCCGCTTTAGATTCCCGCATCTCCCGAAGAGTGAGCCTTCTTTTTATATCCGAGTTCAGTCCCTTTACATTGAGAGAAAGTAATTTAACCATGATAAGATATAGGCACACCCAGAGCATTTAAAGGGGATATAGATGGACGTAGAACGGGACTGTGGGATCTAAGAGCATTGTCAAAATGACTTGTCCGATAGGGTGAGGAGACACTAGTACTGCATACTAGAAAACTTACAACACAACCAAACATTGAATGAGTAGAAAAAAGAAAAAACAACATGTGGATAATATAGGACAACTTCTTGTAGTCCCAAAATGAGAGTCGGGTATAGTATAGACCCCGTCGCCTAAAGCGGCTATGGGGCATTTCTGTACTACTTAATAAATCAAAAGGAAAGAACAAAAAACAACAAAAAAAAAAAACAATACCACGACTCTCGTCTGTGGGGGTACATGTCAAATCCGCAAGAACAGATATCCCCCAAAATCCCGCCCCCAAGAGCCGCAAATTCCCACCAAGGAGCCAAGAAGGAGACGCTTAAAGTCCCGCGGCTAAAAGAGAGAAGATGGAAAAACAAACACCAATGTCAATCAATGGATGTCATAGTCACCAATCATGATGGGTCCTCTCTTCTGGCGGCTCTCCGTGAGGTCTTACGTCGTGTAGATTGTTGCCATGTTTGCTGTAGTGGAGGTAGCACCAGCGGTCCGGACCAGTCAGGCAAATCCGGTTGTTCAATGTTCAATACACGGCAGAAGGTCTCTAGATCCTCCGGGGTCCGCAGAGTGGCCACTCTGTCTCCCCTCTTAGCCGAAAGGCTGAAAGGAAAGCCCCATCTGTAGGGTAGCTGATTATCTTGTAAAATGTGTAACAGTGGTCTCAAAGCTTTTCTTTGCTGTAAGGTGATCCACGAGAGGTCCTGGAAGAGCTGTATTTTTGCGTTGTTATGGGTGATCTGCTTGATCCGTCTTGCTTTTGCCATGATGTCCTCTTTCAAAGGGAAGTCCGTAATACGGCAGATGATATCCCTTGGGTTTCCTGTTAAGTTTTTTGGCTTCAGCGCTCTATGGGCTCTATCCATTTTAATTGGATGATCTATCGGGCGACGTAGTATTGTGTTAAAGACTTTTTGCAGGGTGCCCGCTACGTCTTCCGTGTCTCTCGTCTCCGGGACCCCTCTGACCCTAATGTTGTGTCGTCGGCCCCTATTATCCAAATCCTCTACATGCCTCTGGAGATCTCTTATAATGGAGGCCTGGGCCGTGGTTTGGGACTGAAGGTGTCCAATCACCGCTCTGGCCTGGTTGTGATCTTCCTCCAGCTGATGGACCCTTTGAGTCAAGGCGACCACTTCCCTCCTTACCGCCGCTATTTCTGATCGACAAGTATCTTTGATCTCTGCTACCAGCATTTTGAAATCTTGCTTAGTCGGCAGCTGTCGTACATACTGCCACCAGTCAGGAGGAGGCGGCAGGGGAGGGTAGATATAGTCCTGTGCAAGATGAGACTGATCTAGGTCCCGGCCCATATGGTCTCCTCTTGTGCCAAGAGATAAGGACTCAGAGCCATCAATCAGCTCCCTGGATTCTATAGAGATTTTACGGATCTGCTGGGCTTGCTTTGGGGGCCGAGATGGTCTCTGGGGGCGACTGGGTTCATCTAGGGCCTGGGTTGCCCAGTTGTCGCCTGCTCCTATGGAGCTCCAGTTATCCCCCTCTATAATATCTGTAGGATCTTTCTGTGCACCTCTTATATCCGGGGGTCCCCAGTCCTGAACCGCTTTGACTGGGCTCTCCATGTACCTCTCTGCCCTGGGCATGGGCTCTCCTGTGAGGGTCACTGCAGATGAAGGAGAATATAAGCTGGGGTATGCATCCCCTTCACCTTCCACATCACTTATAATGAGGCTCCCATCACTTGTGGGCTCATATTGCAATTTTATTGGGGTCAGCACTGGGGTACAGTCTCTGTGGAGGTCGGGTGAGGGGTCTCCTGATGTAAGCCCCGACCATATCAGTGTTTCAGCCAAGGGGACAGACATTCCTGCAGCAGTCTGAAGCCCCGCCCCCTCCTCAGAGGCCTTGTCAATAAGCACTAGTTCCTCCCCCTCCTCTCTCTGTTCCAGGGCTCCAAGCGCGGGAGAACCCGAGGGGGAAGAAGGAGCCTCGCAGCCGGCCGCCATCTTGCCCCTCATGCCAGCATCCAGCGCCCGCCCCTCATCCTCCGGTCCCTCAGACCCCGTACTAGCTGCGGGCCGACTGGGAGCGCACTGCTTCCGCGGCACTGACTCACCGCTTGGTGCCCCAGTAGAAGCTGCATGTGAGGTGAGCTGTGTTCCGGCGGCTCCCGGTCCTTTCTGCTGGGTCCCCACAGGAGCGGGTGCCGTGCTGGGAGATGTAAAGTAGGCATCCAGGGTGCCTGATTCCTTCGGCTCCACATCCTTAGGTGTCTTGCTGGCTTTTTTTCGCCCCATCTCTAGGCTCCCAGGGCTGATTTAATGCAGATATTGGCTCTTGGGAGCAGGAGCTCTAGGATCAGACGTCTGCTTCCATGCAGGCTCGGACACGCCCCCACCTTTCCTCAGTATTTGTAAGGCCTCGTGCATACGATTAGTATTTGGTGAGGTTTCTCCTCAGTATTTGTAAGGCCTCGTGCATACGATGAGTATTTGGTGAGGTTTCTCCTCAGTATTTGCAAGGCCTCATGCACACAATGAGTATCTTCTGAGTTTTTTCCTCAGTATCTGTCAGGCCTCGTGCATACGATGAGTATTTGGTGAGATTTTCCTTAGTATTTGTAAGGCCTCATGCATACGATGAGTATTTGGTGAGATTTTTCCTCAGTATTTGCAAGGCCTCATGCACACGATGAGTATTTTGTGAGGTTTTTCCTCAGTATCTGTCAGGCCTTGTGCATAAAATGAGTATTTGGTGAGGTTTTTCCTCAGTTTTTGTAAGGCCTCATGCACATGATGAGTATTTCGTAAGTTTTTTCCTCAGTATCTGTCAGGCCTCGTGCATACGATGAGTATTTGGTGAGTTTTTTCCTCAGTATTTGTAAGGGCTCGTGCATACGATGAGTATTTGGTGAGGTTTTTCCTCATTATTTGTAAAGGCCACTTTACACACACAGATATATGTGACCAACTTCTGAACAGATCTCTGGTTGCCCTGAAATCATGGACACATTGTTCCATTTTGTGTCTGTGTACAAAATGGAGCAATGTGTCCATGATTTCACTGCAACCAGAGATCTGTTCAGAAGTTGGTCACAGATATCTATGTGTGTAAAGTGGCCTTAAGACCTCGTACATACGATGAATATTTGGTGAGGTTTTTCCTCAGTATCTATAAGGGCTTGTGCATATGATGAGTATTTGGTGAGTTTTTCCCCAGTATTTGTAAGGCCTCGTGCATACGATGAGTATTTGGTGAGGTTTTTCCTCAGTATTTGTAAGGCCTCGTGCATACGATTAGTATTTGGTGAGGTTTTTCCTCAGTATTTGTAAGGCCTCGTGCATACGATGAGTATTTGGTGAGATTTTTCCTCAGTATTTGTAAGGTCTCATGCATACGATTAGTATTTGGTGAGGTTTTCCCTCAGTATTTGTAAGGCCTCGTGCATACGATGAGTATTTGGTGAGGTTTCTCCTCAGTATTTGCAAGGCCTCATGCACACAATGAGTATTTTCCGAGTTTTTTTCTCAGTATTTGTAAGGCCTCGTGCATACGATGAGTATTTTGTGAGTTTTTTCCTCAGTATTTGTAAGGCCTCGTGCATACGATGAGTATTTTGTGAGTTTTTTCCTCAGTATTTGTAAGGCCTCGTGCATACGATGAGTATTTTGTGAGGTTTTTCCTTAGTATTTGTAAGGCCTTGTGTATACGATGAGTATTTTGTGTGGTTTTTTTCAGTATTTGTAAGGCCTCATACACACGATGGGTATTTGGTGAGGTCTTTCCTCATTATTCGTAAGGCCTCGTGCATACGATGAGTATTTGGTGAGGTTTTTCCTCAGTATTTGTAAAGGCCTCGTGCATACGATGAGTATTTGGTGAGGTTTTTCCTCAGTATCTGTCAGGCCTCATGCACACGCTGAGCATTGTATCACATTCCGGGGAATACAAGAGTCTCCATTTTTTCCAAATATTTGGGCACAGACACCACTTAAGTGGCATCAATTGCCCCACAGTTGCAAACTTAAAATGGTGACTTGAATGCAAAAATCCACAAGCCTTTAATCTCCCTAGGATGACACAGGGCTAGAAAAGTCCTTGCGGATCCATGCCTTGTTCATCTTGATGAACGTTAGTATGTGCACATTCTGGGTGGACAGACGCGTGCGTTTTTCTGTCAGCACACCACCAGCAGCTTTGAAGACACGTTCCGAGAAAACGCTGGCTGCGAGGTATGACTAGATCTCCAAGGCGTGAGTGGCGAGCTCAGGCCATTTTTCCAGATTGAAAACCCAAAATGAGCAAGGCTCCAGTTTCCCAGTTATGGCATCGATGTTAAGTTGGAGATACTCGTGTACCATCCGCTCCAGGCGTTGACTATGTGTCAGACTTCTCGTGTCTTCATGCCTTGGAAATGATGGTCTTAAAAAATAGTGAAACGAGGCCACAAAATTGCTGTTACCACCACCAGATACAGTGTTACTGGTACGGTGTGAGTGATGATGACTCGGCAGTCCCACGGTTGACAAGTTAGACCTGTGAGATTCACTCTGTGTACCACTAGTGTTTTGTGGAAAAGCCAATCTGAGAGTATGTATCAGTGTCTGCTGATACTTTGTATGCGTGTGTCCCTTTGTATGGCAGAAATTATTTCTGCAAATTTGGTTTTATACCAGGGATCTAAGAGTGTGGTAACCCAGTAGTCGGCATTACTTCTAATTCAGAGAATATGAGGGTCATGTTGCAGGTAGTGCAGCAAGAAGGCGCTCATGTGTCTTGCGCATCCAGGAGGACCAAGCCCTTGTTGTGTTGGTGACGGGGAGGTGAGAATCATGCTTCCTTCCTCTGCCCTCTCCCCCCAACCTTGCACAACAGAAATGTAATCAAGGTCTCCCTCATCTGCTGACTCTTCCATGCCCATCGCCAGTTCATCCTCCATTTCTTCCTGGGCTTCTGCACCTTCCTCAACAGTTTGGTTGCTACCATGCCCTTGTTAATCCATCTCTCCCACCCTCCATGCCTGCCGCCGTGGTGCTGTCGACCGTCTGGACCTTGGAGATCTTGTTATCCCTTCCTCATAGGACTCCTCCTGTACTTCATTCACCTTCTCTTGTCCCACCACCTGACTACAAATATTGTTTAGAGTGTGCTCCAGCATGTTGATGACTGGAATAGTCATGCTGATAATGGCATCTTCGTCGTCATCTCAAAACTGTGCAGAAGGGTGCATAGGTCCTTGATCTGAGATCACTCCAGCAGTGTGATCTGCCCCACCTGTAGATCTCGTTGGCCCAGGCTATACGTCATAGCGTATTGCACCAGGGCTCGGTGGTTCTGCCACAGTCCTGCAACATGTGCGGAGTAGAATTCCAGCGTGTCGGCACATCGCATTACAGCCGGTGAACGGGCAAGCCGAAAGACTTCTGGAGCGAAGCAAGTCATTGAGCTGCGCGATGCTAACGGCGGAAGTGAGCACACAGCAACCGTGTCCTCTGGAGAAGCCCATCTAGGCCGGGATAGTGTGTCAAAAATTGCTGGACAACCAGGTTCAACACGTGAGCCATACAAGTGACGTGTGTGACATTGTCCCGGCGAAGGGCCGCAACCCGGTTTGCAGCATTGTCGCACACGGCCTTCCTTGGCTGCAGGTTCAGTGGAGACAACCATTGCTGAAAATCGGTCTCCAGAACTGACCACAACTCCTCAGTTGTGTGACTCACGTTTCCCAGGCATTTCAAGGTAAAGACCGCCTGATGGCGTTGAGCCCTGCTGCCATCATAGTAAGGAGGTGTGCAGGATTCCTTCTGTGCAGTTACAACGTGGGTGGCATTACCAGACAGGCTTTGGGCGTAGGTACAGGAACGAGATGAGGTTGAGGAGGCAGAAGCAGTGGAGGAATTTCTACCTACAGAGGATTGACGCACAACTCGTAGGGACAGCATGACTTGGACAGCAGACCCTTCTCCAGCTCTCACCATAGTTAACCAGTGCCCAGTCAGCGACATGTAACACCCCTGTCCATGCTTACTGGTCCAAGTGTCTGTGGTGAAATGCACCCTGTCACACACAGAGTTTCTCAAGGAAGCGGTGATGCTGTCTGTGACATGCTGGTGTAGCGCAGGCACACCTTTCTTGGAGAAGTAGTGGCGACTGGGAATCTGGTACTGGGGCACTGCGACGGACATAAGGTCTCGAAAATCCTCTGTGTCCACCAGGTGGAAAGGCAGCAATTCTGTAGCCAACAGCTTGCAGATGGTGAAATTCAAGCGCTTAGCTTTCTCATGGCTAGGAGGAAATGGTCTTTTACTTGTCCACATCTGAGGGACGGAGGGCTGGCTTCTGTGCTGAGATGGGGTTTAGTAAGGTGTCCCCGGCAAACTGCTGGTCTGTGAGGGAGGTGCAGGCGAAGATGTAATGTTGCCTTCATCCAAAGGTGGTGCTCTCGATGTCTGAGAGAGCTCAACACTAGCAGCATTTTCCACTTGAAAACCAAGTGATGACCTGCCAATCACACTGCCTGTTGCATGTAAAGAGGTGGAAGGTCTGCGTCCAAAAGCATGTGTGACAGCTGTCCCCACAGTCACAGACAATGAAGAGCACACGGATGCACTTGATGGGGCAGATGTGGTAGGCCCGCCCAGTTAGCACGCATTCTAGCACAGTTAGCTTCCCACTGCGACTTGTGCTTCATGTCCATGTGGCGGTTCATGCATGAAGTACTCAAGCTAGTGAGTTTTTGGCCTATACTCAGAGATTGGTGACAAATCTTGCAGATGACATGAGTTGGGAGATCCTTTGCATTGTCAAAAAAGGCCTAGGCTAGGCAAGGCTTAGAGCCCATGCGAGCTGCAGAGCCACCACGACTCCTTCTCAGAGGCAGAGTTGTGGCTGCGGATGCAGTTGTTGACGTGCTTCCAGTACTCCAACTATGTCCAGTAAGGCGCAACCTAACCACGTCGTCAGTAGCATCCTCCTCCACCTCCTCTGCTGACCTCATCGACTGGCTGACTCTGGGTTGACATTAAGTGGGATCTCCAACTTCATCATCACCTTCTGTGTTCTCACACCCTCGTCCTCAGAAACAACCTCTTACTGCCTTGACCGAAAATTTGTCAATCCAATTCAGTATCTGAGTCTCATCAGCATCATCCTCATTGTCTCCACCAAGAGGAGTTACAGTTTGGGAATGAGGGTCTACATGAAGCTCAGAACCTTCTTCATCTGGGCCTGGTTCTGACTCACAAAGCTTCTGGGCATCAGGGCAGATCATTAACTCGTCTGGACTCACTGCAGCTTTGGAGCAGACCTCTGATTCCCAGGCTATTGTGTGACTGAACAGCTCTGCTGACTCAACCATATCTGTTACCCCAGACTCAGTAGGGCGGCTGGAGACTTGGGAGCTGGGAGTAAGCAAGTGCGATTGGCTTACACCTCAGATGACTCGAGGGTTTGTGATGTAGACGTTGAGGTGGAGGAGAGGCCACTTGATGGAGCACTTGCGATCCATTCAAGCACCTGCTGTGTTTGTGCCTCATTTACAAGTGGCATTGATGGTCGTGTCCGTAAGAAAGGGATCATATCCGATTGGCCATGTAAAGAAGTAGACATTTTACTTTGGCTGGAAGATTGTCTTTTTTCAGCAGATGTTAATGTAGCTTTAGCATCTACCCATAGACACAAACTTTTTTTTCCATTTCCACCATGCCTATTCCCCTTTCAACTAGCAGCAGGCCTTTTGACACTCATTTTGTATGTGACCAAATTGGCAAATGTGCAGTTGTTGGACAAGAAAAAGTAGGATGTAAATGGAGCAGAGGTGACTGAACAAACACTGCTACTAGGCCCAAAGTGAGAACTGGGCTGTGTGCAGTTAGATATTACAAGGAACTACACAGGCGGTGTAGTTTGTGTTATCAGAAGTGGGCTACACCACTGGTTTTTGTGACACTGCTACTAGGCCCAAAGTGACACTGGGCTAGGTGCAGTTAAAAATTACTAGGAACTACACAGGCGGTGTAGTTTGTGTTATCAGAAGTGGGCTACACCACTGGTTTTTGTGACACTGCTACTAGGCCCAAAGTGACACCTGGGCTAGGTGCAGTTAAAAATTACTATGAACTACACAGCCGGTGTAGTTTGTGTTATCAGAAGTGGGCTACACCACTGGTTTTTGTGACACTGCTACTAGGCCCAAAGTGACACCTGGGCTAGGTGCAGTTAAAAATTACTAGGAACTACACAGGCGGTGTAGTTTGTGTTATCAGAAGTGGGCTACACCACTGGTTTTTGTGACACTGCTACTAGGCCCAAAGTGACACCTGGGCTAGGTGCAGTTAAAAATTACTATGAACTACACAGTGGTGTAGTTTGTGTTATCAGAAGTGGCTACACCACTGGTTTTTGTGACACTGCTACTAGGCCCAAAGTGACACCTGGGCTAGTGCAGTTAAAAATTACTATGAACTACACAGCCGGTGTAGTTTGTGTTATCAGAAGTGGGCTACACCACTGGTTTTTGTGACACTGCTACTAGGCCCAAAGTGAAACTCTGGGCTATAGGTGGCAGTTAGTTTAAATTACTATGGAACATACATCATTGGTTGCAGTGTAGTACATTGTCCATGTTACACAGCCAAAATGTGGTCTATTCATCAACAATGGTGTAATAAGTTGACACTGCTGTACTAGCCCTAACAAATTGCCTGGGCTAGCAGCAGCAAAAAATTGGCTACTGGATAGACAGGCGATGTAGCTCACTTTACAGCTGCACTACACCGCTGACTACCAGACACTGCTACTAGCCCGAACAAATTGCCTGGACTAGCTGCAGCAAAAAAATGCCTGCTTAAGACAGGTGGTGTAGCTTTCTTCACAGCAGTGCTACACTACCTGCCATAAAGTATTCCCTGAGCTAGATTTGCCCAGATGCTGTGAAAAACACTTGCACAGCAGTGGCACACACACACCTGCCTGGCAAAAACTGCTATGAACTGCTCTAATCTAGCCCAAAGGGCTGAGATTACAACTAGTCCCTACTTCTATGAAGTAGACCTGAAAAGGGCTGATACACAACTAGTCCCTACTCCCTACTCCCTTCTCCTATGAAGTAGCCTCCAAAAGGACTGATAATCCTACAATTCGCACTCTCCCTCCAGTCCCTACCCTACTCCCTAAACCTATCTATCTCTATATCTAACTTGATATTCGCTCACTAGCTGACTAATAAGTGAAGTGCACTGTCTAACTGTATAGCGCCCACAGCAGCAGTGGTGCCGTCTGACACAGACCTGCAGCAATGAGAAAATGGTGATATTACAACTAGTCCCTACTCCCTAAACCTATCTCTCTACCAAACTTGAAATTTGCTTGCTATCTGGCTGACTAACTGACACTGTAACACTGTACAGTGCACACAGCAGCAGCGGTGCCGTCTGACACAGAGTTGCAGCAGTGAGGAAATGGTGGCGACGGGCAAAATAGCCGGGTCTTATAGGGCAGGACATGTGACATACACAGCCAATGACGTATGCCCTTGCTTGTGTGCAAAAAATGCACTTTGCTGTGTGTGTGTCATTGGCTAACAGCCTGCACCGCCTCACTATATATGCAGTTAGGAGAAAACAAAATGGAGATCGCCATTATTTCTGCAGCACTGATCTAAACCCCCTGCACACTATACACAGAAACTGGATATTAACATTCATTAACAGTGTTAGGGTAAGGGTTAGGGTTAAGCTTTTGGTGATGAAGCATTATCGAACATAACCTCGAACTGCCGAATTTCAAGCAAATTGTTCGAATTCGGCAAATAACTCGAACACCGCCCAAAACAGCTCGAATTTGAGATTGGCGAACAATTTGAATCGAACACCGCTCATCTCTACTGAACACGTGATACTACCCGGAAGTGCCGCGGGAGCCGTGTTGGCAGAGGCTGGCAGTGATACCAGCTAGGTCCAGGCAGGATCCCATCCTCTCAGGCGATAACTTGGGGTTGTGCAGGGGTTGCACAACCCACATAGGTGAGTGGCCAATAGGCCCCATCCCACCCAATAGTATCTACCATTAGGTGCCTCACATTGCGCTCCCTCCCTTTTTGTTTGCATTTCCCCTCAATGAATTTGACACATTCTGTCTGAGCCAAACAATTCCTCTTACCTGCTGAGAGACATGCATTTCCTATCAGAGAACTGCATCCAAATGATGAGATGGAAATAGATACACACAATTCAAAGAGGGTGGCAATAATCAATGATATGAATACAATCTCCCTAACAACCTGTGACCAAAAACAGAACAGTCTATAATTAGATTATATACATGCAAGGCAAAATTATATTTTATACTTTACATTTTGCACTCAATAAATGAATTAATAAGACAATTTAATGGATTTACATAAGTCAACAATAAAAAGAGAATAAGTAGTCATGTATTAAAATTGTGATGTATTAGATCATAAATGTCATTGTAAATAAAACACCAATTTTCAAGTTAGATCATTTAGAACCTTTATGTAAGGCAGCATACTGCATGCTCTATAATTATAATTACTAACAAAAAAAAATAAAGAAGGGATAATTTTAAGAAAAAAATAAAAATAGATCAACAGTAGATGTAATACAAAAATTACTAAAGGTGTACTTAATAAAAGACAGCATTATGGAAACCTGTGTATAGACAATAAAAATAATAGATGTAAAGTATGAGGAATTAAATGGAAGTTAAACACAGGTTCAAAGCAATCAGTTCTGTAAATTGAGGAGTGCCTGGGACCAGCAAGTATGTGTAAAGGGACTGGCTATATTTCAAGCATGCATGTGAAATAGAAGCAATATTTTTAATGGTTTTGATTGCCTAATTTCACATCTACAATGCAGATATTAGTAATCATACTGTTTGGCACCTAATAACTTAAGATTTCTTAAATCCAACTGGGTGTTATCAGATAGTTTTCACTGGGGAACGTGTACTTCTCAACACTTATGGAGTGTTTTTAAAGGGAACCTGTCACCTGATTTTAAGCCCCTACACTATCTCTAGCTGTCCCTACACCTTCCTAGCAGCTCCCTATGGCCATGTTCACACACATGCGTTTTTTTGACCATCTCTGCGTTTTTGGCTGTTAAAAAAAATGCAAGTGCGTTAACTCAGGGTACATTTGAGTGTAGCTGCGTTTTTCAGCTCCATTTGCGTTTTTTACCCCTAGTCCAAAAAACGCTGCATGCAGCGTTTTTGGGTGCTGTAAAAAAACGCATGTGCGTTTTTCCAAAAACGCATGCGTTTTTTTAACATGGGGCCCTATGGGAAACGCATGCAAAAACGCATGGTACATTAGTACCTTTTAGTGTCATTCAAAAACGCATGCGTTTCCCATAGGGGCCCATGTAAAAAAACGCATGCGTTTTTGGAAAAACGCACATGCGTTTTTTTAACATGGGGGCCCTATGGAAACACATGCGTTTTTAAAAGGCACATTTATGCACCCTGCGTTAACGCTTGCGTTTTTGCCTGCGTTTTTGGTGAAAAAATGACTAAGTCCAAAAACGTGGCAAATCCTTTCAGACACACAAGGGACATTTTTTAGCACTCTTAAAAAAACGCAAGTGCTTTTAAGAGTGCTAAAAAAAACGCAAATTGTGTGTGAACATAGCCTATCTATCCCTTTCTCATCTAAAGTGTCCCTATTAAACATGTGTAAATGAAGTATAAACTTAGGCCCCTTTCACATTTCTGCGTTTGCTGCGTTTTGCTGCGTTTTGCTTCATTTGCGGTTTTTTCGCGTTTTTACCGCTAAAAACGCATGAAAACGCATGCGTTTTTATCCCATTGATTTTAATGGGACGCATGAAAAACGCATGCAAAAACGCATGTACAAACGCATGTGCGTTTGCAAAAACGCACAACGCATGCGTTTTTGCAAGCGCAGCTCAAAACGTGGCAAACAACGTTTTGGGCTGCGTTTGCAAAAACGCATGCGTTATGCGTTTTTGCAAACGCACATGCGTTTGTACATGCGTTTTTGCATGCGTTTTTCATGCGTCCCCATTAAAATCAATGGGGATAAAAACGCATGCGTTTTCATGCGTTTTTAGCGGTAAAAACGCGAAAAAAACGCAAATGAAGCAAAACGCAGCAAACGCAGAGATGTGAAAGGGGCCTTACTGCAGTCTCGGTGGTCGGGGGACTGGGTAGGCGTGCCCACGCTGCCTTCCTCACACCTCCATGCTAAAATGCACGCCCCGCTGGGTGGCATTATTCTTTGTGATATTGCATTATGGGCTTGATCAAGTGATCGGGTCGGCTTCAATAAGCGCATTGCGCATGGGCGGAGCCGGACCGATCACGTGATCAAGCCCATAATGCACTGGGGCCGATCACGTGTTCGGCCCCATAATGCACTAGGGCCGATCACGTGACCGGCCCCATAATGCACCGCGCCGGATGTGACGCCCGGCCGGTGCATAGAAGTACACAGAGGGCAGGAAATTCCAAATCCAGGGGGCAGAGAGGACCCAGAATAATGCCGCCCAGCGGGGCATGCATTACAACATGAAGGAGTGATGAAGGCATCGTGGCCACGCCTACCCAGTCCCCCAACCACGGGGACTGCAGTAAGTTTATACTTCTTTTACACATGCTTAATAGTGCCACTTCAGATAAGAAAGGGATAGATAGGGAGCTGCTAGGAAGGTGTAGGGACAGCTAGAGATAGTGTAGGGGCTTAAAATCAGGTGACAGGTTCCCTTTAACCTTTTTCTTTAGATAGCTGTGTGGCACCCCAGGGTTTAAGTGCCACAGTGTCATTATCGCCCACAGGTGGTAGTGTCAACTTGAGAGCAACGGAGGGACTTCACACCAGGCAAAAACCCAAAACACACAACACCTTTCTGCCTCCAGGCCTGAAGGGGGATAACCCGGTTCAGGGTGAGCACCCCTATAAATTCTGGTCTGGGGCGGAGTTAGTTAGTTCAGTTCCTAAGAGGACTGAGGAAGACATCCTGTGGACTGGTAGCTGTGCTAGGCTCGTCCCCGGGTAGCTAAGCCTAGCTTGAGGGCCCAAGGCAAGGATTTGAAGAAATGGAGAGGAGCCCAAGGAGCGGAGCAGTGTCGTGCTCACCCCAGAGGAGAAGCATCACAGAACAGACACTGGAATCCGAGGCTGTGCAGGGCCTAACGACCCGGCAGCCAATACCAGAAGATGGGGGATTCCAAGTTCCCCAGCGACACTGTGCCCGTAGGCAAAGCAGCATAGCAAGTTCAGGAGCAGCTGCCTGCGACGTGGGGATAGAGAAAAACTTGAGTTGTCTGCCATACCGGCACCCAGCAGGAGAAAGAGGGCCAGCATCATAGTTAAAGCAGCAGCAGGGACCCACAACACAGAGCAGCAAGGAGGCTTCAGAACTTGATGGGTGAGGAGAACCCTGAGTTGCTCTCAGGTGCAAGGACTCAGCCTAACATCACCCATCAGAATAACAATGCACAGTAAAAGGACTGAGGAACCAACAAACCGTGAGTCTGTCTGTTGCTTTGTGCCCACCATCCTGCACCCTATACCCTTACTAAATCCACTGCCCTGGGGATCAACTCCGCCTGTGGGGAGCCGCTCCATCCGAGCTGCCCTTCTATAATCCCCGGAGGTTCTGAAGCAGTGGTGGCCACTAATAGCCACATAGCACGGGGGATGGTCACAAATAACTACCCCTTTCATCATCCCCTTTTCCTACCGCGCCAGAGAACTTCCCTTTTTTTTTTTTTTATAATTCTTTATTTAATCACAAATTTTTATAAATATTAGAAAACAAATAAAAAATCAGTTTACAATCTCAATTCGTATAGGCGAAAATAAGAAAAACCAAAAAAAGTATGAAAGAAAGAATGGAAAAGGAGAGGAGAAAAAGAAAGAGGGGAGAAGGAGCTTGAAGAGGATAGGGAAAAAGAATGGGAGAAGAAATAGGGGAATGTGGGTAAGGACAAGAACATCTACCTCCTAATGTTGCAGAGCTGTCACTCTGAACTAACAACTGTACGCAGATACGTCTTATACATCTCTGTCTGTTGGAATTGTATCCAAGCGAACGATGTATCTTGAAAACTAGTATATGAATCATGAAGCGATGAAGTCAGATCCTCCATATGCATGAAGTCGTTATCTTTTGCTACTCACAGTGACATCGACGGGCAGGCCGTCTGCCTCCAAAGCAGAGGGACACAAGCCCTAGCCATCATCACCAAGAATCTCAGCAAGGAGTGTTTATATCTCTTAATAGGCATCTTGCCATGGTGGAGCAAGAATAATGCCGGACCCAGGTCACCCCTATAAGATGTGATTGAAATATGCAGTGCGATTCGCACAATCTAAAATGGACGAGGACCCTGCATTCCCAGAAAATATGTAAAAATGTACCTTCTGCCCCACCACATCTCCAGCACGTCGGGTCGGTTGTAGGAAACATTTTATGAAGCCGGGAAGGAACCCTGTGTTGTGAATTCATTGGAGCTCCCTCCAGTGGTTGTTGCTGGTGATGCAGCTGACTGTGTGGGCTTCACAGGTGATGGTGATGATTGGCAATCTGATTCTTGGAGCATATTTGGTTTGAAGTGGATCAATCCTTGCTAGTTGTCTTTGGTTCCGGAGGAGTTCATATCTCTCTGGTTTCTTCTGCTGTGTGGAATTCTTTGCAAGCTAAGTGGATGTTTTTTTTATATTTTGTGGCACACTTTGGTATGCTTAAGGTTCTGCTTATGTTTTGTCTTATTCTGAGTTGTTGGTTTGCAAATTAGTCTGTATATTTGTTTATGTGCTCTCAGTTAGAAAGTTTTCTTCCTAGGAATTTTACCATTCACTATTATCTGCTATTTCCAGTTCTGCTGGCATTTGATTTATAGAAGTCTGCAAATATAGAGGGCGCCGAGTCTTAGTGACTCTGGGTAATTTTTGTACTATCTGCTGTTGGTGTTTTTTTGATAGTGTTTTATACTGACCGGAATAGCATTCTATCCTGTCTTTACTATATAGCTAGTTTGGCAGTTTGGCCTCTTTTGCTAAACCTTTTTCCTCTGCCTGTGTTTGTTTTTCTTTCTCTTGTTTCCCAGTTAATATCTGTGGGGGCTTGCTATTCTTTTGGGGTTCTGCTCTGAGGCAAGATAGCTTTTCCTAAATCCATCTTTAGGAGCAGTTAGTTCTCTGGCTGTGCAGAGATGTCTAGGTCTGGTTAGTTACATCCCTCGGCTACTTCTAGTTGCGGTGTGTAGTCAGGGACTGCAGTCAGTACAGTCACCAACGACTTCTATGGAATCTGAATGTTACTTCTGAGTCACCTGTTCATAACAACCTGTACCACCTAGTAAGCATCCTGTAATTCACCTCTTGAAAACGCGAACTGATCGAAGAGGTGTGTGTCAAGATAAAAATCATGGCTCCCTGATCAGTAGAGCGTAAGATTTAGAAAGTGCATGTCTGCAAAATCCCGTACCTAGACACAAGTTTTCAAACATTGTTTTAGATCTGCGAAACTCTCCTCTGGGCGGGAGGCTGCGGAAGAAATGATCCAGTTGCAAGGATCTCCAAAATCCCAACGGACTAGGGGCAGACATTGAAGAAAGTGCCTCTAAAGTCAGCTATGAGTCATCTCGTCCCCAGCTCTCCTCTCTGTCAATACCCGATTTGATCCATTGTCTAAAAATAGGATCTGTAGTGCTTTGAATAAATTTCAGGTGGCTGAGTATCGGAACGAGGGTCAAGTCGGTGGGTATCAATGTCGAGCGTATAAATTTATGGCAACAAACATACAAGGTAGGTCCAATAGTCGGATGCTGAAGGAGGTCAGAAGTCAAACCCATATTCACCCACGGCAAAGTGTGCAGTTGGAGTCTTGTAAAACTCTGTTCTATTTGGACCCAGATTCCTGCACCAATCTATCACACGAGCCAAATGGCTTGCCCTATGATACGATGCAATATCGGGAAGCCCCATTTCACCTTCCTTCTTAGATCGAAACAAGATCGACTTCGCCACACGTGCACCTTATTATTCCATATAAAGGTGGTCTGCAATTGCGAGAGTGATTTAAAGAAGGCGGTTAGTATCTTAATAGGTAAGGTGTGCAGATAGTATAAGATCTTAGGCAGGATCATCATTTTAAATAGATGACATCTGCCTAACCACGTAAAAGTCAATCTCATCCATCTATCACACTCAACCCTGATTATACGTAAAAGGGTTGGGAAATTGGCTTTAAAGAAGTCATTAAGGTTAGCAGTTATCTGTAATCCTAATTAAGTTATGGCCCGTTGTGACCAGCGGAACCCAAAGGCTCCTTGCAGACTCTCCACTAGTGTGGGCGGTAGAGATACTGATTTAGATTGATTAATTCTAAAATTGGAGAGACGTGAGTATGTCTCCATTTCTTTTAAAGGGTTAAGGAGATAAATTGCAGGTTTCATCAAAAAAAAAAGTAGGTCGTCTGCATAGGCGGCAATCTTGAATGTGGATGAGTTCACCTCGACACCAGCAATATCGCAGTTTGCCCTGATGTGTCTCAAAAACGGTTCAAGCGTTAGAACAAAGATCAGCGGAGACGATGGACAACCCTGTCAGGTTCCGTTTATGATATCAAATGGCTCTGAAAGGACACCATTCAGCCGGACCCTGGCAGATGGATTCGAGTATAGCGACAACACCCGACAGGTCATCTGGGTTCCCAAACCCAAAGGAGCTAGGGTCTTCTCCATGAATGTCCAATTAACTCTGTCAAACGCTTTTTCAGTGTCCGTTGACAAGAGCATCATAGCTGAGCCCGATAAGTTGGCTTTATAAAGTAAATTAATCGCTTTAGTGGTGTTGTCCCTACCTCACGTCCCATCACAAAGTCTGCCTGGTCCGTGTGAACAACCCCGCAAACCAGGGGAGCCAGACGATTCGCTAGAATCTTGGCGAAAAACTAGATGTCCACATTCAAAAGAGAGATTGGACAGTAATTGGGGCATTGCTATGGGTCTTTCGCCTGTTTATGTATGACGGTAATGGTTGCCCGTAAGGTATCTTTCGGTAGCACCTCCACCTCAGCCAGGGCATTCATAGATCACAAAGCATTCACTGATCTCAGGGAGACCAGTCCAAGAAAACATTGCGGGGAGCCGGCTAAACCGCTCAACACAATGAATTCCTAGGAGCATTGTCCCCTGGGAATTATGAATATGCAAATAAAGTCCAAAAAACGTTCAGGGGCACAGGAGGCTCAAAAAGCACCCCAAAAAAAACGGATTGTTCATAGAAAACACTTCCAAAAACGGATTTCTATGTGTGACACTAGCCTAACAGTGCAAAATAATCAGCACATAGCAGGAAATATAGAATAGATTATAAGCTTATATCCCCATACTCATGAATGGATACAGACTCCAGATTATAGGTGGATCATATGGACCAAGTGGACACAGGGGGAGAGTGGAACGTTCTCCATACATTATGCTGAGTAGACTTCCTCATGGTCGAAGTCCCTATTAAACCTTATGGGTATATATACACATAATACAGCTGTGCACGTTATAATCAAATCAAAAGGAGCACATGTGATAGCATTTAAGTAACCATGTATAGGAGACACCCATATAGGCATATATTAACTGATATATGTAAATAGATGTACTAGAAAAGCACCATAATAGCTGCCTGTTATGCTGTTCACATGAGTCCTGGGGTACTGGGATGAAGGAAGTCGGAAGCGCCTGGAGTGAGGGACACTCCCCATTGATGACGAAACCGGAAGTCGGGCACATGTGCAGAAGGCCCAGAGGGTCACACTAGAATGCAGGAAGTGAATACTTCCAGACAGGCAAAAGGAGTAGGCTGCTTATTGTGGTAAAACCGCGGCACAGAAATCCCGCAATAAGGAAAAGATTAGCATATCAATTCAAATCAAAGCTATGATTGAGGCCAAAGTCTTTATTGTTAAATAATTTAAAAAGATTTTTCAGGTAACTGAGTCAATGCGGGTCATATAAATGTAATCACAATGTGCTCAAACATAAATTATGATACATACACAGTTGATGTATATGTTGCATATAATATTACATTAAGAGAGTACACCCAAACTAAGCAGCAGAGGGGAAGTGCAAGAGGAGAAAAACAGGCAAATATGGATACAGGCTGCCACCATATAGACAAGCCTGCATAAGGGATTCGTTATGGCCATAAAGGTACCTTCACACGCCGCAATCTCGCCTGGGAATCCTAAAGGCTATATGTTGCCCCGGAGCAATCGCTGTGAAATTGCTTCACAGTTGCAGCGTGTGATTGGGGAATTTCGCGGCGATAAATCGCCTCTCGGCCGTCGCCTGATTTCTGAGCACTGCTCTGAAATCAGCCTCAATCATGAAGGCGATATTTCCATGTTGTGGCGTGTGAACGGGCGATAGTGATGGAATCAACGTCACCTATGATTTCCCATAGGCGTGCCACAGCGTGCTGTAGTCCGTGCCCCGTGTGAACTGATTGGTGTGGGCTACTGTGTTCCCATTGGCTATCAATTGACACCGCGCCATATTTGAAGAGTTGTCTGTCCAGCGCCACACAGTGGCAATGGTGTCATGTATTAGCCAGCCTACCAGAGCAGGCTGACCAATCATAACGCTGTTGCGTTGTCCAATGAGCGCATTTGGGGCGCGGTGTAAACCATTGTGGCACGCCTATCTCTTCACCGCGCTGAACATGTACGCCCACATTGCCTTTGAGATTGCGGCGTGTGAACCGGGGATGGGATTAGGCAGGATTGGTTCCGCTGTACGTGAGGCGATTTCCAGAGCGACACATTGCCTTACTTTAAGGGCGAAATTGCGGCGTGTGATGCCGCCATCGGCAATCTGAGGTGAGCATGAAAAATGTGCACGCGCACGTTAGTTCGCCTCATATCGCCAGCCGAGATTGCGGCGTGTGAAGGTACCATAACAGATGTTAACATCGCTTTGGCCTAGGAACATCTGAAAAAAGGGAAGACCATTTCAACGGTAGCATCCCACTACTTGGAACATCACAATAGTAGGATCTACGGCAAAAGGATAGTAAGACTAGAACACATCCCACATCCATAGTAATATTCAAGGTGGTAACCCATCCCTTCCCCTACTAGGGCCAGAATCCCAGTACGCTGAATTGTGTTGCACCATCTGGCATTAATAAAAACCTTTTGTTAACAGGTTTTTAGTAACAGGACTTGTTTACAGTGTTAGTTGCTCACAGTTTTGTAGTGACATTCTTGATTGAATTGCTGATAATAGGATTCAGTCTGTTATCTTTCATTGCCCTGTGCCTGTATATTCTTCTCCTTCTGTTATGGCCTTAACATCTCCCTTATCCAGGCTTGTCTATATGGTGGCATTCTGTATCCATATTTGCTTTATTCCTTTTGCATTTTTTATGCGCTTTTCCATATATATGGGCTTTACTTATGTGGTAATATTTAGAGATGAGCAATGTTCGATCCAACATGTTCGCCAATTTCAAATTCAACCTGTTTTGGGCGATGTTCGAGTCGGTCGACGAATGCAAACGATTTGCCAAAAACTTATGTCCAATAACTGTTCGGTGACCAAAAGCGTTATTGACTTTTCACAGCAATGCTTTTGTTTAACGTTATTATGAGTTTAAGTGTCTAGGAATAGTGGGCAGGGGGGGGGGTGCTGGAAAGAGGTCTGTGGTCAAATACTGCAGATCTCCATTTTTTTTCCTTCCCGCACTTAGTATGGGTGGACCGGTCTGTCAGCCTATCAGCACACATAGAGCAAAGTGCACTTTTTGCACACAAGGGCTTGTGTCATTTGCTGGGTATGTCACATGACTCACCGTAGCCGGGGGGTACACGTAGCGGGCGTTGTTTCTCCTCCAGTCACGGAACCGCGCCTGCGGTAGTGTAGGCCCGGTGGTCCAGATCAATAGGGGAATGGCGGAACAGTAGGGGTGATTTGTCTTCGTGACGCCACCTGCGGGTGTTCTGGTAACCTTACCAGCGCTGTTCGGGTCTCCGGGGGATGTTATACAGCGAGATGGAACGCTCCCCACAGGATGAGCGGGAATCCCCGGAGCCGGGAGCTGCGCAAGATGTTGTGAGGCAGCTGCGGGATGCTGCGCGCTGAATCCAGGAGTAATGTACAACCACACAAAGTCTCTTTTAGGTACCTTTACTGGTTGGTGATCAGGTACACTCGGACCGGGATAGTGAAGTTGGCACTTCTGGAGTTTCACAGCAAGCAGTGTTAGGCTTCCTTTCTTAGTTCTGGTGCTAAGGTCGGGTGGATGTGGAATCCATCCGGACCGGGCAGTATGTTCAATAGAACGGATTTCACCTGGTTGTCAGCACTGAGGGCACTGTAAAAGGGCGATGATAATTCTACCTTCTTCCCTGGGCTCTCGCTGGTAGGTGCGACAGGTGAACAGGGGCTAGACTCCCTGTGAGGTATGCTGGTTCTCTGTGATGGCTTGGTGGCTCTCACAGCTTCGGTTCCAGTAACTGGTGCGTAAGGAGAGAGTCGGAATAACTCTGTGTTCCTGAGAGGTGATCTCCTTTTCCTCTTGTCCCAATTGCAGGGACCTCCACTTGCTAACAGGCTGGTTGGGCCTAGTGTGTTCCTCATAGGGTGGAGGTTTCACACAGGCTGGCAGCTCTTGTAGCATCTACCACACTCTGGAGTTTCTCCCACCAAGACTCTATTTATAGGGGGAACTGGCTCAAAGTGACCAGTGGAGCTCCCCCTAGAGGCTCGGGGTGAAACCAGGTGTTCTAAGTGTTGTTGTGTTTGTGGGTTTTGCTGTGCTGTTACTTACTCCATTTGTGCCTAAGGATTTCTGTGGTGCCCAACAGGTGCCAGGGTGCCACATCACATGTCCTTGCCATATAAGAACCAGCCATTTTCCCTCCTCGTCATTTTCTCAGTGTTGGAGCTCAGTGTCAGATGCCGCCGCTGATAGTTAGTTAGATAGCGATTCCATTCCAAGTTAGATAGATAGTTAGTTGTCCTTCCAAGAACAGCCGTTTTTAGGACTTAGATCACAAAACAATCACTGATCTCAGGGAGACCAGTCAAAGAAAACACTGCGGGCAGCCGGCAAAAGCGCTTAAACACAGTGAAATCCATGGTGCATTGCCCCCTGGGAAATACGAATATGCAAATAGAGTCCGTGGAGCCTCGTTTAGGAGTCTCAAACACAGGACTAGTCAGATATTCCTCCAGGGAAGGACCTAGCCAAGGGGTGGCTCCTTGAGGAGACCATCATAACCACCATATTAAGTGGCCCTTTCAGTCAATATCCAGCTCTTTATGAGTTCAAAGATATGACAAGGGAAATACCAAAGCCAGGTATCCATCCACAGACAGCTGTTTTGGGGTTCTACCCCTCATCAGTGTGGAGTAGGATTCTGGCTAGGTGGGAGCAATGCCTGGTTTTTAGGACTTAAAAGCACTGTTTGCCAGGTAGGTCTGTTCCAGTGCTGTGTTGAAATTGACATAGATCATGTGCTTTGCAAGCCTTTTTTACAGCATCTGGCCAAATCTAGCCAAGCAAATCCTTTTTGACTAGTAGCGGTGTGTGAGCCAGGCAGGGGTGTAGCATTGTTGTGAAGAAAGCTACACCTCCTGTGTTACAAGCCTTTTTTTACTGCATCTAGCCAAGCAAATCCTTTTTGGCTAGTAGCTGTGTCTGTCAGGCAGGGATGTAGCACTGTTGTGAAGAAAGCTACAACTCCTGTGTTTACAGCCTTTTTTTTACTGCATCTAGCCAAGCAAATCCTTTTTTGGTTAGTGGCAGTGTGTGCCATGCAGGGGTGTAGCACTGTTGAAAAGAAAGCTATACCTCCTGTATTTACAAGCCTTTTTTTACTGCATTTAGCCAAGCAAATCCTTTTTGGCTAGTAGCAGTGTGTGCCAGGCAGGGCTGTAGCACTGCTGTGAAGAAAACAACACTTCCTGTGTTTACAAGCATTTTTTAACTGCATCTAGCCAAGCAAATCCTTTTTGGCTAATAGCACTGTTTGGATAGGCAGTTGTGGTCCAGTATTCTGTTGAAATCTACCACCACACAGTGCAGAAAACCCTTTTGTATTGCATCTGCCCAAACCTAATTCCCAAAATCTACTCTATTTAGGGTAGTACCACTGTTTGGCCACTCAGCTCTGCTAGTTTTACATCCATAGTTTTTTGTGCCAACAACAACAGAGCTGCCAATTAGTTACCCTCAAATATGAGTGGTACAAGGGACATAGGAGTGTTGGAAAGGGTAAAAATCTTTGTGTCCGTGGGGTAAGTGTTAAAGTATCAGAAACATCTGCTGAACAAATACCGTCTTCAATCCAAATTAAAATGTCTACTTCTTTTCGTTGATGATCTGCTATCATCCCTTTCTTAAGCAGCAGAGCATCGCTTAAACTATCGCTAAAGGCCCAAAAAGAGCAGATGCTTTAATGGATATCAAGCGCTCCATAAAGTGGGCTCTCCTCCACCTCAACTTCAACATCACAAACACTCCAGTCCTCGAGAGGTGTCACCCCAATCTCACTTGCTTCCTCACAGCTCTCAAGTCTCCAGCCGCCCTATTGACTATGGGTTAACACAGATGGGTGAGTCTGCAGAGCTGTTCACTCATACTATAGCCTGGGAATCAAAGGTCTGCTCCAAAGCCCAAAGTCAAGATGAGTCAAGATGAGGAAATGATCTGCACCAATGCCCAAAATCTTTGTGAGTCGGATCCAGGCCCAGATGAAGAAGGGTCCGAGCATAATGTAGACCCTTATTCCCAAACTGTAACTCCTGTTGGTGGAGACAATGAGGCAGATGATGATGAGACTCAGATACATGATTGGAACGACAACCATAATGGTGACTGCACCATTTTTTTTTTCCCTGCATTATCCACTGTTGGCAAACTATATATATATATACATTATATATATTCTATAGAGTTGCAGATACTCTGCTGCAATTGCACCCTCATTGCTGACAGGTGATGGTGGGTATAGATGGAGTCTGCCCACCGAGAGGTGGGGGAGCGGAAAAGGAGGACTTGGGTGTCAGCATAAGACTCGTCGTGCCTGAAGTCACTTTGTCGCAGTCGACGAGCAAACAGACCTTGGCCAATGTTTGTACTAAGAACTTCAGAATTAAAAGATAAGATTTTGAGTTTTTTCAGAAAAACGTAAGTTTTTAAACTTTTTTCTCAAACACATGGCTTATAGCATTATACAACATTGGTAATAGCTGTGTGCTGCAAGGAATTTTTTCTACTTTATATGTTTCTGCGTCTCTGCATGCACCAGTTCACACTGGTCTGTGAGTGCTGTGCAGCTTTTTTCATTATATATATTCTATAGAGTTGCAGATACTCTGCTGCAATTGCACCCTCATCGCTGACAGGTGATGGTGGGTATAGATGGACTCTGCCCACCGAGAGGTGGGGGAGCGTAAAAGGAGGACTTGGGTGTCAGCATAGGACTCGTCGTGCCTGAAGTCACTTTGTCGCAGTCGACGAGCAAACAGACCTTGGCCAATGTTTGTACTAAGAACTTCAGAATTAAAAGATAAGATTTTGAGTTTTTTCAGAAAAACGTAAGTTTTTTAACTTTTTTTTCAAACACATGGCTTATAGCATTATACAACATTGGTAATAGCTGTGTGCTGCAAGGAATTTTTTCTAATATATATATATATATATATATATATATATATATATATATATATATATACATACAGTAAGAAAAAAAAATCTCTGCAGCACTCAGCTACTACCAATGATGCACAGATGCCAACAAGCTATATATGTATGTGTCTTTGAGTGCTGTGCAGTTTTTTTTCTTGTTATTTATCATATGGAGTTGGAGGATCCATGCTGCAATGTGCACCCTCATTACCTACAGGTGATGGAGGGTCTAGATGGTGTCTGCCCACTTAGTAGTGGGAAAGCGGACAAGGAGGATAGGGATATCAGCGTAGGACTCATCAGACCCTGAAGTCACTTTGTCGCAGTTGATGAGCAAACAGACATTGGCCAATGTATGTACCAAGAACTTCAGAATTAAATAAAAAATTGGAGATTTTTGAGTTTTTTGAAAAAAACGTAAGTTTTTAAACTTTTTCCTCAAATATATATAGCTAGTAGCTTATGTACATCATTGGTAGTAGCTGTGTGCTGCAAGGATCTTTTTCATCTACTATATAATTGCCGTAGCACGTTTTCTGTCGGACCCCGCACGTCGTGGCTATGTCACACTGTGACGTCACCACGCCGTGCGAGGCATTGCCCGCGTAGCGGGCATTGCGACCGCCGCTGTCATCCCGCCACTCGGCATGAGGGGCCCATTGCCTCCACCCCCTGGGGGGCCCCGTGCTAACACCAGCCGCCCGCCGTGCGCCCGGAGAGGAGGGAGGACGGAACTTCCTGTCCGGCAGCTCTGCCCGCCCCTCCTCTCCTCCTACAGCACACGCACGCCGGTGGCGGTGAGTCTGCACTCCCCCGGCCCTCACATCTGTATGACAGCACCCCCCCCCTCCAGCCTCCGCTCTCCCCTCCAGCCTCCGTTCTCCTCTCCAGCCTCCCTTATGCCCTCCAGCCTCTGCCATCCAGCCTCCGCTCTCCCCTCCAGCCTATCCCCTCCAGCCTCCGCTCTCCCCTCCAGCCTCCGCTCTGCCCTCCAGCCTCCGCTCTCCCCTCCAGCCTCCGCTCTCCTTTCCAGCCTCCGCTCTCCCCTCCAGCCTCCGCTCTCCCCTCCAGCCTCCGCTCTCCCCTCCAGCCTCTGCCCTCCAGCCTCCGCTCTCCCCTCCAGCCTCCGCTCTGCCCTCCAGCCTCCGCTCTGCCCTCCAGCCTCCGCTCTGACCTCCAGCCTCTGACCTCCAGCCTCTGCCCTCCAGCCTCCGCTCTGCCCTCCAGCCTCCGCTCTGCCCTCCAGCCTCCGCTCTGCCCTCCAGCCTCTGCCCTCCAGCCTCCGCTCTGACCTCCAGCCTCCGCTCTGACCTCCAGCCTCTGACCTCCAGCCTCTGCCCTCCAGCCTCCGCTCTGCCCTCCAGCCTCCGCTCTGCCCTCCAGCCTCTCTGCCCTCCAGCCCTCCGCTCTTGCCCCCCCTCCAGCCTCTGCCCTCCAGCCCCCGCTCTGACCTCCAGCCTCCGCTCTGACCTCCAGCCCTCTGACCTCCAGCCTCCGCTCCTGACCTCCAGCCTCCGCTCTGACCTCCAGCCTCCGCTCTGACCTCCAGCCTCCGCTCTACCTCCAGCCTCTGCCCTCCAGCCTCCGCTCTGACCTCCAGCCTCCGATCTGACCTCCAGCCTCCCGCTCTAACCTCCAGCCTCCGCTCTAACCTCCAGCCTCCGCTCTACCTCCAGCCTCCGCTCTGCCCTCCAGCCTCTGCTCTGCCCTCCAGCCTCTGCTCTGCCCTCCAGCCTCTGCTCTCCCTCCAGCCTCCGCTCTCCTCTCCAGCCTCCGCTCTCCTCTCCAGCCTCGCTCTGCCCTCCAGCCTCTGCTCTGCCCTCCAGCCTCTGCTCTGCCCTCCAGCCTCTGCCTCTGCCTTCCAGCCTCCGCTCTGCCTTCCAGCCTCCGCTCTCCCTCCAGCCTCTCCCCTCCAGCCTCCGCTTTCACCTCCAGCCTCCGCTCTCCCCTCCAGCCTCGCTTTCCCCTCCAGCCTCCGCTTTCCCCTCCAGCCTCCGATCTCCCCTCCAGCCTCCGCTCTCCTCTCCAGCCTCCGCTTCCCCTCCAGCCTCTGCCCTAAAGCCTCTGCCCTCCAGCATCTCCCCTCCAGCCTTTCCCCTCCAGCCTCTCCTTTCCAGCCTCCAGCCAATCCCCTCCAGCCTCCAGCCAATCCCCTCCAGCCTCCAGCCAATCCCCTCCAGCCTCCGCTCTCCCCTCCAGCCTCTGCTCTCCCCTCCAGCCTCCGTTCTCCCCTCCAGCCTCTGCCCTAAAGCCTCTGCCCTCCAGCCTCTCCCCTCCAGCCTTTCCCCTCCAGCCTCTCCTTTCCAGCCTCCAGCCAATCCCCTCCAGCCTCCAGCCAATCTCCCCTCCAGCCTCCGCTCTCCCCTCCAGTCTCTGCTCTCACTTCCAGCCTCCGCTCTGCCCTCCAGCCTCCGCTCTCCCCTCCAGCCTCCGCTCTCCCCTCCAGCCTCCACTCTCCCCTCCAGCCTCCACTCTCCCCTCCAGCATCCGCTCTCCCCTCCAGCCTTTCCCCTCCAGCATCCCCTCTCCCCTCCAGCCTCTGCCCTCCAACCTCCGCTCTCCCCTTTAGCCTCTCCCCTCCAGCCTCCGCTCTCCCCTCCAGCCTCTGCCCTCCAGCCTCTGCCCTCCAGCCTCTGCCCTCCGCTCTCCCCTCCAGCCTCTGCCCTCCAGCCTCCGCTCTGCCCTCCAGCCTCCGCTCTGCCCTCCAGCCTCCGCTCTGCCCTCCAGCCTCCGCTCTGCCCTCCAGCCTCCGCTCTGCCCTCCAGCCTCCGCTCTCCCCTCCAGCCTCCGCTCTCCCCTCCAGCCTCCGCTCTCCCCTCCAGCCTCTGCTCTCCCCTCCAGCCTCTGCTCTCCCTCCAGCCTCTGCTCTCCCCTCCAGCCTCCGCTCTCCCCTCCAGCCTCCGCTCTGCCCTCCAGCCTCTGCTCTGCCCTCCAGCCTCTGCTCTGCCCTCCAGCCTCTGCTCTGCCCTCCAGCCTCTGCTCTGCCCTCCAGCCTCCGCTCTACCCTCCAGCCTCCGCTCTCCTCTCCAGCCTCCGTTCTCCCCTCCAGCCTCTGCCCTAAAGCCTCTGCCCTCCAGCCTCTCCCCTCCAGCCTTTCCCCTCCAGCCTCTCCTTTCCAGCCTCCAGCCAATCCCCTCCAGCCTCCAGCCAATCCCCTCCAGCCTCCGCTCTCCCTTCCAGCCTCTGCTCTCCCTTCCAGCCTCCGCTCTCCCCTCCAGCCTCTGCCCTCCAGCCTCTGCTCTGCCCTCTAGCCTCTGCCCTCCCCTCCAGCCTCCGCTCTCTCCCTCCAGCCTCCGCTCGCCTCACCCCTCCATATGCAATGTACAGTATCTACTATATAATTGCCGTAGGCACTTTCGTGTGGGTACCCGAAAAGACCGTGGCTATGTCACTCTGTGACGTCAGCACGGCGAAGCATTGGCCGCGTAGCGGCCAATGCGAGTCGCTGGCCTGCGCGAGCAATGGCCGCGAGGCCATTGCTCGCGCAGGCTGAGGACGAGCAATGCGAGTCGCTGGCTTGCGCGACCAATGGCCGCGAGGCCATTGCTCGCGCAGGCTGAGTACGAGCAATGGCCGCGAAGCGGCCATTGCGAGTCGCTGGCCGAAAATCGAACCAGAGGCTCGGCCTCAAAGTTAACGATTTACCGGTCAGGTAGCGCGAGCAATGGCCGTGAGGCCATTGCGAGTCGCTGCCTGAGCCGCGCTTCTAATTGGTCGGCGCCAGCGAGTCGTTACACTTGCGGCGCGCTTGCGGTAATCCTCATACAAAGTATAGTATTCTAGACACCCGATGCATTTGCATCGGGCTCACAGCTAGTATTATATAACCCTGCAGCTTTGCTAGCACCAGTTCACATTTGTCTTTGAATGCTGTGCAGTTTTTTTTTCTTGTTATTTATCATATGGAGTTGCAGGATCCATGCTGCAATGTGCACCCTCATTACCTACAGGTGATGGAGGGTCTAGATGGTGTCTGCCCACTTAGTAGTGGGGAAGCGGACAAGGAGGATAGGGATATCAGCATAGGACTCATCAGACCCTGAAGTCACTTTGTCGCAGTTGATGAGCAAACAGACATTGGCCAATGTATGTACCAAGAACTTCAGAATTAAATAAAAAATTGGAGATTTTTGAGTTTTTTGAAAAAAACGTAAGTTTTTAAACTTTTTCCTCAAATATATATAGCTAGTAGCTTATGTACATCATTGGTAGTAGCTGTGTGCTGCAAGGATCTTTTTCATATTATATAACCCTGCAGCTTTGCTAGCACCAGTTCACATTTGTCTTTGAGTGCTGTGCAGTTTTTTTTCTTGTTATTTATCATATGGAGTTGCAGGATCCATGCTGCAATGTGCACCCTCATTACCTACAGGTGATGGAAGGTCTAGATGGTGTCTGCCCACTTAGTAGTGGGGAAGCGGACAAGGAGGATAGGGATATCAGCGTAGGACTCATCAGACCCTGAAGTCACTTTGTCGCAGTTGATGAGCAAACAGACATTGGCCAATGTATGTACCAAGAACTTCAGAATTAAATAAAAAATTGGAGATTTTTGAGTTTTTTGAAAAAAAACGTAAGTTTTTAAACTTTTTCCTCAATATATATATAGCTAGTAGCTTATGTACATCATTGGTAGTAGCTGTGTGCTGCAAGGATCTTTTTCATATTATATAATCCTGCAGCTTTGCTAGCACCAGTTCACATTTGTCTTTGAGTGCTGTGCAGTTTTTTTTCTTGTTATTTATCATATGGAGTTGCAGGATCCATGCTGCAATGTGCACCCTCATTACCTACAGGTGATGGAGGGTCTAGATGGTGTCTGCCCACTTAGTAGTGGGGAAGCGGACTAGGAGGATAGGGATATCAGCGTAGGACTCATCAGACCCTGAAGTCACTTTGTCGCAGTTGATGAGCAAACAGACATTGGCCAATGTATGTACCAAGAACTTCAGAATTAAATAAAAAATTGGAGATTTTTGAGTTTTTTGAAAAAAAACGTAAGTTTTTAAACTTTTTCCTCAAATATATATAGCTAGTAACTTATGTACATCATTGGTAGTAGCTGTGTGCTGCAAGGATCTTTTTCATATTATATAACCCTGCAGCTTTGCTAGCACCAGTTCACATTTGTCTTTGAGTGCTGTGCAGTTTTTTTTTTGTTTTTTTTTCTTGATATATATATATATATATATATATATATATATATATATATATATATATATATATATATATATATATATATATACATACAGTAAGAAAAAAAAATCTATGCAGCACTCAGCTACTACCAATGATGCACAGATGCCAACAAGCTATATATGTATGAGCAAAGAATTTAAAAACTTACGTTTTTTAAAAAAAACTCAAATTCTTATATTTTTTTTTGACCAGTGTTCCTGCTGGCACCAGTTCACATTGTGTCTGTGAGTGCTGTGCAGTTTTTTTCTGTTTTTTAAATAACATATGGAGTTCCTGGCTCCATATCTGCAATTTGCACCCTCATCACCCACAGGTGGTCTGAGGTTGAGATAGTGTCTACCCACTTCAGAGTGGAACAGGGAGGAAAAGGAGGACAGGGATGTCAACGTTAGGACTCATCAGACCTGGGGTCACCTTGTCGCGGTTGATGAGCAAACGGACATTGGCCAATGTGTCTACTAAGAACCCCAAAAAGATAAAAAAATAAGAATTTGAGTTTTTTAAAAAAAACGTACCGTATATACTCGCGTATAAGCCGAGTTTTTCAGCCCAAAATTTGGGCTGAAAAGTCCCCCCTCGGCTTATACGCGAGTATATAAAAAAATAAAAAAAATACCGCAGCAGCCCCGGAGGTATACAGGCCCCCCATCAAGTTCCAGGGCCCCCCCCCCTTGCGCGCCAGCCTGTAAAGGAAAATCATACTTGCCAGTGTCCAGTCGCGCCGTCCGCAGCTGCCGACACGCGATCCCGGGCTCCATTCAGCGTCTTCCGCATTTCCTGTAGTCGCGGGCAATGACGTCATTGCCCGCGACCACAGGAAGTCGGAAGCCGGAAGACGCTGAATGGAGCCCGGGATCGCGTGTCGGCAGCTGCGGACAGCGCGACTGAACACTGGCAAGTATGATTTTCCTTTACAGGCTGGCGCGCAAGGGGGGGGGGCCCTGTATACTCCGGGGCTGCGGCTGTATACAGCCCTGGGGCTGCGGCTGTATACAGCCCTGGGGCTGCGGCTGTATACAGCCCTGGGGCTGCGGCTGTATACAGCCCTGGGGCTGCGGCTGCTGTATATACCTCTGGGGCTGCAGCTGCTGTATATACCTCTGGGGCTGCAGCTGCTGTATATACCTCTGGGGCTGCATCTGGGGCTGCATATACCTCTGGGGCTGCATATACCTCTGGGGCTGTATATACCTCTGGGCCTGCATATACCTCTGGGGCTGTATATACCTCTGGGGCTGCATATACCTCTGGGGCTGCATATGGGGCTGCATATACCTCTGGGGCTGCATATACCTATGGGGCTGCATATACCTCTGGGGCTGCATATGGGGCTGCATATACCTCTGGGGCTGCATATGGGGCTGCATATACCTCTGGGGCTGCATATGGGGCTGCATATACCTCTGGGGCTGCATATGGGGCTGCATATACCTCTGGGGCTTCATATACCTCTGGGGCTGCATATACCTCTGGGGCTGTATATACCTCTGGGGCTGCATATACCTCTGGGGCTGCATATACCTCTGGGGCTGCATATACCTCTGGGGCTGCATATACCTCTGGGGCTGCATATGGGGCTGCATATACCTCTGGGGCTGCATATGGGGCTGCATATACCTATGGGGCTGCATATACCTCTGGGGCTGCATATGGGGCTGCATATGGGGCTGCATATACCTCTGGGGCTGCATATACCTCTGGGGCTGCATATACCTCTGGGGCTGTATATACCTCTGGGGCTGCTGTATACTACCACTGGGGCTGCTGCTGTATACTACCACTGGGGAGGCTGCTGTATACCTCACTGCTGGGGGTTGTATACCTGTGCTGGAGTCCACCCTCGGCTTATACGCGAGTCAATAAGTTTTCCCAGTTTTTGGGGGCAAAAGTAGGGGGGTCGGCTTATACACGGGTCGGCTTATACACGAGTATATACGGTAAGTTTTTTAATTTTTTCTCATACATATATAGCTTGTTGGCATCTGTGCATCATTGGTAGTAGCTGAGTGCTGCACAGAATTTTTTTTCTAGTTGTTTGACCCAGTGTCCCTGCTGGCACCAGTTCACATTGTGTCTGTGAGTGCTGTGCAGTTTTTTCTGTTTTGTAAATATACAGTATATATATATATATATATATATATATATATATATATATATATATATATATATATATATATATATGCATATATATTTAAATATATGTGTATATATATATATATATATAAAAATATATATATACTAGCTGTGAGCCCGATGCAAATGCATCGGGATTCTAGAACGTGCATTAATTTGATTATAGTAGTTATAGCTGTTAGCCTGATGCAAATGCATCGGGTATCTAAAATATGTTTGTTGTTTTTTTAAACATTTTTAAATAATAATCGCATCATCAATAGCAATAATATAAGCCATAGCATTATTATTAGCAGTAATAGCAGTATTAATAGCATTATTAGCAGTATTATGAGCATTAATAACAGTATTAATAGCATTAATAGCATTATTATTAGCATTAATAGCATTATTAATAGCATTATTAGCATTAATAATAGCATTAATAACATTATAAATAGCATTAATAGCATTATTATTAGCATTAATAGCATTAATAATAGCATTATTAGCATTAATAATAGCATTAATAACATTATTAATAGCATTAATAGCATTATTATTAGCATTAATAGCATTAATAATAGCATTAATAACATTATTAATAGCATTAATAGTATTATTATTAGCATTAATAGCATTAATAATAGCATTATTAGCATTAATAATAGGATTAATAACATTATTAATAGCATTAATAGCATTATTATTAGCATTAATAGCATTAATAATAGCATTATTAGCATTAATAATAGCATTAATAACATTATTAATAGCATTAATAGCATTATTATTAGCATTAATAGCAATATTAATAGCATTAATAGGATAAATATTAGCATTAATAGCATTAATAGCATAATTAATAGTATTAATTAGCATTATTAATAGCATTAATAGCATTATTATTAGCATTAATAGCATTAATAATAGCATTAATAGCATTAATAATAGCATTAATAACATTATTAATAGCATTAATAGCATTATTATTAGCATTAATAGCATTATTATTAGCATTAATAGCATAAATAATGCCATTAATAGGATAAATATTAGCATTGATAGCATTAATAGCATAATTAATAGCATTAATAGCATTATTAATAGCATTAATAGCATTATTATTAGCATTAATAGCATTAATAGGATAAATATTAGCATTAATAGCATTAATAGCATTATTAATAGCATTATTATTGGCATTAATAGCATTAATAATAGCATTAATAACATTATTAATAGCATTAATAGCATTATTATTAGCATTAATAGCATTAATAGCATTATTATTAGCATTAATAGCATTAATAATACCATGAATAGGATAAATATTAGCATTAATAGCAATAATAGCATAATTAATAGCATTAATATCATTATTAATAGCATTAATAGCATTAATAGGATAAATATTAGCATTAATAGCATTATTAATAGCATTAATAATACCATTAATAGGATAAATATTAGCATTAATAGCATTAATAGCATAATTAATAGCATTAATAGCATTATTATTAGCATTAATAGCATTAATAATAGCATTATTAGCATTAATAATAGCATTAATAACATTATTAATAGCATTAATAGCATTATTATTAGCATTAATAGCATTAATAGCATTATTATTAGCATTAATAGCATTAATAATACCATTAATAGGATAAATATTAGCATTAATAGCATTAATAGCATAAATAATAGCATTAATAGCATTATTAATAGCATTAATAGCATGATTATTAGCATAAATAGCATTAATAATAGCATTATTAGCATTAATAATAGCATTAATAACATTATTAATAGCATTAATAGCATTATTATTAGCATTAATAGCATTAATAGGATTAATAGCATTATTAATAGCATTATTAATAGCATTAATAGCATAAATAATAGAATTAATAGCATAAAAAATAGCATTAATAGCATTAGTATTAGCATAAAGAGCATTAATAGCAATATTATTAGCATTAATAGCATTAATAATAGCATTATAAGCATTAATAATAGCATTAATAACATTATTATTAGCATTAATATTATTCTTTTTATTGAATTATTTATTATTTTTTATTTATTTTTTTATATTATTTTTTAATTATTTTTTAATTATTTTTTTTATTATTAAATTTATTATTTAGGCTGAGACCCAGTTCTCATTCAGGTCCGCTGGAAGGGCTGATATAATTAGCATATATTTAATTTTTTTATTATTATTTTTATTGAATTATTTATTATTTTTTATTTATTTTTTATTATTTTTTCATTATTTTTTAATTATTTTTTTTATTATTAAATTTATTATTTAGGCTGAGACCCAGTTCTCATTCAGGTCCTCTGGAAGGGCTGATATAATTAGCATATATTTAATTTTTTTATTATTATTTTTATTGAATTATTTATTATTTTTTATTTATTTTTTTATTATTTTTTAATTATTTTTTAATTATTTTTTTTATTATTAAATGTATTATTTAGGCTGAGACCCAGTTCTCATTCAGGTCCGCTGGAAGGGCTGATATAATTAGCATATATTTAATTTTTTTATTATTATTTTTATTGAATTATTTATTATTTTTTATTTATTTTTTTATTATTTTTTAATTATTTTTTAATTATTTTTTTTATTATTAAATTTATTATTTAGGCTGAGACCCAGTTCTCATTCAGGTCCGCTGGAAGGGCTGATATAATTAGCATATATTTAATTTTTTTATTATTATTTTTATTGAATTATTTATTATTTTTTATTATTTTTTTATTATTTTTTAATTATTTTTTAATTATTTTTTTTATTATTAAATTTATTATTTAGGCTGAGACCCAGTTCTCATTCAGGTCTGCTGGAAGGGCTGATATAATTAGCATATATTTAATTTTTTTATTATTATTTTTATTGAATTATTTATTATTTTTTATTTATTTTTTTATTATTTTTTAATTATTTTTTAATTATTTTTTTTATTATTAAATTTATTTATTTTTTTAAGTCAGACTGAGACGCAGTTCTCATTCAGGTCCGTTTTTTTTTTTTTTTTTTATTATTATTTTTATTTAATTATTTATTATTTTTTATTATTTTTTAATTATTTTTTTATTATTATTTTTATTATTAAATTTATTTATTTTTTTACTTGCGAGTGAGACACGGTTCTCATTCAGGTCCGCATTTTTTTTTTTTTTATTATTATTTTTATTTAATTATTTATTATTTTTAATTATTTTTTTATTATTTTTTAATTATTTTTTAATTATTTTTTTTATTATTAAATTTATTTATTTTTTTACTTGCGAGTGAGACACAGTTCTCATTCAGGTCCGCCTTTTTTTTTCCCCATTGAGATACATTAGCGGTGTGTCGGCGATTTTATGGCCGGCCACCTGGTTCTATTTGTCGGCCCTAAAATCGCGGACACACCGCTAATGCATGTCTATGGGCAGTCAGCTCGAATTCTGATTGGTCGTCGTTCAATCCGAAATCGGGCTGACTGCCCATAGAGATGCATTAGCGGTGTGTCCGCGATTTTAGGGCCGACAAATAGAACCAGGTGGGCGGCCATAAAATCGCCGACACACCGGTAATGTATGTCAATGGGGAAAAAAAGGCGGACCTGAATGAGAACTGCGTCTCAGTTTTGAGGGGCTCTTCTGATTGGCTGAGGGCAGTATACAGCGACCAATCAGAAGAGGGCCTCAGATCTGATTAAGGTAGAATGGCGGATTTTTCGTCCATTCTATCTTAATGAGAAGGAAGAGGACGTCGGAGGTGGAAGTTAGCGAAAAGAAGACAGAAGATCCCCGGGGCCGGACGAAGAGGCGGAGATGGGTGAAAGAAGCGAGAAGACCCCCGGGGCCGGAGGAAGAGGACGCCTGGCCGGACGGAGGATCAGATGACAAAGAAGACATGTAAGTATGTGCGGACATGGGGGGGCTGTGTGGACATTAGTGGGGGTTGTGTTTTTGCGGGGTGGCTGTGCGGACATGGGGGTGGGCTGTGCGGACATAGGGGGTGGGCTGTGCGGACATAGGGGGTGGGCTGTGCGGACATAGGGGTCGGGCTGTGCGGACATAGGGGTCGGGCTGTGCGGACATAGGGGTCGGGCTTTGCGGACATAGGGGTCGGGCTGTGCGGACATAGGGGTCGGGCTGTGCGGACATAGGGGTCGGGCTGTGCGGACATAGGGGGCGGGCTGTGCGGACATAGGGGGCGGGCTGTGCGGACATAGGGGGCGGGCTGTGCGGACATAGGGGTCGGGCTGTGCGGACATAGGGGTCGGGCTGTGCGGACATAGGGGTCGGGCTGTGCGGACATAGGGGTCGGGCTGTGCGGACATAGGGGTCGGGCTGTGCGGACATAGGGGTCGGGCTGTGCGGACATAGGGGGCGGGCTGTGCGGACATAGGGGGCGGGCTGTGCGGACATAGGGGTGGGGCTGTGCGGACATAGGGGTCGGGCTGTGCGGACATAGGGGTCGGGCTGTGCGGACATAGGGGGCGGGCTGTGCGGACATAGGGGGCGGGCTGTGCGGACATAGGGGGCGGGCTGTGCGGACATAGGGGGCGGGCTGTGCGGACATAGGGGGCGGGCTGTGCGGACATAGGGGGCGGGCTGTGCGGACATTGCTGGGGGCGGGCTGTGCGGACATTGCTGGGGGTGGGCTGTGCGGACATGGGGCGGGGGGTGGCGAATTGTGGGTAGCGGGGAGCGGAGGCGGCAGTGCCGCCTCCGCTCCATGGCCCCCGGGTAGCGATTTGCGGCTCAGGCAGCGACTCGCAATGGCCTCGCGGCCATTGCTCGCGCTACCTGAGCGGTAAATCGCTAAGGTTGTAGCCGAGCCTGTGGATCGATTTTGGGCCAGCGGCTCGCAATGGCCGCTTCGCGGCCATTGCTCGCCCTGAGCCAGCGACTCGCAATGGCCTCGCGGCCATTGCTTGCGCAGCATTGGGCGCTTCGCGCCCAATGTTAAATTCGTATCCACATGACCACGCCGGAAGTAGCGCGCGGAGGGGCGCTTTTCCGATTCGCGATTATATAATAGATATATACAGTTCAATAAAGTTGCTGCACTCGGATCCTTCTTGTGCAAAGTTCTCCTTTTTATTGCAGCATGTACACAACGCCGCATTGAGTTGTGTCCCTGCTGCAATAAAAAGGGAAACTTTGCACAAGAAGGATCCGAGTGCCGCAACTTTTTTGAACTGTATGTATGAATAGCCATTATTGGGACGGCTTATAGTTGCGAGCACCATAATAATAAGGAGTGCTGCTCCTAAATCATTGACTATATATATATATATATATATATATATATATATATATATTTATTTATCATCTTGTGGACGAGCTTTCCCTCCATGTTTTCTCTGGCTCTTTGGATTCTGCGTCTCCATCAGCCCCACTCCTCCAGAACGTGTGCTTCTGTCTTTCCTGCTCGGCACCCTCTGGCCTACTCACTCCTTCCTCCTCCTCTTCCTCTATTTCTACCTTCTGTCACCTGACCTACATGCTGTTCCACCCACTGTCCCCTAAACCCACCACTCCTTGCCCGCCTAGAGTTCCGGGCTCCGGGTTGGGTGCTGCCTCCTAGTGGTGTGTGGGATGTCTGTGAGGGTGTTTGTATAAACTGTCTTTCCTCCTACCTGGCTGCAGTTCCCTATGTGGCCTCCTGGTCACAGGGGCGCCACAATCTCATCTGTCTCTGAGTGACCCCTCTGCCGCATGGACTCCCCCTGGCTACTTCTGACCCCCGGCTGCATCGGATCCTGACTGCACCTCAGCATCTCGCCCCTGGCGGCATCTGATCGCCCAACTACATCCGACCACCAGCTGCTTCTGACCCGCGGGTGCACCACCCCACCACATGCTGCGCCACTTCACCACTCCATCATCCCATCCTCCGGCTGCATCATCTCATCCTCCGGCTGCATCATCTCATCCTCCGGCTGCATTTTCTCATCCCCAGCTCCATCACCTCATCCCCGACTCCACCATCTTGTCCCAGGCTGCTCAATCTCGTCCCCGGCTACATCTCCCCCTGGACTGTTGCTCATCCCATGGTAGCTTCCCATCCCGGACTACTCTTCACTGCTGACCCTTCCTTCCTGCTGCACTTGACCTCTGCTGCATCTGACCCCCGCTACCCCTCATCCCCAGCTCACCATCTACAATGTTTCCACTCCTTTGCACTCTCATTCCCATCCTTCTCTACTTCCTGCTTCCTCCACTCATCCCCCCATCCAGCAACAAAATACTTCTTTCTCCCTCCTTCCTACCCACTTCTCTGAACTATTCCTTCACTTTCAAGCCTCCATCTCCAAACAGACACGCCCACCGCGTAAACTCTCCTGCTCCCACCTGCTAACCCTCTCCCTGCTCCTTCTGCTCGCTGGTGACATTTACCCTAATCCCGGCCCCCCACCACATCCCCACAGTCACCTACAACCCACCCCCAGGACCCATCACCAACTCTCGAAACCTCACCAACATTCAACCCATCCCCCCAGCCCATGCTCCCCTAATCTCCCTGCCAGGTGCACTCTGGAACGCTCGCTCCGTCTGTAATAAACTCCCATACATCCACAAACTCTTTATCTCTAAAAAACTCTCATTCCTTGGCATCACAGAGACCTGGCTCAACCCCTCCAACACAGCCTCCACTGCTGCACTATCTTATGGCGGATTCAGTCTTTCCCACACACCCCGTCCCTCTGACAAACACGGCAGAGGTGTCGGCATACTCCTATCCAACACCTGCTCTTTCGCTCCCATTCCACTGAATCCCTCTGCTACTCTCCCCTCTTTTGAGGCTCACTCTGTCCGATCTTCTCCCCCTGTAACCTTCAGCTGGCCGTCATCTACCGCCACCCTGGATCCATCCCCACCTTCCTCGACCACTTCACCACCTAGCTACTTAATTTCCTCTCTGCTGACATCCCCACCATCATTATGGGCAACTTCAGTATCCCCATTGACACCGCCCATCCAACCGCCTCTCAACTTCTCTCCCTGACCTCCTCCTTTGGGCTCTCCCAATGGTCCTCCTCTGCCACCCACAAAGACGGCCACACGCTGGACCATATCTTTACCCCTCTTTGCTCCCTCACTAACCTCACAACTCAACCCTCCTCCTGTCCGACCACAATCTGCTGACCTTCTCCTCCCTCACCTCCACTACTACGCCACCCCCTCTCCGCAAACTCGATCACCCACTCCGAAACTTAAAACACATCAATCTACACTCACTCTCAGAACCCCTTCTCCCTCTCGACGATATAACATCCATACACGACACAGACACTGCCACCACCCTCTACAACACCACATTAACCAAAAGGGCCTCGACATAGCCGCCCCTCTCACTCACCACGCTCCACACACAGGCAACCCTGGCACACCACCCTCACTAAAGACCTTGAGATGGGCATCCAGGGTTGCCGAGAGGAGATGGAAAAAATCACAGTCCACTGAGTTCTTTGCGCTGTTCAAACAGTCCCTCACCGCCTTCAAGGCTGCACTTGCTGCCGCCAAACAAACCTTCTTCTCATCACTAACAATCTCCCTGTCTCACAGTCCCAAACAGCTTTTGAAAACCTTCAATTCCTTACTCTGCCCGCCTGCCCCCCCCTCTCCCTTATCTCCGCTGAAGACTTTGCCTCCTTCTTCAAATTAAAGAATGACAGAATCAGAGACAGCTTTGACCCACTGTCCCCACAGCCTCCCCTCTCGCCTATACTGCCCTCTCCTTCCACTCCCTCTTTTGGATCTCCTCATACTTAACGGACCGGAACTTCAGCGTCACCCACTTCCACACCTCCTCTTCACCCCCTATCTGTCGGGGTCCCCCAGGGCTCAGTTCTGGGATCGCTACTCTTCTCAATCTACACTCTCGGACTAGGGCAACTCATTGAGTCCCACGGCCTCCAGTACCTCCTCTACGCCGACGATACCCAAATCCACCTGTCTGGACCTGAATTCGCCTCCCTACTATCCAAAATTCCACAATGCCTGTCCGCCATCTCATCCTTCTTCTCCGCTGTCTTCCTTAAGCTGAACATGGACAAAACCGAGTTCATCGTCTTCCCCCCCAAGCTGCTCCCCCTCACTACCCGACCTATCCATCGTCGTTAATTATTGCTCTCTCTCCCCAGTCCCCCACACCAAGTGCCTCAGGGTTATTCTCAGAAAGGAAAAAACAAAGGTTGCGCCACGCTGATCCCACACATAGAATAAGGGTTAATCAGGGATACACTCACCTGGCACTGTTGTGCAACGCACAACAGGGAATGGAATACAAGATGAGTGTAAATTCGGTCAGTTGTTCTTGAGGCGGCCTTCCACTTGGTTCCGTGTGATAAGGCTCCGAGGTCAGGGCGACCGTTTCCACCGGGCCTGGACACTTAATCCCAAGGGAGGCAACAACTGCATCCTCAGCCACAACTCTGTCTCTGTGCAGAAGCGGTGGTAGCTTTGCAGGTCGCATGGGCGCTAAGCTTTGTCTAGCCTGGGCCTTTTTTCAGATCGCAAAGGATGGCCCAACTCATGTTATCTGCAAAATATGTAAACAAAATTGGAGTAGAGGCCAAAAAATCAATGTTTTAAGTACTTCATGCATGAACCGTCACATGGACATGAAGCATAATTCACAGTGAGATGTTCACTGTGCTACAATGCGACCTAGTGGACCTGGCCAACCACCATCTGCCCCATCAAGTGCATCTGCAGCTTTTTCATCCTCTGTGACTGTGGGGACAGCTGTCACACAGGCTTTCGGATGCAGAACTTCTGTGGCACCCCTGCGACCAGTGCGGCAACATGAGGAACTGCAGCCAGGCAGATAGGAGACAGTTTGTGCAACAAACACCCTCAGCACACACACCCACAGGAGCACAACACCGAACCCGGAGCCCGGGACTCTAGGCGGGCAAGGTGTGGTGGGGTTTAGAGGGAAGTGGGTGGGAAGGTAGGTCAGGTGATGAGCTAGCACAAAAGGGAGAAACAAGGTGGAGTTAGGCAGTAGGACGAAGTAGGCTGAGAGGTAAAGACAAGACCAAGTAGAAAGTGACACTTCCCAGAGGGATAGGGCTCCCTGGAGACCCAGAATCCAAAGAGACACAGATACATGGAGAGAAAGCTCATCCATAGCCTGTAGCCCACAGAGGAGTGAGGACAGAGACCAGACCAGTACCACCGGATCCGAGGAGTACGGCAGCATTGACCGATTACAGGCAAGAGAAGTTTCCCTCATTGTATCTGGGAATTACACGGGTCGGAAAGAGCCCGGTAAGTCCTCGAAAGGTAGGATTACCCAAGGCTAGGCTGGGACCAGAGTGTCGGCTCTGAGGGGGACTGCAGCTACACGCCGGCTCCCCAGACAAACCGACGGGGAACACTGATTCCAAGTGAGTGTTCCTACTACACGGGTTGGAGGCTCAGCAACACTTTAGAAGGCCCAGACTTGCTGCCCACACACCTAAGGGGAAGTCATGCTAAGGGACCGAGTTGCCGTCATACAACCCACCGGGAAGAACTGAGAAACAAGCCGGAAAGGTTGCAGAGTGAGGGGTCTCAGAGAGACAGCCTGGCTGTAGAGGGTTAAGAATAACCAGAGTTAATTGTACTGTGAACTGAATCGTGAGCTGTTTGAACTGTAAAGAACTTGCTAGTAAAACCCGGTGAACCCTGCTTCAGTCTTCCGTGTATGATTCCAGGTATACAGAACTTTTATTGCACCTTCATACCCTGTCAGATGCATCCCCGACCCGCGGTGGGCTCATCCACCTTGCTGCAGCATCCATCCATCCTCCTGACAGAAGTACACTGTAGCGGTGGTCTCTCCACTGACCACAACCCGTGGGTGGTGTCACAACAAGCAATCCCCTGTAAATATTCCCTTTTACTTGCGGAACCCGGGACACGGTCCGGACCAAGACTGCTGTGATATCCCCAGCAGTACCCGGTCCGGTACCGAGTACCGCGTCCCAGTGGGCTCCACACTTCCACCTCTTTACCCGCAACAGCTAGTGTGATTCAGAGGTCGTCAGCTGTTTTGGAAGTGGAAACACCTGCTGGTGTTGAGTGCTGTCAGACATCATGAGCACCACCTTTTTATGAATGTGACATAATACGTACGCCTGCACGTCCCTCACAGTGTAGCAGTTTGTCTAAGAAACCCTCCTCAACCCTGTCTCACCACAGCAGCCAGCCCTCGGTCCCTTAGATTTGAACAAGTAAAAGACCATTTCCTCCTACCCATGCCAAAGCTAAGAGGTTGAATTTCACCATCTGCAAGCTGTTGGCTACGAAAATGCTGCCTTTCCGGCTGGTGGATACAGAGGATTTTCGAGACCTTATGGCAGTCCCAGTGCCCAGTACCAGATGCCTAGTCACCACTAATTCTCGAAGAAAGCTGTGCCTGCGCTACACCAGCATGTTGCACACAACATCACTACTTCCGTGAGAAACTGTGTGTGTGATAGGGTGCATTTCACCACGGACACTTGGATGAGTAAGCATAGACAGGGGCGTTACATGTCGCTGACTGGGCACTGGGTGACTATGGTGACAGCAGGAGAAGGGGCTGCTGTACAAGTCTTGCCATCCCCACGGGCTGTGCATCAAATATCTGTATGTAGAAGTTCCTCCACTGCTTCTGCCTCCTCCACCTCTTCTAGGTCCTCCACCTGCGCCCAAAGCCTGTCTGGTAATGTGATATGCGTTCAAACTGCGCAAAAGGAATACAGCACACTTCCTTACTATGCTGGCAGCAGGGCTCAACGCCATCAGGTGGTATTTACATTAAAATGTCTTGGAAATGTGAGTCACACAACTGAGGAGTTGTGGTCAGCTCTGGGATCGAGTTTAATAAATGGTTGTCTCCACTGAACCTGCAGCCAGGGAAGGCCGTGTGCGACAATGCTGCAAACCTGGTTGTGGCCCTTCGCGGGGCAAGGTGACACACGTGCCTTGTATGGCTCACGTCTTGAACTTGGTTGTCCAGCAATTTATAGCCCATTATCTCAGCCTAGATGCACTTTTGCAGACGGCACGGTCGCTGTGTACTCACTTCCACTGTTCGCATCCCGCAGATGAACAACTTGCATCGCTACAGAAGTCGTTCGGCCTGCCAGATTCACCGCCTGAAATGCGATGTGCCAACACGATGGAATTCCATTCTGCACTGTGGCACCAGCGATGAGCCCTAGTGCAGTATGTTATGACGTATAGCCTGGGCCAACGCGATCCAGAGCTGGGGCAAATCACGCTGCTGGAGTGGTCTCAGATCAAGGACACCTCTGCACCCCTCTGCAGGGTTGTGAAATGGCTACTAAGATGTTTAGCGCTGACGATGCCATTATCACCATGAACATTCCGGTCATCTACATGCTGGAGCACACTTTATCCAGTATTCAGAGTCAGGTGGTGCCAAGAGGAAGGGGAGGAAGTAGAGGAGGAGGTGTATACGGAAGGGATAACAAGATCTCAAAGGTCTAGACGGTCTGCAACACCAAGGCGGCTGGCATGGGAGGGTGAGGGAGAGGGAACGAGGTAGCAGCCAAACTGTTGATGTAGGTGCAGGAGCTGAGGAAGAAATGGATGACGAACAGGTGTTGGGCATGAAAGACTCAGCAGATGAGGGAGATTTTGATCACATTTCTGTGGTGTGAGGTTGGGGGCAGAGGGCAGAGGAATCAGGAATATTCTCCTGGATTCGCAAGACACATGAGTGCCTTCTTGCTGCACTACCTGCAACATGATCCTCAGATTGTTAGAACTTGAAGTAATGCCGACTACTGGGTTGCCACACTGTTAGATCCCCGGTACAAGAGTAAATTTGGCCAAATGCTTCCTGCCCTGGAAAGGGATGCACACATCAGGAGTATCAACAGAAGCTTTTAGACAATCCCCAGTCAAGGACCAGTTACACGGTACGAGATCGTGAACGATATCGCTCAAACGTCACGGGTTTGGAGTCATTCAAACGACATCGTTAGGATGTTGTTGCATGTAACACCGCGATACGACTACGATAAATCATGTTCTCAAATCAAACGATCCATGATCAGCTAACCTGCTGCATCGTTGTGTGTGACACCGCGATAACGATGCAGCTAACGACTTCTGCTATTGACAACAGTGAACAAGTATCGTTCGCTGGGTTGTGCGAACGATAGCTGCTTGCCACATTGTTGGTGCATCATCCACGATATCTACACATGTGATATCTCACCAACGATGTCAAAAAGATGTTCTAACAACCGCGCGCCCATGAGATCATTGGTGATATCTAAACGACCTTCAAGCGTGTAACAGTACCTTCAGTACTGCTTTTCACCAAAACAGCATTGGTGCACATAGTGAATATTGCAGTTTACCTTTCCAACTCGGGGAACGTCGAGTTGTCATCACTCAAACGTTAACAGTAACAGTGTATCTGGTAACAGCAATTTTGTAGAATCGTTTCACCTTTTTTTTGGACCATCCTTTGCAACACCTGAAGAGAGAACAAGTCTGATACATAGGGAACGCCTAGAGAGGATGGTACAGGAGTATCTACAGCTGAATATCGATGCCATGACTGTAGAACTGAACCCTTGTGCATTTTGGGCTTCAAAACTGGAAAAATGGCCTGAGCTTGCCTTGGAGATTTTATCGTGCCCTGCAGCCAGCATTCTCTCTGAACGTGACTTTAGTGCTGCTGGTAATGTGCTGACGAATAAGTACACGGAGTCATGCGTAACACTGCTTAGTGCATTCGAAACGTGCTGACTAGGTCATGTCGACCATGTAAATTTTTCTTTTGTATGGTCTTTACTCTCTTTTGAAAAATAAAAAAAATAAAAATCCAGTCCTGTTTAGCCGGGCTCCAATTTTTCTATTGTTCTTGCTGTGAGGCCAGGGCGAGCCCAATGTCTGAGCTCCAGGTGGATGAGTATAGAGCAACTGGGTAAGCTGGAATCAAGCTTCTCTATAGACAGACTATTGTTTATCAAGATGAACAAGTCATGGATCTGCAAGGACTTTTCCACCTCTGTGTCAGCCTGGGGAGACTAAACGCTTGTGTACTTTTCAATGTACTGCATTAAACTCCCCATTTCAATATTTCAACTATAGGGCAATTGATGCCACTTTAGTGGTGGCTGTGCCTAATTTTTTTTGAAAAATGGAGACTGTTGTTGGGGTCTCCTTGGTGTTTGATGCTTGACTTGAGTAGGGCTCTCTGAGCTCAATACCTATCCCTGACACTCCTGCCCTCTTTCTGAATATTCACCTTTTTGTCCATCGAACCAGTGATTAATCAATTTGCTGTATTCATATCCACCATTTTTGGGTGCTTAAAAGTAGTGATTACTACATCTCCCTTAATGTTTGTGTCGAGCCCCAGGCTTTGGGGTACTCGGGTATCAGGCTCCAAGGGGTTAACGCTCCTTTGTCACGGGATGTGGTGGCCGCTCCTGATCCCGTGTCCTGGGGAACTTCTTTGAAAAAGGGTATATTTACAGGGGATGATATTTACAAATTGTTGTGACGCCACCTGTAGTTTCTGGTGATGTGTCACCAGCGCCGCCACAGTCCGCCGGACGTAGATGGTAATGCGGCTAGTTTGGCAAAGTCCTCTACAGGTAGGGCTGGACCTCACGGGCAGCGTTCCTGTATAGGGAACAAGTTCATGAAAGGAAATACAGGCAGAGGCAAAGTCACTTTTCCTCCGGGTACTTTACTGTTAACTTGCATCGGCACCATACAAAGTTCACAGTTCAGCACTTAGATGTTACAAGAACAAGTAGCTAACGGGTGGCTGCTAGTGGATCCTAGATGGTATGGTGGAACCCTTGGTGTGCCTTTTTTAGCTAACCCACGTCTGTTCTTCCCTGCTTTCCAGTTTGGTGTGAAGCCTGGTTGATGTGGACTCCAGCCTGGCCTCCTGGCCTCTCTCACCTTCGCTGTCGTCGGGTAACCCTCTACTGGCTGGCTGCTCGTTCTTTTGGCGGTGCCTGGTACCCTTCTTGTGGACTGCTCTGGTGCCCGGGAGACTTGAAGACTCCACGGGAATCTGGATTCTCTGCCGTGCATGTATCTCCAGGAGTCTGCGGGTTCCGGTGCCCGGTAAGCTGTCTGGGAGAACCTATCTGGCTGGCTCCTCTTTCCCAGACCGGCTGCTCTCCTGGAAAGCTCCTTAAACCCTCTCCTCTTTTTCCATCTCTCCTCCTGGTCCCTCAGCCGAGAGACCCTAAGCTCTAAGACTTAGAGGCAAAGACAAAAGACTTCCTAGTGCCCCCTAGAGGTGAATTTATTCCCTCCCGGGTAACCTCCCACCGCTGTACTAATGTGGGAGTGCTTGGAATGGGTCCCACCCTCCATCCTAGGGTCCACCTGCAGCTGGAGCATCTGCACCTCTTTTACGGGTGCAGTACCCCTCTGTGACGCCTGCTTGGCGGGGCGCCACATTTGCATAAACTGGTTTTGGGCATCAAACCAGGTTTTGGCAAATGTGCTGTATACACATGAACAGTTTTTGGGCCCTTAAAAGCATTGTTTGTCAATGTCAACTAGGCCTATACAGGTCACTGACCTACCTGACTAGTTTTTCCTGTAATACTCCGCAAAACTTATAGTTGTCCCACCTATGTGTGGCTGAGCATAACATTGATGGGAGCGCTTGCATGAGCTTTGAGGTTATCCGGCCCAGTAGGCCTAAACAGGTCACTGACCTACCTCTCTATTATTTCCTGTAATACTCCACGATACTGATAGTTGTCCCACCTGTGTGTAGCGCGGCATAACATTGATGGGAGTGCTTGCCTGAGCTTTGAGGTTATCCAGCCCAGTAGGCCTAAACAGGTCACTGACCTACCTCTCTATTATTTCCTGTCATACTCCATGAAACTTATAGTTGTCCCACCTGTGTGTGGCGGGGCATAACATTGATGGGAGCGCTTGCATGAGCTTTGAGTTTATCCGACCCACTAGGCCTAAACAGGTCACTAACCTAGCTGACTAGTTTTTCCAGTAATACTCCGCGAAACTTATAGTTGTCCCGTGTGTGTGTGGTGGGGCATAACATTGATGGGAGCGCATGCATGAGCTTTGAGTTTATCCGGCCCACTAGGTCTAAACAGGTCACTGACCTACCTGAATATTTTTTCTTGTAATACTCCACAAAACATATAGTTGTCTCACTTGTGTGTGTCAGGGCATAACATTAACGGGAGCGCTTGCATGAGCTTTGAGGGTATCTGGCCTACTAGGCCTATACAGGTCACTGACCTACCTCTCTAGTTTTTCCTTAAATGCTCCAAAAAATGTATAGTTACTGAGAAATGTTTAACCTTGAAATGCTAGGCCAAGTCCTGTTCCAGACCCTGTGCCATGCATGCAGGGTGGGCCATTCAGCAATTTTTGGTCTGGGACAATGGATGTCTTTTGCTGTGGTCTGACCCTTTGAGAAGAGTGAGGACTCTTGTTGGGGTCCCCTTGCTGTGTGGTACATGATTTGGGCAGGGCATGACATGCCTACACTTGTGTCTCATCTTCCTTTTACTCCAACACCTCTTTTTACTTAATGTAGAAAACTACTGCCATTTTTCCCCTGTAACTCATCCATTTGTCAATTCAAAGTCAGTTTAACTCACCTCTGAAGGTACCATTACAGGGGGCAACATTGCCGGCAACATCACAGGCAACTCAGGGGCGTGGTGAAGCTGAAGCAACATTGCTAGTGTGTTGCTACGTCTAACAGGGCGATTTCAAAGGTGATAACTTGCTTGAGCGGAGTTGCCAGGTTTATTAACATGTTCATAAACCTTGAGATGTTGCTGAGGCAATCTGCTACCATCGCTCTGTGTGACTACGCAACAGCGATGTTCAAAGCAACTTCCCCTATTCACTACAATGTTGAGGATCGCTCGCTGGGTTGAGTTTAACCCTGCCAGCGAAATTTGATTTCAATGTCGCAGCTGCGTTGCCGGCGATGTCTCTGCGTGTAACATCTCTCATGTCTACTTTACATCTGCACAATTTTGGAAAAAAAAAATTGTTAGGTATTTATAAGAGTTCAAAGTTCATCAGCAAGTTCTCATTTTTCAAGCAAAGTTTAAAAAATCATTTTTTTTGTGACCACATCACATTTGAAGTCACTTTGAGGGGTTGTACATGACAGAAAACACCAAAAAGTGACACCATTCCAAAAACTGCACCCCTCAAGCTACTCAAAACTACATTCAAGAAGATTATTAACCCTTCAGGTGCTTCACAGGAATGAATGCAAAGTGGAATGAAAAAATAAATACCTTTATATTTTACCTAAAAATGTTTCTTTAGCCTCAATTTACTCACTTTTACAAGGAACAGCAGGACAAATTGGATGGCAAAATGTGTTACCATGTTTCCCTTGAAAGCAACGATACCCCACATGTGGTCATAAACTGTATTTGCCCAAACGGCAGGACTCTGAACGGGAACGGAGCGCTATTTGAATTTTAGAAAGCAAATTTGGCTGATATAGATGACAGATACCAGCTTTCACTTCTTGGACCCCTGGGGTACCTAAACAGCAGAAACCACCCACAAGTGACCCTATTTTGGAAACTAGACCCCTCAAGGATTATATGTAGGGGTACAGTGAGCATTTTGATCCCACAGGTACTTCACAGAATTTGATAACAATAGGTCATCATAATGAAAATTTTCTTTTTTTTCACAAAGTGATCCTTTAGCACCACATTTTTAACTTTTACAAGAGGTAACACCATAAAATGGACCCCATAATTTGTTGCCCACATTCTTGTGAGTGCGGCAATACCCCACATGTAGTCAAAGAGTTGTGTTAGGACAAACGGCAGGACTCAGAACAGACGGCGTGCTATTTGAATTTTGGAAAGCAAATTTGGCTGTATTTGGAATAAATTGTCATATTTGCAGAACCTATGTAGTACAAGAACAACTGAAAACCCATAGAAATTGATTTTTTGTAAGCTTTACCCTGTAATGTATTTGTCAAGGAACGTACTGAGTAGTTTGTTCCATTTTTATTATGTATCATTTTATCTTCAGGGTAAAATTGAATGAATTCCAGGACCCATTCAAAACGTTTCAAGACTTTGCGCTGCCAAACATGAATATCCTTCCAGGAATTATTACTCACAAAGGGTGGCATGCCCCGAAAAACAAAATTGCTGATTATAAAACCTAGCCTTGCTCACAAAATAGTTGTCCTGCAATTGAGTATATAACTCTACCGGCGTGAAGGGCAAAATGTAGCCAGCTATGTGGCAAACTTGTGTTTGTTGTAGAGATGAAGGAAAACACCAGCAGGGCTAGGGGGGCAAGTTCATCTGTCAGAGACTGATCATACAACGTCTGTTTAGCGCCATCAATCCCTATATGAGAGACAAATGTGCTGCCAAGGTCGGAACGGCTATATGCACAAAACAACCAGTCCCCTACAGGATTACAAACTTATTGTCCGGTATAGGAAGTTCAGCAAGAACACAGTAAAGCCCTGGTCTATGAATACGGAATAGCCTCATTGTTGGAGATCCTCCAATAAAATGATCATGCCCGTAATCACCATTATAAATATATAGATGCCAAAAATAGTATTTGTGTAGCAAGACTAGCTGTAATGCAGTCAATCTAAGATAACTGCAAATAAATTTTATGTGAGTGATCAAGTCCTGAATTTGTCACATGGGATCAGACTTCTCAAGAACATTTGTGGGGTTCACATTCTGGGGTATGCAGACGTGGTCTGTGAATGAGAATGTGTCTAAATAATAGTTTGGTATGTGAGTGATCAAGTCCTGAAATCATTTGTCACATGGGATCAGACTTCTCAAGAACATTTGTGGGGTCCACATTCTGGGGTATGCAGACGTGGTCTTGTGGATGAGAATGTGTCTGAATAATAGTTTGGTATGTGAGTGATCAAGTCCTGGAATTGTCACATGGGATCAGACTTCTCAAGAACATTTGTGGGGTCCACATTCTGGGGTATGCAGACGTGGTCTTGTGGATGAGAATGTTTCTGAATAATAGTTTGGTATGTGAGTGATCAAGTTTTGGAATTTTTGGGGCAATGGTGTGAGATGTGTTTTACTGGTGACAATAGTAAATTTTCTTTGACAAATAATAAGTCCAATCTATAAAGGTACCTTTACACGCCGCAATTTTTGGTTGCGATCGGAGGCGATCTAACATGCGCGTGCACGTTTTTCATGGTCGCCTGAGCTCGATGATGGCGCTTATACACGCCGCAATTTCGCCCTCAACCTAAGGCGAAGTGTCGCCCTGGAAATCGCCACCCCAACAGCGGGAAACATCCGGTAGCCTCCCCTCGCCGCTTCACACTCCGCAATCCCCAAAGGAATGTGGGCGTACATGTTCAGCACGGCGAGAACATAGGCGTGCCACATTGTTTTACACCGTGCCCCAAACACGCTCATTGGACAATGCAACAGCGTCATGATTGGCCACCCTGCACTGGAAGGCTGGCTAATACCTGATCCATTGTCTAGGAGTTTGTGATGAATACACGCTCGTGTTGTTGAAAGTGGCTGCTGCGACACACTTTCGAGCCGCTCAAGCGTCACACAGGAGCGGTTTTGTGCAGGACAGTGGCTTACACAAGGCTTGCTATGTTTGCGTCTGTAGTTGATGGTAGGAACATACAAACAACACTATGCCCATATGTGCCTACATTGGTCCAAGCCATGGCACAGCTGCCATGGCACAACTGAACTATGTGTGTGTACACATGTTTGTGTGTGTACTGGACTGTACCTACATCCCCCACAAACACCATTGCTTGCTCAATGTGTGTGGACACGTGCCCCTGTGGGCCCAACACATCATAATAGATATGTACACACAGTTGCGCCATACAGTGTGGCCCAAAGGGCTGGATCTGTGTACTGCATATTACCACACATTGTTTCATGGACCCATCATTACCATTTTACGGATCACATACCTCTGTGCACAGCATAAAGCTATGTGCAACTGTCCTGATCCAATAGTAACGAACCACACAGGTTTTTTTTGGTTCAATTGTGTTTTAGTTTGTATTTTTGTGCACAAAAAAAAAGGAGAACCGCACACAAAATAAAATAAAACAAAGTGTTCACATCACACAAACAGATGCAACATGATGCAAAATAATGGAAAACAAAAAACATGTCAAAGTAATACACCCAAAAACACTAACTAACTAATGTTGACACGCCAAAACACAACCCCAATCCTCATGGTGCAGCCACCCTGGTGACTCCACCCTCCTCATCATGTTGCTGCCTCACAACACTAGCCACCCTACACCTGCAGGTGCTGCCAGGCCACTGCCCCAGAGCCATTAAAGTAGGAGCAGTATGCGTCTCTGCTGTTCCTGGCATCCTGCGGAGTCCGACCCTGGCTCAGCGGCTGGAGTGGCACCACACCATGGTCAGTAGCACGCCAATTCCCTGGAAGGACCTCCCCTGTTGTGGGGTCCACTGAATCCGCATAACTTGCTGGCATGTATGACGACCGATCCCCACGATGCAGGAAGTTATGCAGCACACATCAGGCCAGCACTACCACATCAATAGATTCCAGTTTCACATGCAGACGTGTATGAAAAACCCGGAATGTATTGGCCATGATCCCGAACGCATTTTCAACCACACGGCGGGCTCGGGATAGCCGGAAATTGAAAATGCGCTGCTCTGAAGTAAGCGTCCTCTGGGGATATGGCCGTAGTAGGTGTGCCTGAAGTGGGAAGGCTTCATCCCCCACAAACGCAATGTTGAGATGACAAGTTGTCTCATCATTTGAGGGCAAGTTCAGCCCACCTGTCCTTAGGTCTTGGGCCAAGGAGCAGTGTGCGAACACACCCCCATCTGAGATACGCCCGTTTATTCCAACGTCCACGTAGAGGAACTCATAGTTCGCATCCACCAGGGCCATGAGGACCACACTACAATATCCTTTGTAATTGTAATACACAGTTTGGAAATTGCCAGAGGTCCTGAAACCCTCTGGCAACATCCATCCATTGAGCGGGGGTTGTTGGAAACTGCATATAGGATGGCAGCAGACTACTCCAGATGGCCTCACACGTCTCGGGGATCAGGTAGCTCAGCAGGGACATTGATACACGTGAAGTGTATTGCAGGTCTGTCCTTGAACGATCTGTTGCCAGGAACCGCAAAGTTACAGCCAAACGCTCCTCAGGTGGCACAGCTCGACGCATCACAGTGTCCTGTCGGGCTATCAATGGCCTTATGCGTTCCAACAGGAATGTGAAAGAGTCCTTGGACATATGGAGGTAGTTCCTGAAATCATGCAGACTCCGATCCTCCAGCTCACGGACCAGCCGCATGTGGCTCCTGGTGTCCTGGTGAAGACGCCAATCCTGAGCCCACACACGCCATGGTCTGCGAGCCCGCAACCTCTCATATCTAGCCTCCAGCCATAATTCCTTTTCCACCAAGGCAAGAGCCATGATAGCATCTCCATCAGAGTCCATGATCATCTCACGTAACCAACCCCTGCAAATGTGAGGAAAAGAAACATGACTACAAGAACGCTTCATCACACATCATCTACACCCACCACCTCCTTCCCTATACATCTCCTGGCCACTTTACCACGGCCTACCCAAATTTGATCACCAGCCCACATACATACATATAGAGCACCATTCAAGGCCCAAACACAACATTGCAGTGTCTGACAACCAAACCTGGTCACTTTACACCCTGGCCCTCCTGTACAATACATCTCCCTTGTCAAATGCAACACATCATGAGCATAAGGCCATATACGTGGCCATAATGTTGACGTCTGACCACAAGGCATGACCAAAGAGATAGGTAACATTAATCAAATCATGGTTGTTTCAAACTCTATACAATTACATTCAATTTGTACCCCAGCCTTTGTGTGTTACTCTCAAAATAACACGCCACGCAGCAGACTATTAAATACTCATCATGTCCAAGAGACATCACTGATGTGTTTTGAACGCCGGATCTTCAGAGGCACACATTCGCAGAAGTCACATGCCCCACTCCACATCTGAGTTTGGCCTTAAAAGTCCCATTGTGTATGGTAAACGACAGTACTATGTGGCCACAATTCAGATGATCCCCGCAACTAAAAGACACACGCATCCTTCAAACATGATCCTGTATGGCAAAGTCAAACTGGCTTGTGAATGAGGATAGGGTTTTGGTTGACAAAACACTCATGCATCCATTTGCCAGTACACAATAGAAACATTTTTAAAATAATTCAAGAGTAACTACATACCTCACCACTTGGGCATGATCTACACTACACATTAACGATCCCTAATGGTAAGGTGCTCTAAACGCAACACAGCCATATCACAGTTGATGTTTGCACAACAGTACTTACTTAATGACTCTGGGCAGCAAGCGTGGCCTACCTCGGTCGTGAGCGCTTTTTATATGGTAACCAACCAATCAGACAGCAGCGGTGTCTTGTAATCGACGTAGCCGCCTGGGCGTATGCAGGTCCAACCAATGATTATTCACCATTGCGCTTTTTTGATTGGTCATGTTGTGTTTAAATATGGACGTGCTGGGGCGCCACCCATGCTCCTACTTCAATGTGCATTGTGCTAGTAGCGTCTCATCACAACAACTCTGTTGGACAGACGGTAAGTGGGGGAACATGCTATTGGCCACTCCTGTACGTTAGTTTCTGTGTGCTGCAGACCCATATGTTGGCAGAAGTTTTGGCGCCTTATGTACAGCTTCATGTAGCGTCCTGTAGAAGTGTATTTAGCGACGTGTATGCATCGTAACTACACTCTATGTCCTGTAGCACACATAATGTTCTGGGAGATCCTTGGCAGGACAATGTGTACTTCAGCACTATGGTTATACATAAATATGTGTGCATCTCATGAGTGTGTGTTTTAATGTAGTTTGTAAGGCCATGTGTGCCATTTGTTACATACAGACCTTAGTTTCACCGATTTTCAGGGGTTATAGATATCCAAATTATTATATCCAATATACTACAGGAATATCTCTTAGTAGATAGTTTTTATTGCGTATTAAAATTCTCCAGTGTGGACTGTGTAAAGTGTTAAAGTGTTTGACATACACATAACATAGAAATAAACCCTCCCCCACACCCGAAAACACAAACTCTATTGTATTGGGGAAGAAATGGTGATTCTAAATGTCACCTGAACAGTGCTGAGGTCCCGTGTAATTCCTATTGGTTTGTCTGGATGTAAAGGCTCCAGGCTTAAGCCACATAGGTATTAGTCTGTCTATCACTTTCAGTCACTGTTGGTATATCACAAGCGGAGTCCTTAATTAGCATTTATATATGGTCAGGTCTCCAAAGAATAGGTAACATATAATCATACATTTGACATCCACATGAATACAATAAATGATGTATACATATATATGTCCACAGGTTATGGTCTTATTAATGCCCGACGCGTTTTGCCTTTCTTATAATTTAAAGGCTCTTCAGGGGCTTATGCATCAAGATATATGATAGGGTACATCAGATGATGGTTGGGTTCCTTATGATATTAAGGTAGCCCATTTTGTGAGATCTGGTCCCAGGTTGATTGCCTTATCTTAGATGGAGATTGAAAAGATCCTATATGTGTATATGGGAATCTCACGTCCACAGAAAGTTCTTTCTGTAAATATAGGAGAAGCCATGGTTGTCATATCACATGAGGAAGTATCCCCACTGTTAGTAGCTCGAAAAGGTATTCTTGTTGTTATAAGACCCTCCACCATTATAAAAGAGTGAATACGTTCAACTATCCATATTATCCACTGTGTTGATATGTGATCAAAAAAGTACACAATAGTGGACATTGGTGGAAATACCTATGATGTCACTATATTCCACTTTTCCAAGAAAAGACAGTCAATTTGGCTCTTGTTACGTTTCAAACAAGAAGCTCTATAAGGGGAGGAATGGAAGAGGGTTTTTTTTTAAGAATGATGGAAATGTGAATGACAACCAGGAGGGAACAAATAGGGGAAAGAGAAAGGAGGGAGGGAAAAATAATTGACCTTATGTTTGTTTATGGATTAATAAAACATACCCTCCAGATGTTCCAAGGTTCCCCTAGAGTCCGGACCCCTATAGTTTTGAGCTCTGTGGTTCTGAAAAACATATACATGCATATAGTACATGTATATCTCTACATATGTAGGATTACGTTTTAGTTAATGAATTAGAGCACAAATACCTTGTCTGGATGACGTGTCTTTTGTTAAGTGTAGACAGTCTCACTATCAAGTAGAAGTTTGTTGTAATAATAAGTGTCTCCTATTTCCTTCTATACATTAAGATCCCTTGAATTCTGTGTGGGCAACACATTAATAAACCTGTTAATCTCCTTATGTTGCTTTCTAACCCCTACTTTATCTTCCCATATCTCCAAATACCTCTCCTGTGGGGATTCACAGCCTGGTATTCAGCCTCACACAGACGTCTGTTGCGCGGTCAGCATCTTCACCTCAAGTGTTAGATGTGAGCCGCCGCCCGGTTGTAGGGTTAATATAGTCCAGCCCTAATCCTGATCTCTTGGTCGCCTCCCAGCGCTCATTAGCATGCGGGCAGCGCGTGCGTTCCAGCTGGAACGCACGACTTCCTATCGCGCATGCGCCGCCTCTCTCCCTAGCGACGCGTCTCCCCGTCAGCTCCGTGTTGATTACGTCACACGGTGGGCGGGAGACAGTAAAGCGCATGCGTGTGTGTCCTCGGCCCCATGTAAACACTGCAGTAATTCCCTGAGTGATCTGGGAATACGCTTAGCTGGGTGACAGTTACCAAGGGATCAGTGAACGTTTGGGATTTGATTATGTGATTTGGGTCCCACATTTAAGGGATATATACAAGAGATTGGGAGGTTTATAAGGAGAAGGGGTATATTTTCACCATACTTTGTTAGATATGGTACAACTAAGGTTAGAGATAGTGAGCATATATTCCAGATTAGAGGGCTTTGTGTGAAGATCATGTCACACATTTGGATCATACTTCCTCCATCTAAATGTCGGATCATTTCTTCAACAACCTGGTGACCTCATGTAAGAAAGGTCTATTTTTCATAGATTAGTGGCATGGTATAATCACCATGCATGTTTATAAGTTATCTCCTTTACATCCTTTTGGATCAATGAGGAGGGGCTGGTTTCATATAGGTGCTCTTAGGGGTTACTTTTTGGACATTGCCTCATGTATTGGGTTGGATTTCAGGGGTGAAAAACATTTCCATCTATAAAATACATCCAAACAAGATGGCAAATTGTGGGGAATTGGTCCATCTACAATAAGGTTCCTCCCCTTATAGAGCTTCTTGTTTGAAACGTAACAAGAGCCAAATTGACTGTCTGTTCTTGGAAAAGTGGAATATAGTGACATCATAGGTATTTCCACCAATGTCCACTATTGTGTACTTTTTTGATCACATATCAACACAGTGGATAATATGGATAGTTGAACGTATTCACTCTTTTATAATGGTGGAGGGTCTTATAACAACAAGAATACCTTCATGAGCTACTAACAGTGGGGATACTTCCTCATGTGATATGACAACCATGGATTCTCCTATATTTGCAGAAAGAACTCTCTGTGGACGTGAGATTCCCATATACACATATAGGATCTTTTCAATCTCCATCTAAGATAAGGAAATCAACCTGGGACCAGATCTCACAAAATGGGCTACCTTAATATCATAAGGAACCCAACCATCATCTGATGTACCCTATCATATATCTTGATGCATAAGCCCCTGAAGAGCCTTTAAATTATAAGAAAGGCAAAACGCGTCGGGCATTAATAAGACCATAACCTGTGGTCATATATATGTATACAACATTTATTGTATTCATGTGGATGTCAAATGTATGATTATATGTTACCTATCCTTTGGAGACCTGACCGTATATAAATGCTAATTAAGGACTCCGCTTGTGATATACCAACAGTGACTGAAAGTGACAGACAGACTAATACCTATGTGGCTTAAGCCTGGAGCCTTTACATCCAGACAAACCAATGGGAATTACACGAGACCTCAGCACTGTTCAGGTGACATTTAGAATCACCATTTCTTCCCCAATACAATAGAGTTTGTGTTTTCGGGTGTGGGGGTGGGTTTATTTCTATGTTATGTGTATGTCAAACACTTTAACACTTTACACGGTCCACACTGGACAATTTTAATACGCAATAAAAACTATCTACTAAGAGATATTCCTGTAGTATACATACAGACCTTGCCATATTTCCCTCCAGTGGGCCAAAATACATATAGCACCAGGCATGTCCTGCATGACCCATGTATTGACACATGTTAAGGCCAATAATGATTCTGCATAGCCAAGCTGACTACCAGAACACATGTAATTAGTATTGCTGGACATGGGGTGGCCACACAGAGTAGGGTGTCACCTGTGATGGCCATGTATTTATTTGCATGATACAATTATATTTTTGTTTTTCAGATGGCTGGGTATCACGATTTTGTCACACAGCTCCTCACTATGTACCAGGAACACGAATGCCTGTGGCGGGTGTCGCTGCCAGAATATCATGACCAGGCAGCGAGGACTACAGCCTACAGGCTGCTGGTGGAGCTGGCAATCCAGCTCCAACCCACGAAGAACTGGACAGAGGCCCTGGTTGCGGATAAGATAAAAGGCCTGCACACCGTGTTCACCAAGACCCAGAAAAAGTGGGTTGAAGCCCGGTACGGGGCTGGAGTTGAGGAGGTCCGTAGGCCACGTCTGCGGTACTATGACGTGGTCAGCTTCACCCTGGGCTAGGAGGGGCCTCGGGGAACATGGTGCAGCAGGCATCACCCGCAACCAGCTGTGGGCGCAGCCCAAGATGCTGCCCCGTCGCAGGAGGTGGGTAATTGTGTTTGTGTGATCTATGTACCCAGCTTGTTCTTTCCACTGATGTGGGATTTGCAGCACATATGGAAGTCACCATTGTGCTTTTCCTTCACAAATCTTGTTCACTGTTCTTTTCTCTCTGTTTTGTGGTGGCTGGTATCACAGATTGTGTTGTGTTATATGTGGGCACTTGCCATATCAATGTGGAGCCTCAGGTGAGAACTGGTCTACTTCTTTGTTCTTTTGGTTTCCAAACTCTGCTCCTGTGGCTTTTGGTGTTAGCCTTGGTGAGATTGGCTCTATGTTGTCTTGGGTGTTTGGTTGTGGTAGTAGCTTAAATTACATAGCAACATGTGGCTGATGTTTTTTTGTTTATTTTTCAGGCCCCTTGGAAGCCTGGCTCCAGTGATGATGAGTCAGCAGCTGGCGAGGCTCTCCCCTCAACATCTGCAGGAGAGCCAGTGCTTGAGACCAGTGGTGGGGGGCCGGGCCCAGGGCCCAGCTCTGGAATCCGAAGAAGAAGATCACCTGCCCCACCAAACACAGAGGTGGGTACCTGGGCAAAACGGGTCCTCTTAGATCGTGAGAGGACCCCCGGCTCTGGGATAGGGTACGTCACCAGCGAGATGCTGGCCCGCATGGAGTCAGAGCAACAGAACATCACGGAGAGGGCCACCTTTCATGTTCTGGAGGCGGGCGTTGATGGGTCCCTGCGATGGGGGGGCCTCTTGGTCCTTACCCCGCAAGACCACCCCAGGGCCCACTGCGCCCGCAAGACGCATGGTGAGGAGTAGGCAAAATCGTGATACCCCACCTTCCCCCGAAGACAGGCCACCAGAGCTGGCCCGTCACACAGACGTTAGCTGTATGAGGATGAGGGGGAGGACCCATTGTCTGAGCCAGCAGAGGAGGAGGAAGCAGACGAGCGCTACTAGCCAATGCACAAGCTTAGCCTAGAGACTTGGTTGATGGGCATCTTGGCCCTCTTTCTTTTTACATCACTTTAAAAAAATACCAACAAAATAAAAATCAAAATTTAATTTACCCACAACTCCTATCTGTGTCACGTTCACAAGTCTGTTTGTGTGTGTGTGTTTGGTACTGTGGTTGTCAGATAGTATAAATTGATGTCATATAGGGGTGCATGGCGGTTGTATTGGTCTAGTATGGTAACATGTTTGCCATGTGACACCATATACCTCTTGAAGAACCGTGGCCCAGTGTTGTTGGTCAAATATAACCCCACAAACGTTACGCTGTGTGTGTTGCAACAAGGGATGACACAGGATGTAGCTAACCATAACTTTATTCGAGCCTATCAATTTTATAAAGCATTGCCAACACAATCAAACAGCCTTTGACAGCTTAGGAGTAGCCAATACACACTACCCACTTTCCCAATGTGGGACACTATGAGAAAAGAGGCCAACGTGGCCTAACAAACTAAGGTGCCAACATGGCAACAGGGAAAGCAACAAGGGTCCAACATGGACAACAATTAGTAGGTGACTATGGTCACATTATTGGGGGGTTGGATGGAGTAGGGGCCCTGGCGGACTGGGCTGGAGGGCGTAAATCATGGCACCCAAGCGGGCAAGGTGTTGCTGCCCTTCTTGGTGGGCCCTCTCCATGTGCTGCCGTGCCTCCTGGTGAGACAGCAGCAGCTCCTCAATGGTTGGTACACCTGTATGGGAAAGAAGGACATTAGGGAGTTACCTGTGTAGGTGTGGGTGGGCGTTTGAGGGCATTGTTAGTGATTATACGTATGCAGCACATCACCATCCCAGGTGCCATCTGGAGGAGATGGGGATGGGCTGACAGCCCAGCCTGCAGCACGAGCTCGTTCTCCTTCAGGAAAAAAAAAAAAAAAAACATCACGACTCACATACTGGTGTCTGGAGCACACAGCAGTAAGTACATTAGCAAGCTATTAGGCCCACACCACCTACACAGCACCAGCAGGCTCAAGGTGAGTGTGAGGAGACCACATCACACCAGGGCTCGGGCGGGAGCTGGAGATGCTGGGGGGGGTTGCTTCTGGGCTCGGTGTGTGTGGTCACAGGATGGGGCTTGGTGCTCCCAGGGGTCCAGGGCTGCCTGCAGGCAAGGCTTGTGGGCCTGGTGTTGAGAGACTGGCTGGGCCCTCCGGGTCCACTGCGGCTGGAGTTCCTAGTGGAGAGGGACTGGCTGGGCCCTCCTGGGAAGGTGATGGGGGTGTCCCGGGTAGCTTTGGGGACTCATCTGTAATATCAAACATGAACACAGACGGATTTAAGCCAAGGACCACAACATAGGAAAAACACCTAGTGTGTGTGTATGAATGTCATGACAGCATGAACGGTACAGTAAAAGGGTTTTTGGTCGGCCACAACCCTATGTGCTGCAATGTGTCATGTGGGTGTTCCAAATGGCATTAATATGTTGTTGTGACCTTTGCGGACAGGACTACTATTTTTGCAAACACACAGGTCAAGGACCACTATAGCCATCATCATTTGGTTGACAAAAGAGTGTTTTGGACACCTTCATGTTGCAGTATGACCAACATGCAGATGCACATTGGTGACAGATCCACATGGTGGCTTAGGGCACATTATGTGCCATGGCACAATACCACATAATGTTTTTGTAGTGTTTGGAGTATTTAGCTTGCCATGTGTGTGTTTGGCATTGCCACATACTCACCGCGTAGCCTGGCAATCCGGCCACGAATCTCTACAATGCGCCCTGGGGACTTGTGCTTGAGGTCAGCAACTTTCTTCTGGATCTGCTTGCAGGTCCTCTCTACCCCCAGTTTCTGGAGCAGGCCTGGCTGGATCCGCCTCAGTATGCTGCTCTTCCGCAGCCGTGGGTGTCGGTGATGCTGGTGACATCAGTAGTCATGGCAGTCACACAGGTCAATCAGAACATGAGCTCAGCAAGACCCCATGTGGCTGCACGCTGTGCGGCGGCCATGACTGTTGTCCTATGTGCAGGGGAGGGGTAGGCACCTGGCAGGCAGGGAGTAAGGAGCAGACACATCATGACATCACCAAACACAGTTTAGGGCTCTAACAAGCTTGACGCCAGCGGAGTCGGAGCTGTACAATGTACCCATCTGCGTCACCTAATTCACAACGTGTAGGGTGATTGTAGTGCATGGCCCATGCCACCCATGGACAAATCTGAGGTGCCATGTGCCACTATTACTCTACACAGTACAGAGGAATACACGCGGATGACATAGCTTGCGCTATTGAATGTGCGCGTAATTGGACTGATGTAGTGGATGGTTGTGTCGGTGAAGATGTGTGTGGTGCTGAAGTGACAGCTCTTCAAATATGGCGCCCTGTGAAGTGACAGCCAATGGAAACACAGTAGCCACCACCAATCATCACTGACGGGGTGCGGACACCAGCACGCTGTGGCACACCTACGGGAAATCAATTGGCGACGCAGATTCCTCACTATCGCCCGTTCACACGCCAAAAGCCAGGAATGTCGCCTTCATGATTGCCTCTGATTTAGAGCAGTGCTCTGTAATCAGAACCAGGCGACAGGATTTTTATTGCTGCCAAATTCCCAAATTACACGCTGCAATAAGGAGGCAATTTGATGGCGATGGTGCCAGGGCGACATATCGCCTGACAGATTCCTCGCCGTTGTGGTTGCGGTGTGTAAAGGTGCCCTAGAGGGGCATCCTAAGTAGAAAATAAAAATTATGTGAAGAAAAAGAAGTGTACCATACAATTTCTTTTTATTTTAGTGATAACACCTAATAATTGGGAGATGTGTGGTAGATTTGGAAGCAGGGGGATATGCAAAGTCCAGGTTGGGATGGGCATGTGGGGCAGTAAAAGCGAGAATCCTTCTTCCACCATGCTTGCTACAGACTTTACATCCTTTCTGAGGACACATTCTGGTGGGAGTGGGAGGGATGGAGTGAATAAAGTGTTTCTCTGTTAGTCTCATGACATCTTCTGACTCAAAAGCTGCCTCCGGTGCCGTGGAGTCAAAAAGGAGAGACTCAAAACCTTCTCCTGATATTGCAGGAAGGTGAGGGTTCCTTGCGACTTTTTGTAAAGGACAAAGTTATTATAGGTGGCAATCTGGATGAGATAGATTGTTACCTTTTTATACCAGGCCCTTGTCTTCCGCTTCACCAGGTATGGATAGAGCACCTGGTCGGACAGGTCCACACCACCCATGTGCTTGTTGTAATCGGTCACACAAAGGGGTTTTTCTTTGTCCCTGGTGGCGCCCCTGTCTCTGACTGTCACAGTGGTGTCCGCATACAGGGTGGTAAGCATGAAGACGTCCTTGCGGTCATTCCACTTTACAGGCAAGCATTTTCTCACTTGCCAGTGAAAATGACGCCCCCTTCTCCAGACGTCTGGACACCAACTGTGACGGGAAGCTCACCCGTTTTTTTCTATCGTCCCACAAGCCCCTGTGTTTGAGCTTGTAGGGCTTCATATAGGGGGATGCTTGTATAATAATTGCCCGTGTACAAGTGGTACCCTTTGTGCAAAAATGGAGTCATTAGCTCCCAGACAATTTTCCCTGGGATACCAATTGTCTGGGGACAGTTAGCTGGGTTTATCTGTCGGTCCCTACCCTCATAAATTAGGAAAGTACTAGTGTACCCACTGCTACTTTCACACATCTTGTATAGCTTTATGCCATACTTGGCTTTTTTGGAGGGGATATATTGCCTGAAGGACAGACTGCCCTTGTAGCTCATTAGGGACTCGTCAACTGATATGTTTTGTTCTGGGGTGTAAGAATTGACAAAGGATTCCTTCAAGAGGGAAATTAGGGGTCTAAGTTTGCAAAGTCTGTCATAATTAGGGTCAGTTCTTGGGGGGACTTGAGAATTATTGTGGAAATGGAGGAATCGCATTAGGTTCTCGTAACGGGTGCAGGACATAACAGCTGCAAACACAGGGGTGCTGTGGACTCACCTGGTTGCCCAGTAAGAGCAGAGGCTGTTTTTTTTTTTTACAATGCTCAAGTTGAGGGTAAGACCCTAAAATTTTTTGATTTCTGGGACGTTGGAATCCAAAAATAGGAATAGATGGAACAGGAATAGACTGACTGGGCCATATGGGTGCGTTTGTTCCGGCAGGTAGCGGTGTTGAATGCCGTAACAGCCCGCCTACTGAGATGGGGGCTAATGTAAGAGGCTGGGCATACACTGTGCAAACCTGTGTGAACTGCGCCCTATATGGAACCCATTGTGTTTGCAGGACAACCAGTGGTCACTCTCTCTGTGAGAAAGGAGGTTGCTAGTGATTGGGGCTGGTGTCTTGCATTCATAGTGCCTTCATTTATCCTGGACAAAGCTGCACACAGCACTGAGTGTAATGGTCAATTACCAACAAAAATCTAGAGTCCATAATAATATATCTATTTCTAGCCGCATAATCTCACTATTGATTCATATAATCAGATAAAGAATAACGGCAGTTCCTACACAGTGTTTGTATATAAATGCAATCATTTTATTTTTTATTTGCTTGGAAACACATCACACATGATAAAAGACCTTCCCCATAAAAACAACTCCAGACAGTATGCGTGCAAGTATATATATAGTTCAGAATTACAGGTTATATACCATTACAGCATCATCACCACTTGGTCTGCACAGAAGGGGAAACATTGTAATCATCATCGTGTCTGCTGACAACTGACCTGTCCAAAGACCAGGGTGCCCCAGACATATATAATACAGGTTGATACCCCTCACACTATGCATAGATATCCAATGTGAAAATGCCCATACCGCACCACACTGCCCAGCACCTCAACGTTTCGCTCTCCGCTTCGTCAGGAGGTCGTCTGACCTGAATCTGCTGTGGTAAGAAAATTTATTTTCTATTTGTGTCCTTTGCTCACTTTAGATAAGAATTTAGTGGATAGGACTTGTGACATGTGGGGAGCCGTGTAGTGGCTCACAAGCTTACGTGTTTTGGACCAAAAGACAAACCAATACCCCACAATTTGCTATAGTTGGGAATAGACTGATGTTGGCTTTTGGGCAATGTACTGACTACAAGTTAGTCTGGTGGGTGATGAGTTCCAGTACATTTTCGTTTATGAAAATGTTAAAAAAAAATCCATGGGGGCAAAATTGGTGACATTTACTTTTATGCCAGGGTCTGCCACAAAAGGAGGAATATGTGGGGAATAGGATGGGTCGGGATGCCACAGAGGACGGGGGGCTGCAGAACTGGGCCCTGCCTCTTCCGCGTCAGTGTGGACGACTGGTGGGGTGGGGGACCCCCTGGGTGAAGTCGAGTCATTGCTGTCCTCTGAGGACATCTCAGCTTCAGAGGTTGTTTCTGTCTCTGACCCAGAGGTACCGGAGGCGAGCAGCGCATTTCTGTGGGCCATTTTTTTTTTGTGCAAAAAAGTAGCCCTAAACCTAACCACCCTTTTTTTTTTTTTTACCCTAACCCTAGCCTAACCCTAATCATAGCCTAACCCTAACCCTAACCCTAACCCTACCTAAGAAGAAGATTGATGAATAAAATAAAAAATAAAAATAATTATTAGATGAGGGGAATGATAGAGGAAGGGATGACGGAGGAGGGGATGATCACGGGGGTGATCAAAAATTGATGGATGAACAAAAATAGGTCAATTGTCTTTTTCTTCACAAATGGCAGCAGGTAGTCTGTCTCTCTTCTCTCTCCCAAAAACAACTACAAAGGAGAGAGGAGAGAGGCAGACCTAAGTGCAGCCATATTTATAAAATATTGGGGATTTGATCCCAGTGATAGGATCTATCACAGGGTTCAAATCTCAGCAACCAATCAAAAATGTTCGGTTGGTTGCTATGTGGAAGGAGGCAGATTATGGCCGACACACTGCGCATGTGTCGGGCCATTTTGGAAAAGAAGAAGGGGGGCCACCGGGGGATCACAATTTATTGAGCTACAGGGGGAAGGGGGATCCGAGGGGCTGGTGGACCAAGGCACAGCACCGGAAAGCTGGGGAAGATATTTCTATCCCATCTGACATGTCAGATGTGATAGAAACAAGGATGGTATTACCGGCACCGGATCTAGGGGGAAGGGAGGGACCGGGGAGACAGGTCAGGGTGGGAGGGACCGGGGGTGGACAGATTAGATCCTTTACTCCGATCTGATCATGTGTGATCATGATCAGATCGGAGAAATCCACTGGCTGCTGGGCGCTTTGCTGTTCGCTCCGGCGCCATTTTACTTTCACTGCAGCAGCGGCACCAGAGGTCTCGGGTAGGGGGGGGGTTACCGGGGAGACAGGTTGGGGTGGGGGGATGTGGGGGGGACCAGGGAGTTATATCGGACCCTTTTCTCCGATCTGATCATGTGTGATCAAGATCAGATCGGAGAAATCACCAAGCTCCGGCGTCATTTTTGAATACTGGGGAGGGGGAGGGGGGTTGTGTACTGGCATCGGGGGTGTTATATCAGCACCAGAGGTTGAGGGGGGACCGGGGGCAGACATTTCTCTGTCATGCAATGTTTGATCAGGTTGCATGACAGAGAAATCATTTATTATTTATCACTATTTAATATGTTGACATGTGATGACCGGTATATACCGGTTTACGGTATATACCGATCATCACAAGGCCGGTAAAGAAAAAAAAACAGCCTGATTGCTAGTGACTCACCTGGCCGGGACTCCGAGGGACAAGCGTTTTCTTCTTCCTCCTTGTCACGGATGGACCGCGCCTGCCGGTAGTGGGGCCCGGTGGTGCAGATTCAATAAAGACGCCAATGGTTGAACAGATTAGGGGTTAATTTGTTTTGTGACACCACCTATGAGTGTTCCGGTAACTGTACCGGTGCTGCAGGGCCTCCAGGGGATAGAATGCAGCAAGATGGAACGCTCCCCACAGGCTGAGCGGTGATCCCTGGAGCCAGGAGCTGCGCAAGATATTCTGAGGCAGCTGCGGTTACCTTAGTATGCGGATAGATACAGTTCATAAGAAAGCACGGACACTGGAAGTCTCTGTAACGGGTTCTTTACTGTAACCAGCAGGCAGTACATGGCATACAGTGACGGGTAGTGGATCGGGTGGACTCAGCAATGACCAGTGTTTCTCAGAGATCCGTGGTGTTCCTCCATTCTAAGCTAATTGTGTTGCCGTTGTCGCCCAGGAATGCCAGATCGGGTACAAGGAGGCTGCTTCAATGCCCTATCCGGGGTATACGTTCCGGATGTTTTGGGGAGCCTTGGGTCCTTTTGGTGGGTACACGTGCAAGACGACTGTGTGTGGCGGTGGTGGGGTGCTCCTGTAAAGCGGTCCTTACATCCTCTAGTTCGCATAGTAGTGATGAACAGCTAGCAGCTTCGGTACCAGTGAACCGGTTGTAGATGGGCACGGGATGGTTTTGGACCCGCATGTAGATGCCCGTTGATCGGCTGTTAAGGCATCGGGAGTAATGGTGCTCAACCGGGGTGTCGGCCAGGGGCTGCTCAGAACTGTACAGGCCCCCTCTTCTAGGTTGCAGAGCTCGTTGGTTTAGCTCCTTCTCCCACATTGTCTCGGAGAGTTCTCTTTCTACACACTACCACTACACTCTGCCACCAGGACCTTATTGGCCCTCTATACTGATGATGCATGTAGGGTAAAGGATCTCTGTGTTAACTGTGACGCACTCGTTGCGGGCGCCACACTCCCCCTTGGTGAAATACACTTGACCCCAAGTGTCGCGCTACCCAAGCATTACAGAGAGATTTTTATTTTATAAACAGGTAATAAACATTTTTATTAACAACAGGTATTCATTTTACTTAAGATGTTGTAAGTAAAGAAAACGAGTTAACACTTTTTGCGGACCCGGCGGGCGGTCGGCTGTCCTTGTTATGAGTCCAGGCTATAGCCGCCAGGTTGCAGTGTTGCCGATTACAGGAAGAAGTCTCTGGCAAAGTTCAAACAGAAAGTCACTTATGGAGGGCACTATTGCGTACCCTATAGCGAACCACCCATCACAGCATGCATGTCGCTCATAGGTAATAATGTCCCCTCTATACAGGTCACGATCTGGGTGCCCTCTCGGCAGATGTGACTCTACATCGCGACTCCCCACAAACACTTCCTCATGCACGCCCTCCTCCCTGGCAAAACCCCACCCGGTGGATAGGTTGAAAGTGCTCACCCTACCTTCCTTTCGGAGTTTAACAGGTAGCGGGGGTTGGCGGCGAGCTTCAGCACGAGCCTGCATGATTAGCGCGCATACGAGCCGCCACTCCTCCCTGCGGATGCGACGTACATCATTGTCGGTGCGGTATGGAGTGTGAATAAAGTCACTGCGACGTGTAGGCTGTGGAACAGTTTGACCTTGGCGAGCAGTCTGGATTGGCACTTGGGTAAACGGCATCGGGGAAGGCGTTGTAGCTGCACTTGACCAACGTACCCGAGCGGGTTGCTCGGCCGAAGGGTTCACGGTATCTCCCCAGGCAAATCGGTGTAGAGATCCTCAGCGGTGCTGTGGGTCTCATCGTCGTCTTCATACTCCTCTCCCTCGACGATCACATCGGGCTGCTCGGCGGGTGAAGATGCTGGAATGGAACACTCCGGACAACGGGGCGTCGGAGCTGCGGAGCCTTCCATAGGGTCGTCCTGCAGGGCTTCCAGGCTGCCTGCTTCTTCTTCTGTTACATCAGGTAGTGGTGTTTCAATCCCGAGAACCAGGTAGGCCTCTGAAGTTGCAGAGGAGGCCTCCGGTTTAGGGGAGAAACAGGTGACAGTCTCGGGTGTGGAGGTGAGACCAGTCGCAGGTTCTTCAGTGGGAACCAGGTAGGTGTCGGCTTCTCCTGTGGAGCAGGTTACAAGCTCCGGCTCTGAAACGGATTCGGCTGCGGTTTCAGACACTGGAACGGGGTGAACTGAGGTCTCCACCGGGATGACGCAGTCTATGGGCTCCGGCGATGAAGCAGGACAGGTGTTCGGCATGGGTGAGGCTGCAAAACAGGAACTGTTGTCCAGCTCTGGAGTGAATGCACCGATACGGTTCTACTGGATAGCCCGATGGAGTCGGCTGCCCAAGCTCGCGCTCCAGCTGCGGATCGTCCACTCTACTGTCTCTATGAGCTGCACCCTGAGGTCTTGCATAGCCTCCTGCCAGAAGTCGGGGCTGCCGTGGATGGTGAGGACAGGACCCGGACCGGGATGGCCTATGGCTGCTCTGGCCTCTGCTTTGACCTGTTGCATTAGCTCGTGGAGTCTCATGCTGGCCATCTTCTTGGAGGAACCACACCTGTCCAAACCGGTAACCGTTCTGTTCAGGAGCTGGTGGAGAAGAGTCTGACACTCCCACTTCCTTGGGGGTTTCTGTAGTCCAATTGTGGAAAAAGTCTTTGGTCCGCCCCCATGGTTGTTTCCAGCAATCAGGGCGGACAATGATTTTGGCGCCTTTGCCTAGGCCCTCCCACGAAGAGGGGCGGTGGCTCACCCCTGGGCTTGCACGTGGTGATCCTCATGGCGGGCATCGCCATCTTGGACGCCATCTTGGCCCAACAGTGAAAAGGCGGGAAAAGTTCTTTTCGGGACGAACAAAGTCCTTTTTGATAAAATAAAGTCTTTTAAGCACATTATACCCGTTAAGGAACGGGCCTGCTCGTATCCTGTTCTGACGCCATTTTCTGACTCACCGTGGCCGGGACTCGAGGGACAGGCGTTTTCTTCTTCCTCCTTGTCACGGATGGACCGCGCCTGCCAATGGTTGAACAGATTAGGGGTTAATTTGTTTTGTGACGCCACCTATGAGTGTTCCGGCGCTGCAGGGCCTCCGGGGGATGGAATGCAGCAAGATGGAACACTCCCCACAGGCTGAACGGTGATCCCTGGAGCCAGGAGCTGCGCAAGATGTTCTGAGGCAGCTGCGGTTACCTTAGTATGCGGATAGATATATATGTAGACGCCCGTTGATCGGTTGTTAAGGCACCGGGAGTAATGGTGCTCAACCGGGGTGTTGGCCAGGGGGCTGCACAGAACTGTACAGGCCCCCTCTCCTGGGTTGCAGAGCTCATTAGTTTAGCTCCTTCTCCCACGTTGTCTCGGAGAGTTCTCTTTCTACACACTACCACTACACTCCACCCACCAGGACCTTATTGGCCCTCTATACTGATGATGCATGTAAGGTATGGATCTCTGAGTTAACTGTGTCATTGCTTAGTCAGAGAATATTGCTGCTGCTGTCTTGGCTGCAATACCCTCCTGTGACGCACTCGTTGCGGGGCGCCACACTAGTCTTCAGGGTCTCAGCTACCCCCGGTAGCTGAAACCCTGGAGATTTTCGGCCTCTGGGGGGCACTACAGGAACTTTTCTGTTCTGACTTATTTTGAGTCAGAACAGAATAAGGACTCAATGGGTTCGACGGTGTTCGATGAACATTCGATGAATAATTCGTAGAACACACCCCAATTCGGCGAATCGAATTTAATTCGGACACTTAGGTGTTGGCTCATCAATAGTGATATTCCTTACCCACATACGCCTGTATTTCTCCTCTGCCGCCTCCCCTCTGCTGCTTCATTGTAAATAGTTTGCCTCTTTTTGTGACTTTGTACATACATGATGCCTTTTTCTGTATTGATAAGTTTGGGTGTACTCCCATCATGTAATATTGTAATGCAGTATACAGTATACATCAACTGTGTATGTATCATAATTTATGTTTGAGTATATTGTGATTACATCTGTATGACCAGCATTGGCTCGGTTACCTGAAAAATCTTTATAAATTATTTAACAATTAAAGACTTTGGCCTCAATCTTAGCTCTAATTTATAATTGATATGCTAATCTTTTCCTCATTACAGGATTTCTGTGCGCCTTTTTACCACGATAAGCACTCAAATCCTTTTGCCTGTCCGGAAGTGTTCACTTCCTGCATTCCAGCATGCCCGACTTCCGGTTTCGGCATGGACGGGGCGTGTCCCTTGCTTCGGGTGCTTCCGACTTTGTGCATCCCAACTTGGAGCGCACCCCATGACCCATGTGCACAGGCAGCTATATTGGTGCTTTTCTAGTACAATTATTTACATATATCAAGTAATACATGCCTATAAGTGTGTCTCCTATACATGGTTATCACATGTGCTCCATTTGATTTGATTATAATATACACAGCTGTATTATGTGTATATATACCCTAGGTTTTAATAGGGACGTCACCCCTGAGGAAGCCTACTTGGCATAACGTGTAGGGAGCATTCCACTCTCCTCCTGTGTCCACTTGGTCCATCTATAATCTGGAGTCTGTATCCATTCATGAGTGTGGGGTATATACTGTAATCTATTCTATATTCCTGCTATGTACTGACTATTTGGTACAGCTACATGCATCTATTCATTTTTCAACTATTGAGATTGCTTCCAGAGTTTTCTGTACATGATCATTAAGGTTCCTGATGCTATCTTTGCACTTCAATTTTCTCCTGTGTCTAATATGTGTGGGTACAGGCTGCTATGCAGGGGGCTATATGTGGCCTCCTGCTGTAATACTGGTTATGTGTGCAGCCTCCTGCTGCATACTGGGGGTTGTGTGCGGCCTCCTGCTGTATACTGAGGGCTGTGTGCATCCTCCTGCTGTATACTGGGGGCTGTGTGCAGCCTCCTGTTGTATACTGGGGGCATGTTCGACTCCTGCTGTAATACTGGTTACTGTGTGCAGCCTCCTGTTGTATACTGGGGCTATGTGTGGCCTCCTGCTTTAATACTTAGAGCTGTGTGTGACCATCTGCTTTATACTGGGGGCTGTGTGTGGCCTCCTGCTGTATACTGGGGGCTGTGTGTGGCCTTCTTCAGTATACTGGGCGCACCACTAATGTTCTTCTTTTGCCTCTATGGATCTGTCTCTGTCTGCTAATCATGTGACCTAGTCACATGATCTTTCAAATAATACTTAGGGTAGGGGGTGGGCCTTGCCTTCTAAACAGCCCGGTGCCCTGGCTACTTTTAAATTGTCCCTGTTCCTCACTGAGATCAGTTTTGTACTTTGTCCAAATCTCCAGGGGATTTGAAATGTTATACATTGTTAGAAGAAGAGCAAAGCAGTGTTAGGGCCCTTTCACATCAGCGGTATTTTCAAATCGCGGCAGATGCGGTGAAAAAAACGCATCTGCCGCGATTACCGCATAACGCGACACTTGTGGCACACTTGCGGCAAGCCCCATGCAATGTCTATGCAGAGGTGCGGCAGTAGTGCGGTTTCGGCACTTGCGGCAGGTGCGGCCGCGAAAAAAAACGCTGCAAGCAGGCTTCACCGGGGCAACGCAACACATGTGCCTTGTATGGCTCACGTCTTGAACCTAGTGGTCCAGCAGTTTCTAGTCCAGTATCCCGGCCTAGATGCGCTTCTGCAGAGGGCACGGTTGCTGTGTGCTCACTTCCGCCGTTCGCATCCCGCAGCTCAATGGCTTGCATCTCTACAGAAGTCGTTCAGCTGCCGGTTCACCGACTGAAATGCGATATGCCGACACGATGGAATTCCACTCTGCACATGTTGCAGCGCATGTGGCAGCAACGACGAGCCCTGGTGTAGCATGTTATGACATATAGCCTGGGCCAACGCGATCCAGAGGTGGGGCAAATCATGCTGCTGGAGTGGTCTCAGATCAAAGACCTCTGCACTCTTCTGCAGAGTTTTGAAATGGTTACTAAGATGGTTAGCGATGGTGATGCCATTATCCGCATGACAATTCCAGTTCTCTACATGCTGGAGCATATTTTAACCAGTATTCGGAGTCAGGTGGTGGGCCAAGAGGAAGGGGAGGAAGTACAGGAGGAGGCATATGCGGAAGGGATAACAAGATCTCAAAGGTCCAGATGGTCGGCAGCACTAATGCGGCTGGCAAGGGAGGGTGTGCGAGAGGGATTAACGAGGGCGCATGGTAGCAGCCAAACTGTTGATGAAGGTGCAGGAGCCGAGGAAGAAATGGAGTACGAAGAGGCAATGGGCATGGAAGACTCAGCAGATGAGGGAGATCTGGATCACATTTCTGTTATGTGAGGTTGGGGGTAGAGGGCAGAGGAAGGAAGCGTGAATATTACCTCACCGCCACTAACACAACAAGGACTTGTTCCTCCTTGATTCGCAAGACACATGAGTGCCTTCTTGCTGCACTACCTACAACATGATCCAGCACTACCTACAACATGATCCTCGGATTATTAGAATCCGAAGTAATGCTGACTACTGGGTTGCCACACTCTTAGATCCCCGGTACAAAAGTAAATTTGGCCAAATGATTCCTGCCCTGGAAATGGATTCACGCATGCAGGAGTATCAACAGAAACTTTTACTTAATGTTAGATCTGCTTTTCCCCAAAACACCAGTGGAGCACATAGTGAATATCGCAGTTCTAACTTTCCAACCCTGGGAACGTCGAGTCGTCATCATCACTCAAATGTTAACAGTAACAGTCTATCTAGTAACATCAATTTTGTGGAATCGTTTCACCAATTTTTTACACCATCCTTTGCAACGACAGAAGAGAGAACAAGTCTGACACATAGTGCACGCGTAGAGAGGATGGTACAGGAGTATCTACAGCTCAATATCGATGCCATGACTGGGCAACTAGATCTTTGTGCATTTTGGGCTTCCAAACTGGAAAAATGGCCTGAGCTCGCCACTCATGCCTTGGAGATTTTGTCGTGCCCCACAGCCTGCTTCACTCTGAACGTGTCTTCAGCGTTGCTGGTAGTGTGCTGACGGATACGCGCACGCGTCTGTCAAATGACAGTGTAGACAGACTAACGTTTATCAAAATGAACAAGTCATGGATCTGCAAGAACTTTTGCACCCATGTGTCAGCATGGGGAGACTGAACGGTTGTGTACTTTACAATGTGCTGCATTAAACTCCGCATTTCCATATTTCTACTCTGGGGCAATTGATGCCACTTAAGTGATGGCTGTTCCTAATTTTATAAAAAAAATAGAGACTGTTGTTGGGGTTTCTTGCTGTTTGTTGCTTGACTTGAGTAGGGCCCTCTGAGCTCAATTACCTATCCTTGACACTCCTGCCCCTCTTTCTGAATATTCAACCTTTTTGTCCATCGAACCAGTGATGAACAAATTAGCTGTATTCACATCCACCATTTTTGGGTGTTTAAAAGCATTGTTTGGTCAATCTCCCCTGTCCACTAGACCTAATCACGTCACTTGCCTACTTCTCTTATTTCCTGTAGTAATCCACGAATCTGGTAGTGGTCCCACCTGTGTATAGCGGGGCATATCATTGATGGGAACACTTGCATGAGCTTTGACTTTATCCACCCTACTAGGCCCAAACAGGTCTCTGACCTATCTCTCAATTATTTCCTATAGTATTCCACAAAACTAATGGTGGTCCCACCAATGTGTGGTGGGGCATATCATTGATGGGACTGTTTGCATGAGCTTTGAGTTTATGTGCTCTACTAGGCACAAACAGGTCTCTGACTTATCTCTCCATTATTTCCTGTAGTATTCCACAAAACTAGTGGTGGTCCCACCAGTGTGTGGCGGAGCATATTGTTGATGGGAATGCTTGCAAGAGCTTTGAATTTATGTGGCCCTCTAGGCCCAAACAGGTCTCTGACCTACCTCTCCATTATTTCATGTAGTACTCCTCAAAACTAATGGTGGCCCCACCAAAACCTATTTGGCATTGGCAGAATAATTATATGAATTGACATACTGTCATTGTACAAGTCATATTGTATGGCATTTGTGGAGAGCTGCACTATAATGGATAATGAAAACTGTGAGTCTCGTTCTAATTATGTTACCTATACAGCTGAGTTTGGTGGGTGTCCCCATTACCCATGTTCCCTTAAAAAGTGCAACATTTACTTCAGTCTCGTATGCTATGGCTAAGGGCCTCTGTACGCTTTTATTCACTAATGGAAACCAAAAATGTTTTAATCTATGTTCTAAATAAAGGCTTTTTTAATGTTTCCAAATCGTGATACTGGAAACTAATTTTTCTGCTCCACTTTCACTGTGAATTTTCTCCCAGACGAGGATGAACTAATTCCATATACCGATACTAAAGGAAAGAAGGACAGGGTAGACTGAGACAGGAGAGCTGAAGAAAACACTTCTATATATTTAGGGCTCCTCTGTGGGTATTCTCCTTGCAGGGATGGTTTATGCCTTTCTTCCAGGAAAAGGAGACAGGATGGACAGTGAAGGATCTTTGCACACCCCATGAGCATTTTCCGGCTGGCTTATGTTACCCCAGTTCTGAAGGTGATCCACTGGTGGAGCTTGAGAGTGTGAGAGATAAGAACTTTATTAACGAAATTGCTTGATGAGATGGTATTGTCAACACACTTTCAAAAACCTCTGGTCCTAAAGGTCCTGTCACACACAACTACGCTCCAGCGATCCCGACAGCGATAACGACCTGCCGGGATCACTGGAGTGTCGTTACCTGGTCGCTGGGGAGCTGTCAAACAGGCAGATCTCCCCAGCAATCAGGGACATGGGAGCCACCTCCCACATCGCTGGAAGCGATGTTACCAGCATCCTCCCTGCTTAGCTCAGCCTGTAAGCAGGGAGGAAGCTGGTAACTATGATAAATGTCGAGCCTATTATGGGACGGGGTACTCGGTACCTAACCGGGACTGCTACAGGGGATGTCAGAACCTCCGGGGATGATGTGATGGCAGCTAAGATGGAATAGTTCTCCGTGGGCAGAACTGGGTTCCCCGTGGCAGTGATGATAAAGTCTATTGTGTAAGGTATGGTGCAGGCCTGTGCTGGATGCAATGCACTTACTGTCCTGATGCTGCAAAAATCCTCCTTCAGTGTTGCAGCTGACAAGCTGTGGCTCTCCAGGCGGGGATCTTCCGCAGACCTGCTTGGAGGGAATCATGTGTAGTGTGTGAGGCAGCAACCAGGGAACCCGCTTGCAAAACGACAACAAACACGTGTTTATAAGTTTAACCAATGTCTACCCATTATTTTCACATATTAATAACATAACCCGGGTAGCATGTTTTGAGAAAGAAAAGATATGTTGCGCCAACCTGTGCGATGTTAATCAGGGGGGATCGGTGCTGTCACCCCCCTGCTCACCTGGTTCTGTTGTGCTGGCCGCACAACAGGTTAAACAGCTGTGGTTTATCCCGGAGTCTCCTCGCTAGCTCCGTGCCGAAGGTTGTTGTTGTTCACGTAGTCCGCCGGTGATCAGTCCACGTGACAGCAAGGGGAGTATTCGTGTAACGTAGGAGAGGTCCTGATTGCCGAGCGGCTGCTGATCACGCTTCCCGGATGGGAAGGATAGAGATAGCCGTTCAAGAGTAATGTGATAATGTGTCAGCGCTCAGAAGCAATATCAGGACACAACTCTATTAATAATTACCTTTAGGCTTTATTCAATATGGGAATCCAGTCTCCACTATTCAATATGGGTGGAGACTGGATTCCCATATTGAATAAAGCCTAAAGGTAATTATTAATAGAGTTGTGTCCTGATATTGCTTCTGAGCGCTGACACATTATCACATTACTCTTGAACGGGTAGCATGTTTGACACATATCACATTGATTAAAAACACCATACATAAACACATCATACATTTACATATAACATTACATAATACATATATTGCACATAACGCTTATAGTAACGCGGGACCTGTAACCATCTCTGTCCCCATTGGAGCTCTACTAACAGCTCCCGTGGTGGCTACGGCCTCCGGCCTACTCACACTATACATACGTTACAGTACGACGATGACCCCTCCGGGTTCATAACAGGGATTGAGCAACCTGAGTACCGGGTATGTCATGTATCCCCAAGGGGCTCTTTCCTGGACGCATCTCCGCCTACGTCCCGGTCAGAGTCCACCTGGTTCAACCATGGTGTCCCCACTCTAGGAGCCCTTTTAACCCCTGCTTCTGACCTTCGTTACATACGCCTCAATGGGCCCTGTGGGTCCCAATGGCGGTACCTGCCGCCTGGCTTTAGTCCCCCAGCATGATTATATACATTCACCCGTAGTCAGGATTCCTGCCTGACCGGGACCTTACATACCGTATGTGATCCATCATTCAAACGTCCATGGATCACACACCTGCTCACAGCCCATCATAACACATCCATGGACTGTGGCCCCTCCATGACCATAACAGGGACCTGGTCAACCGTAGAATCCGGGCTAACCATGCGTCACCATGGCCTACTCACCACGGTACGGGCTATCAGTTGCCACCAAACCTCCATCTCATGGCAGGTCTCCAGGTCCACGACTGTACCCTGCGTCTGAGTAGCACCCTAATGGATCAGCCATGGTTCCCTTCTAGGAGCCTTCGTGACCCCTGTCTCTGGCCACAGGCACACCCACACCATTAGAGGTCGTGGTTGAGGGACGGGTACCCTCTGCAAGCAGCAGGGCAAGCCTCCCTCTCGTCCCACAGGGACGGAATGCCTCCAACATCATCCATACTAGCTGGGTCACTCTCTCCCCACATCATTATACATGGGTCTTACATATAGGCCATTATCTCTCATTCAGGGCCATTACCTAAGCCCTCATACACATAGTTTAACACATTCTGATTCATCAGGTCCTTTAACGGAGTACTCCGACTCGGACCCAAAGGCGGTCTATGCCCGCCTGGCACACTACATACGATTGCCTCCAAAGGCTACATACATTCGCCTCCCGAAGGGCTACTTTCATTCCGGTTCATCAGGACCTTTATGTGACTCCACTGAGTCGGTCCCAAGGGCGGTCTATACTCGCCTAGCATGATTTACACACACGGTGCACAGTTTCCACAATCATTCAGGAACTGCTTTTCTTACCGGGCACGGATCCGGGTCTCGCTACCTGTGTCACAGGTTCCACCAGGCGTCCCCACAGGCTCCTTCCCGGACGTGAGGTGAACCATGTCCGGTCTAGCGTCCACGGGTCAACCACGGCTTCCCCCTCCAGGTGCTGTCACAACCACGGACCTCGGCACCGGCATGGAGCTAGCATGCTCCCGTGTCCACGCACAGAGCCTTGGACTGCTCTGCACTCAGGCTGCTCTCAGCCCACATGCTCTCAGGCTGGCAATCTCTGGATGAATCTCAGCAGGATCCCAGCTTCCAGAATCAATCCCAATCTGAATGACTCAATCACTCACCTGGCTGCCTCTTATCGTGCCAGCCACTCCCACATGGACACACCCCCTTAGCTGCCGGTAATCAGCCTTTCACACAGCTCAGGTTAACTCCCTGTGTTCCGGGTTGTCAGCACTCAGCCCTCATTCCTTAGGGCTTCCTCGATCTCATCTCACTCTCACTGCCGCTCATTAGGCTCATGAAACCCTGTCCAAAGTTGGTTCACACAGCATTATCAGTCAAACCGGCCAGTGTGCACAGGATCATACCTTGATCCTGCATGTGACGCGCCCCGGCCATGAGGATCATGCCGGCGGTGCCTCCAAGTGGAAACATGCGAGGGAGTCAGGCTCAGGGTTCACCGTGTTTACTTCTCAACTTCTCAGTACAGCTCACAGTCACAGTTTACAGTCTTTACACGGGCATAACTCTCTCTTCCGGGTTCCTTTACTTCCTGCAGCCAGGTTGCTCCTTTCTATGACCCCCTCACTCATTCTCTGTCCATTCCAGGCTCTGATTCTCTCTCTCTCGCTTGTTGTACATCTCCCGGACAGTATGGCGGTGACTCAGGCCCTTATGGGTCCTCCGGGTTGTCACTGAACTGCCTGTCCTTTGGGGTGGGAACTCTAACGTGTAGCTAGAGTCCCCCGTCGGTTGTCTGGGGATTCCGGGTGAAGCAATGGTCCCCTTTAGAGCCGACACTCTACTGTCAGCCTAGCCTCCAATAGTCCTCCGGGGTGAGGCTCTACCAGGCTCTCTCTAACTATGTCTTTGGGTTCAATAGGAGAGCTACTCCGCCTGCAGTCTGCCGTCTCAGCCGTGGTTCTAGGACCCAGTATCATTGGTCCTCTCGTCCCTCACACTCCTGGGGTGCTGGCTCCGGATAGGCTTTCTCTCTGTGGCTCGCACTGGCTCTCCAGATTCTGCGCTCCTTACACCCCACTCTTCCAGGACATGTGCTTCTGTCTCTGCTGCTCAGCCTACCTCGGCCTACTGACTCCTTTCTCCTCCCCCTTCTCTATATCTACCCTCTGTCACCTGACTTGCTTGTTGGCCCACCCACTGTCTCTAAACCCACCACCCCTTGCCTGCCTTGTGTTCCCAGGCTCCGGGTTGGGTGCTGCTTTCTACTGCTACGTGGGTTGTGTGGGCTGTGAGGGTGTTGGTGTTCAACTGTCTTTCCTACCTTCCTGGCTGCAGTTCGCTATGTGGCCTCCTGATCGCAGGGGCACCACATAAACACCGGGCATCTAGGCAGCACGCGCTGCCTGGATACACATTGTTTATCATAGTTACCAGCGTCCTCCCTGCTTAGCACTGGTAACCATGATAAGCACCGGGTATCTAGGCAGCGCTCGCTGCCTAGATGCCCTGTGTTTACCATGATTACCAGCCTGTGAGGTCACTGATCGCTGGTCTCTTGCTGTCACATGCAGCGATGCAAGATGACCAGCGGGAGACCAAGGACCAAAAAATGGTCCTGAGCCCTTTGCAGCAATCAGCGACCTCACAGCAGGGGCTTGGTCGCTGCTAGATGTCACATATAGTGACATCACTGGGGAGATCGTTGTAACGTCACAGTTACAACGATCTCGCTAACGTTCTTGTTATGTGTGACTGGGGCTTTAGGGACTGCCCAAGTTGGGATGTGGAGATAGGGTTGCGGTTATTCAATTAAAAACTAATCCCAGTGAAGTTTTGGTACTTGACTTGGCGTTGTTTCCAGGGTAAGTTGTATGTGAATGACAACTTGAAGTACAGGAATTCTGAGAACAAGGAATTGTACTCGGGAAAATTATGCTGGCATGCTGGAAAGTATGGAGCACTTCCTGCTTCAATGTCCCTTCAATTTAGAGGTTTACAAGAGGGCGAGCGCTTCCATGGGCTGGCCTCGGCTACGGTAGCTAGTCTTTCCTACGCCTCGGGAGCATTCAGAGACTTTGGGGGTCGGGACCATACCACTTTATTCTTAGCGAGCAGAGTGGCTAGATATTTCCCCTGGAATGCAGAGTGTGTCCTTTCAATGAGCAGAGCAATCCTCCTAGTGGAAGATGTTTATAGTAACATCCTTGGTGACCTGGTGAAGATTTAATCCTTGGAGTACGAACAGCTTGATCCACTGAAAACCTCCCGTCTTTGGTTGGGCTTCTCCTTCACAGTGCACTAGTTTCAGTAGTGCACCACGTTTTCCTGGTGGAAGGCTAACCTTTCTCACATGTACAGTTGTGCTCAAAAGTTTACATGACCTGGCAGATTCTTTGCTTTCTTGGCCTTTTCTTTAGAGAATATGAGAGATAACACAAATTTTTTTTTCCACTCATGGTTAGTGGTTGGTTGAAGCCACTTATTGCCAAACCACTGTGTTTTTGTCGGGCCCCTCGGGACGGGGGGTACTCGGTACCGGACCGGATGGTGCCGGGGAAGTCACGGGTGGCTTGGTCCGGACCGTGTCCCGGGTTCGGCAATAAAAGGGGATTATTTACAGGGGAAATGTCAGTCGTGACGCCACCCACTATATGCGGCCGGTAAGGGGACCGCCGCTGCTGCAGAACCTCCGGGGATGATGTAGTGGCAGCATAGATGGTATAGTTCCTGTGGGTAGAACTGTATTCCCCGGGGCAGTGATGGTATAGTCTATAAGGGGTATAGATGGTGGAGATGGGGTTAAAGGACACACACTCACGTTTGGTAGACACTGGTGCAATTCTCCTTCTCTCCTGAGCCTGCAGAGCTGACAGGCTTGTAGCAGGGGGAAGCTCTCTGTGCTGAATGTGGAGCAAAGGTCGCAATCAATACACAGACTCACAGTTTTGCTGTTTTCCAAAGCTTTACTGCTGATGTTATTGCAGATTATAGTCCACGGAGTCTCTAATGGGGCTGAGCTCTCTTCCCACCCTGTTCGGGGTCGTCAGCTTCCTCGTGCTGCACTGTGTGTGTGTGTCCTGGCTGCTATTAGCTGAGCTGCTGGGACTTCTCACGTCTCTCTCTCTGTGTTCTGCTGGTACCACTTGGCTAGGCAACTTGAGTCCTCTGTGCTGTGCTGACCCTCCGTGTTGCTTTGCACTGGTACTAGGGGCATCTAGAGATCCCACTGTTCCTGGATTCACTGTGCTGTGGGTGCCAGACACAGTACCGGATCCAGTGTCCGTTCTGTGCGTCCTTCTGGGGCGAGTGAAGGTGTAACTCCAGCTCCCAGACGTGTTCCTCAGTCTGTAAGTCTCCTGTTCCTCTGACCCTTACTAGGTCTGCACTAAGTTCTGCACTAACTTGTGCTCTTCACAGCCCTGCTCCGAGCTGAACTGAGCTCTCTCTCATGAGCAAGAGTATATAAGGAAGCAGGTTGTGCTCCTCCTCCTGGCCCAGAGGTGCTAGTGTTTGTCAGTGTGTAGTGGGGAGAGAACCCATGTGATGTTATTGTGGCACATTAACCCATGGGGTGCCACATTTTCTTTTTTAAAATCATAATGACAACCAAAATCATCCAAATGACTCTAATCACTGATCAAAAGTTCACATACCCTGATGATTTTGGCCTGATAACAAGCACAGAAGTTGACACAGATGTGTTTTAATAGCTAATAAAGGTAACATCCTCACCTGTGACCTGTTTGCTTGTCATCAGTGTGTGTGCATAAAAGCTGAGTGAGTTTCTGGGATACAGATAGACTCTTGCATATTTTATCCACCGATGTTTCTGGATTGTGAATCATGGGGAAAGCAAAATAATTGTCAATGGATCTACAGGAAAATATAGTTGAACTGTATTAAATATGAAAGGGATACAAAAAGATATCCAAGGAATTGATAATATCAGTCAGCAGTCTTCAAACTGTGATTAACAAATGGAAAATCAGGTGCTCTGGCAAAACCAAACCACGATCAGGTAGACCAACAAAAATTTCAGCCACAACTGCCAGGAAAATTGTTCAGGATGCAAAGAAAAACCAACAAATAACATCAGCTGAAATACAGAACTCACTGAAAACTATGGCTGTTTCAAGATGCACAATAAGGAGGCACTTGAAGAAAAATGGATTGCATGGTCGAGTCACCAGAAGAAAGTCATTACTGCGCAAATGCCACAAAGTATCTCGCCTACAATATGCCAAACAGCACAGACAGAGACAAGTCTCCAAACATCCGGAAAAAGGTAATTTGGAGAGATGAGACCAAATTAAAACGTTTTGGCTACAACCGTAAACGTTACACTTGGAGAGGTGTCAACAAGGCCTATAAAGAAAGGAACACCATTCCTACTGTAAAGCACAGATGTAGATCGCTGATGATGTGGGGATGTGTGAGCTACAAAAGAACAGGAAATTTGGTTAAAGTTGAAGGAAAGATGAATGCAGCACATTATCAGCAAATACTGGAGGCAAATTTGCACTTATCAGCCCAGAAGTTGCACATGGGATGTACTTGGACTTTCCAACATGACAACGATCCAAAACATAAGGCCAAGTCGACCTGTCATTGGCTACAGCAGAACAAAGTGAAGGTTTAGAGTGGCCATCTCAGTCCCCTGACTTCAATATCATTGAGCCACTCTGAGGAGACCTCAAGCGCGCAGTTCATGTAAGAAAGCCCAGGAATTTACAGGAACTGGAGGCTTTTTTCCAAGAAGAATGGGCAGCTTTACTATCTGAGAAAATAAAAGCCTCATTCACAAATACAACAAAAGACTTCAAACAGTCATTGATGTTAGAGGTGCAATACACGGTATTAAGAACTGGTGTATGTGAACTTTTGATCACGGGTCATTTGGATTTCCTGGCTCAGGCCCCTATCTGGGAAGATTTTCAGGTCTGATCCAAGCCGGAGAACTTTCCTGAAAGTGGCAGCTAGGATGGATCAGGGGTGGTATGATTTTGCCATGTTTGTTGCAGGGAAGAAAAAAAAATGGATTTATTTGTGTGATAGTTTTCGTTATTTGTATACAATTTATATTTATACTAGATTAAGGCCCGATGCTGTCGCATCGGAAGGATTGGATTGTGCCACATCCAAGATGGCATTCGGAAAGTCTCGCTAGACTTCCAGAACTCCATCTTGGATGTGGTGCGATCCAACATGGCGGGTGGGAAGTATCGCGAGACTTCCCGGCCGCCATCTTGGATCTCGCAAGATCCAACATGGCGGGCGGGTAATCTCGCGAGAAATCATCGTCGAGGATGGATGTCGCCAGACGGGGCAGATCCAACATGGCGTCAGCGTCGCGAAGAAAAAGATGGGATGTCGGCGGAGAAGATCAGATGTCGTCGGCGGCGTGCAGGAGACGATCGGATGTTGGCGGCGTGTTAGTGGAGGGTGTCGGTGAGATAGATGTCGTCGTGAGAGTACATGGGGATATGAGTGTGGGGGTATGAGTGTGAGACTGTACAGAGAGGGGGGTGTATGTGAAGTGGCCAGGGGATCATGTGTGTGGGGAGGTGCAGAAAGAGAGGGGGGTGTGGTGAGGAGTGTGATGGTGTGTCAGTGGAGATTGTGAGGCACAGCAGAGGCCTCCGATGGCAGTAGTGGGGCTTTGAAAGCCCCATACTGCCAAAGGTCGGCCATCTTGGATCACCCGCGACGGGTGTACAGGCAGCTTCTGTCACGGATGTGACGTAGCGATACCGTTACATAGTGATGGAAGTTGGCTTAGGGCTTTTATTATAATAGATAGAATACATACAGCAGTACTGGTGTGCAGCGGTGCCAGTTTGCAGCGGTGCCGGAGTCCAGAAGGGGCAGCAGGCGGGTGCGGTCAGGAGGGGGCCGGGGGACAGTGGCAGGGTGTGGGCAGGGGAACAGCGGGCAGAAGGGGGCCGGGGAACAGCGGTTATGTGCGGGCAGGAGGGGGCCGAGGAAGAGCGGCCGGCTGCGTGCAGGAGGGGTCCGGGGGACAGTGGCCGGATGCGGGCAGAGGGAGCCAGGGAGACAGCGGCCGGGTGCGTGCAGGAGGGGTCCGAGGGACAGTGGCAGGTGCGGGCAGGAGGGGACCGGGAAAAAGCGGCCAGTGCGGGCAGTAGGGGGCGACCCTCCTGGCCGCACCCGGCTGCTGTTCCCCGGCCCTCTCCTGCCTGCAGCAGAGTGCTTAGAGTATACAGCGACTCAGTGGTTAGCAGAGTTTATGGCGGCTCAGTGGTTAGCAGAGTATATGGGGGCTCAGTGGTTAGCAGACTTTACAGCAGCTCAGTGGTTAGCAGAGTATACGGCGGCTGAGTGGTTAGCAGAGTATACAGGAGCTCAATGGTTAGCAGAGTATACGGGGGCACAGTGGTTAGCACAGTATACGCTGGCTCAATAGTTAGCACTGTATACGGAGCCTCAGTGGTTAGCACTCTATGGTGGCTCAGTGGTTGACACTGTATATGGTGGCTCAATAATTAGAGCAGTAATGTGACTCAGTGATTAGCACTGCACAGTCATGGCCAAAGGTTTTGAGAATGACACCAAAATTATATTTTCACATGATCTGCTGCCTCTGGTTTTTATTTGTGTTTGTCTGATGTTTTATCACATACAGAAATATAATTGCAATCATATTATGAGTACCAAAAGGTTATATTGACAGTTAGAATGAGTTAATGCAGCAAGTCAATATTTGCAGTGTTGACCCTTCTTCTTCAGGACCTCTGCAATTCTCTCTGGCATGCTCTCAATCAACTTCTGGACCAAATCCTGACTGATAGCAGTCCATTCCTGCATAATCAATGCTTGCATTTTGGCAGAATTTGTTGTTTTTGTTTGTCCACCCGTCTCTTGATGATTGACCACAAGTTCTCAATGGGATTAAGATCTGGGGAGTTTCCAGGCCATGGACCCAAAATCTCTATGTTTGTTCCCTGAGCCATTTAGTTATCACCTTTGCTTTATGGCAAGGTGCTTCATCATGCTGGAAAAGGCATTGTTGGGTGCCAAACTGCTCTTGGACGGTTGGGAGAAGTTGGTCTTGGAGGACATTCTGGTACCATTCTTTATTCATGGCTGTGTTTTTAGGCAAGACTGTGAGTGAGCCGATTCCCTTGGCTGAGAACCAACCCCACACATGAATGGTTTCAGGACGCTTTACAGTTGGAATGAGACAAGACTGGTGGTAGCGCTCACCTCTTCTTCTCCGAATAGGCTGTTTTCCAGATGTCCCAAACAATCGAAAACGGGATCCATCAGACAAAATGACTTTACCCCAGTCCTCAGCAGTCCACTCCCTGTACCTTTTGCAGAATATCAGTCGGTCCCTGATGTTTTTTCTGGAGAGAAGTGGCTTCTTTGCTGCCCTCCTTGAAACCAGGCCTTGCTCAAAGAGTTTCCGCCTCACAGCTGAAACAGTTTTAAGATACGGTCCTGGCGCTTGCTGGTCTTTCTTGGGCGCCCTGGAGCCTTTTTGACAACAATGGAAGCTCTCTCCTTGAAGTTCTTGATGATGCGATAGATTGTTGACTGAGGTGCAATCTTTCTAGCTGCGATACTCTTCCCTGTTAGGCCATTTTTGTGCAGTGCAATGATGGCTGCACGTGTTTCTTTAGAGATAACCATTGTTAACTGAAGAGAAACAATGATACCAAGCACCAGCCTCCTTTTAAAGTGTCCAGTGGTGTCATTCTTACTTAATCATGACTGATTGATCGCCAGCCCTGTCCTCATCAACACCCACACCTGTGTTAATGGAACAATCCCTAAAACGATGTTAGCTGCTCCTTTTAAGGCAGGACTGCAATGATGTTGAAATGTGTTTTGGGAGTTAAAGTTCATTTTCTAGGCAAATATTGATTTTGCAAGTAATTGCTGTTAAGCTGATCACTCTTTATGACATTCTGGAGTATATGCAAATTGCCATTACAAAAACTGAAGCAGTAGACTTTGTTAAAATTAATATTTGTATCATTCTCAAAACTTTTGGCCATGACTGTATACGGTGACTCGGTGGTTATCACTGTATACGGTGACTCGGTGATTAGCACTGTATGGTGCCTCAGTGGTTGGCACTGTATATGGTGGCTCAGTGGTTAGCACAGTATGGTGGCTCAGTGGTTAGCACAGTATGGTGGCTCAGTGGTTAGCACTGTATGCTGGCTCAGTGGTTAGCACTGTACAGTGGCTCAGTGGTTAGCACTGTACAATAGCTGTGGTTAGCACTGTACGGTGGCTCAATGGTTAGCATTGTACGGTGGCTTAGTTTTTAGCACAGTATGGTGGCTCAGTGGTTAGTACAGTATATGGCCGCTCAGTGGTTAGCACTATATGGAGGCAGAGTGCTTAACTCTGTATGGAGGCTCATTGGTTAGCACAGTATGGTGGGTCAGTGGTTAGCACTGTATAAGGTGGCTGAGTGATTAGCACTCTATGGTGGCTGAGTGTTAAACACTGTTTATGGTGAGTCAGTGGTTAGCACTTTATGGTGGCTCAGTGGTTAGCAGTGTATATGGTGGCTCAGTGGTTAGCACTGTACGGTGGCTCAGTGGTCAGCTGTCACGGGTGGCACGGATGACAGGGTGGAGGCCACGCGCAGACGATCCCAGCGTGTGGCCCACCAGCCATAATGGTGGAGGATGGTCCGTCTCTTTCAGGGGCATTTACCTTCTGTGTAGATGGAGAGAGGGTGTGATGGGATCTCGCTGTTATGGGGGGACGGCTGTGGAGGTCTTGTGCTCGGTCTGGTTTTATCCACCAATATTGTAGGTCACTCGGAGGGCGAGTCATTTCTCCCGAGGGGGGAGGAACCTATGCAACTTGGAGGAGCGGCGGCCTCGAGGCTCTCCTCCGGTGCCTCCCGGGGCAGGGGAAAGGGGGTCTGTTTTTTCTGTGGGAAAGGAGACCATTTTATCGGGCCTGTCCCTACGCTCCTAAACGGACTGGGGTGCCGGGACCTCATGTGTCTATGGGGGGTGTGGGGGTAGTCGAGCGGGAGGTGTGTGTATCCTCCGTTTGTACTTCCCATTTTCTCCTGAGTGCAGAGGTGGCGCTAGAGAGCAAAACGGAAGGCATTTCTGTGTTTGTGGACAGTGGTGCGGGGGTCAGCATGGTGGATGCTCGTTTTGTACACGCTCATGGGCTTAACCGCTGTTTATTGTCTCGCCCCATCCGTATCTATGCCATCGACTCAGCACCGCTTGCTCAGGGTAGTCTCACACATATCGTACATAACATTAAGTTAACGGTTGGATCCTAACATCAGGAGACGTTATCTTGCTATGTCTTAGACGGTCTCCCCGCTCCCATTGTCCTGGGCTTGCCATGGTTGATTAAACATAATCCCGTAGTGGATTGGCAGTCCAGGGACATTGTGGAATGGAGTGATTTTTGTTCGGAGAATTGTTTGGCTACATCCTTTTCGGTGGTATCTGCTGAATCTCTGCCCCATTCCTATCGGAGTATGAGGATGTGTTCTCAGAGAAGGGGTGCCGAGACTTGCCCCCTCATCGGGCATATGATTGCCCTATCAACCTCGTTCCCGGAGCTAAACTGCCTAAAGCTAGGATGTTTACTATATCTGGTCCCGAAAGACAAGCAATGAAGGATTTCATTTCTGAAAGTCTAGAGACGGGTCACATTAGGCCCTCCACGTCGCCGGTTGCGGCTGGTTTCTTTTTTGTGAAAAAGAAGGATGGGGGCCTCCGTCCTTGTTTGGATTTTCGGGAATTGAATCGGATTACTGTCCGTGATCCATACCCCCTCCCTTTGATCCCTGATTTGTTTAGTCAGGTTGTGGGTGCTAAATGGTTCTCCAAGTTGGATTTGAGGGGGGCCTACAACCTGATTAGGGTCAGAGAGGGGGATGAATGGAAAACTGCATTCAATACCCCGGACGGCCATTTTGAAAGTCTCGTGATGCCGTTCGGGCTCACTAACGCCCCTGCGGTTTTCCAACATTTTGTCAATGATATTTTCCATCATTTGGTGGGTAGATTTGTAGTTGTTTACTTGGACGATATCTTGATCTATTCTCCTGATATGGAGACGCATCAGTCCCATGTCAAACAGGTGTTGCAGGTCTTACGGGACAACAAACTGTATGCTAAACTCGAGAAATGTGTTTTCGCCGTTCAGGAGGTTCGTTTTTTGGGGTACCTCTTGTCGCCGTTGGGTTTCCGGATGGATCCGGAAAAGGTCCGGGCGGTGCTGGACTGGGAGCGGCCGGACAATCTACGGGCATTGCAACGTTTTTTGGGGTTTACCAATTTTTACCGTAAATTTATTAAGAATTATTCGGTACTGGTGACGCCTCTAACGGACATGACTAGGAAGGGGACGGATTTTTCTGAGTGGTCTGATTCTGCTCGCCAGGCTTTCTCCTCCCTGAAGCGTTGTTTTGCTTCCGCGCCTGTTCTTTGTCAGCCCGATCTTTCTCGGCCCTTTGTTGTGGAGGTGGATGCGTCTGAGGTGGGGGTGGGGGCTGTGTTGTCGCAGGGCCCTTCGCCTGGGAGATGGGTGCCCTGTGCGTTCTTCTCCAAGAAGTTGTCGTCGGCCGAGAGGAATTATGATGTGGGTAATAGGGAGCTCTTGGCTATTAAGTTGGCTTTTGAGGAATGGCGGCACTGGCTGGAGGGGGCTGTCCATCCCTTCACGGTTATTACCGACCATAAGAACCTGTCTTACCTTGAGTCCGCCAGGCGTCTCAATCCCCGGCAGGCCAGGTGGTCTTTGTTTTTCACGAGATTTAATTTTACCGTCACCTACCGTCCGGGGGTTCAGAATGTGAAGGCGGATGCATTATCGCGTAGTTTTCCGGGTGGTAGTACTCATGAGAGTCCCGTCCCCATCTTGCAGGAGGGGGTGGTTGTTTCTGCTCTTTGCCCTGATCTAGAGGGGGAGGTGTTGAAGGTTCAGGGGGGCGCCCCTGCCTCCTGTCCTTCTGGGAGGCTTTTTGTGCCGTTCTCTTTGCGTCTCAGGGTGCTGTCGGAACATCACGACTCTGTACTGGCGGGGCATCCGGGCGGTAGGGCCACTTTCGATCTCTTGTCTCGTCGCTTTTGGTGGCCGGGGTTGAGGAAGGACGTAGCGGAATTCGTATCCGCCTGTGGTGTGTGTGCACGTGCTAAGGTTCCGCATACCCGTCCGTCTGGGTCTCTCGTGCCATTGTCTATTCCTGAGAGGCCATGGACACATTTGTCAATGGATTTTATCACCGATCTTCCGGCGTCTGCGGGCAAGACGGTGGTACTGGTAGTAGTAGATAGATTCAGTAAGATGGTTCGCTTTGTGGCACTGCCCGCACTTCCTAATGCTCGGACTCTGGCACAGGTGTTTGTAAGTGAAATCGTGAAGCTTCATGGGGTTCCCTCTGATGTGGTTTCTGATCGCGGTACTCAGTTCGTCTCCAAATTTTGGAAGGCTTTTTGTACACGTTTGGGGATTACGTTGTCCTTTTCTTCTGCTTTTCATCCTCAGTCTAATGGTCAAACCGAACGTGTGAATCAGAATTTGGAGACTTACCTGAGGTGTTTTGTCTCTGACCATCAGGAGACTTGGGCAAGTTATTTGCCCTTGGCCGAATTTGCCCTTAATAATCGCCTTCAGGAGTCCACTGGCAAGTCACCGTTTTTCGGTGCATATGGGTTTCATCCTCAGTTTGGTACTTTTAGTGGTACGAGTCCTTCCGGAGTTCCGGAAGAGGACCGTTTTACCTCGTCCCTCTCCTCGGTTTGGCGGGGTGTGCAGCGTAGCTTGAAGCTCTTAGGTGACAGGTACAAACGTATGGCTGACAGGAAGCGTGCGCCAGGTCCGGACCTATGTGTGAATGACTACGTGTGGTTATCTACCAAGAATGTGAAGTTGAAGGTGCCCTCTTGGAAGTGGGGCCCAGGTTTATTGGCCCCTATAGGATAACCGCCGTTATCAATCCCGTGGCGTTTCGTCTCGCGTTGCCTCCTGCTCTTAAGATTCACGATGTGTTTCACAGGTCGCTCCTCAAGCCGTATGTGCCATCATCTAACTCGTCTCCTTTGCCTCCTGAGCCCATCTGTGTGGCGGGGAATCTGGAATTCGAGATCTCGAGGGTGGTTGATTCACGCATGTTGCGCCGTTCTCTTCAGTATTTAGTGCACTGGAGGGGGTACGGTCCTGAGGAGCGGATGTGGGTGCCGGCGTCGGAGGTGTCCGCCGCGAGGCTGGTCCGCACTTTTCACCGTTCCCATCCGGATAAGCCTGGTCCTGAGTGTCCGGGGGCCACTCGTTGGAGGGGGGGTACTGTCACGGGTGGCACGGATGACAGGGTGGAGGCCACGCGCAGACGATCCAGCGTGTGGCCCACCAGCCATAATGGTGGAGGATGGTCCGTCTCTTTCAGGGGCATTTACCTTCTGTGTAGATGGAGAGAGGGTGTGATGGGATCTCGCTGTTATGGGGGGACGGCTGTGGAGGTCTTGTGCTCGGTCTGGTTTTATCCACCAATATTGTAGGTCACTAGGACCCAGCGGATTCCTTCCACTTTTATAAGGAGGTTCATTACCTTTCCTCGGTGCAGGTGATAGTTCCTTGTGCACTCATTATCCTTGCTCCAGCAGACGCGGAGGTTGTGGAGGTTGCTGAGCTCTGCTGTCAGATAAGTGTTTCCTTTTCCCAAATGTCTGTCTTCCCTGGTGTTTGTCTTTAGTTGATAGTGGAGGGGTCTAGTGAACCCCTCCATCTGATCCTTAGATAAGATAGTGCTAGGATCAGAGAGGGACGAGGTTCGTGGTCGGCGACAGTTGAGGAGACTGTATAGGGACGTTAGGGCAGACAGGGTCAGCTCTAGGAAGTCTAGGGGTCACCGTCTCCTTCTTGTGCCCTTAGCGTTAGGGACTCCTTATTCCCCCCCCCCGTCGTTATCCTACGCTGGGTGTCTTCCCCACTCCCAGCGTGACATCAGCACTGTATGGTAGCTCAGTGGTCAGCACTGTACAGTGGCTCAGTGGTCAGCACTGTACGATGGCTCAGTGGTCAGCACTGCATGGTGGCTCAGTGGTCAGCACTGTACGGTGGCTCAGTGGTCAGCACTGTACGGTGGCTCAGTGCTCAGCACTGTACGGTGGCTCAGTGGTCAGCACAGTGCAGTGGCTCAGTGGTCAGTACTGTATGGTGGCTCAGTGGTCACCACTGTACGGTGGCTCAGTGGTCAGCACTGTACGGTGGCTCTTTGGTCAGCCCTGTACAGTGGCTCAGTGGTCAGCAGAGGCCGGGGGGGCAGAGTGGTCAGCGGAGGATGGGGGGAGGGGCAGAATGGTCAGCGGCAAAGTGGCGGCGACATACTTACTTCACGGCCTCCATCTTGATTTCGGCCTGTCCGGGGTGGCGACATTCAAGATGGCAGCCAGGAAGTCTCGCGAGGCGAGACTTCCTGGCCGCCATCTTGCATGTCACCACTTTGAACAGGGCGAAACCAAGATGGCAGGCGGTAAGTCTCACGATACTTCCCGGCCGCCATCTTGGTTTCGGCATGTCTGGGACAGCGACATTAAAGATGGCGGCCGGGAAGTCTCGTGAGGCGAGACTTCCTGGCCGCCATCTTGCATGTCGCCGCTCTGGACAGGGCGAAACCAAGATGGCAGGCGGGAAGTATCGCTAGATTTTGCGGCCGCCATCTTGGTTTCGCTCTGTACGGGGCGGCGGCATGCAAGATGGCGGCCGGAGCGGCGAGAGGCAAGATGACGGGCAGGAAGACGGAGGCGTCGCAGAGAAGAGGATGGGGATGGGTGGTGAGTATAATGTGAGCGTGGAGGGGCAGAGCAGGGGCAGAGCAGCAGCTTATAATTGGTAGTGAGGCAGTGAACGTCCCCGCTACCGACATATTGGTTAGGGTTTAAAGTAGCTTCTAAGCCAGCTTCTGTCGGATGTGACGTAGTGATACCGTTACATAGTGACGGAAGTTGGCTTAGGGCTTTCATTATAGATACACATTTTGGAGTATTATCTGTGTATACAGTGCCTACAAGTAGTATTCAACCCCCTGCAGATGTAGCTGGTTGACACATGCGGAATTAACTTGGCATTGTGACATTTGGACTGTAGATCAGCCTGGAAGTGGGAAATGCAGTGCCACAAAAAATTTATTTATTTATTTATTTTTTTAAAGCGTTAAAAGTGAATTCAGAGGGTCATTTATTATTCAACCCCTCAAACCACCAGAATTCTGTTTGGCCCCCTTAAAGTATTAAGAAGTAGTTCAGGCACAAATAACAATGAGCTTCACATGTGTGGATTAATTATCTCTTTTGCCAGCCTTTTCTGACTATTTAAGACCCTCCCCAAACTTGTGAACAGCACTCATACATGGTCAACATGGGAAAGACAAAGGAGCATTCCAAGGCCATCAGAGACAAGATCGTGGAGGGTCACAAGGCTGGCATGGGGTACAAAACCCTTTCCAAGGAGTTGGGCCTACCTGTCTCCACTGTTGGGAGCATCATCCGGAAGTGGAAGGCTTATGGAACTACTGTTAGCCTTCCACGGCCTGGACAGCCTTTGAAAGTTTCCTCCCGTGCCGAGGCCAGGCTTGTCTGAAGAGACAAGGCTAACCCAAAGACAACAAGGAAGGAGCTCCGGGGAGATCTCATGGCAGTGGGGACATTGGTTTCAGTCAATACCATAAGTAACATACTCCACCGCAATGGTCTCCGTTCCAGACGAGCCCGTAAGGTTCCTTTACTTTCAAAGCGTCATGTCAAGGCTCCCTACAGTTTGCTCATGATCACTTGGAGGACTCTGAGACAGACTGGTTCAAGGTTCTATGGTCTGATGAGACCAAGATCGAGATCTTTGGTGCCAACCACACACGTGACGTTTGGAGACTGGATGGCACTGCATACGACCCCAAGAATACCATCCCTACAGTCAAGCATGGTGGTGGCAGCATCATGCTGCGGGGCTGTTTCTCAGCCAAGGGGCCTGGCCATCTGGTCCGCATCCATGGGAAGATGGATAGCACGGCCTACCTGGAGATTTTGGCCAAGAACCTCCGCTCCTCCATCAAGGATCTTAAGATGGGTCGTAATTTCATCTTCCAACAAGACAACGACCCAAAGCACACAGCCAAGAAAACCAAGGCCTAGTTCAAGAGGGAAAAAAATCAAGGTGTTGGAGTGGCCTAGTCAGTCTCCTGACCTTAACCCAATTGAAAACTTGTGGAAGGAGCTCAAGATTAAAGTCCACATGAGACACCCAAAGAACCTAGATAACTTGGAGAAGATCTGCATGGAGGAGTGGGCCAAGATAACTCCAGAGACATGTGCCGGCCTGATCAGGTCTTATAAAAGACGATTATTAGCTGTAATTGCAAACAAGGGTTATTCCACAAAATATTAAACCTAGGGGTTGAATAATAATTGACCCACACTTTTATGTTTAAAATTTATAAAAATTCAACTGAGCAACATAACTTTTTGGTTTGTAAGATTTATACTTCTGTTAATAAATCCTACTCTCGTTTGCAGTTTGAAGGCTCTAACTTATTGGCATCTTATCAAACCAGCTAAATCTGCAGGGGGTTGAATACTACTTGTAGGCACTGTATACTGTATATAATGCTTTGGAGTGAGTGGGGTTTTGAGTGGTAGTAGCAGTGGAAACAGGGATAAAAGTGGTAGGTTGTAAATAGTTAAGACGCCGAGCAGGTAAGGGACATATTATATGTAGTGAATAGCGAGTGGCATAATATTTGCACTCGCTATACTCATAACGAGTACTTTTTAATGCTTGCATATTTGTCCGAATAGCGAGTATAGAGTTAGTCAATTAGTGATAGGCTCCGCCCACACACATCTGGCCATAAAACGAGTCTTTCCAGGACAAGGCGGGAGGGTGGGCTTTTTTACATTTCTACTGCCTCAAACACTTTGCTGTGCCTGCCAGAGAGACTCTAACATCCATTTTGCTCTCAGTGAGGTGCCAGCTCACATTGTTTACTGAAGGGAGCTGTCAATTTGTGTCAAATCGATAACGATTGACACATCACTCACGAGCACCAGTAATATTCGCCGAGTAACTAGTATCGCGAATACCATACTATTCGTGCGAATAGTGAATAGTAATGATTACACTTGCTCATCACTAGTTATATTTGCTGATTTGGTTGTTGTATTTTGCTGGATTTTTTGTATTGTAAATAGTTTTATATTTAGTTATGGATTTTCTACTTTTTATAATAAAATAGAGTTCCAGCACCTTGTGCAATGCTAAGCAAATCCTGAAAACATGCACTGTTCTAGGCCCTTGAGAACTGCACTTGGTCAGCCCTGTTATACTGTAGAGGGTGGTTTTTTCACCAGTCTCTGTAGGGCAGTATCAAACCACCTGTTTGCAGTCCAGCACACAAGAAGTGAACTCAAAAAAACTTTACTATAATGTAAACTCTTAGTCTCAAACACAATCATAACAATATACATGGAATATAAATACAACAAAAGTCCCACAGGTATCAGCAGCAGCATACAGACTGTTCAAGTGGTAGAAAGGCCATGAAGGGCAGAGTCCATTAAGGTCTTTCAGATGGACCACAAAGGCTACATGCATGCCCAGTAGGGGGAAGAGCAAATGGCACAAAATATTGGAAGGGGTAATATAACTCTAGCAAAAACACAGGCCTTGGTTAAGGGAGAACTGGAAAAAAACAACTCCAACAAGTCCTTCTCTAGCCAAAATGCCAAGTAAGGGATGGGTCACTATCTCACCAACCCAACAACATGCCTTTAGGAAGGTCCACTGACATTGTCTCTCTCCATTTTCAGCCATGCCCTGGATAGTTGTCGCAGTTTTTGCTGGTACTCTGCTGCTGGACGGTCTTGGGGGAGGGGTCGCAGGGGCTACTCTTCTTTTGATGTTTTCCACCACCACCTGCCCTCAGCACACTCCATCATGGCCACCGCTGGGGAGTACGATGGAGGAACTAGGGGATAACCACACCTTATAGGACAGACAAGACCAGCTTGGAGAACACCAACAGGCCCTGTGGGTTTAGATGCATCTGGCTGGCCTATCAAGAGACAACTGATCTGCACCCAACGATATCTTCTCTCTAGGTCGGCCTCCTCCTGCCACATCTCAAATTGGTCTATGGTGGCAACATACGCCAACTGCAAACCACCCATTGCTACCCCACAACTTCATGAAAGTGACTTTCTCCCCCACTAAAATGGTACGTAGTCTTTTGGGAAGATTGTCACGCAGCAGGATGGAGCAGTTGATGCAGAACCGATGTTTAGTGTCAGGTTCCACTGGGAACCCATAACAAACATCTATATGGAACAGTGAAATCAGTGAACACCATCCGAATCTTAATTGAGCCTTATGATCTGCTATATAAATGTTAATATGAATAAGGGATACACTACTTTTCTGGACTGATCTAATGCTTTAGTGTTATCTTCACACTAGCATTTGTCATTTTGTTTTCTATTCCATTATAGACCTTCAAAATAGAACACACGCAATGAACGGCTCCTTCTATAACAGACATCATGCCAGTCCAGAGAAATCTGGGGACACCAGAAGGTAAGAGATTTCCGGGCCTCCCGTCTAGATGCCAGCAACAAGTGACTTGATTTCTGGATTGGAATCCTGCATATCAATCTGCTCTTCTCTACTTCTAAAGGTCACTTTACACACACAGATATCTGTGACCAACTTCTGAACAGATCTCTGGTTGCAGTGAAATCATGGACACATTGCTCCATTTTGTGGCTGTGTACAAATGGAACAATGTGTCCATGATTTCACTGCAACTAGAGATCTGTTCTGAAGTTGGTCACAGAGGATGGTCACGCCGCTACTGGATGGTGGCAACAACCGGGTACATAAGAGAAATGTATCTTGCATCGACAAATCAACCCGAGGTAGCGGCGTGTGAAGACGGTTGTAGCCACCCACCAGTGGCGGCACCTGTTTCAGAGCACTGACCTAAAACAAGTGGTTACCCAGCCGATGGTAGCGACCTGTATCGGCGTGTAAAGAAGGAACAGAAGGGTTGTGTGGACACCAGGCTATGTACCTGGTCTGTAGCTGGGGCGTGACACAGGCTCCGGGTTACCGCGCCCCATCAGCGATCATTGGAGGAAGCTCCTGCATTACGATTGGTAGTCGCTGCATAGGGAGGCATATTTAAGGAGCTGACCAGTCACACTACACAATTGCTCGAGCGTCATGTATTAATCAGCCTACTGCGCTGCCTGGCCCATCATAATGTTATTGCTTTGTCCTATCAGCGTACGGACGTCTCGTAATCCACAATTGTGGCACGCCTATGTGTTGTCCCTGCTGCACCAGGTCCGCCCATATTAGCTTGTTGTAGCGGTGTGTAAATGAGGTAAGGTGCTCGGCAGAAGGTAACTTGAGACACCCGGCGGTGTATCTAGAGATAGATGTAACCTACTGTAGCGCACCTTGTAGCGGCGTGTAAAGGTGGTGCGGGTACCGTTTGCAACCGTTAGTGCGTGCTCGTGCACGTGAAGTAGCTGGCTGTAGCCACCCGCCAGTATCGGCGTGTAAAGGTACCCTTATGGTACCTTTACACGCCGCCACAACAGGATGGATACAACCCGCTACAGGCTACAAATGTAGCTTGTCGCGCCAATATCGCCCGTAGTAGCGGCGTCTGAAGACGGGACGACACAGCTGGCTACAGATACATCTGTATCCGTGCACTGCCCATAAACAGATGTCTACATCGCCGATTGTAGCGAGCTGTATCGGCGTGTAAAGAACCCACAGAAGGGAACTGTGGACACCCGGCGATGTAGCTGCAATGTAGCTAAGGCGTCACCCAGGCTCCGGGATACCACGCCCCTTCAGCGATCATTGGAGTAAGCTCCTTCGTTGCGATTGGTTGTCGCTGCACAGGGCGGCATATTTAAGGAGCTGACCAGTCACACTACACAATTGCTCAAGCGTCATGTATTAATCAGCCTTCTGCGATGCCTGGCCAATCATGGGTTTCTTGCTTTGTCCTATCAGCGTACGGACGTCTCATACTCCACAATTGTGGCACGCCTATGTGCTGTCCCTGCTGCACCAGGTCCGTCCATATTAGCTGGTTGTAGCGGTGTGTAAATGAGGTACGATGAGCTACAGATGGCTACTTGAGACACCCGGCGATGTATCCAGGAATAGATGTAGCGTAGCGTAGCGCACCTTGTGGCGGCGTGTGAAGAGGGTGCGTTTCCCGTTTGTAACCGTTTGGGCGTGCTCGTGCACGTGAAGTAGCCGTTGGTATCCATCCTGTTGTGGCGGCGTGTAAAGGTACCATTAGGGTACCTTTACACGCCGCTACTGGAGGATGGATACAACCCGCTACAGGCTACAAATGTAGCTTGTAGCGTCAATATAGCCCGTAGTAGCGGCGTGTGAAGACGGGACGTGACAGCCGGCAACAGATACATCTGTTTCCAAGCACTGCTCGAAAACAGATGGCTACAAAGCCGATTGTAGCGACCTGTATCGGCGTGTAAAGAAGCTACAGAAGGGATGTCTATACACCAGGCGATGTACCTGCTATGTAGCTGGGGCGTGACACAGCCTCCGGGATACCGCGCCCCTTCAGCGATCATTGGAGGAAGCTCCTGCGTTACGATTGGTAGTCGCTGCATAGGGAGGCATATTTAAGGAGCTGACCAGTCACACTACACAATTGCTCGAGCGTCAAGTATTAATCAGCCTCCTGCGATGCCTGCCCAATCATGATGTTATTGCTTTGTCCTATCAGCGTACGGACGTCTCGTAATCCACAATTGTAGCACGCCTATGTGCTGTCCCTGCTGCACCAGGTACGCCCATATTAGCTGGTTGTAGCAGTGTGTAAATGAGGTAAGATGACCTACAGATGGCTAATTGAGACACCCGGCGATGTATCTAGCTGTAGATGTAGCGTAGCGTAGCGCACCTTGTGGCGGCGTGTAAAGGTGGTGCGTTTCCCGTTTGTAACCGTTTGGCCGTGCTCGTGCACGTGAAGTAGCGGGTTGTATCCATCCTCCAGTAGCGGCGTGTAAAGGTACACTTAGTGATGCTTGAATGTAAAAGTGAACTTAATTTGCATTTATAAAATATTTATATGTTCTCTTTTTTTATTGCTTGAGTATACGTAATTAAAATACATTAGTGCATATTTAAGATCTGGCAAAAGTTTTCTTTCTACTCACCCATACAGTGAAGCATGACTCATTACAGGTATTGCTCCCATTTATCACCACATCAAATATGAGAATAACAAACTCCAATGATGATACCACAGCACTTATAATATTCCAAGCCAAACTGCCACGAACCTACAAAAAAACATGGAAACTTTTGAGCTGCCTGGTTATCAAGAAAAATATTACTGAGATGTCATTTTATGCATGTTTTTTTAAGAATACTTAATTTACCAGAGATTTAATATATTGTATTTCAGGAGATACAAATGTGAATATATTAGCAATGATGTGATGTATGGGGGCCTGATAGGCCAGATTACAATGACGTTATAATCTGACTGATCTCACGTATTACAATATGAGTCCATTACAATACATGAAATCAGTGATCTAAAAAAGAAATTAAACATATTTGGTATCACCGTATCCATAACGACCCGATCTATAACACTGTCCCACTAGTTAACCACTACAGTGAACATAGTAAAAAAAAGTGGCAAGAAACAATGCTTTTTCATGGAATAAAACGTGATCAAAAATGCAAATGTAAATAAAAATGGTATTGCTGGAGTGTTGTCTTGTCCTGCAAATAAACAAAGGCTAGGGTCACACATGCGGCATGTATTTTAAATCCTGATACGGTTTTGAGCTTTCAAAAAGCTCAAAACCGGATCAGGAAACGCTCCCCATAGGAGCCCATTATGGTAACCAGATTGCTCTGTATGCAATCTGGTTACCGTCTCCGGATCTGCAGCCTGCACGAAAAATCATGCAGGCTGCAGTTTTCGGAGCGCTTCTGTGATCCGCAATGCGGTAACCGCATTGCTCAGGATGTGTAATCCTGAGCAATGCGGTTACCATCTACTTTGTTCATCCCTGCTGCAGCAAGGATAAACAAAGTGTTATCTGTTTAATAAAACATGAAATATTCATATTAGTTGTGTGCAACTAAGGAAAAGTGTGTGCAGAAAACCGCAATCCGGTAACCGGATTGCTCCGGATGTGTAATCCGGAGCAATGCGGTTATCGTCTACTTTGTTCATTCCTGCTGTTGCAGGATCCACCGGTGCAAGGAGGGAATTACACATTGGTTCCCACAGCACACCACACCTTTCACCCCAGACCTGAAGGGGGAGCCCTACTGGCTGCTTTAAGTCAGTTCCCCTTTAAAACATCCAGGCCTGAGGGGAGGAGTTAGTCAGTCCCAAGGGTTAGTTTGAGTTAGAGTTGGAGAGAGGAGGAGTGAGGAGCTAGTCGCTGGGAAGGCTCCAGGCCCAGGACCAGGGACCACTGACCGCTGTGTGCACCCTAGAGAAAGGGTCGGAGGCAAGTGGAGAAAGAAGGGAACTAAGAAAAGGGAACCGGTTACTACAGCCCTTTAGTACACCCGGACACCGGAGTCCGACGCTGCCAGCATTTAGTGCTACAGCAAAAGCCCGGAAGACTCAGGAGGAGTTCAGCCCTGAGGAGAGCAAGTAAGAGACGCTAAAACTGACCAATCACGGGACCAGGGGCCATAGGAAGAATAGGGACCCTGCAGAAGGACCTCATTGTCAGTTTAGAGCAAAGCCCAGAGAGGGAGAAGAAATGGTGGGTTCAGGCTCAGGCAGGACTTACCCCACACCACAGAGCACAAAGACAGAGGAGGCCTCATAACTTTCTAATGTGGAAGTCCCAAGTTGCACCGGGGACCTGGTTGATACTCTGGACTGTACCTGTTACCCTGTCATCAGTAAAAGGTACCGAAACAACAATCCCTGTGTGTCTGTGTGCCTGTCTAACCGCCGCAACTCACCGCTTTGTCAGCAAAGACTTAACTACTACTCCCCTCATCCATCCCCGCTGCACTGAGGTAAAGCTCCACCTGTGGGGAGCTGTACCACACTCTGCTGCACCCACCATCACCTCAGCACTGGTATACCCGTTACCAGGTACCATAGGTGGCGTCACATTAACAATCCCCTTATCCCCCCCACTGTTCCCCGCCTTTGAGTGTCCAGGGCACAGAACCGTGATCCCCCATCAAAGCCGCCATCAGCCCCGATATCCGAGTACCCCATACCCTGTCGACCACCTCACCATCGCTGACAGTAATCTGGTACACAATGGCAGATCCCAAACCATCCAAAGAAAAAAGCAAAAACAATGCAGGGAACAAGGCATCCTGCACCAGTTGCCAGATCCCGCTCCCGCGTAAACATGCGTCCCAATGGTGCAAGGACAGTGAACCTGAATGTCCCACTGAGACTACCACTGACGCAGGTCCCAGTACGTCTGACATGCCTCCATGGGGTATGACACTGTCGCAATAGCTAGACTCAATAGTCCAAATATTGCAGTCACGTCCCGACACTTACACAACCAGTGACCACAAACGTCACCGCTCCCACTCCAGCAGGGAACATTCCCAGCCTACGGCACCCCTGCCCTCAAGAAGACGGACTAATATCAGCCTGGCCCAGAGACAATCTCCCAATTCGTAAATCCGAAGTAACAGATCCCGCTCCCATTCACCTTGTCACTCTGAATCACGCTTCAAGGGCAAACTTTCAGAACCAGATGCCCCCTACGAGAGTTACCCCACGGACACCAAGGAATTGGTTGACAGCTTCATTGAAGCTGTTAACAGGACAATGAACATTAAAAACGAGTGTGTCACCACACCAGAGCGCAGTTTCTTGTTCACAAAGACTAAACGCCCTTGCCGTGCTTTCTCTAACCACGAGGAGTTTAACGACATAGTCCAACGACACTGGGACCGGCCCGACAAGCGCTTCACAGGCCGCAAGGCCATCGAAGCCCCCTGTACCGTTAGTATCGTAGTCCTGGGAGAGCCAGCACCATCCGTGCCTAGGCTGAGACTCTCAGCCTAGAGTAAGAGAGTAAAAAATCCTGGTCTGTGTGAGCGCTAGGGCTAGAGATAAATGCACTAGGGTTATTTTAGAAAAGGTTTCTTTATTAACCTCTTACAGCCACTACGCGTTTCTGCAGCAGAGCGCTGCCTTCATCAGGTGATGCAACTGAGACTCTCAGCCTAGGCACAGACGGTGCTGGCTTCCCAGGACAACGATACTAACGGTACTTCCCCAGACCAGGGTCACACACTGGGAGCTACCACATCAGGGGCTATCAGAAACATACTAAGACGATTCTCCAGCATTCTGGAACATTCCACATGCATATGGGTACAGCACAAAGCCTGCACAGATACACTGCCTAATAGGCCTGCAACAGATGTACTGTTCCATGGTGCAGGGGGCTCTCGTCTTACCATACAGTGCTCCATACCTGATGTTTACTCCCCTAACATCATTAGCAGTGACGTGTTGAGAAAGGCCTAATTGGGGGCCGAAACGTTATTGCTGCTGTCACCTCACCATCCATGTGTGCTTCACAATAAATCACTTGAAACTGAACCAGATGAGTGCTTGGATTCTATTATAACTACGATAGAGATCACCAGATCCTTTCCTACATAGCACCATCAACCTCCCACCACTGAGTGCTGGTCATAAACGATATAGCTCGACCTGGTAAGGGCCCTCAGACACTACATCTCCTGAACAGCCTCATTCCGCAAAAACAGAAACGCTGTTCGTCACCCCTGAGGGACCCAGAAAGGGGATGGCCGCGTCTAAATCCACATTGGCCCGATGGATCTGTTACACAATCCAAGAGTTCTACCGCACCAAGGGAATGCCAATTCCAGAAGGAATCAAGGCGCACTTGACCCGGTTAGTGGGCGCTTCATGGGCCATTCGCCACCAAGCCTTGGCAACTCAGGTTTGCAAAGCCGCAACCTGGTCCAGCCTACACACCTTCACTAAACACTACAACATCCACACCCAGGCCTCTGCATATGCAAGCCTAGGTAGAAAGATCTTACAGGCAGTGGTCATGTATCTGTAAGCAGCTGGCGCATGATGCTCAACCACCATTAATCCAATACCCACCCAGAGACTGCTTTAGGACGTCCCATGGTCTTGTATCCCCCAATGATGCGAAGGAGAAACAGGGATTTTTGTGTACTCACTGTAAAATCCTTTTCTCCTAGCTCATCATTGGGGGACACAGCACCCACCCTCTAACTGGCCTATAGCCTGCACAGTATACTGGCAGGTACTAATCGTACCGAGCCTGTGCAGTATCTTACCTTATTACTTTACGTGCTCTCCTACTGCTTTAGTACTAAACTGAAGATCTACGCCTACGTGCGGGTGTATACTGCAGGAACGAGGGCTCAATTTTAATCTCTACTTAGTGTCGCCTCCTAGTGGCAGAAAAGCATACACCTATGGTCCTATGTCCCCTGAGTTAGGAGAAAAGGATTTTACGGTGAGTACAGAAAAATCCCTGTTTTATAGTTTTAGATGAACACTCCAATGTAAGCACTCAGCGTAGAGCAGAGGATAACTGAACTGATCCAAATTGTTCTGTCCCCTTAAATGCCACCAATAAAAGATTCTACTCAAACCACCAGGACCAAATCCTCACTCAGGTTCATCATCTCTTAACAAAAATATAGGGGGCTTCCACGTTACTGGTAGCACAAAAGCTCTGGATAGTGCTATGGCTCCTTATCCTCCAAAAGAAATCGAGAAAGTTCTGCACTCCCAAAATCCAAATGCTCCCCACCATTTCTTCTGACTACCTACAGTTATTATGCGCATGTTTGGAGTTTCTGTAATGAGCATGGCTAGCTAAATTTACAGGGTGCAGGTGTCCAGATGCTCAAGCTGGGCACAATGTACAGGCATTACAAATACAGATGTCCATTTTCACTGTGCAACATTCTAAAATGGGGTCACATGGGGGGGATTTTTGCTGTTCTGGCAACTCAGAGATTTTGTGTATGTGACATAGCACCTTCAAGCCATTCACGCCAAATCTGCACTCAGATTTGGCGCTCCTTTCCTTCTGAGCTTTGCACTGTACCATTGTAAAAATTTAAAATCTGTGCCTTCAGGATCAATATTGTTAAAATAAAGTAATATTTCATTTTCACAGCAGAATATTATAAAATATAAAATAAAAATGGAACCTTACGTATATGCTGATTGTGGTTTCTGTGTCATTCACAGCTTGTTCAATAAACGCCATGAATTTCAGAGCCAGAGACCAAACCTGGCTTGATGAACTTGATACGTTGTTCAAGGACGATGGTGATACTGGTGTGGAAGATGAGGATGGACAACCCACCCAGATTTTGATTCCTAAATACAAGGAGCTTTTAAAAAAGAAATGAAAATCTGGTTGAATAGAGCACTTCTGACTAGATATATTACAAAAGGTTTGGTCCCAAGGGGACTGTGAGGCACCGCCGGCATGTCCCCATGGCCGGGGCGCATCACATGCAGGATCAGTATAGGATCCTGTGCACATGAGCCAGGTTGTACCGTAGGTGTGTTGAATAATCATGTCCGGCACCTGTATGTCAATGTATGAAGGATTCATGAGCCTAATGAGCGGCAGTGAATGGCTCCTGAGATCAATGAGCGGCTTAGAGCATCCCATGTAATGAAGTGAGCTGCGTGTGTATCATGCCAGGCGGGCATAACCGCCATTGGGTCCGACTAGGCAGTCGGTAAAGGACCCGTAGATGTATGTGAGGGCTTAGGTAAAAGTGCCCTGAATGAGAGACGATGGCCTATGTGTAAGAGCCACGTATAATGTTGTGGGGAGAGAGTGACCCAGCCAGTATGGATGATGAGTTGAGGGTGATCCGTCCCTGGTGGACGAGAGGGAGGCTTGCTTGCTGCATGCAGGAGGCACCCGTCCTTCAATAGTGTGTATGTACCTGTGGCCAGAGACAGGGGTCACAAAGGCTCCTAGAAGGGTAACCATGGCTGATCCGGAAGGGTGCTACTCAGACGCAGGTACAGTCGTCGACCTGGAGACCTGCCATGAGATGGAGGTTTGGTGGTGACTGGTGGCCCGTATCATGGTGAGTAGGCCAGGGTGACGCGTGGTTAGCCAGGATTCTACGGTTGACCAGGTCCCTCTTATGGTCATGGAGGAGCCACAGTCCATGGATGGATTATGATGGGCTGTGAGCGGGGTGAAGAGGCATGTGGTCCATGAATATAGTAGGATGGATCACATGTGGTATGTAAGGTGCCGGTCAGGCAGGAGTCCTGACTACAGGTTAAGGTTATGTCATCGTGCTGGGTACCTAAAGCCGGGCAGCTGGTACCGCCATTGGGACCCACAGGGCCCGTTGAGGCGTATGTAGCGAAGATCAGAAGCAGGGGTTAAAAAGTGGGGACACCATGGTTGTACCAGGTGGACTCTGACCGGGACGTAGGTTGAGATGCGTCCAGGAAGGAGCCCCTTGGGGATACATGACATACTGTCATATATGATACAGTCTATATAGAGTCTAATGCATGGGTATAATGAGACACATGAGACATATGCTTCTTAAGCAGCTCTTGTATTGCTTCATACAAGTTAGTGCATCAACAGGATAAAGTAAATGCAAGTTGCAGAAGGCAAGGCAAAACAACCCAGGACATCAGAGTATTAAAGCATAGTACAAGTCTCAGGGAAAGCATTCAGAGTTCATTACTTCCCTGTCAGATATTGCTGGCACCCAGGATTCTGTGTTCATAAATGATTCCAGGCAGAATGAATCCAGGCTTCAGAGAGCAAGTCACAGACAGATTGCAGGCCTGATTCTGGAGCACAGGTTAACCAGCTGAAGTAGTTTAAAAGGGCAATTGGCAAGAAACAGGGCAGGGACATCAAAGCTGAGGACTCCATATTGTTTGAGGGCAAGAGTCAATGCACAGGACAGGAAACAAGATGGCCGACGACAAGCTGAGAACTCCATATTGGTTGAGGGCAAAAGTCATTACACATGACAGGAAACAAGATGGCCGACAAAATACACTAAATGCAAACATAACAACAGATATAGCAAAAAAGACTGAAAACCTTACATTACTCCCCCCTTAGGGACAGCCTCTGGATGGCCCCAGTCCAGGCTTTCCCGGGTACCTCCGATGGAACTGGCGGAGTAACCGAGGAGCATGGAGATTGGAGGCCGGCTCCCACGAGTTGTCCTCAGAAGAATAGCCCTGCCACTTTACCAGGTATTGCACCCCGTTTCTACGCAACCTGGAGTCCAGGATCCTTTCCACGACAAACTCCTCCTGGCCATCGATGAGTACCGGAGCAGGAGGGGAAGAAGAACGACCAGGGAATGAATTGGGAGTCACAGCCTTTAGTAGAGAAACGTGGAATACGGGGTGAATCCTCATAGATCTTGGAAGTTGAAGGCGACAGGCAACGTTGCTGACGAGCTTATTAATCTTATAGGGCCCAACGTACTTATGACCCAATTTGGATGATGGTACTCTCAATTTAAGGTTCTTAGTTGACAGCCAGACCAAATCTCCTACCTTGAAGGTTGGTGCAGGTTTACGAAACCTATCTGCCGCTTTTTTATACCTGTCTTGAGCTGATTCCAGATTCCCTTTAAGCAGATCGAGGTTCCTTTGTAGAGAGGTGATTCTGTCGGCCACAGCTGGAAGAGGTGAATCTATGGGAAGTCGAGGAAGGATGTTAGGATGATAACCCAAATTGGCATAAAAGGGTGACTGCTTGGTGGAAGCGCTCTGTGAGTTGTTATAAGAGAATTCAGCCAGTGGAAGCAAATCCACCCAGTCATCTTGTAGGTGGCAGATAAAACAGCGGAGATACTGTTCTAGGGTCTGATTAGTCCGCTCGGTTTGTCCATTTGTCTGCGGATGAAAGGCAGAAGACAGGTTAACTTTGATGTCCAACGCAGCACAGAAGTGCTGCCAAAACTTTGAAGTGAATTGCACCCCTCGATCAGATACAACCTCATCCGGTACGCCATGCAGGCGAAACACATTTTGAATGATTAAGTCCGATGTGTGTTTCGCAGTGGGTAGACCAACACACGGAATGAAATGGGCTGCCTTTGTTAACCGATCCACCACCACCAGAACTGTGTTCTTTCCTTGAGAGGTTGGCAACTCCACAATGAAGTCCATAGATATGGATCCCCATGGACGGGATGGAACGGGTAGGGGTTGTAATAGACCCGTAGGCGAAGATCGTGGAGTCTTGCATCTGGCACAGACTTCGCAAGAAGTGACGTAACCTAGAACATCTCTTCTGTATGTGGGCCACCAAAAGAAGCGAGACAGGAATTCTTGAGTCTTCAGAACTCCTCTATGCCCCGCTATCTTAGAATCGTGGACGAGTTGCAGTACTCTCACCCTGACTGCTTCAGGAATATACAGGCGTTGCCCCTGAATCCACACACCGTTCTTATATACAAGACTTACTTCACAAGACGGTTGTGCCAGCCAGGGATCCGTATGGTATGCTTCCTTGATGTCGTTAAGCAAGTCTTGATTATGAAGCACTCCCAGGAACCTGGAATCAGAGATAACAGTCTTACGAGACGTGAGTGGAATTGTCTCAGTTGAGTAGAGTCTAGACAACGCATCGGCCTTTCCATTACGCGATCCTGGCCTATAGGAGATAACAAAACTGAATTGGTTTAAGAAAAGACTCCAACGAGCCTGGCGAGGAGTCAAGCACTTAGCCGATCTGATAAATTCAAGATTGCGGTGGTCAGTCAACACGATTATCTGCTGCGCAGCTCCCTGAAGGTGGTGTCTCCATTCCTTGAAGGCTGCGATGATGGCCAGTAATTCTCTATTACCCACGTCATAGTTCCGTTCTGCAGGAGACAACCGCCGGGAAAAGAAAGCACAGGGATGTAAGACTTCTTTCTCACCTGTCCTCTGGGAGAGGATAGCTCCGATGGCACTGTCTGAGGCATCCACCTCTATTATGAAGGCCAGTTCAGGGTTAGGATGCACCAGAATAGGTGCCGTGGTGAATTTCTCTTTCAAACGGGAAAATGCTTCTTGAGCCTGGGGGGTCCAGGTAAAAGCAGAGTTCTTGCGGGTAAGCCGTGTAATGGGAGACACAACCTCAGAAAAGTTCCTGATAAAACGCCTGTAGAAATTAGCAAACCCTATAAAGCGCTGGACCTCCTTCACATTCTTGGGGACCGGCCAGGCTTTAATGGCTTGGATCTTACCCTCATCCATACTAATTCCTCGTGATGACATTACATACCCCAGAAATTGGATCTCCGTTCGATGGAATTCGCACTTCTCCAGTTTGATATACAGATGGTGTTGTCGAAGGCGTTCTAAGACCATCTTCACATGTCTGTGATGCTCCTCTGTGGAATTAGAAAAAATCAAAATATCATCCAAATAAATGACAATGAATGTATCCAGGAGGTCCCTAAAAATGTCATTCACCAAATGTTGGAAAGTTGCTGGAGCATTACATAAACCGAACGGCATTACTAGATATTCAAAGTGTCCGTAGCGTGACCTGAAAGCTGTCTTCCATTCATCCCCAGGTCTAATGCGGACCAAGTTATAGGCCCCACGGAGATCCAACTTTGTAAAGAGTTTTGCATGCCGTACTCTCTCCAATAATTCAGGGATCAACGGTAGTGGGTAACGGTTTCTGATCGTGATTTTATTGAGCTCCCGATAGTCTATACAGGGCCTAAGAGATCCATCTTTCTTCTTCACAAAGAAGATTGGTGCACCAGCAGGAGATGAAGAGGGGCGTATGAAGCCCTTGGCTAGATGTTCGTCTATATAGTCTTTGAGAGCCTTTAGCTCAGGCCCTGCCAAAGAGTAAATCTTGCCAAAAGGTATTCCCGCACCTGGTAACAGGTCTATTGGACAGTCATATGGACGGTGAGGGGGTAGCAGGTCTGCGTTCCTTTTGTCACACACGTCAGCATACTCACGGTATATGGCTGGTAGCTCAGAGACTGATGTTGGTCCTTTAGGAATGGAGCAGACTGAAGCTTCTGGACTTATCTGTTTCTCTGGAAAGTGCAGTTCTTTAGTTTCCCAGTTAATCGTAGGATTCTGAGCCTGCAGCCACGGCAGTCCTAGAATAATAGGGAAATGAGGAGAAGAGATGAGCATAAATGACAGACTCTCTTGATGGTCATTACCCATGAGGACCTTTAAGGGCTCCGTCTCCTGATCCACTGGTCCAGAGTTTAACAGTGAGCCATCTACGGTCTCCATCTGTACAGGAGTAGCCTTCTTTACTGAACGTACTCCAAGTTTCTCAGCGAAGGAGATGTCCATAAAATTGCCGCTTGCCCCTGAATCAATCATAGCGGAGGTAGATACCCAGACAGAGTGAACCCTGAGCTTGAGGGGAATAAAGCAATGAGAATTGTTGTTCTTACAACTCAGCTGGGAAACCGCTGAAAAAACCTGAAAAACTGCTGCAGTAACACGTGCATCTGGCTCAGAGATAACAGAGTTCAAGTCTGAGTAATCAATGTCTGTATCCTCTACTCTCTCTGGGATCTGTGGTTCGGACCTGACAGAACCCCTCTCACAGCACTCGCAGTGTATGATGGCTGCAGTTGTCTTACGAGAACGACTGGGGCAGTTTATAATGAAATGTCCTGACTTACCGCAATAGAAACACAGATTTTCCTTTACTCGATGTTCCTTACGTGCATCACTGACCCGTCTCTGTAAAGAGTCCACCTGCATAGGCTCAGGTTCGGGTTCTCGTATAATCCTGCTCAAGGACTCCTTAGCTGGAGAGGGAGGAAATAAATGATTAGTGCGCTTTATCTCCGACCATCTCTCCTGTCTGCGTTCAGTAAGCCGAGCATCGATCCGAATACAGTAGTTGATAAAATCTCCTAATGCTGTAGGTGGGTCGGCACGAGCGAGTTCGTCCTTAATCACAGAGGATAATCCTTTCCGGAAAACCGACTTCTTAGCAGAGCTATCCCAAGTGGTGTCGAGAGCCCATCTCCGGAAATCCAAAGCATACTCCGCTACCGAGCGCTTACCTTGGCTTAAAGTTAACATGGCTGATTCCGCTGTAGCACCGCGGTTTGGATCATCGAATACCTGCCCCATAGCTGAAATGAAAGCATCAAGATTATTTAGACAGTCATCGTCCGTCTCAATTAGGGGGTTTGCCCATGTGAGAGCTTTGTTGGAGAGCAGCATAATTATTGTCAATACTTTAGATCGCTCAGTAAGGAACTGTGGCGCATGAGCCGCAAAAAACAGTTTGCATTGATTAATGAATCCCCTGAATTTTTCCCGTTCACCGCCAAAACGGAATGGTGGTAGCTTGGGGATTCCAATAACCGGGGTTGAAGTTGGGATGTGGACGCGTCCCTCCAGAACCTCAATCCGGGTTCGTAAGTCCTGCGTGGTTTGTCCGAACACCTGCAGATTATGATCACCGCGATCCCGCAGGCTTGCAAAGCTGGTCTTCAATGCCTGTAGGTCAGCAAGGATTGAATCCGTCACGTCGCACAGATGTTTAACGGGGTCCTCCATATTCCCAGAAGCTGCACAGCAGAGAGGCTGGAAAGGAAGAAAAGGAGCACAATAGTGTTTACCTGTGGTAACACTCCTGACTTAAAAGAAGGGAATGTGCTCACCTGGAAAGGTTGTGAGAAGCCACAACCACTATCATCACATATATCGATATCTCAGATCCACGGTCTGCAGCAGCTCTCCAATGGCAAAAGATCCAGAAATCTCTATACAGGTGGCAGCAGATGCAGCACTGTCCTAGACCCAGCAGACTCTATTATGGCTCCAGAATCTGTCATATATGATACAGTCTATATAGAGTCTAATGCATGGGTATAATGAGACACATGAGACATATGCTTCTTAAGCAGCTCTTGTATTGCTTCATACAAGTTAGTGCATCAACAGGATAAAGTAAATGCAAGTTGCAGAAGGCAAGGCAAAACAACCCAGGACATCAGAGTATTAAAGCATAGTACAAGTCTCAGGGAAAGCATTCAGAGTTCATTACTTCCCTGTCAGATATTGCTGGCACCCAGGATTCTGTGTTCATAAATGATTCCAGGCAGAATGAATCCAGGCTTCAGAGAGCAAGTCACAGACAGATTGCAGGCCTGATTCTGGAGCACAGGTTAACCAGCTGAAGTAGTTTAAAAGGGCAATTGGCAAGAAACAGGGCAGGGACATCAAAGCTGAGGACTCCATATTGTTTGAGGGCAAGAGTCAATGCACAGGACAGGAAACAAGATGGCCGACGACAAGCTGAGAACTCCATATTGGTTGAGGGCAAAAGTCATTACACATGACAGGAAACAAGATGGCCGACAAAATACACTAAATGCAAACATAACAACAGATATAGCAAAAAAGACTGAAAACCTTACACATACCCTGTACTCAGGTTGCTCAATCCCTGTTCTGAACTCAGAGGTGTCATCGTTGATATGTAACTTATGTATTTATTATAAATGTATTGTAAATGTATAGATAGGCCTGAGGCCGTGATCATCACGGGAGCGGTTGATAGAGCTCCAATGGGGAAAGAGTCGTGGTTACAGGTCCCGGGTTACTGTAAATGTATATGTGCAATATTCTATGTACTGTAATGTGGAAAGTAATGTATTATGTGACGTGTTTCTGTTAAATGTTAAATGTACTACCCCGGTTATTGATGCTGGTGAGAAATAAACGGGTAGACATTTGGAAAAATTATACACGTGTTGGCGTCATTACGCAGCAAGCGAGTCCCCCGGCTCGCTACCTCACAGGACTTAGTGTCGTGCCTTTCTTTGAAATAAGTGCATTTATTTTGCTTGAGACAATACTGTATATTGTTTGCTTGTTCAGCAATGATTTATCCCATAGCGCCATCTGTTGACAATGTTCCCACATTACATTATGTTTACTGCATAGTCTAATTTTGGTCCCTCCATGCCTATGTAATCCCATGAGGCCGTGCTCTAGGCTCTGCCCCTTCTCCTCCAGAAGCCATTACAGCCTCATACAAGCTGACATCCTGGTGTGCTGACCCTTCTCTCCCTAGATTTCAGCTTATCTGCATGTTTCCCTCAACATAGCACAGTCGGTGAGTTTAATATGCTGCTGCCCACCTATATGTAACAATGTAATGTTTTGCACTTCATGTATACTTGTTGTACTGATAATTTCTATCTGTTTTTTCTAGTTTTACACTTAATTAAAACCCATTATTAAAAGTTGAAAAGGACCCCCAGCGTCCATGTCAATGCATTGATGGGAAAGAGTTTACCTGTCAACTCGTTCTTCAGGAGTACAGAGCGAGGGTGCCAGAACAGTAAAACGACTACTATAAACGAGGTCGAAGCACAGACACTGACTTCTAGCAGAGAACAGTAAAGCTGCATTCAGACACAATGTCAGATATAGGATCTGAAGTTCATGTGACACGCTCCCATGTAAGCGCATCTTCACGGAAGTCTGTGAGCAGCACTGCAATTGCCATCGCCAGGGCGAAGGCGGAAGCCACAAAAGTGAGAGCTGCTTACACTGAACAGGAGTGGTTATTAAAGAAAGAAAAAGCACGTCTGGAAGCCGACCTCGCAAAACTCGCCATAGACATAGAAGCAGCGGCAGCAGAAGCTGAAGTACAGGTTTTAGAAGAAGCAGCACGCTGCGATAGTGAAAGTTTCAGCTTAAGGCTTGGACCTGAACTTAATCATCATATCTCACAACGCACTTCAGACTACGTGCTACAGCATGCCTCATTAGATGACCATCTACATTCAGCTCCAAGAGAGAGACCGAATCCTGTCATTCAGCCATCAACCTTCATTCACCAATCATCCCACATTAAGCATGAAAGTAATTCTGTCCACCTTCCATCATCAGTGAGACCAGCACCCGAACCTGTAGATCCCTACTACACAGAGAACACTTTCAAGATAGAGGACCCCGACGGTGACTATCGTGACGAAGATGCATTTTACGGCAACGATAGCTCACGGAGACCTCATCACAGCAACAGGCACCCGGACCGACTTCTCAGAGAACAAGAGCTACCAGCTTTCCTCAAGTTCTTTGCACGTCGTGAGTTACTCACCAAGGGTCTCTTAAAGTTTAACGACCGTCCCGAAAGTTTCAGAGCATGGAGAGCTTCCTTCAGAAACGCCACCGCTGACCTAGACATCTCTGCAAGCGAAGAGATTGACCTCTTGGTTAAGTGGCTAGGAAATGAATCGGTAGAACACGCGAAACGCATCAGAGATCTCAGCATCAACAACCCGAGGAAAGGTTTGTGCACGTTATGGGAGAGACTTGATGAGTGCTATGGCTGCTCAGAAATGACAGAAGAATCCCTGTTCAAAAGGTTGGAAGACTTTCCTATAATCTCTAATAAGAACTTTCACATGCTAAGAGAATTGAGCGACCTCTTAGTAGAACTCCAAGTCGCCAAGACTGAAGGAGACCTGCCAGGCCTCACATTCCTAGACACAGCCAGAGCCATCAAACCCATAGTGAAGAAACTACCTTACAGTTTGCAAGAGAAATGGTTGAACTGGGGTTCAGATTACAAGCAGCCTCACAACGTGGTGTTCCCTCCATTCCACATCTTTGTAGATTTTGTCCGCCAGCAGGCCAAGATAAGGAACGATCCCAGCTTCAACCTTTCTGCCGTAGATCCTGTCAACCCAAGAACAAGTAAACCTGTTCCAGTTCGCAACCCCAGAGACTCACCTGTCACCTTACACAAAACTAATGTGTCTTCTGCAGACTCATCACACAAGACCCACAGTACAATAGACCCGGAAAGGGAGTGCCCCCTAAATAAAAGGTCTCACCCACTACAAGAGTGCAGGAGTTTTAGGGGAAAATCCCTTAAAGACCGTAGACTCTTCCTCAAAGAAAATAACATATGCTACAGATGTTGCGCATCTACATCCCATTTAGCTAAAGACTGCAAAGCCGGTATTGTTTGTTCGGAGTGTAACAGCCAAGAGCACAGCACAGTTCTACACCCAAGGCCAGCCCTGCAGACCCCCTCATCCATAGACCGACTTACAGAGCACGGCGGGGAGGAGAAAGATAGTACACCTCCTGAAGTGTCACTCCAGTGCACTCAAGTCTGCGGAGAAGGTCTTATTAACAAATCCTGCTCAAAGATCTGTTTGGTTACAGTTTACCCTATTGGCCACAGAGAAAAGGCGGTTAAACTCTACGCTATACTCGATGACCAGAGTAATAGATCACTTGCCAGCTCAGTTTTCTTTGACATCTTTAAAATCGAGGGACTCAGCTCGTCCTACTCACTAAAAACATGCACAGGAGTGAGTGAAGAATCTGGGAGGAGGGCGACAGGTTATCAAATTTATCAAATCGAATCCCTCGATGGGAAGACATCCCTAGTCCTTCCTACACTAATCGAGTGTAATTCTATCCCGAACAATAGAGAAAAAATCCCCACTCCAGAAGCGGCATTATATCACCCTCATTTGAGAAGCATAGCGCATCTTATACCCGCACTCAATCCCCAAGCCAAGTTAGTCCTTTTGCTAGGGAGAGACATCATCAGAGTCCACAAGGTGAGGAAACAGATAAACGGTCCTCATAACTCGCCCTACGCTCGGAAGCTAGACCTAGGATGGGTGGTTATAGGGGACGTTTGCCTCAGAGACGCTCACTAGTCAAACAACGTTTACTCTCTCTACACAAACACGGAGAGTGGCCATCCATCCTTTTTCCTACCCTGCCCCAACAAATTCCTTGTGAAGGAGAAGCACATCAACTCGGCACAATTAAATGGCAGAGAAGACAACGCTACTGAATCGAAAGTCCTAGACTCATCCACAGACTCTCTTCCTGTACAACGCAGTCTAGGGTTTAATTGGGACTCAGAGTCTGATGGTTTAACTTTTCAAGTCAACCTAGAGAAAAAACCCTTCACATGATGAGGCGTCCTGTCCACAATGAACGATCCTGATGACCCATCTCTGCTTACTCCTCCAACTCTCCTTACCCAGAAGTTTAATGTGAGCACGCTGACGTCCGGAGAGTCTACTACTAAAGACTTGTACAAATCCCAGTGGAAAAGAGTTCAAATGCTAGCAGACCTGTTTCTGAACTTATTCTATTGCTCTAGTTGAAGTTTATGTGGCATCATATATGGATACCAGACGGGGAGTGTCGTGCCTTTCTTTGAAATACGTGCATTTAGTTTGCTTGAGACAATACTGTATATTGTTTGCTTGATCAGCAATGATTTATCCCATAGCGCCATCTGTTGACAATGTTCCCACATTACATTATGTTTACTGAATAGTCTAATTTTGGTCCCTCCATGCCTATGTAATCCCATGAGGCCGTGCTCTAGGCTCTGCCCCTTCTCCTCCAGAAGCCATTACAGCCTCATACAAGCTGACATCCTGGTGTGCTGACCCTTCTCTCCCTAGATTTCAGCTTATCTGCATGTTTCCCTCAACATAGCACAGTCGGTGAGTTTAATATGCTGCTGCCCACCTATATGTAACAATGTAATGTTTTGCACTTCATGTATACTTATGTTGTACTGAGAATTTCTGTTTTTTCTAGTTTTATACTTAACCCATTATTAAAAGTTGAAAAGGACCCCCAGCGTCCATGTCAATGCATTGATGGGAAAGAGTTTACCTGTCTATCAACTCGTTCTTCAGGAGTACAGAGCGAGGGTGCCAGAACACTTAGAGTTCAGGTTTTCCCCTCGTTCCAGGTGGATGATGAAGAGTTTAAAGAGAAGTGGGAGAATGCAGCTAAGGAATGTTCAAAAACATTCCTGGAAATTCTCTGTGAGAATTTAGAGGTAGATATAGAAAACATTGGTACAACCCTTTAGGAAAAACTCCATGAGGAGGCTTTGACCAAGCTTGAGGAAAAGCTGGACCAGGATGTACTAAAATGGGAGAAGGATTTGAAGGACTATAAGTTTAAAAAAATTACAAAGAGATTCACAGGATTACGCCAACAATAAGGAACACCCGTCCTAGACCAACAAAGCCAAGAGGCCGAGGGGTCGTGGAGGCCATGGAGGCCAGGGTGGCCGTGGTGGCCGTGGTGGACAGGGCAACCACGGTGATCCAGAGAAGCAGGGCTCGAGATCAGCCTCATTACTATCTTTTAAGTGTTTCTTCTGTGAGTTCGGTGGGGACCACGGATGGAGATCACCTAAAAGGCATAAGCACTAGATCAGGAGCCGGATGACAAGGAAACAATAGCAACAAACAAAACTCCAATAACAAACCACAAAGCAAAAAGGGCCAAGGACGCCTACAGGTGATCAATCTGTCCTCCCATGTCCTGACTGATTCACAGTTGGAATTACTTTCAAAGGGATTAAATTTTGCACCTGTTAAGTCTTTTCATTATTTTACAATTATCAAAAAAGACCAGTTGGAAATCCTGTGAATCGGGCAGATAGAGGAGCTATGTTAGCCCTCAAGGAACTTCTGGTCAACGAGATGACTTCAACTACAAGTGAGTTTCCAAAATCTTTCCTGCCTAAATCCACACGTTTCCCGCCCTTGTCTGTCTGCCCGGTGGGGGAAGTCTTTACTAGATTGGTGTCAGAAGATCCTAAACGAGTGTCAACACGCCGTCATCATGACAATCTCACTCGCCGCCATCATTCAGCTCTACAGGACCTATGGGAGCTGGACACTGTGGTTATAAAGCAGGTGGACAAGAGCGGGAACATAGTGGTATGGCCTAAAATAAAATACAAACGAGAAGTATTTAGGCAGTTGAGGGACAAGGAGACATATCAGAAGCTTCCATTTAACCCCTTGTCCAGTTTTTTCAACGATCTTGCTAAAATTTTAAACAGAGCCCTCGATCAGGGAATAATAGATGAAAAGATGAGAGATGCGCTGACCATGAAATTTCTACGTATCTCCACTTTCTATGTTCTCCATAAAGATGCTGTCAACCCCCTGGGACGTCCGATCGTGTCCGGGATTGACAACTTATGCAAACCTATTTGTCGCTTTATTGATCACTATCTTAAACCGCTTCACTTCTGCTACCTTCATATGTAAAAGACACGACAGGCGTCCTGAGGCGTATTGATGGCATCTTTATGGACCATGATATGCTCTTTGTCACATCAGATATGGAGAGCCTTTATACCTCAATAAGGCACGAGGATGGGTTACGAGCAGTGCGTTTCTTCCTGGATGCTGGTGGTTGGGGTGGTACAATGGGTGACTTAGTCCCTGAGCTGCTCTGTTGTGCCCTGACGCACAATTTTTTTGTGTTCAAAAACCAGTTTTACTTGCAACTAAGCGGCAATGTGATGGGCGCGGCCTGCGCGCCTTCGTACTCCAGCCTCTTCCTGGGATTCTGGTAGAGGTTGGTGTTTGGAGGCGGAGGCGCGAAGGTCGACGCCCATCTGCAGTGCTGGATTAGATACATAGACGACATCTTGATTTTGTGGCAGGGCACAACGGAGCACCTCGAAGACTTTGTGGGCAGATTAAAACAACAATGTGAACATCAAATTGACATTTAAATATAGCCCCCACAGATATTGATTTTTTAGATATTAAGACCAAGCTGGACACATGCAGGATGATGCAGACCAATGTTTTTCGGAAAGAAACATCTACTAGTTCACTCCTGCATGCATCTTCAGCACAAACATGATCAACCATCCGTGTTGTCCCGACTGGCCAGTATCTAAGGATGAGACGCATTTGCTCTTCCCATCAGTATTTTGAGAAACAGGCCAGTGATTTACAGAACCGCTTTATTGAAAGAGGTTACAGTGGACGCTGTCTGAAAAAGAGCTACCACAGGGCCAAAAAAAAAGAAAGACAAGATCTTTTGCAATATCGCAATCGATCTAATGATGAAGGTAGTGAGATTTGTTTCATTAGCACATTCAACCATGAATGGGACACAATGAGGGAAATATTTGCATCACATTGATCTATTTTGAAGACGGACCCAGTCCTGGCTGAAACCATCTCGGACGTGCCTCTGATGACCGCACGACGTGCACTAAATCTTAAAGATTTACTTGTAGTTAGCCACTACAGTCCCCAAAAGAGGTTACCTTTTGGCCCACGTACTCAGCGTCTAGGCTGCTTTCCTTGTGGTGACTGCTCTGCCTGCCCCAATGTCCTTCGCACCAATACCTTTTACTCTAGTGACGGCAATAGGACATCCGATATAAGACATTACAACTCGTGTAGTACCACATATGTGGTTAATTTTGCAACATGTAGATGTCCACGTATTTATGTGGGATTGATGTCACATGAGTTACGTGTAAAAGTGAGGGAACATGTGAGGGTGCATTGAGGCAGCCAGAGCAGTCGATGACTTGACAATACTCAAAACCCTACCAAGACACTTTAAAATCCATCACAACTGTGATGCAAGTAGCCTTAAGGTTAGAGGGACTGGCATTAGGGGGGGGAAACCTGAAACCTGAGGGATGTTGGCTAGATGTGAGGCCACATGGATTTCCCCTCTTGATACTCTGGTCCCTAGGGTTTTGAACAAAGTAATCAGCTACGCTCCATTTTTGTAAATACGTTGTTGTCCATCTCTCTTTTTCTATCACTGGTCTCACTTGACCCTCAGTGTATGTCTATGTGTTCTGTGTTTAACGAGAAATAGTTTTCTGCACTTTAGCACTATGGATCACCATGACCTTTTATCTAGAATACCGGCTGCTGGTTTCACCTGTATATATGGACCACAAATGAACGGAAGAATGCTGAAACTATTCATAAATTCCTCAAACCTCTTCATAATAGAGATTGCTCAAGTTACTCTGTATGATTATGTCTAAAAAGGAAAGAGGGATTATTTTTGATGCAATGTGCGCATTTTCTCCCATCCTTATGATGTTTTGTTTCTGTTTCCCGGTGTGCGTATGCTGACATTCTGACCCGCGTCCTCACGGTTGTGCACATGCGCATTGTGTCTTGGCATCGCCAGACTCCATGGGCGTCACTATACCACGCACTTCCAGGACGCGGAAGGAATTTCCGGCGGCGCCGACCTCCAGGTGCGCATGCGCTGGTATCCCGAAATCCGAAACAAGTCCAGGTGCCTCTTGTGCACCGATAATGACCACACTACTTAAGGCCATGGCCATATGGCACTAGTAGGTTCTCCCTGAGGAAGCGATCACAGTAAAGAGCGAAACATGCGTAGGATCTGCCTTGTCCTGGGTGTCTCGTATGTCCTGAGTCCTCATACTCCTTTAGACAGTGGACTTCAGGGTAATATTCTTGATTCCATACAACTTGTACATGGGAAAATGTTCCTGAATAAGACATTGGTTACTGAAGGTAGTGCCCAGTACAGTCATGGCCAAAGGTTTTGAGAATGATACAAATATTAATTTTAACAAAGTCTACTGCTTCAGTTTTTCTAATGGCAATTTGCATATACTCCAGAATGTCATAAAGAGTGATCAGCTTAACAGCAATTACTTGCTAAGTCAATATTTTCCTAGAAAATGAATTTTAACCCCCAAAACACATTTCAACATCATTGCAGTCCTGCCTTAAAAGGAGCAGCTAACATCGTTTTAGTGATTGTTCCATTGTTGATGAGGACAGGGCTGGCAAACAATCAGTCATGATTAAGTAAGAATGACACCACTGGACACTTTAAAAGGAGGCTGGTGCTTGGTATCATTGTTTCTCTTCAGTTAACCATGGTTATCGCTAAAGAAACACGTGCAGCCATCATTGCCCTGCACAAAAATGGCCTAACAGGGAAGAGTATGGCAGCTAGAAAGATTGCACCTCAGTCAACAATCTATCGCATCATCAAGAACTTCAAGGAGAGAGCTACCATTGTTGTCAAAAAGGCTCCAGGGCACCCAAGAAAGACCAGAAAGCGCCAGGACCATTTCTTAAAACTGTTTCAGCTGCGGGATTGGACTACCAGCAGTGCCGAGCTTGCTCAAGAATGGCAGCAGGCTGGTGTGAGTGCTTCTGCACGCACTGTGAGGCGGAGACTCTTTGAGCAAGGCCTGGTTTCAAGGAGGGCAGCAAAGAAGCCACTTCTCTCCAGAAAAAACATCAGGGACTGACTGATATTCTGCAAAAGGTACAGGGAGTGGACTGCTGAGGACTGGGGTAAAGTCATTTTCTCTGATGAGTCCCCTTTTCAATTGTTTGGGACATCTGGAAAACAGCTTATTCGTAGAAGAAGAGGTGAGCATACTGTAATATTCACACGATATGAGGCATTCACAAGAGTAAACTTTAACTGTACTTTATTCTTGTCTTCTATCTTTCTCCATCATATTGCAGAACAGTCTTTCCAGCAGCATGCTCTAAAGTGAAATCAAAACTTAATTCCCCACCTCCTTCTTCTCCTTACCCATCATACAACACACCTAGGTTTTCTTAAAGAGGCAGATCTAATTATTGTACATTACATCATCCCTTTTTTTTTTTTTTTTTTTTTTTTTTTTTTTACAACTTAGAAGAAATACACTGACAATATAACCATGTGAAAATGTCCAATAAATATATATGTTGGTTTTTGGCCTATTTGGTCTATTCAAATCAGGCACCGAAGAGAAACAAAAAAAAAAAACAAAAAACAAAAGACAACAAAAAAAAACAACAACCAAAAATGTTTTCTGTTCTTTTCTCTTTTATACTTCTTCAATAAGCCGCGATGGAGCCCTCCTTTCTCGTGTTGGATAGTGTCTGGGCTCAGTGAGTGTGTCCATTATTGAAGAATTGTCCACTTCCGGGTGGTCCTCTCCACCATCGAGCACCAAGTCTTCCACCAGAGGAAGATCATTACCATCATTTTGCGGTATGATTTTAAAATGTGAAGAATTTCGAGTTATGAAGTGTCCATTTCGCTAAGCCGTGACCATGCTGCCTTTCTTATCAGTAACATTGTATTGTGCAGGATTATATGTAGCTGAGGTCTTGTTGGTTGGTTTTTGACGCACGACGACAACATCCCCTTTTTTGATGGCACTTGGCTGTGCCCTTCGCCTTCTGTCTGCATAACGTTTCATAGCTTGTTTGTTAGAAGAGTCTGCTGATCGCACAGAAGAGTCACTTGGTATGGGATGACTGGTCACATCAGGGATACGTATCCGTGGAGTTCTGTTGAACATTAGATGAGCTGGAGCAGCATTAGTAGTAGAATGTGGCGTATTACGATAATTGCGCATGAATTTGTATAATGACTGTTTCAGCGGGGTGTGCTCCAGACTCGCTGCCTTAACTCTTTTCCCTATAGTGCGCATGAAACGTTCTACTATACCATTGGCTTGTGGCCAGCAAGGTGTGATTTTCCTGTGACTGAACCCCAAGTATTCAGAAAATTGTGTAAACACATGTCCATTGAACGGAGGTCCATTGTCTGTTTTAACCACTCTTGGAATGCCATATGCAGAGAATATGTCATCCAGTTCTGGTATGACACTAGTGGCAGATGTTGAAGATATGAAAGAAATGACAGGGTATCTAGAATATTCATCAATTGTTACTAGAATGTACTGGCCATTGGGTAATGGTCCATATATGTCGACTGCCACTTCCTCCCAGACAGCAGTGGGTAGCGGAGACATTTGCAGTGGTTTTAAGTTTGATGATGGAGTAATGAATTGACAGGTGGAGCAGTGCTCAATCTTCTCTTCCACCAATTGATCCATGTTTGGGAACCACACTTTTTCTCTAAGTAATTTTTTAGTACCAACAATTCCCAGATGACCTTCATGTGCTATCTGTATGACTAAGTTGCGCAAAGTCTTAGGTACAACCAGTTTGGTACCTCGAAGAATGAGGTGTTCTTCAGTGACTGATAATTCATCCCGTACACTTGAGAATAGTTTTAATTCCTTCAGATCAATCTCAGACTTGGGAAATTTTTCTTTTTGGATTTCATGCCACCTTCGATTTTGTATGATTTCTATTAAAGCACATAGCGTCTTGTCACTCGTTGTTGCATTCACAAAGTGATCAATGGAGAGTGCTTTAGGCACTGCATGAGCTGTAATGAAGCGTATGTATTCTTCAATGGAGGATCGCTCAGGTGAGGCATCATTCATAGGATGTCTTGAAAGATAGTCAGCCGGATTGCTGTATTTTCCAGGTTTGTGAACAATTTTGTAGTTATAGTCCTGTAGACGTAGACCCCATCTTTCAATGCGTGCAGGCATTTTAGCTCTGGGATTTCCAAAGATCGTAAGGAGTGCTTGATGGTCAGTGACAATGGTGAAGGGAGCTCCATAGAGAAATAAGTGAAAGTGTTCACATCCCCAGACAACTGCCAAGCTTTCTTTTTCAGGTTGTGAATATTTATTTTCAGTGCTTGTGAAACTTTTACTTGCATAAGAAATGATGTGAGGATCTTGATTATTATCCTTATATTGTGCTAAGATAGCACCCAGCCCCACGGGACTGGCGTCCACAATTAATTCGGTTTGAAGTGCCGGATCAAAATAAGCCATGGTAGCGGGTGAGCAAAGTTCATTTTTAATTGCTTCAAAAGAGGTCTGACAGTCTTGGGACCATTGAAAAACACAATTTTGCTTTGTAAGTTCTCTTAATGGACTGCTGATAGTTGAAAAATTTGGAATATATCTAGCACAGTAGCTTGCCATTCCAAGAAAAGAGCGTACTTCACTGGCAGTTTGTGGAATTGAGGCTGTCTTGATGGATTCTACTTTCTTAGGGTCAGGTTGTATTCCTTTTGCCGAGAAGATGTGACCATAGAACTCTAATGAACTTCTATCAAATTCGCACTTTTCTTTGTTTAAAGTAAGTCCAGCAGAGAGCAGGCATTCAAAGATGTTGTATAGAGCATGATTATGTTCAGCTTGAGTTTTACCAAACACCAGTATGTCATCACTGTAATTAAAGGCATTTGGAATGTGTTGAATGACGCTCCTTATCGCATCCTGAAAAATTTCTGCTGCTGAGCAGACTCCAAAAGTCAATTTTTTATATCTTCTGAGGCCCACATGTGTGGAAAATGTTGTTAAGTATCTGGATTCTGGACTCAGTTCTAATTGGTGATAGCCTTTATTGAGGTCGAGCTTTGAAAAGACGGTCGCTCCATTTAATAAATGAATGATGTCATCAATCGTGGGTGAGATATGTCTTTCTCTCTGGATAGCGGTGTTGGGTAGGCGCATGTCAACACACAGTCTCACCTGCTCTGGAGTCTTTGGTTTTGGAACTACCACAAGTGGAGAGACCCACGGAGTGGGACCAGTAACAGTTTCAATGACGTCCTCATCCATGAGGAATTGAAGTTATTTTTCCACCTTCTTTCTCAGGTGAAAAGGAATGCGTCTATGTGGTTGGGCTACCGGACGAACGCTGTCGTCCACATGAAGATGTATTTGAGAGTCCTTTAATTTCCCCAAACCACTAAATAAGGAGGGAAAACTGTTTACCATGGCCTGTACATCCATATCTGCCGGGTCAGTTATGGTATGAATAATCTGGATGAGACCTAGCTTCAATGCAGTGTGATAGCTGAGAAGACAGCCTCCCGATCCTTGTAATGTGTGAAAAGTGGTTTTATGCCTGTTTTCTTTATAGCTGATTTCCGTGTCAAATTGTCCTCTTGTGGCTAGAGGTGTTGTAGATCCATATGGCAAGATTTTTGTGATCACTTGCTGTAAAACTGGCTTATTTTTCAATTGTTCATATGCAGTGCTGTCTATAATATCCACTGAAGCACCCATATCTATTGTAAAGGTGATATTGGTGTTGCAGATTGGGAGTGTGATGCAGGGAGACTGTACGGAGCCAGTGGCAGAAGTGGTGAACACATACCGTATATACTCGCGTATAAGCCGAGTTTTTTCAGCCCAAAAATTGGGCTGAAAAGTCCCCCCCTCGGCTTATACGCGAGTCATACGGCCCCCCTCAAAGTTTGGCGCCCCCACCTCAGTTTCTGGGCCCCCCCGCATGCAGCGCTGCACATATACATTACGTGTCTAGCAGCTGTTACCCTCCGGTGGCAGATCGCGGCTCCCGGCTCCGGGCTCCATCTTCCTCTCTGTCTTCCTGGTTGTCATGTGACCGGCGCGATGACGTCATCGCGCCGGTCACAAAGCAGGAAGACAGCGAGGAAGATGGAGCCCGGAGCCGGGAGCCGCGATCTGCCACCGGAGGGTAACAGCTGCTAGACACGTAATGTATATGTGCAGCGCTGCATGCGGGGGGGCCCAGAAACTGAGGTGGGGGCGCCAAATTATGAGGGGGGCCCTGCTGGGGCCCTGTATACTACCACTGGGGCTATATACTACCACTGGGGCTATATACTACCACTGGGGCTGTATATATACTACCACTGGGGCTATATACTACCACTGGGGCTGTATACTACCACTGGGGCTGTATATATACTACCACTGGGGCTATATACTACCACTGGGGCTGTATACTACTACTGGGGCTATATACTACCACTGGGGCTATATACTACCACTGGGGCTATATACTACCACTGGGGCTGTATATATACTACCACTGGGGCTATATACTACCACTGGGGCTGTATATACTACTGGGGCTGCGTGTATACTACCACTGGGGCTGCTGCTGTATACTACCACTGGGGCTGCTGCTGTATACTACCACTGGGGCTGCTGCTGTATACTACCACTGGGGCTGCTGTATATACCTCTGGGGCTGCTGTATACTACCACTGGGGCTGCTGCTGTATATACCACTGGGGCTGCTGCTGTAACACTGCTGGGGCCTGTATATACCACTGGGGAGGCTGCTGTATACCACACTGCTGGGGGCTGTATACCTGTGCTGGGGTCCACCCTCGGCTTATACACGAGTCAATAAATTTTCCCAGGTTTTGGGGGCAAAAGTAGGGGGGTCGGCTTATACACGGGTCGGCTTATACACGAGTATATACGGTAGTTTTCCATCCCAGACATTTCTTCTGTGTCCTGATTTATCATTTTTATATTTGCGGGCTTTGTCAGAGGCAGAGAAGACTTGTATTGTGCTGACCTGCAGACAGCTGCAAAATGATTCCCTTTTCCACATTTACTGCATGTCTGTCCTATAGCTGGACATTTGTTCAGGTGGTGAGGGAAATCCTGTCCACATTTATAGCATTTCCTCTGTTTTGGGGTTTGCTTGTCTTGAGCATTCTTATGCTTGAGATTATGCACATGTAAATGATCCCCACTCTCCATTGCAGTAGCCTGATGATCTGCTGTTTCTATAGCACGGGCCATTTTGAGTAAATCATGTAGAGAGAGATCCTGCTGCAGAGCTTTGCGCCTTATGGTATTGGATGAGCAGGTGACAATTACTTGGGTTAGAATTTCATCATCTACATCTGTGAATGCACATCCATGTGCCAGCTCTCTCAGCCGGGTGACATAGGTGTCTATGGATTCTTCTGGGAGCTGCTTAGCAATTCTGAATTTGTATCTTTCATATCTGATATTTTGTTTGGGGTTGAATTAGTCAGTGAGAGCTTTGGTGCAATTCCTGTATGTGTCTGTCTCGGCTGCAGGTAATGTGCTGTATACATCATAGACTCCTGAACCTGCACAATGTAAGAGTACAGCCTTCCTTCGTTTCTCCTCTTTTTATGTCCACGGCTTCTAGAAAGTTCTCAAATCTGTTTAGCCATTTTCTCCAGTTATGGGAGAGATTAGTAGCATCAGTCATATCAAACTGTGGGAAGCTGTGTAAGTATTCAGCCATGATAGAGTCTCTCAGTGATGCTGGTGTGTGAAGCAGTAAACAGTGATCAGTACTCACAGCAGCCAGTGGTTATATCATCCCATCCTCGTCGCCAGTTGTAATATTCACACGATATGAGGCATTCACAAGAGTAAACTTTAACTGTACTTTATTCTTTTCTTCTATCTTTCTCCATCATATTGCAGAACAGTCTTTCCAGCAGCATGCTCTAAAGTGAAACCAGAACTTAATTCCCCACCTCCTTCTTCTCCTTACCCATCATACAACACACCTAGGTTTTCTTAAAGAGGCAGATCTAATTATTGTACATTACAGCTACCACCAGTCTTGTCTCATGCCAACTGTAAAGCATCCTGAAACCATTCATGTGTGGGTTTGCTTCTCAGCCAAGGGAATTGGCTCACTCACAGTCTTGCCTAAAAACACAGCCATGAATAAAGAATGGCACCAGAATGTCCTCCAAGAGCAACTTCTCCCAACCGTCCAAGAGCAGTTTGGCACCCAACAATGCCTTTTCCAGCATGATGGAGCACCTTGCCATAAAGCAAAGGTGATAGCTAAATGGCTCAGGGATCAAAACATAGAGATTTTGGGGTCCATGGCCTGGAAACTCCCCAGATCTTAATCCCATTGAGAACTTGTGGTCAATCATCAAGAGACGGGTGGACAAACAAAAACCTACAAATTCTGCCAAAATCCAAGCATTAATTATGCAAGAATGGACTGCTATCAGTCAAGATTTGGTCCAGAAGTTGATTGAGAGCATGCCAGAGAGAGTTGCAGAGGTCCTGAAGAAGAAGGGTCAACACTGCAAATATTGACTTGCTGCATTAACTCATTCTAACTGTCAATATAACCTTTTGGTACTCATAATATGATTGCAATTATATTTCTGTATGTGATATAAACATCAGACAAACACAAATAAAAAGCAGAGGGCAGCAGATCATGTGAAAATATAATTTTGGTGTCATTCTCAAAACTTTTGGCCATGACTGTATACTCTGGTCCATGTGTCTTGCTGCTATAGTATCTTAAATATGTGAACTGTGGAATTCTCTGCACATGGGGTTAATTAAGATATTGACATAGGGATATGTAAATACATAGCCCAGACGAAAAAGTGAACTTATAAGAGTGAACCATATACTATATTGATTGATTGTGAAGAGATTTCTATGGGTTCTGGGTCATATAGTTTATTTCTCTGTGTATTGTTGACTTAAGGTACCGTCACATGCAGGGATATGGCTTCCGTTTCCCTGGCGATTTGACGTGAGCGCGCACGTCATGGCCACTTTTTTTCACACCGCCGTGGAGCTGTCACACGTAGCGATTTGGCGGGCGATCTCCGGTGATCCTGCGTTCCAGAAATCGCCTGGTGCAGTCCGGAAGCGATTTCCCTTTTCCACATCGCCGTGTCACATGCCTCCACCTCATCAGCGATGCGGCCGGAGACTGTGAGTACGCTGAGGAGACAGGCGTGCCAGAGTGTTTCTCACCGCGCCCCTACCAGTCCGATTGGCCAACACAACTACGTTACCATTGGTCAGCCTTGTCAGGACGTCTGCCCACTACATGATACATTTGCCCTTTCTACTATCTCCCTACAGCACGCTCGTGTCATGTGTTGCGGCCTCCAAAAGGCACTTTGGTGTCGCCAAAGTGCCACACAGGACGGCTCCTCTATTGCTCTGTGGATTACACTATGAATGTTTACGTAGTTAAGCTGAAAACAACACTCTGGACATATGTGGCTGGATTGTGAGTGGCCCTGGCTGAACTATGTGTGTGCAGACGTGTGTGTGCGGATACTCATGTGTGGCGCCCCTGCAACGAGGGTGGCTACATGAGGAACTGCAGCAGGCAGATAGTAGACAGTTTATGCAACAAACACCCTCAGCACACACACCCACAGGAGCACAACACGCAACCCAGAGCGCGGGACTCTAGGCGGGCAAGGGGTGGTGGAGTTTAGAGGAAAGGGGAAATGGGAAGGTAGGTCAGGTGGTAGACCAGTACAGAAGGAGAACAGTAGGCGGAAGGAGTTAGTAGGCCAGTGGGTGCCGAGAAGCCAAGACCAAGTAGACAGAAAGTGACACTTCCCAGGTGGGATAGGGCTCCCTGGAGACGCAGAATCCACAGAGACGCAGATCCATGGAGAGAAAGCTCGTCCATAGCCTGCAGCCCACGGAGAAGTAAGGACAGAGACCGGACCAGTACCACCGGGTCCGAAGAGTACGGCAGCGTTGACCGAATACAGGCGAGATAGGTTTCCCTTGTTGTATCTGGAAGTCACTCCGGTTGGAAAGAGTCGGTGATCCCTTGCAAGACAGGGACACCGAAGCTATGCTGGGACCAGAGTGTCGACTCTGAAGGGGACTGCAGCTACACGCCGGCTTCCCAGACAAACCAACGGGCAATGCTGGCTTCAAGACAGGGGTTCCTACTACACGGGTTGGAGGCTCAGCAACACTATAGGACCCGGCTTGCCACCCACACACATAGGGGGAAGTCATACCAAGGGACCGAGTTGCCGTCATACAACTCACAGGGAAGAACTGAAAAACAAGCCGGAAAGGTTAGAAGAGAGAGTGAGGGGTCTCAGGAAGACAACCTGGCTGCAGTGGGTTCAAAGTGTCCGGAGTTACCTGTGTAAAGTGACTGGGTTAAGAACTGAACTGTTGGTACTGTTTGAATTGAAGGACGTGCAAGTAAAACCCGGTGAACCCTGCTTCAGTCTTCCATGTATGATTCCAGGTATACAGAACTTTATTGTACCCTTACACCCTGTCAGGAGCAGTCCGACCCGCAGCGGGCTGATCCATCTCGCTGCAGCCCCATCCATCCATCTCCTGGTAGAGCTACGCTGCAGCGGTGGTCCCTTCACTGACCACAACCTGTGGGTGGCGTCACGACAACAATCCCCTGTAAATATTCCCTTTTACTTGTTGGGGCTCTGGACACGGTCCGGACCAAGACTGTCGTGACATCCCCAGCATATACACTGGTCCGGTACCGAGTACCCTGTCCCAGTGGGCCACACACATGACTACCTCCATCCTCAACAAACACAATACAAATGTTCATGTGTATGGACACATACCCATGTGTAAATCCATATAATATGGACAGGGAGACACAGTCTGAGCATACAGTGTGGCCCAAAGGGCTGGACCTGTGTACTGGACATTAGCAGACAATGCTGCAGGGACCCATTGTGGTCTCTTATACCTCTGTGCACAGTATAATGTTATGTGCAACTGCCCTGTAGTGAAAAGTAAACACAGACACAGGTAGTTCTGATCAGAATGTTTTTTTGAGATCTGTGCACAAAACACAAAATAAACAATAACATACCAATCATAAACACAAGTGTTTACATCACACAAATAAGGCAAATGTGAGCTCAAACAATGGCGATAAGAAAACAAATAAAGGTTAATTATCTAAAAAAAGACATTTAAAGTCCAACCTAAAATCCAAACAAAAAATAAACCTCCTACTGAAGCCACACTGGTGACTACACCCTCCTCCTGACAACCCCAGCCACCCTACATCTATTGTTGCTGCCAGGCCACTGCCCCAGGGCCATTGAAGTAGGAGCAGTAGCTGTCCCTGCTGCTCATGGCATCCTTCAGACTCCGACCCTGGCTCAGCGGCTGGAGTGGCGCCAGACCGGGGTCGGTTGCACGTCACGCTCTGGGACTGACTTCCCTTGTTGTGGAGTCCACTGAATCCACATAACTTGCCGGCATGCATGATGCTGTATCCCTATGACACAGGAAGTTATGCAGCACACAGCATGCCAGCACTACTATATCTATAGATTCCAGTTTCATATTCAAAGGCGTATGAAACAAGCGGAATCTATGGCCATGATCCCAACGCAGTTTCAACCACACGGTGAGCCCGGGATAGTGAAAATGCATTGCTCAGAAGTAACAGTCCTCTGGGGATAGGCCGAAGTAGGTGAGCATGAAGTGGAAAGGCTTCATCCCCCACAAATGCAAAGTTTAGATGCCGGGTTGTGGCATCATTTGAGGGCAAGTTGAGAGCACCTCTCTTCAGTTCTTGGCCAAAGGAGCTTTGTTCAAACACACCCCCATCAGACACACGGCCGTTCATGCTAACATCCACATAGAGGAACTCATAGTGAGCATCCACAAGGGCCATGAGGATCACACTAAAATAAGCTTTATAGTTGTAAAAAAAAGGACCCGCTGTTGAGGGGTTGCGTGATCCTCACGTGCTTACCATCCAATGCCCCCACCGCAGTTTGGAAATTTCCAGCGATCTCAAAAACCACTGGCAACGTCCATCCATCCTGCGATGGTGGTTGGTAACCACACAAACGATGGCACCAGGCACCTCAGGATGGCCTCGCACATCTCGTGTATGATGCGGCTCAGCAGTGGCTGCGACACAGCTGGAGAGTATTGCAGGTCCATCATCGAACGACCTGTTGCCATGAACCTCAAAGGTACAGCCAACCGTTCCTCAGGTGGCACAGCTCTACGCATCACAGTATCCTCACGGCTATCCATTGCCGAATGCGGTGCATTAGGAACTTGAATGAGTCCTCGGACATACGGAGATAGTTCCTTAAGTCATGCGGACTCCTGTCTTCCAGCTGACGGACCAGGCGCACGTCGCTCAGGTTGTCTCTTTGCAAAAGCCACTCCCCAGACCACACATGGCGTGGTCTGCGAGCCCGCAATCTCTCAGCTCTCTCCTCCACTCACAAGTCCTCATCCACCAAGGTAAGAGCCACGAGAAGCCTCTGTTGTGGATCCATGATGAGTAAATGAACCAACCCCTGGGGATCAGGCGACAAACAATGATAAGTACAAAATGACATCTTACAACTCACAGGAAGCCTACACTATTTGCTTGCCTACATACATGCTGCACATACAAGTAGCAAAAAGAAGGTTCTGATGCAGTGCCCATCCCACTCTGAAATATCCACCATTCATACAACATACAATAACATTGGTTTACCAACATACACACACAAACAAGATATGGCCAACCAACACATTACCCATGAACTACATGACCATCACAAATATACATTGTCATTGATAAAAACATATTGTAAACCATCATGTGTAGAAATAACATGACAATATTATAGTCCAATAATCATATGGCCTGTATATGTACATTTGTAGGGCACAACACCCAAAACCATATTGCCACCACGTACAACATGCATGGGGTATGAACATAGCCATGTCAATGCTACATCACACACTGCCGGAGTCACCATTAGCAAACTACATCCTTGTTGAGTGACAATAACCGGATATTGGCCCACACACATTCACAATACTCAAAACACACTCTCAAGGTGTCCGCATCCCCACAACACAACCCTTTTGCGTGTGGAAGTCAGTATACATTTCTCATCACTGTATACAGTGTTGGCCAAAATAAAGTGGGTTTCTGGCATCACGATATACTTTCATTAAAACAAGCCTTTATTCAAAATTCTATAAAATCAATTTCCATTGAATACAAAAGCAAGTCAGCCTGACTTGTTTTTATATTCAATGAAAATTGATTTTAAAGAATTTTGAATAAAGGCTTGTTTTAATGAAAGTACCATATATACTCGCGTATAAGCCGAGTTTTTCAGCCCAAACATTGGGCTGAAAAGTCCCCCCCTCGGCTTATATGCAAGTCATATATCCATCGGTATACAGGGCCCCCCCCTGCTGCTGCAAACCTGTAAAGGAATACATCATTATACTTATCCCTGTCGCCGCTGCCGCCATCGCGCTCCTCCAGCTTCATCCGGCTTCTTCCGGCTTCCTCCTCCGGTGGACGGAGGCAATGACGTCATTGTCTGTGCGCCAGAGGAGGAAGCCGGAAGAAGCCGGATGAATCCGGAGGAGCGCGATGGCGGTGGCGGCGACAGGGATAAGTATAATGATGTATTTCTTTACAGGTTTGCGGCAGCAGGGCGGGCCCTGTATACCGATGGGGGGGTGCCTGTATATACCTCTGGGGCTGCTGTATACTTCCACTGGGCTGCTGCTGTATACTTCCACTGGGGCTGCTGCTGTATACTTCCACTGGGGCTGCTGCTGTATACTTCCACTGGGGCTGCTGTTGTATATACCACTTGGGCTGCTGCTGTATACTACCACTGGGGCTGCTGCTGTATACTTCCACTGGGGCTGCTGCTGTATACTTCAACTGGGGCTGCTGCTGTATACTTCCACTGGGGCTGCTGCTGTATATACCACTGGGGAGGCTGCTGTAACACTGCTGGGGCCTGTATATACCACTGGGGAGGCTGCTGTATACCACACTGCTGGGGGCTGTATACCTGTGCTGGGGTCCACCCTCGGCTTATACACGAGTCAATATGTTTTCCCAGGTTTTGGGAGCAAAAGTAGGGGGGTCGGCTTATACACGGGTCGGCTTATACACGAGTATATACGGTATATCGTGATATATCGTGAAACCCACTTTCCATCATGATACACTGCTCCTGGATGGGGAGCTCTTGAAAACCGAGCACCGATCTCCTTGGAAGGTGGACAGGGCGGACTGGTACAGGTGAGCTGGAAATTTTTCTTTTTTGAGTGTTGGCCAAAAGTATTGACACCCCTGCAATTCTGTCAGATAATACTCAGTTTCTTCCTGAAAATGATTGCAATCACAAATTCTTTGGTATTATTATCTTCATTTAATTTGTCTTCAATGAAAAAAACACAAAAAGAATTGTCCTAAAGCCAAATTGGATATAGTTCCACACCAAACATAAAAAAAGGGGGTGGACAAAAGTATTGGCACTGTTAGAAAAATCATGTGATGCTTCTCTAATTTGTGTAATTAACAGCACCTGGGTCATTCCATGTCAAGTGATCCAAAAATGAATATTTTTTTTCCCTGACGTCCTCAGATTTAAAAAAAAATTTTTCTATCTGAAGAACAACTTTATCTAATTACAAAAAAAAAGTTTTGAATTTTTTTCTTTATCTGTTAATTTTTTACAGATTTTTAAAGTTTTAAAAAAGTGCGAATTTTGGCCTGGTATGGCTTTACATTTTCTATCATATCTCGGGCTAGAAATAAGATAGAGAAACAAAATAAACACCAATCTACTCAGAACTGTCCAGGCTTTCATCAGATATGTCACAAGAGGATATTTGTTAATATTTTACCCATGTGATCGCAAGCGCAAAACTTTAAAACGCATTTCCGAAAAATCGGCGCGCTTTAAATATTTCAAAAACTGCCCATGTGTCTGCTGTGCTCTTAGCCACATCTGTACCAAATTTCAAGTTGGGATCGCAATGGGATCATATTTTAACATATTTTACTAGTAAGAGCGTCAATGGGTCATTCCATATCAAGTGATCTAAATATGAATATTTTTTTTTACCTGACGTCTTTAGATTTTTTTTTTTTTTTTTCCTTTATGAAGTACTACTTTAGTTAATTACAAATTAAAAGTTTGGAATTTTTTTCTTCATCAGTTAATTTTTTACAGATTTTTAAAGTTTAAAAAAAGGGTGAATTTTGGCCTGGTACGACTTTACATTTTTTTATCTCAGGCTACAAATAAGATAATGAAGTGGGAGAGGCGTCATTTTACTCAGAACGGTAACAGCTTTCATTTGAGATGTTACAAGACTATGTTTCTTTATATCAAATTCAAACTATTGACGGGCAATTGTGAAAAAATGACTGATTGTGTTCTTGGTGACTTTTCAATTGACACTATAATAGTTAAATATTTTGCACTTAGGTCCAATGAATGCGTCCATGGGGTCAAGCTGGGACAGAGTCATCACAAATTAGCCTTATTTGCAGATGACCTGCTACTTTACATCTCCCAGCCCCTGGTCTCCATCCCTTCGGTCTTAATGGAGTTTGAACGGTTCGGACAATTGAGCAACTTTAAAGTGAATTGCTCCAAAACCGAGGCACTCAATATTTCTTTGCCTGGAGAATTGGTTTCTCATCTATCTAAACAGTTCCCATTTAAATGGAAAGTAGAAGCCATTAAGTACTTGGGAGTCCTTATACCAAAAGATCTTAAACAAATATTCAATTTAAATTATCAACCCCTTTTGACTAACGCGGAATCGGCATTTACCTCCTATAGACAATTAAAGCTATCCTGGTTCGGGAGAATAAACGTAGTCAAGATGGATGTCTTGCCCCGACTCTTATATACTTTTCAGACAGTTCCTGTTCTATTGGATAGAGGTTTCCTCTCCAAAATGCAATCTATGATCCTTAGATTTGTCTGGGGGGGCAACAGGTCCAGATTGCGAATGAATATCCTATCCTTGCCCGAGACCAGAGGAGGGGTTGGACTACCCAACATACGAGCGTACTTTGAGGCTTCCTCTCTTGTTAGAGCTCTAGATTGGCATTATCATGCGTCCTCCAAGAAATGGGTAGGGGTGGAGCAAGAGGGTTTGGGGATTCCGCTGAAACACCTGCTTTGGATTTCCCCTAAAGACTCCACAGACCTAGTACCTTTGACAGACATGACCAGAAACACCTTGAAGGTATGGCACCTAGTGACGAAAACCCTCCGCTTAAACGACAGACTTAGCCCTTTGACTCCCCTTTTTTCCAACCCATCTTTCCCACCCAGATTTGACAGGCAGAGATTTTTATGTTGGCGGATTGTGGATGACACCCGAGTAGGACAGACTCTGTCCAGTGGTGGTTTGCCCCCGATGGCAGAGCTACAACTCAAAGAACCTACGAGACCTCTTAAGTGATTCGAATTTCTCCAATACAGAGCATAATTATATTCAGCTGACCACTCTTGCAGGGTAAGATTGACGCCCAACGTATTGGAGAGGTTATTCCAACTGGAGGCTCCACCGAGGCGCAAAATATCATTTCTATACCAGGCCTTAGGGTCCATGAGAGAGCAGGGCACCCTTTACTTCCAACGTGCTTGGGAGAGGGAATTGGGGTGTAGCATTTCAGAAGCTAATTGGCAGAAATGCTTTATTTTTACTCACTCACTAGCTAGCGCTTGTTCTGCACAAGAAAGAAGCTATAAGCTGCTCACTAGATGGTACTTGTGCCCGACGACACTCCGGAACATGTTCCCTGGAACCCCTGATACCTGCTGGCGCTGTGGGGAAGAGAAGGGTACAATGATACACATTTGGTGGAGTTGTGGGGAAATCCGGCGGTTCTGGTCTGAGGTTTTCAATGCATACGCCCGGATAACAGGTAGACAAGCCGAATGCTGCCCAGAATCGGCAATGTTATCCATTTTTCCAGGTCCTATTGGGCTACAGAAGAGGGATATTCTCCGCTTTTGCATCTCGGCTGCTCGTGCTGTGATCCCGAGGTTCTGGAAATCAAGCCGGGCTCCATCTCTACTTGATTGGTTCAAAGAATTGATGGACACATATCGAATGGAGGAGCTCGCAGCTGATGCGTCGGGATCTCGGAACAAATTCTTAGGGATTTGGGTTGAATGGATTCTTTTTCACGACTCTGCAGAATTTAGGAGTATCTTTTCCAGCACAGATAATATGGCTCGACCTCTGGCTGATGGGGAGCCAGTGGGATGAGTACCCTTTCTCCTTCCCATACCTCACCCGTCCCCCCCCCTCCTTTTTTTCTTTTTTTCTTACGTGGCTTTTCTTTCCCAGTATAACTTTTTCTAATGGTTTTTGTTTCTCTTCTCCCTCTCTCTTCTTTTCTATCTCTCTTTTCTTCCCATCTGATACATTCAGTCTAGGTATTTCCTTTCTACGCCTATACCTTCAGAATTCTAGTGAACATTAGACAGGTATCGAAAACTCTGAGCTGTGAGTAGATCATTAATATTTCGGCCTTCCTTTCCGGTACACCAGTCGCTAGACTATTCCAACTAGGCCTCAACGGGTAATGACCCACTTACGTGGTCAACCTGTTAGAAGGGGCCAAGTAATAAAAATCATTCTGCTGGGGCTGCTTGTCCCCTTGACATCAGAACATCTCAAAACCCTGAGAAAGGTTGTATACTTGAGTGTTTGGAATTATATTTAGATTGTAGTATATATTGCACCAGAGATAAGCGCAAAAGTAAATTTGCAGCTTATCTTAAAGTTACTAATAACTTTGTGAATTCTCTTTTTGTATATTTTATATGTCTCAAGATTTTGTTAAAAGATTGAATGTATGTCTTTCATATGTTTTTTCAAAATTTAATAAAAATGAGATTAACCATAGTTAAATATTTTAAAATATGATCCCATCACGATCCCAACTTGAAATTTGGTACAGATGTGGCTAAGAGCATAAAAGACACATGGGCAGTTTTGGAAAATTTTTATTAAAATGTTTTTTTCGGAAATGCGTTTCAAAATGTTGCGTTTGCATTCGCATAGGTAAAAAATTAAAATTAACAAATATACTCTTGTGACATATCTGGTGAAAGCCTGGACAGTTCTGAGTAGAATGGTGTTTATTTTGTTTCTCTATCTTATTTCTAGCCCGAGATAAAAAAATTTAAAGTCGTACCAGGCCAAAATTCACCCTTTTTTTAAACTTTAAAAATCTGTAAAAAATTAACTGATGAAGAAAAAAATTCCAAACTTTTAATTTGTAATTAACTAAAGTAGTACTTCATAAAGGAAAAAAAAAAAAAAAATCTAAAGACGTCAGGTAAAAAAAAATATTCATATTTAGATCACTTGATATGGAATGACCCATTGACGCTATTAATAGTAAAATATGTTAAAATATGATCCCATTGCGATCCCAACTTGAAATTTGGTACAGATGTGGCTAAGAGCAAAGCAGACACATGGGCAGTTTTTGAAATATTTAAAGCGCGCCGATTTTTCGGAAATACGTTTTAAAGTTTTGCGCTTGCGATCACATGGGTAAAATATTAACAAAGATCCTCTTGTGACATATCTGGTGAAAGCTTGTATAGTTCTGAGTAGAATGGTGTTTATTTTGTCTCTCTATCTTATTCCTAGCCTTAGTTATGAGGAGAAACGTAAAGGCAGGCAACAGCGAAATTCACACTTTTTCCGAACTTTGAAAATCATTTAAAAAAAAAATAAATTTTTTAAAAAATTTTTCTCTTCACATTTTGCATTGTCTGACATGCTATTATCAAATAACAAAATCTCAAAAGAATTAAAAATATAGAGGTAATAATCATTGGTTCACTTGACATGGAATGACCCACCTGTAACTTACCTGTGGTACCTAACAGGTGTTGGCAATAACTAAATCACACTTGCAGCCAGTTGACATGGATTAAAGTTGACTCAACCTCTGTCCTGTGTCCTTGTGTGTACCACATTGAGCATGGAGAGAAGAAAGAAGACCAAAGAACTGTCTGAGAACCTGAGAAACCAAATTGTGAGGAAGCATGAGCAATCTCAAGGCTACAAGTCCATCTCCAAAGACCTGAATGTTCCTGTGTCTACCGTGCGCAGTGTCATCAAGAAGTTTAAACCCCATGGCACTATGGCTAACCTCCCTAGATGTGGACGGAAAAGAAAAATTGACGAGAGATTTCAACGCAAGATTGTGCGGATGGTGTATAAAGAACCTCGACTAACATCCAAACAAGTTCAAGCTGCCCTGCAGTCCGAGGGTACAACAGTGTCAACCCATTCTATCCATCGGCGTTTGAATGAAAGGGGACTGTATGGTAGGATACCCAGGAAGACCCCACTTCTTACCCCGAGACATAAAAAAGCCAGGCTGGAGTTTGCCAAAACTTACCTGAGAAAGCCTAAAACATTTTGGAAGAATGTTCTCTGGTCAGATGAGACAAAGGTAGAGCTTTTTGGGCAAAGGCATCAACATAGAATTTACAGGAGAAAAAAAAGAGGCATTCAAAGAAAAGAACGCGGTCCCTACAGTCAAACATGGTGGAGGTTCCCTGATGTTTTGGGGTTGCTTTGCAGCCTCTGGCACTGGACTGCTTGACAGTGTGCATGGCATTATTAAGTCTGGAGACTACCAACAAATTTTGCAGCATAATGTAGGGCCCAGTGTGAGAAAGCTGGCTCTCCCTCAGAGGTCATGGGTCTTCCAGCAGGACAATGACCCAAAACACACTTCAAAAAGCACTAGAAAATGGTTTGAGAGAAAGCACTGGAGACTTCTAAGTGGCCAGCAATGAGTCCAGACTGAATCCCATAGAACACCTGTGGAGAGATCTAAAAATGGCAGTTTGGAGAAGGCATCCTTCAAATATCATGGATCTGGAGCAGTTTGCCAAAGAAGAATGGTCTAAAATTCCAGCAGAGCATTGTAAGAAACTCATTGATGGTTACCTGAAGCGGTTGATAGCAGTTATTTTGGCTAAAGGTTGTACAACCAAGTATTAGGCTGAGGGTGCTAATACTTTTTTCTGGCCCATTTTTGGAGTTTTGTGTGAAATGATCAATGTTTTGCTTTTTGCTTCATTCTCTTTTGTGTTTTTTCATTGAAGACAAATTAAATGAAGATAATAATACCAAAGAATTTGTGATTGCAATCATTTTCAGGAAGAAACTGAGTATTATCTGACAGAATTGACAGGGGTGTCAATACTTTTGACCACAACTGTATAACGGGGTATTGCCAAACTCACGTGCAATTACGTTATACATTTTGAGATCCACTTTTTCTTGTTACCATTGTAAAAATTAAAAATCTGTGCCTTCAGCATCAATATTGTTAGAATAAAATGTAATGTTTCATTTTCACAGCTAAATATTATAAAATTTTCTGGAGCACCAATGAGTTCAAGATGCTCACCACACCCCTAGAGAAATTTCTTGAGGGGTGAAGTTTTTTAAAATGGTGACACTTTTGTTTTTTTTTTGCATGTTTGCAAACATATCATGGCATCCACAATCTATACCAAAATTCAAATAGTGCTACTTTCCATTCCGAGCCCTGCCATGTGCACAAACAGTAGTTTTCCACAATGGGGTATCGACGTACTCAGGACAAATTGCACAATAGATTGATTGGTGCAATTTCTCCTATTGACCTTATGAAAATGCAAAATTTAGAGCTAAACAACAATTTTGTTGGACAAAAATCGATTTTTTTTTTTCACCGTTCAAAGTTATTAAATTCAGTGAGGCATGTGAGTTTTCATGGTGCTCACCACACATTTAGATATATTACTAGAGGGGTCTAGTTTCCAAAATAGGGTCACCTCTGGTGGTTTCCACTGTTTAGGCAGAACATGGACTCTCCGAACGCTATATGCCATCTGTCAATGATTCCAACCGATTTTGAATTCCAAAAGTCAAATGGTACTACTTCCCTTCCAAGCCCTGCCATGTGCCCAAACAGTAGTTTTCCACAATTGGGGTGTTGATGTACTCAGGAGAAATTGCACAACAAATTGTATGGTGCATTTCCTCCTGTTACCTTTGAGAAAATGCAAAATTTGAGGCTAAAGTAACATTTTTGTTGCAAAAAGTAAAATTTTCATTTTTTTTGCTTCCACATTGCTTTACTTCCTGTAAAGCACCTGAAGGGTTAAAGGGAATCTGTCAGGTCAAAAATCCATATGTAACCGATATCATTTTCTAATTCGTCTTGTTTATCCTCACAACCTATCCTCTGTAAACTGCTAAAAAAGATTCATAATTTTAAGTGAGTGATCACTTACTTCTCTAATTCCATGAGGCTTCTCACAGGCTCTATTAGATGGCCTCTTGGCCCTGGCCATCACCTGATCACCAAAAACATACTCGTACCACAGCACGGCCTTGAGTTGGGGTGCACCACTTGTCTCAACTTACAACCTTGTACACCACCCTCTGTTGCCAGCAATGCTCTTGCACCCATTCAATGGTATTTATCGGTGGTGGCCCCATTGGATTGGGCATGTGGAGATCCTTGATCTCCTGGCATGCGTTCTCCAACTTGAGCCCCAGTGAGTATCCGGTGGTGCTGTGTACCCTGTTTTTTTAGGCCCACATTAGTTTGGGTAATTATTCCATCCACCAGGCCTTTAGTTCTAAGCATCTGGAGCAGAGTGTGATTAAACCGCTTACATGCCCCATTCTTTTGGAGGTGGTATGGGGTCATGTGGGAACTCTTAATTCCATAAAGCTGGTACATTTCAGTCACCAGGGTACCCTGAAAACATGCTCCCTAATCCCAATGAATCCTCTGTGGACACCTGAACACTTGTATAAAGTCTTTACAAACAGCTTCAGCGGACGACTCTGCCATTTGGCTCTGGCGAATACGACCATCACATATATTGTATTCTTTAGGCAGAATACCTATAGTCAATCATCAGGATCTCTAGGGGCACAGACATTCGAATGGTCTGGACAGGAGCTTGCTGCTTGCGGCTCTTATGCAGTCCATAATGCCGGCAAATGAGACATGCCTTGGTGACCATGACTCTCAAGTCAGGGCAATACCAAACGATGGAGCCACCTTTATGTATTGTTGCTTCTGAAATGTCCATGGGCTTACCAGGGCAGCCACAATTCCCAGTGAAATTGGGATAGCTATCTGCTGTCAATTCTGCAGCTCTGACTGTAAGTAGATAGTTTGACATAGGAGCCCCTGGGTAACACTCAGCGTATCCCACTGCTTCAATTGAAAGTAGAAACACTGCACGCTCTAGTTCATTTGCAAACAAAGTGAAGTCTTTATTTATACCAATGATACAGATAGTGAGGTATGCAACCCGACAATTTGACGTTTCGACACTTGGGGGTCTTGATCACAAGAGTCGCTTTGGACTAAGAATTCATGCAAATGGTAATTTCTCCAGAATATTAGTCAATAATCCTAAAAGTACTGAATAGTTGTAATGTTGAACAAGTTGAAATATTATCAAATGGCCTCTAGGTGAAGCTTGGAACAGGAAAAAAGGGAACCAATAGATATGTATTGATTCAGTAGTAGAGAGGCATCGGGTGTCTGTGTATATCTTTGAGATGCACTGTTTGGGGAGTTATGTTCATAGATTGTTCTGTGGAGGATATCTAATATGACCCTGTTAAGGTAATGTCCTGGTTGAACAATAAGCGGTACTCTCGAATCTAATGTTACTCCCTAGCTGTATGCAAGGTTCAGGTTCTGTGGAGGAACCAATATGAGACTCTGTTTGGTAAATTGTAATACAGGCATTAGACACATGAAGGTAATTCCTAGGTTGGAATAAGCTGAATGCTGGCAGTTGTGGTCTTGTATGGGCCAGGGAATGACATATCCCACTGCTTCAGCAGCTTCTGTGCTTTTGAGGTTAGACCTTGATCTGGACCCACTCTTTCACTTTCTGTTGGCATGGACAATCATTGTGAACTTTACCTTCCGTCAGTCAACACCATTAGCATCCCAGATGCCACCCCAAATCTCTTCAAAAACAATAAGGTGTGACTCTAACCATATAAATTAAATCTACAAAGAGTGCACAATTAAAATAAATTCTTTATTTAGTTATTACTAAAAACAGTCAGTGGTGTGTGTGTACCCTACACCTGTATCTGGTAAAAAAGCTGAACAGTTGTGGAGGCAGAATCCTATAGTCCTATCCTTCTCCTACCAACTGTCCCTGCCTGGCTACGGAGATTTAGACACGTAACTTATTTGGTGTCCCCGTTCCTCAGTGGCTCACCCTAGTGTCCCTATATTTTTACTAAGGATGTTCCCTACCGACAGGGCTCCTATGCTGTTCTAGGTGTTGACCTAATGAGGGCCTGGGTCTACCCCCATTGCCCTCCCTGTGTGTGTGTTTAGCTTAGTGTCTTGAGTCGGAGGGGTGCTGTCTTCCTGGGTATGTGGTTATTACATTTAGGGCCACTACCAGAATATAGTGAGACCAATTGCTCCCATAACTCAATAGCACACTGTTCCAATAACTAGCGTGCAATAAGGGGAGGGGGGAGACGTCAATCACTCCAGGTCACACCCTTTTCTGTGGCGTCTAATTGGTCTTATATATAGTGTATACCCACTATCATGTAGTCCTTCCCTCCTTCTATAAGCATATATATATATATATACACACACCGTTCACTCTGTCTCGTTGGTAATGCGGCACCACAGGTATAGTGACTAACACGTATCACACATAGATTAATTAACCCTTCCAAGCAGGTATGAATCGTTATTTTCACTTATCTGATGCACATAGATGGTATGCCAGTCCCAGTCTTAGTCATATCGACTTCTCTCGATGCATTTCTGCCCGCCAATACTGCTGGGCGTCCTCAGGAGTGACTGTGTTGTTTCAGATACCAGGTGACCCCATCTGTGTCACCGGGGGCGCTGTGAGAAGTGGTAAGATATCCTCCCCTCTTTTCCACATTGGTGTCAGCTGCAGCGGGTGCCTCCTGGAGCTCCCTTTAATCTGTAGTGCCTCCCATTAGTGATGCCAGGTATGTCAGTGTTCTCCCCATGTACCAGAAGCGCTACTTCCGGTTTCGCGTCCGCAAACCGGAAGTGCGTCATCTGACACGCTGGTCGGTGCCTAATCTGCTTGTGTTCCACCCGGCTGCACATGTGACTTCTGGTGTGTGTTCCACACACCGGAAGTATGTAATTTAGAACGTATTTCGGCCTGCCCATCATCTCTGAGAGCATACAGGAAGGTGCAGCGGTATTAAGGGTCCGCTAGCACTTCCTGTGTGCCCAGTAAGTGAGCTGTATGGGATAGAGGTTAGGGCAAGTTGGTCCCAGGACAAAGTGATATATAATAATATAGTCGCTATAGATGTAATATCTCCTATCCCTATCCAAATAGGACATGAGATATAAAGCGTACCTATAGAGTTTATACAATATCATTGATCCTACCTCTATAATGTTATCTGGATAGAGCCATAAATTGCCCCCACCCTTACCCATCCATCAGATCGCATTATTCCCCCTTTTTTTTTAATATTATATTGTCTTAGTGGATAATCATTTCACAGAGGGTATTTCTCTCAATTTGAGCATTTTCCACTAGTTATTAAACTATGTATGCAAATGCCATATATTAACGTACCATACCGTATATGTTTTTTATTTACATGGTGCCTAGCTATGTCTTTCCTATCACCTTCATCACACATGCTCAGCACTATACATTTCACCACATATAGTTCAGATATATGTTCACCTCTATGAGGGACCAAATTAATAAATACTCTCTGGTCCTCTTTGGACTGATAGTTTGAGCAGGATTCTGTACGGATACATAGGATCAAATGAGAGATACCAGAAGAAAGATTGACGCCTGCAAAAGTAAAGGGATGCAAACGTTGGAGCCGGGGTTTACAGGAATGGAGTATATGATATTTGTTCAGATGCCACCCCACTTGAATTTGCCAAGTTCCAGAATGTGGGTAGGTGAAAGAGATTAAGAGTTTCAGTGTCCTCTAGCTCCTCATCACCATCTTGAGTCAGTGATCCAATTGGAACTCTAGAGACTGCATCAGAGTTGCCATTCAGTGTCCTCTAGCTCCTCATCACTGTCTTGAGTCAGTGATTCTATTGGAACCTTGGAGAGTGCATCAGAGTTGCCGTTCTCTCTTCCTGATCGTAACCAGATTGGAAAGGCAAGCCATCCACCTCTTTTCAAAAGCTGCTAGTTTGGTATTCTCCAGGTATGCTAACGGATTGTTGTCCATCATTATGGTCACTTGGCACCTGTCAAGTACTCTATGAACTTTTCGGTCATGGCCTAGACCAATGCTAAAAGTTCCAACTTAAAGGAGCTGTAGTTGTTGGCGTTGTGCTTCATCAGAGACTGGCTGCCACAAGCAATTATAGTCTTGTGCCCATCTTTAACTTGAGGTAGCACCCATACCATATAAACTAACATCAGTGTATACAAACAGTCATCCAGAGATTGGCAGCAACTCACCGGGCAGGTTTCAGCAGTGTTTCTTTATTGATTATTCCATAAAAACAGGCGGTTTTTCAGGGGTAGTGGAGGGAGGATGGGGGTTGCAACTGTGAAAAAACTCACCGTATCCTCCTCCCTTGTAACATTTCTTCTCCCCCTGCTCCGTGATCATCGCCCTCAGTGCTCATTTCGTCACTCTGCATATCAACTGTGCTGCGGTGCTTAAATGCTTCCACAGCTCCTTATCAACTGTGCTCCCTCAGCTTGCAGGATAAACAGTCTGTACTAATTTGACACTTTCTTCAGAGTAGCCAGGCACCAGCAAGTCGACCCAGAGCTCTCCTCTCCCTTCTCTCAGGGGCACGCTGTGTTTCACCTCACATCTCTGCTGGATTTCCTGTCCCAGGGTGCACTTCCAGGTTATAGATAGCCAAGAAATGATGGGAGTGCTGGTGTCTCACGGTCCGCGCTGCTTCAGGATTAAATAAACTCACCAAAGAGCCAAAACGATTTCCATCCTTTTATTCCTCCTCCCTCCTACGCGTTTCAGCGCCACACCCGGCGCCTTCCTCAGGGATATCAAAGGCGCCGGGTGTGCGCTGAAACGCGTAGGAGAGAGGAGGAATAAAAGGATGGAAATCGTTTTGGCTCTTTGGTGAATTTATTTAATCCTGAAGCAGCGCGGACCGTGAGACACCAGCACTCCCATCATTTCTTGGATTCATACCACTATCCAGTGGTTGGGGGAGGTCCTGCAGCAGCTGGAACATTGTTTCCAAAAACGCCTTCAAACCAGTTGTGGGGACCACAACTGGACCAGGTGAGCAGCTTCACAGCACCACCACTGCATATAAGTGTCACTAGTGATAGGGCACTATTGCGCCTCTTCTCCCCCCCCCCTATTTTATCTTTACATGTTATAGATAGCGTTACACAAACAGTCATTCAGAGATTGGCAGCAACTCACGGGCAGGTTTCAGCAGTGTTCCTTTGTTGATTATTCCATAAAAACAGGCGGTTTTTCAGGGGTAGTGGAGGGAGGATGGGGGTTGCAACTGTGAAAAAACTCACCACATCCTCCCTCCCTTGTAACATTTCTTCTGCCCCTGCTCCGTGATCATCGCCCTCAGTGCTCATTTCGTCACTCTGCATATCAACTGTGCTGCGGTGCTTAAATGTTTCCGCAGCTCCTTGTCAATCTGTGCTCCCTCAGCTTGCAGGATATGCAGAAGATCGAGGCTGGGTATGAGGGAGTAGTAAAGATGAAGTCCAGATAAGTGTTTGTGGTTTTATTTCTTTTTTTATCAACTATAATTTTTATTAACGTTTTCAAAATACAAAAGAGAAAACGAATCATTAGAACAAATCAAGACAGTACATTGCATTGGAAAGTAGAAATGAGAAAGCCTGGGTTATTACATTATTGGCTGGAAAGCCCCAAGGGGGCTCCATGCCCAAGTTATAATCTTCCTCTCCGGTCTTCGTAAATAATAATAGGTATCTACTCGAGGAGCAATCTGAGTCCATTCTAAAGTCCTTAGGAGGAACTTCCAGGCGCGGAAGGTTAAAGATACGAAGCACCCTCCCTGAGCAATTATCAACCAACAAACAGATAGACAAAACCAGGATAAGAATAACCAAGAAGGAGTCAAGTAGCAGGGTAGAAGAAAGAAAGGGGAAGAGAAAAGAGGGAGGACCGGGGGAAGCCCCGCCTCGCTACATACCCTCCAGGGCCATAAAGTAATCCCATGGAGCCCAGACCTTGTTAAACTGGTCTACCCTGGCCGCCATCAGGGCTGTCAGGTACTCCATCCGTCTAACATCAGTTAACCTGGTGTACAGATCTCTGAGGGAAGGCAGTTCCATTCTCCTCCAGGAGAGGGCAATTAAGCATCTAGCCGCAGTGAGAATATGTAAAAGGAGTTTAGAGTCTAGTTTGCCCACCGTCCAGTATGTGCGTTAAGAAGGTACACCAATGGGTCCAGCTCCATTTCAACAAAGAGAACTTTCATGATAAGATCTCTGATAGATTTCCAGTAGCCCTCAAGCATCGGGCAGGACCAAAAGATATGAAGTAGGTCGCCCACCTCTAAGCCACACCTCCAACATGTATCAGGAAGGAGAGGGTTTAGCTTGTGAAGGAATTCAGGGGTATGGTACCAGAACATCATGAGTTTGTATTGATTTTCCTTATTTAACGTGCAAATGGAAGTCTTGGCCGCCCTGTCCCAAATATATTGCCAAGTCTGGGGGGTGATCTGTCTACCCAGTAAGACCTCCCATTTCTTTATATATGGGAAGCTCTCAAGACCCCCATCTGCAGAAGGAGTGAGGATTTGGTAAATCTCTGAGATCAAACCTTTAGTACTCGTTCCCCTCCTACATAGTTTCTCAAATTCTGATGGGACCGATACCCCCGAGGTGCCATATAGTGACGTTGCGTAATCCCGAATCTGAAGGTACTGATAGAATATCTTATCTGAAATGGGGGGATAGTTTTCAAGTAGTCAAAGGGTCGGATTCGCATAGTCTTTTTATCGACAATGTCCGCGAACCTAAAGAGGCCCGCAGACAGCCACGGATGAACCATGGCTGTCTCCAGCCCACTGGGAAGGAGGGGATGGTATATAAATGAGACCATTGGCGATGCTGGGGAGGCTAGGGCAAATCTCCTTTGACAGTACTTCCAAACATCCCAAGTTGCCTGCATAGGGCCTAATAGTGGGGTTTGTGGAGCTATCTGGGCTGGAGGCCATAGCAAAGAATTGGGGTGGACAGGTGCTAGCCATAGTTTCTCGATCTCGGTCCACTTGTTATATGCCCATAAAGACGACCAGGATGGTATTCTATGGAGGTGCGAGGCTCAGTAGTACCTCACAATGTCCGGGACCGAAAGACCACCCCGTGACCTGTGTGTTGTGTGAGGCACCGCCGGCATGATCCTCATGGCCGGGGCGCATCACATGCAGGATCAGGAGGATCCTGTTCACACTGGCCGGTTTTTCCTGTGATAATGCTGTGTGAACCAACTTTTGAACATGAGGTTTAATGTGACTAATGAGTGGCTCATGAAATCGAGGAGGCCATGAGGAATGGGATGTAATGAGTGATTGCTGACAGCCCAGGTGGGTGTGTCAGGTCTGTGTGTCCGGAGGAATAGCAGCCCAGCTGGATGACTCAGTGTGGGTGTGGCAGGCACGATAAGAGGTCAGCCAGCTGAGTGATTGGGAGATTCATTCTCAGCCAGACATCAGCCTGAGAGCATGTGGGCTGATTACCAGCCAGAGAGCTGAGCAGAGTCAGTCTGTGAGAGAAACCCAGCGAGTGTGGGTGTGAGATCGGAGGAATTCCGTCCCGTGGGGACGAGAGGGAGGCTTGGCCTGCTGCATGCGGCGGATACCTGTCCCTCAAACCGTACTTCGATGGTATGTGTGAACCTGTGGCCAGATGCGGGGGTAACGAGGGCTCCTGGAGTGGGGAACCGAGGCTGATCCTGGAGGGCGCTCGACTCAGGCATGGGCACAGTCGTCGACCTGGAGACTTGCCACAGGTTGGAGGTTTGGTGGCGGCTGTTGGCCTAAACACGTGGTGAGGAGGCCTTGGTGACGCTCGGTTTGCCCGGTGACTCAGGTAGGCCAATCCCTGCTATGGACCCAGGGGAGCCGCAGTCCATGGATATCGAATGATGGGCTGTGAGCGTGTGTGAGGATGTATGTGATCCATGGATGTGGTAGGATGGATCACATACGGTGTGTAAGAACCTGGTCAGGCTGGAGTCCTGATGCCGGGGTAGTATGAAGCTGGGGAAATAAAGTCAGGCGGCTGGTACCGCCATTGGGACCGACTCAGTGTAGTCAGTTAAAGGTCCTGACGAACCGGAATGTATGTGGAATGTGTAGATAGGCCGGAGGCCATAGCCACCACGGGAGCTGTTGGTAAAGCTTCAATGGGGACAGAGAGATGGTTACAGGTCCCGGGTTACTATAATCATTATGTGCAATATAAGTGTTATGTAATGTTATATGTAAATGTATGGTGTATTTATAGAAAGTGTTTATAATCAATGTGAAATGTGTCAAACATGCTACCCGGGTTATGTTAATATGTGAAAAATAAACGGGTAGACATTGGTTAAATTATGAACACGTGTGTTGTTGTCGTTATGCAAGCAGGTTCCCCGGGCACTACCTCACAGTTGTCATAACATTTTTAGCTATCCTATGCCCTTTATTGTTCCAAACAAATTTCATGATGGCCGTCTGGAGAGATTTAAGGTCCCCCAGAGGGACCACCACTGGCAGGGTCTCAAAGTAATACAGAAGCTTGGGAATTAGCGTCATCTTTAGCGCGGCCACTCTACCCAGCCAGGACAAAGATAACGGTGCCCATTTGAAGAGTAAGGCTCTCAACTCTTTGAAGAGCGGTGGGAAGTTAAATTTGTAAAGGGAACCAAAGGAGGCTGAAATATTAACCCCCAGGTACATTATGGTATCTAGCTTCCATCTAAATTTAAAGTTTAGCATCAGATGGTCCAGAACGTCAGGTGGTATATTGATAGGTAGGGCTTCTGTCTTACTTCGATTAACCTTGTATCGCGAGAAGAAGCCGTATAGTTTTAAAGAGGTCATCAAATTAGGGAGGGAAACGTGGAGGTTCATCAGGGTGAGGAGGACATCATCAGCAAAGAGAGACACCTTGACTTCTTTAGTGCTAAGTGTCACTCCTGAGATATCTTTGTTATTACGGATGTCAGTGGCCAGCGGCTCAATGCACAGAGCGAAGAGGAGGGGAGATAGCGGGCAGCCCTGCCTTGTCCCATTAGAGATAGGGAAGGAAGAGGACGTAATAAAGGGAAGTTTGATGGACGCCGTGGGGGATCTATAGAGAGCTCTTATTGCGCCGAGGAATCTCCCTGAAAAGCCAAAAGACTGGAGGCAAGCAAACAAGAAGGACCAGTCCAAACGGTCAAAGGCCTTCTCGGCATCTAAACTTAATGCTAGCATCTGTTGGCTCCTCCGATTGACCACATCTATCAAGTCAATGACACGTCTCGTGTTGTCTCCACCTTGCCGACAGGGTATGAACCCAACTTGGTCCTTTTGGACAATCTGTTGGAGCCAAGGACCCAGCCTGACTGCTAAAATCTTAGCATAAATCTTAATATCGGAATTCAACAGCGCAATAGGCCTGTAATTGGCGCAATCCATAGTATCCCTGGGTGGTTTAGGGATAAGTATAAGGTGAGAATGTGACATAGAGCTGGGGATCTCAGCACCATCCATGAAGGAATTGAACAAGGAGGTCATGTAAGGGAGAAGAGTTTTGGCAAAAACTTTATAGTACAAATAAGTGAGGCCATCTGGGTCCGGGGATTTGCCTTGCGGCAAATCATGTAAGATCTCTTCCACCACTTCGCATGTAACTGGCTGATCCAGAGCCGCTAGAGCTTCCGCTGGGAGTTTGGGCAATTGAAGGTTAGCCAGGTAAGCCCCCACGCCCCTTCTCCTCTCAGACGAATTCCCCCCTCCAGGGGAAGGCAGGTTATAAAGATGTGTATAGTAGGAGGGAAAAATGTCTGAGATTTTTGAGGAGTCATACTGGATCGTACCATCACCATCTCTCAGAGCTTATGGGCAGGCCCTAGAGGTGCGTTCCTTAAGACGTCGTGCTAGTAGGAGTGAGCTTTATTTCCCCTTTCATAATATCTTTGTTTAGAATAAAGGAGCAGCTTTTCCACCTTTTTTGATGGATAGATCTTTCAGCCTTTCTCGGAGGCAAAGCACCCTCCGCAACAAGGGAAGAGAGGGGTTGGCCACCAATTTAATCTCCAAGGACGTCAGCTGAGAAGTCAGCGCAAGACGCTGAGCTGCGTCATCTCTTTTAATTCTGGCTCCCTCTCTGATGCAATGACCCCTCATCGCTGCCTTGTGGGCTTCCCACAAAGTGGACATTGAGGAAACCGACGTCTGATTAAGTTGAAAATATTCTTCTAGGTGCTTATGTAGTGAGGCTTTAACGAGAGGGTCCTTGACCAGAAATTCATTCAGACGCCAATGTCCAAAGGACTTCTGGGTCCGAGCGTTCTTAAGATCCAGAACTATAGGCGAATGGTCAGACCAAGTAATGACCCCAATTTCAGATCGATATTTTTAGACCACACTGGGCCTGGAGTCAGACCAGGCAATATGATATTCCAATGGGGAAGTTCCACAGGTGGAATGTCCAGTTCTCTACAAAAAGCCAGAGAGTCTGCTGGGGTACGCAAGATGGCTGTACGACCTCCAGGGCGTGCAATGAGGGCAAAGGGATAGCCCCATCTATACGTGATTTGCTGATCTGTGAGGGCTCTGGTGAGAGGCTTCAGGTGTCTCCGTTTCTGCAGTGTAATCAGGGATAAATCAGGGAATAAGTGTACTTCTCCTCCTGCAAATTGCGTGGGGCCAATATTTCTAGCAGCCGCCATGATCTTTTCTTTTGTTTCAAAATCGTGGAGGCAACAAATGATCTCCCTTGGTTGGCCAGATAGTCCCCTAGGTTTTAGGGCCCAGTGTGCTATGTCTAGTTTAATCATTGATGAAGGGGGATCCCCAAGGACAGTGTTAAATATAGACTGTAGATTGGATCTAGGGGACTCCTGATCGTCTGATTCTGGGACCCCTCGGACTATAATGTTGCATCGGCATCCCCGGTTATCGAGGTCTTCCAGATGGTTCTGAAAGGCCTCTATAGCTTGTTGCTGGGAGAGGACTAGGTCATGTACGTCGCCTAGATGGGTCCTGGTGACATCATGTTCCTCCTCTAAAGCATCCATCCTTCCAGAGAGATGGTGAATGTCTCTTCTAACAGTGGCAATTTCTGCTCTGCATGTCTCCTTCACTTCACTAATTAAAGATTTGAAGTCCTCCTTGGAGGGTATAAGGGCAAGGAGTTCCTCCCAGTTACCTGGGGTCACTTGAGCAGGGCTTTGTGAAATAACTTTGCTTGTAGCAGATGGCACATTGGAGCTGGTCTTAAGGGGGTAGCTCAGAGTGTGGAGGTGCTGGAGAGTCTCATGAGCAGACGCAGCTGCATGAGGGACCTGTGAGGTCTTAGGTGGTCCCCCCCTAGAGCGTCCTCATCGCAAGGCGTCTTCTCTCTGGGGCTGGGGATCTAGCATGTGCCCAGGGTCATCCGCCATGAGGACCTCATATCTGCCATAATATTGGGGAGGGGGGGATTCAGTGAGGGGGAGTCCGTCCATCCATATAGACTTGGGGCTCTCAGGGAGTCTAGATTCTCCCCCAGCACTTCGCCCCAATGTGTCCTCTCCCTCTCCTACCTCCGCAGCTGCTGCGTCGCTGTCCTGTATCGCTGCAGAGACCTCCTCCTCCATGTGTTACAAGGAAATGGCGCCTAGCTCCAGTACCGTCCTCTGATCCGGCGGCAGGGCCGTCAGCACCTGGGCCGTCTTGGGTCTCCTGGGGCCCATCCTGTGATGTGTTGCCGGTGGTTTAGCACCGCTGGCGCCGTTATAGGCTGGGTGCTGGCGGGAGCTCCTCCTCGTGCGGCCGCTCAGCCCTGCATCCCAGACACCCCCCCTGTGGTTTTATTTCTAATATAATGTTTCTCTCTATGTTGTGTCATCCTTACTATTTAAAAAATAGACAAAGGAGACAAAGAGGTGCAGTTTGTGCCCTATCACTTATGACAGGTAGAGGTGCCCCACTGGTTGCTTGCTCACCTGGTCAGGTTGTGATCACCCACATCCGGCTTGAATGCCTGAGATGCAGCTGCTGCTGGATCCACACCGTCACGTGTACCGTGGGAAAAGGTCCAGAAATCCAAACAGGAGTGGTGCCTCTGGTATGCGCTGCTGCCCGAAATGATGCACAAGAAGACAATGCTTGTATAGTACTGAGTTGACTCATTGTTATAGACATTTATAACCCATCATTATATTACTCTATCTTAATTTACAATCTTAATAGTTTAAAACATAAAACAAAGAAGCTTTTCTTACAATCCGGTCCCATAAGATCAAAAAATAAAAATGTTCTTGTCAAAGGGTTAATTCGGATTTAGAACCTGATATCAGGCTGATTCAATCGGTTTTTTCATTCCTTTGTACCAGGGTTGCTGATCCTTTCAGCTATCATTCATCTGACAGACATACAGTCATATGAAAAGTTGGGCACGCCTCATATCTTACTAAATTGCAAGTATGGCACCCTTCGATTTCATGATGAATACTCCTAACTACTTTTACTACTTAGGCTGGTTTCCACTGCGGTCAATCAGTCAGTCAGGTCAGGTTCTGTTTTCAACAGGAGTGACTCCAAAACCTAGAACAGGTGTCAAACTTTCAATTATACTTTTTCTCTGCAAGTTCCTCTCCTGGTTTTGAAACACAAAACCTGACCTGACCTGATCTGCCCGCAGCGTGAAACCAGCCTTACTGAAGCACTAAATTGGTTTGGTAACCTCATTGAGCTTTGTACTTCATAGCCCGGTGTATCCAATCATGAGAAAAGCTATTTCAGGTGTCCACTTGCAAGTTGTTCTCCAAGTTGCATCTTCTCTGAGGAGTGGCAACATGGGCTCCTCAAAACAGCTCTCAAATGATCTGAAAAAAAAGATTGTTCAACATAGTTGTTCAGGGAAAGGATACAAAAAGTTGTCTCAGAGATTTAACCTGTCAGTTTCCACTGTGAGGAACATAGTAAGGAAATGGAAGACCACAGGGACAGTTCTTGTAAAGGCCAGAAGTGGCAGGCCAACAAAAATATCAGAAAGGCAGAGAAGAAGAATGGTGAGTACAGTCAAGAACAATCCACAGACCACCTCCAAAGACCTGCAGCATCATCTTGCTGCAGATGGTGTCACTGTGCATTGGTCAACAATACAGCGCACACTGCACAAGGAGAAGCTGTATGGGAGAGAGATGCGAAAGAAACCGTTTCTGCATGCACGCCACAAACAGAGTCGCCTGAGGTATGCAAAAGCACATTTGGACAAGCCAGTTTCATTTTGGAAGAAGGTCCTGTGGACTGATGAAACAAGGATTGAGCATTCCAACACAGCATTCCAAGAAAAACACTTGCTACCCACTGTCAAATTTGGGGGAGGGTCCATCATGCTTTGGGGCTGTGTGGCCAATGACGGCACCGGGAATCTTGTAAAGTTGAGGGTCGCATGGATTCCACTCAGCATCAGCAGAGTCTTGAGAATAATGTTCAAGAATCAGTGTCAAAGTTGAAGTTACGCCGGGGATGGATCTTTCAGCAAGACAAAGATCCAAAACACCGCTCCAAATCTACTCAGGCTTTCATGCAGAGGAACAATTACAATGTTCTGGAATGGCCATCCAGTCCCCAGACCTGAATATCATTGAACATCTGTGGGATGTTTTGAAGCGGGCTGTCCATGCTCGGCGACCATCAAACTTAACTGAACTGGAATTGTTTTGTACAGAGGAATGGTCAAAAATAACCTTCATCCAGGATCCAGGAACTCATTAACAGCTACAGGAAGCGACTAGAGGCAAAAGGTGGATCTACTAAATATTAATGTCACTTTCTGTTGAGGTGCCCATACTTTTGCACCTGTCAAATTTTGAAATAATGCATATTTCACATTTTCGGTTAGTACAATAAACCTCATTTCAATCCTGAAATATTACTGTGTCCATCAGTTATTACATATATCACACTGAAATAGTTGTTGCAAAAAAAAATTTTAAACAAAAAAAAAATGAGTAAGATTAAGAGGGGTGCCCAAACTTTTTCATATGACTGTATGAATCAAAAATAATTCCATCGGGTACATTTTAACACTCTAATTAGAATGTACCACATGGAATTATTTTTGATTCATATGTCTGTCAGATAACATTGATAGCTGAAAGGATTCAGCAACCTGATACAATGGAATAAAAAAACAATCTGAATCAGACTGATATCAGGTTCTAAACCGGAATTAACCATTACTAGGAACATTTTTATTTTTTGATCTTATGGGACTGGATTGTGAGAAAAGCTTATTTGTTTTATGTTTTAAATATAAAGATTGTAAATTAATGGTAGAGTCATATATTAATGGATTCTAAATGTCTATAACAATGAGTCAACTCGGTTACATGTTTTTTGTAAGATCTGCGTCACAGGGATCCTCCCCTCTGACTTCACAGATGACGTTTTTGGAAATCAACATCCGTTGTAAAATGTATATAAAGCAACTATCTGTGACATATGTAATGTAACCCTGAGGAAGGTGCAAGGCTTGCTCCGATAACGCGTTGGTGGGAGGTAGAATAAAGGAGCAGTACGATACAAGAATCGTCTTCTTGTGCATCATTTCAGGCAGCAGCGCGGACCAGAGGCACCCCTCCTGTTTGGATTTCTGGATCTTTACTATTTACCAAGATAGAGAAAAACTTGTACTTCCAAATTCGCACACCAAAATAATATTAAAAAAATGACAACTTTCTTAAATATGTACTAAGAAAACAAAAACACCAATTAAAAGCAGGGAAAACAATGTGGGTCCGGACCCACATTGTTTGAACTGCTTTTAATAGGTGTTTTTGAGTTCTTAGTATGTATGTAAGTAAGCTGTCACTTTTTTATATTATTTTTGTGTGCGCATTTGGATATGCAGGGTCTTTCTCTCCCTTGATTGATGCTTTTAATCTTGCATTATGTGGCACCTTCTTTTGACTTTTTGCTGTGCATTCCCTCCTCCTATATAAATATTCTTTAGTATTTCCTTTAAATTTCTAATGGTGAGGTCTAACATTGGCCACACATTAAGAATTTCGGCCTTAATGGCAGTTGGCAATACAAAGCTGCCATTAAACCCTTATTACCCAGTTTGCCACTGATACATGGTAACTAGAAGATACAGGTAAAGCACCAGGAACTGGAGCCAATTTCAGGGGCGGCTGCAGGATACTATTCTATAGCATGAGGGGGCAATAATGATGCGCTCTCACCCCACTAAGAATACCAGCCCTCAATTAATAATAGGGTGGAGCTTAACACTTTTTTCCATTATTTATTTATTTTATATCAGGTTACACAGTCAGAATCACACAGTATGGAATTTTGCTATGGCCCGTAATGTTTGATGCTTTTTTGGAAGCAGATTTTGAAAATATGCATGTCTCCTGAAGCCAGCAACGTCTATGAGAGTTCTGAAGTGCTGTGCCAATGTGTAATTTTTTTCTTTTTAAATTGCAGATTTGGTGCAGATTGTGGGGCTGAAAAAAGAAATCTGAACCACACGTGCAAGGAAACTAAAAAGCAACATGGGCACAGCACTTCTGAACTGTCCTGCACTTTGCTGGCCTCAGGATTGACATGCAGGTTTGAATGAACATTCTCAATCTGCATGGAAAAAAATATCAAACAACATACCGTTGGCACAGGCCCTAAGAGAGTTCAAGGATAGCCGCAGATGTGTTGAAGGGACTCAAGGATTCCTCTTGCCCCCTGGCTACTTCCCCAGAGACCTCAAAGGGCAGGAATGGCCAACTACAGTCCTCAAGGTCTGAAAGTAGAGCATGTTTTCTGGATTTCCTTAGCATTGTACAGGTGCTAATTTCATTACCTACCGAGGTGATGGATGATTCCAGCACCTTGTGCAATTCTACTGTTCTACTAGTGTGGGCAGGGCCGGCCCTAGGCATGTGCGAGTTGTGCGGCCGCACAGGGCGCCACGCTCCAGGGGGCGCTGCAGGGAGACAGTAGTCACTTTGATTTGCAGGGGCCTTGCTGTTCCTTCCTGTGCCCAAATCTTAAATTGAAAGCCCTGATTCTGTTGTGCTGTGTACAGCACAGTGTACCTCAGCAAAATGAGGATGATCCATGCAGTACACCGCCTCTCCTCTCTCCAGAACCATCAAGTCTCCTCCTGGCCTCCAGCCAGTGCAGAACGGAGGAGCGTCCCCTCACCCGAGGACTCTTTTATGGAGGTGAGGAGGTCACTGCTGTTTGCCATCTTCATCCCAGCAGTAATAGGTGCCGGCTCTGAGATAAGAAACATTTAGTGCTGGGAGCTCTGTGCTGGGAGCTCTGTGCTGGGTCGGTGCAGGATCAGGTTTGTCAGTCACACACAGCACCGACTGAGCACTGAGCTGTGAGAGGAAGGCATCCAGATCACTGATCCTAATCTCCTGTCACTACTGAACTTCTGAGTCCAGGCTGCTGCCTGGGACTGTCCCCTTATCTCCTTCTTCCAAGTACTGGAGTGGGGGCTGCTAAGGGGGGAACTATCATACATAGTGGGGGCTAGTAATGGGCACCTCCTCCTCCTCATACAGCTGTATAGTGTATCTACATATATATAGTATATAGTGATCAGTATACAGGCTCTTTATCATTCCTGTGTGATCAGATTGTCAGCTCCTGTGATCAGTGCTCTCGCTCCTCCTTTGTTACTTTCTATCTGTCATTCTTTGGTCCCTTCTTACTAAGTGTTGTGATATCTGCTGCTTTGCATAGGAATATTATTCGGTCAGCAGGGTTATTCCTATACAGTACAGCCCTGGGCATATTGTCACTGCGATGCTGATTACACTGATACCTGTAGTGAAGGATACATTTTTTGGATGCTGTATTATTATCGTCCTGTAAAGATTTTCATGCGGACGACATCACAAACGGCGGCTGTCTCTCCCCCTGTCCATCCTCCCCCCCCCCTGTGTGCTGTCTTCTCTCATGTGCCCTCTTCTTTGCCTGTGCAATCTCTGTCTGCCCCCCTGTGCGCTCTCTCTCTGTCTCACCCTGTGTGCTCTCTCTGTCCCGCCCTGTGCACTCTCTCTCTGTCCCGCCCTGTTCGCTCTCTCCCTGTCCCGCCCTGTGCGCTCCCTCTGCCCCGCCCTGTGCGTTCTCCCTGTCTCACCTTGTGCTCTCTCTCTGTCCCGTCCTGTGCGCTCTCTCTGTCCTGCCCTATGCGCTCTCTCTGTCCTTCCCTGTGTGCTCTCTCTTCCCCCTTGCGCTCTTTCTGCCCCTGTGTGCTCTCTCTGTCCTTGTGCGCTCTCTCTGCGCCATGTGCTCTCTTTGCCCCACACTGTGCTCTCTCTTTGCTCCACACTGTGTGCTCTCTCTGTCACAACCTTTGCGCTCTCTCTTCCCTGCTCTTGTGCTCTCTCTCTGCCCCTGTGCGCTCTCTTTTTGCTTCCCCTGTGCGATCTCACTCTGCTCTTCCTATGCACTCTCTCTGTGCCGCCTGTGCACTCTCTCTGCCCCCTGTGCAGACAGTGCAGAGACAAGGACCAGGGGAGGGGAGGCGAATGGAGCATGCACTGCCCATGTGCCATATATGTTCGTGTGCTATCTGGGTGATATCTGTCAATGTATACTCACCTCCCTCCAGTGCTGCCTGTTCCTCTCTCCCGGGGCGCTGCACTCAGAGCAACTAATATTAGATGAGCCTAATGAGCCCCCCGGAAGTGAGAGGAGCAGACAGCGCTGGAGGGAGGTGAGTGGAGCAGATAGCACTGGAGGAGGTGAGAGGAGCAGACCGCGCTGGAAGATGGAGAGAAGAGCAGACATCTCTGGAGTGAGGTGAGAGGAGCAGACAGCACTGGAGGCAGGTGAGTCGCAGCACCAAGAGCGCTGATTGGTTGCCGTGGTCGGCGGTGACAATCAGCGAAGCGGAGCGCGGCTTGGTGGGAGAATTGAATCCCGCAGTGCTCAGCCAATCAGTGGCACGGGATTCAAATCTCCCGCCAAGCCGCGCGCCGCCTCAGTGGTCGCGGCAGTAGGTGGTGACAAATCAATCAGCGCTCTTGGCGCGTGATTTAAATCGCGCTTCGCTGATTGGTCACCGCCGACAGCATACAGTGCTAATCACTGAACAACCATATACTGTGCTAACCAATGAGCCACCATACAGTGCTGACCATGAGCCACCGTATACTATGCTAACCATTGAGTCACCATATACAGTGCTAACCACTGAGCCACCGTATACTATGCTAACCATTGAGTCACCATATACAATGCTAACCAGTGAGTCACCGTATACAGTGCTAACCACTGAGCCACCGTACAGTCTTAACCACTGATGCACCGTATACACCATATAAATCCTACAACAACAGCATACTTTCTGGAGAGAGGACTGTACTAGCGGCTATTTCTACGGCACCTGCTCATTTCACCGCACTCCTGATGCAATAGCATCCGGCCTATTTCCTGTTTTGTATATTTATGGCAGATCTACAGGATTTGGGAGAAACGTATAGTAGATGCTGATTCCATCAATAGAGCCAGGAACAGCGCCGCTCTCAGCCAACAGATGACAGAACAGTCCCATCAATCTCCACATAGAGCGTGAGCGCCTCATTCTTCAGATACACATCGCCCTATTGGTGAGATGCACATGTACCACCCATTATGTAATATCCATGGATACGGTATAAATATACAGAATTAGGTTATCCCTTTTAGTGTAAATTCAGACATAGTGGAATTAATATGAATTTGAGTTGAAGATTCCTGAGCACAAATTTGGAAAGGTTTATTGTACAATATATGTGAATAAATTATTTTAGAATATAAAAATGGCGTTCTGTTCCCATTTGTGTCCTGGGAAACTGGGTTCAAAAATCAATAGGATGGGGGCACCAAAAGGCAGTTTTGCACAGGGCACCATTTAGGCTAAGGCCGGCCCTGAGTGTGGGCGTAGTGTCCTGCAGTTCCACACGTCACAACTTCAGGCCAAAGGCTTGCGGCTTGTTAACCAGTCTATTTAGGGCAGTATCAAAGCACCTGTTTTCAGAAATAGTCCAGCACACAAAGAGTGAACTCTAAAACCATATTATATACACACAGACTATAAATCTCAAACCGAAAAACTCAACAATATACATAATATATGCATATAACTAGCAAAAACATATGCCTTGGTCAAAGACAAACACAAAACTGGAAATAAAAGTCTAAAAGTTATTCTTTGGCCAAAATGCCAAGTAAGCAATGGATCACTGTCTGACATACCCACCAACATGCCTTTTGGAAGGAGGACTGGGCTTGTTTACCTGAAATCTTATCCATGCCTTGGATGTTTGGTGCAGTTTCGGATGGTAGTCTGCTGATTGAGGGTCTTGAGGGGTTGCAGGGGCTACTCCTTTAGGCATATTCTCCGTGACTGCCTGCCCGACAGCACACTCCATCATTGCCACAGCTGGAGAGAATGATGGAGGAACTAGTGGACGACCACCCCCTCCAGGACATACAGGACCTGGACCATTTTTGGGAACATCTACATGCCCTGTGGCTTTGGGTGCCTTTGGCTGGTAAACCAAAAGACAGTTTGGCTGCACCTGATGCCAACTTCATTCCAGGTTGGCCTCCTCCTGCTACTTTTCAAATTGGGCAGCGGTGCCAACACGGCATATGTGAACCGCAAACCACCCCTTCATGTCCCGCACCTTCATCAATGTGACCTTATTAGCAACAAAGGCGGTACATAGTCTTTGGGGAAGATCGTCACGCTGCAGGGCAGCGTGGTTGATGTAGCACTGAAGTTTAGTGCCATGTTCCACTAGGAACCCATACCCCTTATTCTGTTTTAATAGCACCACCTTGTCTTTCATTAGCCTTAGGCCCATGAAGCCAATCCCGTGTGATGGCATATACATACTGAATCTCCTTAACAAATCACTTACCAGAACGGGGTGGTTGATGCCTTCTTGGATAGGTGCTTAGAGGGGGTAGGCGCGACATATGGAATTCTCCCAGTTGAATGCCTCTGGAGGTGCTAAGAGTAATCCCCACAGCTGGGAAACATTGCCTTCTAGGTTCTCCTCTGCCTTGGGTTCCCCATAAAGGTCAAGGACTGGATTTTTACCTCATTGCACATGATGCCCAAATTGGGAAGTGTGGTGGAGTTCCAGGTGACATAAGTCTTACTCTCCATCTTCTCTCCATGATGACACTCTGGGTCTGGTTTGGCTGACCCACCTTGCGTCCCCAGAGTGGTTAGATAAATTATATCCTTTAAGTCGAGGTCAGCCATGCCTTGCAGGGGCTCCATGAAGATATAAAAGGACTGCAGTTCGGAATTCAGACAGCAAACCTGCATGCATGCCACTTGGAGTGCAAACATAGATAAGATGGCGGTAGATGCTGTTAATGTTCCGCGAGTTTCGGTGTGTTTTGTTTGCTTTCCTGAAGGGCCCACCCCTTGGATTAAGTGCCACAATTCAGACCCGAACAATCAGTACTGGAGTTGAATGTTTGCACAATATTGTTGCCTAAAGCCAGCTGCAAATTAACACCTGTATGTCAGACCACAGGCCACAATGTATCTTAGATGGGTTGAAACTTGTGGATACTTAGTTGCAATGATTATTGAAGCATGATATGTTAGTACGAATTATAATGATGAAGATTAATACATTTATTCAGGTCACCGGTCACTACCAATTCATCCTGAATGCTGAATAAGCTACTGGGCACTGCAGGAATGCCAGGACAACTGGAATATGCATTATATATGAAATGTGAGCCCCAGTGGGGACAGTTCTGCAAATGTATGTAAAGCACCATGGAATTAATAGCGCTACATAAATGAATACACATTATTATTAGCAGAATGATGATGATTATTATGGCATTAAATAGTGACTAGCACATTTTTAAGAAGCAATAGCCACACTATGGGGTTTCATCAGTGTGAACAGACCTTAAAAATCATATTCTAATGGCCATGTGCCTTTATTATATATATATATATTACTAGCTGTGAGCCCGATGCGATTACATCGGGATTCTAGAATCTGTGTATAGGGCATTGCTCGGGCTGCTGCAACGACTCCCAACGCCCCCTTTGCGGGCATTGCGAGTGAGTCGCGTGGGCGATGCCGTCCACGAACAAAGCCACGGAGGTAGTGGCGTGTGCGAGGGAAGTCGCTACAGCAATTACATAATAGATTATCAGTATGTAATATATAATTTCCCTAACGCACTTCCGTAAGTTTCGGCACTGTTTCCGTCGTTGTGGGCTTGGGCGCAGCGCCCACGCGACCTGTGAAGCATTGCCGGCGCCACTGATTCGCAAAGCCTCACTCGCAATGGCCGCCAAGCGGGCGTTGCGAGTCCTTGCAGAATAGGCGCGACTCACTAATGTATACATAAGCACATACATAATACTGATAATTCCTATATAATCACATATATATATATATAGATGGCGGGCCGATTCGAAAGAATCGGGTAGTCCTAGAATCCATATATAGTATATTTACTAATAGTTAGGGGAGTGGGGTGAAATGAATTGTGTGTATACAGGTGGCTCAGTGGTTAGCAGTGAGTGGGGTGGCTCAGTGGTTAGCAGTGAGTGCGGTGGCTCAGTGGTTAGCAGCGATGCGGTGCCATGTTGCAGTGCGTGGCTCAGTGGTTAGCAGTGAGTGCGGTGGCTCAGTGGTTAGCAGTGAGTGTGGTGAGATTGGTGAGCACAGTGGCGTGGGCAGAGTGCTGAGTGCAGCGCTGTGGGCAGAGTGGTCAGCACACACATACATACAACAACACACACACACACACACACACACACACAGACACTTCGCTATAGTTAGCACCGACCCTACGTCTTCCCTGCCGGCTGGATCCTGAGTTGATATGTCGGCGCCCGCGGACGACTGGATACAATATGGGGTCCGGCAAGTTTGGCGAGACTTATTGGACGTGATATTTGATCGAGTAGTTCGGGGGCGGCGACATGTCGGTGATGCAGGGCCGGTGGTAAGTATAGCGGAGTATGTGTGTGTGTGTGTGTATGTGTGCGGAGAAAGTGAGTGAAGTGCGGAGAAAGTGAGGTGTGGTGATGTGGCCCCTGGGCGGGTGCATCACACGGGTTATCAATGCAGGTCTGTGTTCACATGGGCCGGTTTTCCTGATTGTGTGTGGTGTGTGAAAGCTGTCCGATGTACAGGGGGTTAACAGCTGAAGGGTTTTCATGAGCTGAGTAAAACAGCTGAGTGTGAGTGCTGAAGATCCGATACATTCATGAGCCTAATGAGCGGCTGAACCCTGTGGGGATGAGTGCTTTGCTGTGGGAGAAAGTGAGGTGTGGTGATGTGGCCCCTGGCGGGGTGCCTCACACGGGTTATCAATGCAGGTCTGTGTTCACATGGGCCTGGTTTTCCTGATTGTGTGTGGTGTGTGAAAGCTGTCGATGTACAGGGGGTTATCATCTGAAGGGTTTTCATGAGCTGAGTAAAAAAGCTGAGTGTGAGTGCTGAAGATCCGATACATTCATGAGCCTAATGAGCGGCTGAACCCGTGGGGATGAGTGCTTTGCTGTGCGGAGAAAGTGAGGTGTGGTGATGTGGCCCCTGGCGGGGTGCCTCACACGGGTTATCAATGCAGGTCTGTGTTCACATGGGCCTGGTTTTCCTGATTGTGTGTGGTGTGTGAAAGCTGTCCGATGTACAGGGGATTATCACTGAAGGGTTTTCATGAGCTGAGTAAAAAAGCTGAGTGTGAATGCTGAAGATCCGATACATTCATGAGCCTAATGAGCAGCTGAACCCGTGGGGATGAGTGCTTTGCTGTGTGGAGAAAGTGAGGTGTGGTGATGTGGCCCCTGGCGGGGTGCCTCACACGGGTTATCAATGCAGGTCTGTGTTCACATGGGCCTAGTTTTCCTGATTGTGTGTGGTGTGTGAAAGCTGTCCGATGTACAGGGGGTTATCAGCTGAAGGGTTTTCATGAAGTAAAAACTGAGTGTGAGTGCTGAAGATCCGATACATTCATGAGCCTAATGAGCGGCTGAACCCGTGGGGATGAGTGCTTTGCTGTGCGGAGAAAGTGAGGTGTGGTGATGTGGCCCCTGGCGGGGTGCCTCACACGGGTTATCAATGCAGGTCTGTGTTCACATGGGCCTGGTTTTCCTGATTGTGTGTGGTGTGTGAAGCTGTCCGATGTACAGGGGGTTATCAGCTGAAGGGTTTTCATGAGCTGAGTAAAAAAGCTGAGTGTGAGTGCTGAAGATCCGATACATTCATGAGCCTAATGAGCGGCTGAACCCGTGGGGATGAGTGCTTTGCTTCCGGGAAGAGGTATGTGATGTGCCCCTGGGGGTGTGCTCACACGGGGGTTATCAATGCAGGTCTATGATCACATGGGCCTGGTTTCCCTGTGTGTGTGTTGTGAAAGCTGTCGATGACAGGGTATCAGCTGAAGGGTTTTCATGAGCTGAGTAAAAAAGCTGAGTGTGAGTGCTGAAGATCCGATACATTCATGAGCCTAATGAGCGGCTGAACCCGTGGGGATGAGTGCTTTGCTGTGTGGAGAAAGTGAGGTGTGGTGATATGGCCCCTGGCGGGGTGCCTCACACGGGTTATCAATGCAGGTCTGTGTTCACATGGGCCTGGTTTTCCTGATTGTGTGTGGTGTGTGAAAGCTGTCCGATGTACAGGGGGTTATCAGCTGAAGGTTTTCATGAGCTGAGTAAAAAAGCTGAGTGTGAGTGCTGAAGATCCGATACATTCATGAGCCTAATGAGCGGCTAACCCGTGGGGATGAGTGCTTTGCTGTGCGGAGAAAGTGAGGTGTGGTGATGTGGCCCCTGGCGGGGTGCCTCACACGGGTTATCAATGCAGGTCTGTGTTCACATGGGCCTGGTTTTCCTGATTGTGTGTGGTGTGTGATAAGCTGTCCGATGTACAGGGGGTTATCATCTGAAGGGTTTTCATGAGCTGAGTAAAAAAGCTGAGTGTGAGTGCTGAAGATCCGATACATTCATGAGCCTAATGAGCGGCTGAACCTGTGGGGATGGCTGTGTACCCCTGGGGATGGCTGTGTACCCCTGGGGGCTGCTATGTACCCCTGGGGGCTGCTATATACCCCTGGGGGCGGCTATATACCCCTGGGGACGGCTGTGTACCCCTGGGGGCTGCTATGTACCCCTGGGGACGGCTATATACCCCTGGGGGGCGGCTATATACCCCTGGGGGCGGCTATATACCCCTGGGGGCGGCTGTTACCCCTGGGGGCTGCTATATACCCCTGGGGGCGCTATTACCCCTGGGGGCTGCTATATACCCCTGGGGGCTGCTATATACCCCTGGGGGCGGCTATATACCCCTGGGGGCGGCTGTGTACCCCTGGGGGCGGCTGTGTACCCCTGGGGGCTGCTGTGTACTCCTGGGGGTGGCTGTGTACCCCTGGGGTGGCTGTGTACCGCTGGGGCTGCTGTGTACTGCTGGGGCTCTGTATGCCCCCGGAGGCTGCTGTACACCCCCGGGCTGCTGTATATACTGCTGGGGCCTGTATACCACTGGGGCTGCTGTATATACTGGTAGGGTCTGCATATACCACTGGGAAGGCTGCTGTATACCACTGGGGCTGCTGTATATACTACTGGGGCCTGTATATGCCACTGGGGAGGCTGCTGTATACTACCACTGGGGGGGCCTGTATACCTGTGCTGGGGTCCACCCTCGGCTTATACACGAGTCAATAGATTTTCCCAGGTTTTGGGGGCAAAAGTAGGGGGGTCGCTTATACACGGGTCGGCTTATACACGAGTATATACGGTATATATATATATATATATATTGCTTTCGCATAAGTGTAGAACAGATGGCCTCGCATGCTGGTGACCCTCTGCAATTTAAAGGTTTGCTCTCCAATAAAAAAAATAATAATAAAAAAACAATATTCACAAAAAATTTCCTTAAAAATAAAAGCTCCCCCAAACTGATGTTTTAAGGACATTGTAAGCTTCCTGGACTTTCCTGCTTCTGTCACACCTGGTACTGTTTCCAAAATTCATACCCGCAAGTGTCAAAACACCTGCAAACTCCAGGAAGCTTAAAAAAATTCCAAATAATTTCCCAAAATTCTACAGCTTAACACAAGCCAGTAGACCCTAAGGCTAGAGGTAGGTTAACTGTTGTCCCCAGCCAGCGGGTCTTCCAGAAAGTGTTTTAGCCCCAAATAAACAGGTAAAGTTTTAGGGCCATTTTAAATTCTGAATGTCTTCCTGAACAAATAAGCATTCACCAACTTTTGGGGAAATTATAAAATTTACATATGTCCTCATCAAGTATCCCAAGCAACAATACAATATTAACCTACAAAAAACAGGGAATACAGGACTTGCTTGGACATACAGGACTTTACTTGCATTCCTGTATTCCCTGCTTTTTGTAGGTTAACTTTTGACCAAAGTGTTTGAATTTGCGACACTGAATTGAACCCACCATGATTGTTCGAATTTGAAATCGTCCAACATGAATGAGCAAAGTTTGCTCATCTCTACATATCACATGAGCCTAATAATAGAGCATAGGATCAGCGGCTGCAGCTCCTCACGATCCTGTGTGAATAGTCAGTGCTTTCCACTCATCTTTCATTGCATTGAAAGCAGTGACTATCCCGGCAATATCATACTACCTCTCCATATCACTCGCTGCAGCCCGCGCCATCCGTTTGTCAGTGCCAGTATCTGGTCATGATGGCGGAACAGTACAGTGACTTCATCGCTGTGTGCACTGCTCACACGATCAGATACCCGGGACAGCAGATAGAAGGATGGTGCAAGTTACAGGGAGCGATATGGTGAGGTGAGTATGATCGTTTATTATTTTTTTAAGTGTGCACCTGCATGGGGGGGCTATGTACTAGTTTGGGGGGCCATATACCAGCTTGGGAGGCCATGTACTAGCATGGGGTGCATGTGTGCCAACATGGAGGCTATTTACGAGCATGGGTGGCTGTGTACTGGCATGTGGGGCTATGTACCAGCATGAGGAGTATTATATACTAATTGTAATGGTACCTTTAAATGCCGCTACAGAAGGTTAGAAACAACCGGGTGTCTCATGTGCGAGAGCACGTTCCAACGGTTGCAAACGGTACCCGATACCGCCTTTACACGCCGCTACAAAGTGCTCTACAGAAGATTTAATCCATCTCTGGAGGCACCGCCGGGTGCCACAAGTTACCCTCTGTAGAGGACCGTCCCTCATTTACACGCCGCTACAGAAGGTAATATGGGAGGACCTGGGGCAGCAGGGACAACACATAAGAGTGCCAGAGTTGTGGATTACGAGACGCTCGTACGATGATTGGACAATGCAATAGCATCATGATTGGCCAGCCAGCGCAGGAAGGCTGGCTAATACATTATGCTATTGCAATTGTGTAGTGTGACTGGTCAGCTCCTTAAATATGCCGCCCCTATGCAGCGACAACCAATCGTAACGCAGGAGCTTCCACCAATGATCGCTAAAGGGGGGCGGTTTCCGGAGGCTGTGTCACGCCCCAGGGAGTTAACTAGGTGACGAAAAAACCTTCCTGTACCTCATTTAGACGCCGCTACCATTGGGTTGAAACCAACCTGTTTTTGAGCACTGCTCTAAAACAGGTGCCAACAGTGACGGGTGGCAACAACCTAGTTTACACGCCGCTACCTTGGGTTGTTTTGACGGTGCAAGATACATTTGTCTCTGACACTCGGTTGTTTCCAACCTTCTGTAGCGGCGTGTAAAGGTACCATAAGATGTGTCCATTATAAAATGGACTCTATTTAACATTAAAAACAATTTTTTGTTCTCTTTTCCATCACCAAATTTGGGGGTGCGTCTTATAATCCAGTGCATCTTACAAAGCGAAAATACAGTACATCTTGAGTAGACACTCACTATAATGAGGCAGATGGGGTCATTTTAGATTCGATCTGGTGTTGTTTGTCTCTTTCAGGCAGCCAAAAACACATGTAATGGAACATGGCCAAAATGGTGGCTACATGAAGTCCAAGGTGAGTCTATGTGGCTTATTATGATGAATTATGGTTGATGGTTCCATCTGAACTATAGCTTTGAAAGAATCCCTACTCTCTCTACGCAGCATATAGCCCTGTATGAATGCAAACTTGGCTTTAAAATAGTGAATAATAATAACATACAGTGTCCACATAATGGATCAATGTACCGCCAAATAATGTTAAACTTTACAAAAAGCCGGCACTGGGACGGTTTCTTCAATTTTTCAAATTTCTTTATTCAGTGTTCCAGGGTGATAAAAACAAATCGGGAACGCAGTCCCGTACAACTGAAAGTGACAGCTTTTTGTAAAGTTTAACCTTGTGTAAAGGCTACAGACGCCCTGCCTGGCACTAACAACTGCACGTGAGTCCGGTCGAGCCATTCTCGTTAACCCTTGTCCCCCTTTGATTGATTACCGCCAAATAATACTTCTATGCAGAAAAAATTGTTCTTTTTTACATAGTAACTATCAGGGCTGGTGGCTTGGATGTTGGTGGGCGTCGTAGCAAGTCTCCGATGGTCAGAGGTGTTAATCCTTCTCATACCTTGCACTTCTGGGTGTACTCCGGCTCTCTGTTAGGTCGCCTGTTGCCCCTCACTGGCAATGAGGGGTGGGGTGTTGCCTCTGGAGGGCCGAGTTAGTGCAGGTGCTCGCTCTGGCCGTGTATTCTACTCTGACAGATTTACTTCAGGTTGTGGTATTGCTGGAAGGTGGGACGCCATCACTTCCAGCGAGGATGTTATTCAGGGGTTCCTGCTGTGTAATATCTAGGAGGGCTGGTGGGGAATCTGCCCTGAGAGCAGTAGGCAGAGGAATGCCACTGAGCCTCCTGTTGCAGCGCCCCCCTCCCCCGCAGTGTGAACCGGCTTTTTTCTCCACCTGCACAGCAGCACACTCTGCGCTTACAGGACCTGTGATGATGTCAATAGAGGGGAGGAGTCAGGGATCACATGATCAGCTCCTCGGTGCATGCAGGACTGTGCTGTGCTGGTCATCATGGTGTTGGATGAGGTGAAGGTTATGTGTTGTGTCGGGAAGGATTTACAGTGTGCATGTAGCAGAGCCAAGAGTATACTAGGTTTATGGAGCAGAGCCGTGTCTGTATGAGGTGTACGGAGCAGTGCTGAGTTTGTATGAGGTGTACGGAGCAGAGCCGCGTGTACGAGGTGTATGGAGCAAAGCCGTGTCTATGTGGAGTATGGAGCAGAGCTGTGTGTGTACGAGGTGTACGGAGCGGAGCCACGTGTGTACAAGGTGTACGGAGCGGAGTGTGTATAGGATGTATGGAGCGGAGCCAGTGCCGGACTGGGACCAAAATGCAGCCCTGGAAAACAAGCCCCACCAGCCCACATACTATAACACCCATCAGCCCCGATCTGTGAAATTTGCTTATACGTTGTCATGGTCTCATCATTTTCTCAAAGGAGTTATCTGAAGAGCCACATGTGAATGGTGCAGCAGAGGGAATAATCAACCACAGCACCATTCACATGGCGATCTTCAAAGATACATTTCTTGGGATTGTGGGGTCCCAGCGGTCAGATACACAGCAAAGGGAATGTCATCACCTATACAGAAGATAAGTGGTGACTTCCATATTGGAGATAATCAATTTAAACAACAGTTAAATGCTGAAAATCAAAGTCCAATACCGCCTCCCTAACAACAGAACAGGGGAAGTGATGTGCAGTGTATATATACACAGAGTAATACAGATACTGAGGATTACACCCAGTATACAGGACAGGAGAAGTGGTACTGTGCAGTGTATATACACAGAATAATACAGATCCTGAGTATTACACCCAGTATACAGGGCAGGAGAAGTGGTACTATGAGTGTAGATATATAGGGATATAATGATACTGAGGATTTCACCCAGTATACAGGACAGGAGAACGGGAACTGTGCAGTGTATATATATACAGAATAATACAGATACTGAGGATTACATCCAGAGAAAAACAAAATGCCAGCACAGCCGAAAATTGCAACAAATATATATGTGTATCTACACCTGTTAATGCCATACTGCACAAAAATTGAGACATTTTGCAGGAGATTGCGGCATTGAATCTCCTGAGCCACTCCCCCAGCGTCAAGGAAGTCTCCGTTGGAGTAGTCCTAACTCTACGTATTTTTATATTTCTGATGTGTCCTGTAGACAGCATAATATAGTGTAAAGTTTTTTCCTGAGGATTACACCCAGTATACAGAACAGGAGAAGTGGTACTGTGCAGTGTATATACAGAATAATACAGATACTGAGGATTACACCCAGTATACAGTACAGGAAAAGTGGTACAGTGCAGTGTATATATACAGAATAATAGATACTGAGGATTACACCCAGTATACAGGACAGGAGAAGTGGTACTGTGCAGTGTATATTGTGGGGCAGCGCCTGGATTGCAAGTCAGGAAACACGTGGAGCCCGGTAGTAGTTCAAACAGGACCCAGTGTTTATTGCTGATACACACAGCGGTGGCACAGTCTGCCGGGATCCGGGTCGCAGCCGGGTACACAAGACACAGTTCATATAACGTACCCGGGTCCTTCAGGCCAAAGGCCTCCGTTATGGGTCACCCCGAGTTCCTCCAGCCCTCCTGGGCTAGGCCGTGTTAGTCTAGTACACGGCCTCCTGGAACTCTAGACCTCTCCTTCCTATATCTCTGATGCTGCTGCAGCTAAGGCACAAATCTGTGTACAGGGAACCCCGCCCTGCCTCCTGACCAGGCTTTTAACTCCGTGTCTACTTCCGGGACCTTGCAAGACCCGGAGCGGAGGGAGCGGACCGTCCCTTTCTTTCACACCCTATACCGGGCTCAATACGTGACAGTGCGCATTCTGGGGGAGACATAGCGCCCCTCGCATATGATCCCCCGCACTGTCTCACAATATACACAGAATAATACAGATCCTGAGTATTACACCCAGTATACAGGGCAGGAGACGTGGTACTATGAGTGTAGATATATAGGGAAATAATGATACTGAGGATTTCACCCAGTATACAGGACAGGAGAACGGGAACTGTGCAGTGTATATATACAGAATAATACAGATACTGAGGATTACATCCAGAGAAAAACAAAATGCCAGCACAGCCGAAAATTGCAACAAATATATATGTGTATCTACACCTGTTAATGCCATACTGCACAAAAATTGAGACATTTTGCAGGAGATTGCGGCATTGAATCTCCTGAGCCACTCCCCCAGCGTCAAGGAAGTCCTAACTCTACGTATTTTTATATTTATGATGTGTCCTGTAGACAGCATAATATAGTGTAAAGTTTTTTCCTGAGGATTACACCCAGTATACAGAACAGGAGAAGTGGTACTGTGCAGTGTATATATACAGAATAATACAGATACTGAGGATTACACCCAGTATACAGGACAGGAGAAGTGGTACTGTGCGGTGTATACACAGAAAAATACAGAGATTGAGGATTATACCCAGTATACAGGACAGGAGAAGTGGTACTGTGCAGTGTATATATACAAAATAATACAGATACTGAGGATTACACCCAGTATACAGGACAGGGGAGGTGGCACTGTGCCATTTTATATATAGAGATAATACAGATACTGAGGATTACACCCAGTATACAGGACAGGAGAAGTGGTACTGTGCAATGTATATATACAAAATAATACAGATACTGAGGATTACACCCAGTATACAGGACAGGAGAAGCGGTACTGTGCAGAGTAGTTATACAGAATATTACAGATACTGAGGATTACACACAAGGAAAAACAAAGTGCCAGCACTGCCAGAAAAAATATAAAGATTGTGTAAATACACATATTGTTTCCACACTGTAAAAATGAGACATTTCGCAAAAGATTAAAACATCTTTTGAGCCACTCTGCCGCGAAAAGGCATATCTCAGATAGAGTGGTCCTACTCTACAATTTTTAATTTTCACTGTGTCAAAGACCTCAATAATGTATATAAAGTGGACCATACAAAGCTATCACTCACCTTCACATATCAGACCTGCTTCCAAGGTGCCAGATCAGTGCAAGTGATATAAGGCAACTCAGGCCCCCACACCTGCAGCTTCCACCACAAATGTCGGGGCTTTTCACAGTTAACCCCCACCACACCGACCCAGTCTTTATGGATAACAGCAGGTTAGGTTCAGGTGAATGGAGCAAAAACTGAACTGAGCCTCAGGGCTGAGTGTGATAACCGTGTGTGAACGGTTACCAAAAATTACTGCTGTCAATACAGGTGGAAACGGACAAAATCCGACGTGCAAGGCTGAGTGGTGATCAGCCACTAAACCAGGTGTGGGGGCCTCAGTTGCTCTTTATTCACTGACCCACCTGGCACCTTGGGAAGCATTGTCTGACATGTATGGGTGAGTGTTAGCTTTATATGGTCCTCTTTATATTATATTATGCTGTCTACAGACACATCAAAAATGTAAAAATATGTAGAGTAGGACCACTCTATCTGAGACATTCCTTGGCGTGAAAGAGTGGCTCAAAAGATTATTTCGGTAATCTTTTGCGAAATGTCTCTATTTGTATGGTAGTGACAGGTGTACTTACACATTAATTTTTTCAGCAATTTTTGGCTGTGCTGGATCCCCCTGTTTTCTCTGAGGATTACACACAGTATACAGGACAGGAGAGGTGGTACAGTGCAATGTATATATACAGAATAATACGTTACTGAGGAATACACCCAGTATACAGGACAGGAGAATTATATCCATGAGGCTGTGCCATATATATAGGAGGCTGTGGTATATAGATAGCCAAGACTCAGTCAGATCCTGGAGATGGGGAAAGATGAAAGGTGGTGGCAGAAAGTCCAGTGCTGGGCGCAGAGAGGAACAGAATCCATGGAGGCACCGGGAAGAACAGAGAGTGAACTCTGCTGGCAGGAAAACTTTCTGATGCTGCAGATTACAGACTGGGGCCTATACACAACACAGACTGCCCACTGTATACACATTAGAGACTGCGGGCTGTATACACATTACAGACTGCGGGCTGTATACACATTACAGACTGCGGGCTGTATGCACATTGCAGACTGTGGGCTGTATGCACATTGCAGACTGCGGACTGTATGCACATTGCAGACTGCAGGCTGTATGCACATTGCAGACTCATGGGCTGTATGCACATTGCAGACTGCGGGCTGTATGCACATTGTAAACTGCGGGCTGTATGCACATTGCAGACTCATGGGCTGTATGCACATTGCAGACTGCGGGCTGTATGCACATTGCAGACTGCGGGCTGTATGCACATTGCAGAACTGCGCGATGTATGCACATTGCAGACTGCGCCTGTATACAGATTGCAGACTAGCGGGCTGTATGCACATTGCAGACTACGGCTGTATGCACATTGCAAATGGCCGTGTATGCACATTGCAGACTGGCCCTGTATGCACATTGGAGACTGACCGCTGTATGCACATTGCAGACTGCTGACTGTATGCACATTGCACACTGGCCGCTGTATGCACATTGCTGACTGCCCGTTGTATGCACATTGCAGACTGGCCACTGTATGCACATTGCAGACTGGCTGCTGTATGCACATTGCAGACTGGCCGCTGTATGCACATTGTATGTATGCACATTGCAAACTGGCCTGCTGTATGCACATTGCAGACTGGCCGCTGTATGCACATTGCAGACTGGCCGCTGTATGCACATCTGTAGATTGCCTGCGTGTATATCTGGTGTATACACAATGATGCACATCTAGTGCGTTTATATACAGTGTCTTAACGCTACACTACATACAGTATATAGGCACACTAATACAGCATGTAGTGTGGACCTGTATATAAGGTAAAGTGTTCTGTACAGACAGACAGAGATACAGACACTGTGAAACACACAGACAGAAAGACAGACAGACACAGACATGATACTCACATATAGGACCTGTGATGATGTCACATGGAGGGGAGGCATCAAGGGTCACATGATCAGCTTAGGGAGGGATCAGCGATATGATGATGATGGTAGGTGGGCCCATGATGTGACTGACCTGTCGATCCTGATTAATCTGAGTGTGGCCCTGCTTTGGGGAAATTGCCCCGCCCCTTCACATCCGTGGCCCCGCCCCCTGAATTCTGCAGCCACTCGGCGGCAGATACAGACTGCGGGCTGTATGCACATTGCAGAATGGCCGCTGTATGCACATTGGAGACTGTGGGCTGTATGCACATTGCAGACTGTGGGCTGTATGCACATTGCAGACTGCGGGCTGTATGCACATTGCAGCCTGCGGGCTGTATGCACATTGCAGACTGCGGGCTGTATGCACATTGCACACTGGCCGCCGTATGCACATTGCAGACTGGCCGCCGTATGCACATTGCAGACTGGCCGCCGTATGCACATTGCAGACTGGCCGCCGTATGCACATTGCAGACTGGCCGCCGTATGCACGTTGTAGACTGGCCGCCGTATGCACGCTGCAGACTGGCCGCCGTATGCACGCTGCACACTGGCCACCGTATGCACGTTGCACACTGGCCACTGTATGCACATCTGAGAGTGCTGGTGTATATCTTGTATACAAAGCACTATACTTTATATACTGGTCCACACTACATACAGTATATAGGCACACTAATAAGCATGTAGTGTGGACCTGTATATAAAGTATAGTGTTCTGTACAGACAGACAGACAGATATACAGACACTGTGAAACACACAGACAGAAAGACAGACAGACACAGACATGATACTCACATATAGGACCTGTGATGATGTCACATGGAGGGGAGGCATCAGGGGTCACATGATCAGCTCAGGGAGTGATCACGGATATGATGACGATGGTGGGTGGGCCCATGATGTGACTGACCTGTCGATCCTAATTAATCTGAGTGTGGCCCTGCTTTGGGGAAATTGCCCTGCCCCTTCACATCCGTGGCTCCGCCCCCTGAATTCTGCGGCCACTTGGCGGCAGATTACTTAAATTAGCAGGCCTGCGGCCAGAGGAGCGGACGGCCCATCTGGAAAGGTCCTGCCCTCCCGCCTATCAGTCCGGCCTGAGCCAAGCCCAGAGTGTACTAGGTGTATAGAGCGGAGCCACATGTGTACGAGGTGTATGAAGCAGAGCTGAGTGTGTACGAGGTGTACAGAGCGGAGCCACGTGTGTATGGGGCATGCGGAGCGGAGCCGCGTGTGTATGAGGTGTATGGAGCAGAGCAGAGTGTGTACAATGTGTACAGAGTGGAGAAGAGTGTGTACGAGGTGTACAGAGTGGAGCCAAGTGTGTACGAGCAGTATGCAGCAGAGCCATGTGTGTACAGGGCATATGAGTAGAGCCATGTGTGTACGAGGTGTACGGAGCAGAGCCGAGAGTGTACAAGGTGTATGGAGCAGACCGCATGTGTACAAGGTGTACAGAGCAGAGCCGAGTGTGTATGAGGTGTATGGAGCAGTGCCCAGTGTGTACGAGGTGTACAGAATGGAGTCGAGTGTGTACGGGGCGTATGGAGCAGAGCCGTGTTGTACGAGGTGTATGGAGCAGAGCTGAATGTGTACTAGGTGTACGGAGCGGAACTGCGTGTGTACTAGGTGTACGGCGCAAAGTCGCATATGTGCAGAGTGGAGCCATGTGTGTACGGGGCATGCGGAGCTGTGTGTGTACGAGGTGTGTGTACCAGTGGTAGGCCCCCCGGATGCCGCTTCCACTTGTATAGTCCCAGCTGCCTCTGCTGGCAGCATTCTTCCCCCGAGTACCGGCTGCCACTGTCTACCCTCTGCAGCTCAGCACGGCAGGGCACGATGATGTTATCTCTTAGCTTAGACGTGCAGAGCAGATGCTGAGGAGACTGGAGCAGCAAGAAGAGAGGTAAGTATTTACTTTTTTTTTTTAATCAGTGAGTACACTGATGGGAAACTATGTTATGTGCACTATAATATAGGAAGACAATGGGGGTGCAATATACTATATGGAGGACTATTGGGGCCCATTATACTATATAGAGGGACTATGGGGGTGCATTATACTATAAGGAAGGCTATAGGGGATGCATTATACTATATGAAGGACTATGGGTGTGCAGTATACTATATGGAGGACTATGGGGGTGCATTATACTATATGGAGGACTATGGGGGTGCATTATACTATATGGAGGACTATGGGGTGCAATATATGATATGGAGGATTATGGGGGCCCATTATACTATATGGAGGACTATGGGGATGCATTATAATATATGGAGGGTTATGGAGTGCATTTATTATATGGAAAACTATGGATGATTTATTATAATGTATGGAGTCAATTATACTATATGGAAGCCATTATAATATATTGAGGGCTCTGTGGGGGACATGATAATATTTGGAGGGGTGTGAGGAGCCTTTGTACTTTATGCAGGGCTGTTTGAGGGTTGTGTTGTGGGCCATTATACTGCATGAACAGGTGTAAGCGCCATTATACTGTTTGAAGGTCCATTATATTATATGGAGGGATGTATGGGGGTCACAGTTGGAGATCATACTGTGCCAGTGTAGTTGAGGAGCTTACAGTAGGGTCATCATACTGTGTGTATGGAAGAATTCACTGTGGGGCATCATATAGTGTTTGGAAGCACTTTTGTTGGCATCACACTTTATGGCTGTAACGAAAGGGGAATCAAGGGGCTTCAATAGGAGGAAAATGACTTTGTAAGGGCTGCAAAGTTGTGAGATATGCTATTATGTGATCCAGGCAAATATTTTTTTGGGGGGCAATAAGAACTAGAGCTGAGCCACCACCCCGATGTTCGAATTGGATTCGATTAGTCGAATTTGATGTGTGTTCGTCGAATGTTCGTCGAACAACGTCGAACACCATTGAAAACAATGGCAGGCAAACACAAACACATACAAACACATAGAAAACACCTTCTAAGGTGTACAAAAGGTGGCAAACTACTCAAAACACACAACAAACACATGGAAAAGTGACAAGTACATATAAAAATGCGAAAAGAAAAGAGATGGATGAGTAAAAGGAGGAGACACAGATATAGGCATGTCATGCCCCTCTAAAATCCGTTTTTACTCCAGTATTTGTAAGGCATCATGCAGACGATGAGAATTTGGAGAGTTTTACTTCAGTTTTATTAAGGCCATGTTCAGACGAGGAGTACTTGGTGAGTTTTACTTCAGTATCTGTAAGGCCACGTTCAGACGAGGAGTATTTGGTGATGTTTTTCCTCACTATATGTAAGGCCACGTTCAGACGAGGAGAACTTGGTGAGTTTTACTTCAGTATCTGTAAGGCATCATGCAGACGATGAGTATTTGGAGAGTTTAACTTCAGTTTTAGTAAGGCCACAATCAGACGAGGAGTACTTGGTGAGTTTTACTTCAGTATCTGTAAAGCCATGTTCAGACGATGAGTACTTGGTGAGTTTTACTTCAGTATCTGTAAAGCCATGTTCAGACGAGGAGTACTTGGTGAGTTTTACTTCAGTATGTGTAAGGCCAGTTCAGACATGAGTACTGTGAGTTTTACTCAGTATCTGTAAAACCACATCAGACAGAGAACTTGTGATTTGCTTCAGTATCTGGAAGCCATGCTCAGACAAGAGAACTTGGTGAGTTTTACTTCATATCTGTAAGGCCATGCTCAATAGAGAACTTGGTGAGTTACTTCAGTATCTGTAAGGCCACGTCAGACGAGGAGTATTTGGTGAGTTTTACTTCAGTATCTGTAAGGCATCATGCAGACGATGAGTATTTGGGGAGTTTAACTTCAGTTTTAGTAAGGCCACAATCAGACGAGGAGTACTTGGTGAGTTTTACTTCAGTATCTGTAAAGCAGTTCAGACGATATACTTTGAGTTACTTCAGTATCTGTAAAGCCATGTTCAGACGAGGAGTACTTGGTGAGTTTTACTTCAGTATGTGTAAGGCCATGTTCAGACGATGAGTACTTGGTGAGTTTTACTTCAGTATCTGTAAAACCACATTCAGACGAGGAGAACTTGGTGAGTTTTGCTTCAGTATCTGGAAGGCCATGCTCAGACAAGGAGAACTTGGTGAGTTTTACTTCAGTATCTGTAAGCCATGCTCAGATGAGAGAACTTGTGAGTTTTACTTCAGTATCTGTAAGGCCACGTTCAGACGAGGAGTATTTGGAGTTTTACTTCAGTATCTGTAAGGCCACGTTCAGATGAGGAGAACTTGGTGAGTTTTACTTCACTATCTGTAAGGCCTTGTGCAGGCGATGAGTATTTGGTGCGGTTTTTACCGCAGTATCTGAAAGGCCTGGTGCAGGCAATGAGTATTTCATGTTTTTTTACTTCAGCATCTGTAAGGCCTCGTGCACACGCTAAGCATTGTGTCACATTTAGGGGACTACAACAAGAGTATCCATTTTTTTCCAAAAATATGGGCCCAGACACCACTTCAGTGGCATCAATTGCCCTGCAGTTGCAAGCTTAAAATGGTTGGTGAGGTGACTTTCATGCAGCACATTCCAAAATCCACAAGCCTTTAGTCTCCCCATATTAACTGTAAGATCTGTAAGATTTGTAATCAAAATCTAAGTAAAGGCCAAAAAAATCTATACTTTGAGTAGTTTATGCATGAACCGTCACATGGATATGAAGCAGTGGGAAGCTCACTGTGCTACAATGCAGCCTAGTAGGCCGGGCCAACCACCGACTGGCCCATCAAGTGCATCCGCTGCCTCTTCATCCTCTGTGACTGTGGGGACAGCAGTCACACATGCTTTTGGACGCAAACCTTCCACCTTTACCACAGCCAGTGTGATTAGAAGGTCCTCAGTTCTTTTGGAAGTGAAAACACCTGCTGGTGTTGAGCGCTGTCAGACATCAAGAGCACCACCATTGGATGAAGGCAACATAATATGTCCGCCTGCACCTTCCTCACAGACCAACAGTTTGCCGGGGACACCCTACTCAACCGTGTCTCAGCACAGCAGCCAGTCCTCGGTCCCTCAGATGTGGACAAGTAATAGACCATTTCCTCCTAGCCATGACAAAGCTAAGAGGTTGAATTTCAACATCTGCAAGCTGTTGGTTACAGAAATGCTCCATCTCCGCCTGTTGTACACAGAGGATTTTTGAGACCTTGTGTCCGTCGCAGTGCCCCAGTACCAAATGCACAGCCGCCACTACTTCTCAAGAAAGCTGTGCCTGCGCTACACCGGCATGTCGCACACAAAATCACCGCTTCCTTAAGAAACTCTGTGTGTGACAGGGTGCTTTTCACCACAGACACTTGGACCAGTAAGCATGGACAGGGGCATTACATGGCGGTGACTGTGCACTGGGTAACTATGAAGACAGCAGGAGAAGGGGCTGCTGCCAAGTCTTGCCATCCCCACGAGTTGTGCGTCAATCCTCTGTATGTATAAGTTCCTCCACTCCTTCTGCCTCCTCAACCTCGTCTCGGTCCTCCACCTGCACCCAAAGCCTGTCTGGTAATGCCACCCACGTTCTAACTGCGCACAAGGAATCCTGCACACTTCCTTACTATGATGGCAGCAGGGCATCAGGCAGTCTTTACCTTGAAATATCTGGGAAATATAGTCACACAGCTGAGGATTTGTGGTCAGCTGTAGAGACCGAGTTTCATCAATGCTTGTTTCCCCTGAACCTGCAGCCAGGGAAGGCCGTGTGCGACAATGCTGCAATGCTGGGTGCAGCCCTCCGCCGGGGCAGTGTGACACACGTGCCTTGCATAGCTCACGTCTTAAACCTGGTTGTCCAGCCAATTTTTGCACACTATCCGGGCCTAGATGGTGTTAAGCAGAGGACACGGTCGCTGTGTGCTCACTTCCACTGTTCGCATCCCGCAGATCAATGCCTTGCATCTCTACAGAAGTCGTTCGGCCTGCCAGTTCACTGGCTGAAATGCGATGTGCCGACACGATGGAATTCAACTCAACACATGTTGCAGCAACTGTGGCAGCACCAACGAGCCCTGGTGTAATAAGTCATGACGTATAACTTGTGCCTACGAATTCAGAGGTGGGGCAAATCACACAGTTGGAGTGGTCTGAAATGAATGACCATTCTGTACAGTATTGAAATGTTGACGAAGATATTTAGTGGATGATGATGCCATTATCAGCATGACTATTCTCGTCATTTCCATACTGGAGCACACTTTAAACAGTATTCAGAGTCAGGTGGTGGCACTAGAGGAGGGGGAGGAAATACAGGAGGAGTCGTATGCAGAGGGGCTCACAAGATCTCCAAGGTGCAGTTCACAGTTTATGAATGAGCGTCTACATTATGCTTGCTCAGACTCTTCTTTATCTGGGCCTAGATCCGACTCCAAAAGATTCTGGGCATCAGTGCAGATAATTTCCTCGTCTTGACTCACAAAAGCTTTGGAGCAGAGCTCTGATTCCCAGGCTATAGTATTAGAGAAGAGCGATGCATACTCAACCATCTGTCTTACCCCATACTCAGAAGGGAGGCTGGAGACTTGGGAGCTGTGCGGAAGCAAGTGGGATTGGGGTGACACTTCTGAGGACTGGTGTATTTGTGATGTAGAAGTTGAGGTGGAGGAGAGCCCACTTGCTGAAGCGCTTGCTATCCATTCAAGCGCCTGCTCTTTTTGTGCCTCATCGAGAATTCGTATCGATCGTTGTCTGAGTCGTGTCCGTACGAAAGGGATCATATCAGAATCTCCTTGGAAAGAAGTGGACATCTTACTTTGGCTGGAAGATTGCCTTTCTTCAGTAGATGTTAATGTAGATTTAGCATCTACCCCACGGACACAAACTTTTTTTCCCTTTATACCACACCTACTCCCATTCCCACCAGCAGCAGGCCTTTTGCCACTCATTTTGTATGGGACAAAATTTGAAACTGTACAGTTATTGGACAACAAAAAGCTGGATGTAAATCAAGCAGAGGTGACTGAACCAACACTGCTACTTGACCCAAAGTGAGACCTGGGTAAGGTGCAGTTAAAAACTAGAAGTAAGTGACTACAGAGGCGGTGTAGTTGTTTGTATTAGAAGTGGCCTACACTACTTCTTTTTTAGTGACACTGCTACTTGACCCAAAGTGAGACCTGGGCAAGGTGCAGTTAAAAACTAGAAATAAGTGACTACACAGCGGTGTAGTTGTTTGTATTAGAAGTGGCTTACACTACTTCTTTTTTAGTGGCACTGCTACTTGACCCAAAGTGAGACCTGGGCAAGGTGCAGTTAAAAACTAGAAATAAGTGATTACACAGGCGGTGTAGTTTTGTATTAGAAGTGGCCTACATTACTTCTTTTTTAGTGACACTGCTACTTGACCCAAAGTGAGACCTGGGCAAGGTGCAGTTAAAAACTAGAAATAAGTGACTACACAGGCGTGTAGTTGTTTGTATTAGAAGTGGCTTACACTACTTCTTTTTTAGTGGCACTGCTACTTGACCCAAAGTGAGACCTGGGCAAGGTGCAGTTAAAAACTAGAAGTAAGTGACTACACTGGCGGTGTAGTTGTTTGTATTAGAAGTGGCCTACACTACTTCTTTTTTAGTGGCACTGCTACTTGTCCCAAAGTGAGACCTGGGCAAGGTGCAGTTAAAAACTAGAAGTAAGTGACTACACAGGCAGCAGGGCCGGCTCCAGGTTTCTGTGGGCCCCGGGCGAAAAGGTCTCAGTGGGCCCCCTTTAAGTACATATCGCGGACTATATATATATATATATATATATATATATATATATATATATATATATATTTATCTACTATATAATTGCCGTAGGCACTTCCGTGTCGGACCCCGCAAAAGACCGTGGCTTTGTCACTCTGTGACGTCACCACGTGCGAAGCATTGCCCGCGTAGCGGGCATTGCGACCCCTCACCGCTGTCACCACACACCCCCAACCCCTGTAACCACACACCCCCCATATGTCCTCACCCCCCCCATATGTCCGCACACCCCCCCCCATATGTCCGCACACCCCCGCTCCGATCCCGCTCCGGAGCCGCTGCTGTCAGCACATGCTGACACAGTGCTCCGGAGCCTGCCCCTACCCCCTAAGCCCCTACCCCCTAAGCCCGCCTCCTAACCCCGCCGCCGCTATCCCGTAAACCCCGAAGCCCCTAAGCCCCTACCCCCCGCCGCCCTACCCCCTAAGCCCGCCTCCTACCCCGCCCGCCCCTAAGCCCCTACCCCTTAAGCCCGCAGCCCCTAAGCTCCTACCCCCGCCGCCCCTACCCCCTGTAAACCCCGCAGCCCCTAAGCCCCTACCCCCTAAGCCCCCTCTATGGAGCGGAGGCTGCAGGCCCCCCCAGGGACCATGGCCCTGCAGCCTCCGCTCCAGCCCGCAGGGGATCAGGGACCGGAGGCGGCGAAGCCACCTCCGATCCCCGCATGTCCGCATACCACGCCCATATGTCAGCACCCCCCCGCCATATTTCCGCACAGCTCCCCCCCACAATGTCCGCACAGCCCCCCCCACAATGTCCGCACAGCCCCCCCCCACAATGTCCGCATAGCCCCCCCCCCACAATGTCCAAACAGCCCCCCCTACAATGTCCAAACAGCCCCCCCCACAATGTCCAAACAGCCCCCCTCCTACAATGTCCACACAGCCCCCCCTACAATGTCCACACAGCCCCCCCCCACAATGTCCACACAGCCCCCCCACAATGTCCACACAGCCCCCCCCCACAATGTCCACACAGCCCCCCCTACAATGTCCAAACAGCCCCTTCCAACAATGTCCACACAGCCCCCCCTCCCCACAATGTCCACACAGCCCCCCCCCACAATGTTAACACAGCCCCCCCACAATGTCCAAACAGCCCCCCCCACAATGTCAACACAGCCCCCCCACAATGTCCAACAGCCCCCCCCACAATGTCAACAACAGCCCCCCCACAATGTCCAAACAGCCCCCCCCACAATGTCCAAACAGCCCCCCCCTACAATGTCCAAACAGCCCCCCCCACAATGTCCAAACAGCCCCCCCTACAATGTCCACACAGCCCCCCCCACAATGTCCACACAGCCCCCCCCACAATGTCCACACAGCCCCCCCCCACAATGTCAACACAGCCCCCCCCACAATGTCCACACATCCCCCCCACAATGTCCACACAGCCCCCCCTACAATGTCCAAACAGCCCCTCCCAACAATGTCCACACAGCCCCCCCCCCCCACAATGTCCAAACAGCCCCCCACACCCCCACAATGTCCAAACAGCCACCCCCCCCACAATGTCCAAACAGCCCCCCCACAATGTCCACACAGCCCCCCCCCACAATGTCCACACACAGCCCCCCCCACAATGTCCACACAGCCCCCCCCCACAATGTCCACACAGCCCCCCCCACAATGTCCACACAGCCCCCCCACAATGTCCACACAGCCCCCCCCCACAATGTCCACACAGCCCCCCCACAATGTCCACATGCCCAACACAGCATCCCACAGCCCCCCACAATGTCCAACACAGCCCCCCCCACAATGTCCACACAGCCCCCCCCCACAATGTCCACACAGCCCCCCCACAATGTCCAACAGCCCCCCCCACAATGTCAACACAGCCCCCCCCCACAATGTCCACACAGCCCCCCCCACAATGTCCACACAGCCCCCCCACAATGTCCAACACAGCCCCCCCACAATGTCCACACAGCCCCGCCCCCCCCCCACAATGTCCACACAGCCCCCCCCCACAATGTCCAACAGCCCCCCCACAATGTCCAACACAGCCCCCCCCACAATGTCCACACAGCCCCCCCCACAATGTCCACACAGCCCCCCCCCACAATGTCCAAACAGCCCCCCCACAATGTCCACACAGCCCCCCCCCACAATGTCCACACAGCCCCCCCCACAATGTCCACACAGCCCCCCCCACAATGTCCAACACAGCCCCCCCCACAATGTCCACACAGCCCCCCCCACAATGTCCACACAGCCCCCCCCACAATGTCCACACAGCCCCCCCTACAATGTCCAAACAGCCCCCCCACAATGTCCACACAGCCCCCCCCCCACAATGTCCCACACCCCCCCACAATGTCCAACAGCCCCCCCACAATGTCAAACAGCCCCCCACAATGTCCACACAGCCCCCCCCACAATCAACAGCCCCCCCACAATGTCCACACAGCCCCCCCCTACAATGTCCAACAGCCCAGCCCCCCCCACAATGTCCAAACAGCCCCCCCCACAATGTCCAAACAGCCCCCCATGTCCAACACCCCCACCATGTCCAAACAGCCCCCCCACAATGTTCAAACAACCCCCACAATGTCCAAACAGCCCCCCCCACAATGTCCGCACAGCCCCCCCCCCCACAAATGTCCACACAGCCCCCCCACATGTCCAAACAGCCCCCCCCCACCATGTCCCAACAGCCCCCCCACAATTCCAAACAGCCCCCCCCCCACAATGTCCAAACAGCCCCCCCCCAACAATGTCCCACAGCCCCCCCCCCACAATGTCCGCACAGCCCCCCCCCCCACAATGTCCGCACAGCCCCCCCCACACAATGTCCGCACAGCCCCCCCACAATGTCCGCACAGCCCCGACGCCGTCGATCACTTACCTGTCTTCATGACATCTGATTCGTCAGGTCCAGTCTTCCATCCGGCCCAGGCGTCCTCTTCCTTCAGCCCGGGCCACGATCTTCCATCCGGCCCAGGCGTTCTCTTCCTTCAGCCCGGGCCACGAGTCTTCCATCCGGCCCAGGCATCCTCTTCCTCCGGCCTCGGGGGTCTTCTTTCTTCCTTCAGCGGCTCCAGGTCCTGGATGTTTTCTCTTCGGTCCCACCGCTGACTGACAATTAAAGGTGGCCGCCGCGAGTTTCTGGAAGCCCCGCCCACGGATCCAAAATGCACCAATCACATTCACATACACACTAACCAATCACATTCAAGGCTCATTCATACATTTTTATCAATGGGAAAAATCAATTCTACTATTTCACTATGGCCAATCACATTCCAGCTTCATTCAGACATCTTTCTCAATGCTAAAAATTCTCTCATTTACATCACATTAATATACAATCATACACATCACAATATTTACACATAAAATAAAAAATGCTAATAATAATGATATTAATGCTATTAATACTGCTATTAATGCTACTAATAATGCTATTCATATATTAATAATGTTATTAATGCTTAATAATGCTATTAATGCTAATAATACTCTAATAATGCTATTAATACTGCTTAATCTACAATAATGCTATTAATGCTATTAATATGTTATTAATGCTATTAATGCTAATAATAATGCTGTTAAGCTAATAATAATGCTATTAATATGCTATTAATGTATACTATGCTATTAATCATTTTTATGCTATTATTAATGCTATTAATGTAATAATGCTATTAATGCTAATAATTATGCTATTAATGCTAATAATGCTAATAATAATGCTATTTGTGCTATTAATGCTATTAAGGCTAATAATCATGCTATTTATGCTATTCAAAATGCTATTAATGCTAATAATATTGCTATTAATGCTCTTTATGCTAATACTAATGCTATTAATGCAATTATTTATGCTATTAATTCTATATTATTTATGCTATTAATGCTATTAATGCTAATAATATTGCTATTAATTTTATTAATGCTATTATTTATGCTATTAATGCTATTATTTATGCTATTAATGCTATTAATAATGCTATTAATGCTATTAATAATGCTATTCTTGCAATTAATAATGCTATTAATGCTATTAATAATGCTATTAATGCTATTAATTATGCTATTAATGCTATTAATGCTAATATTAATGCTATTAATGGTAATATTAATGCTATTAATGCTATTATGCTAATAATAATTCTATAAATGCTACTAATTATGCTATTAATGCTAATATTAATGCTAATAATGCTAATAATAATGCTATTAATTATATTATAATACTATTAAGGCTAATAATCATGCTATTAAGGCTATTAATAATGCTATTAATGCTATTATTAATGCTAATACTGCTATTAATAATGCTATTAGTGCTAATAATAATGCTATTAATGCTAATAATTATGCTATTAATGGTAATATTAATGCTAATAATGCTTAATAATGCTAATAATGCTATTATTAATGCTATTAAGGCTAATAATCATGCTATTCATGCTATTAATAATGCTATTAATGTTATTAATGCTAATATTAATGCTATTAATTCTATTATTAATGCTTTATGCTATTAATAATGCTATTAATGCTAATAATAATGCTTATTACTGCTAATAATAATGCTATTAATGCTAATAATTATGCTATTAATGCTAATATTAATGCTAATAATGCTAATAATAATTCTATTAATGCTATTAATAATGCTATTAAGGCTAATAATCATGCTATTTATGCTATTCAAAATGCTATTAATGCTAATAATATTGCTATTAATGCTCTTTATGCTAATACTAATGCTATTAATGCGATTATTTATGCTATTAATTCTATTATTTATGCTATTAATGCTATTAATAATGCTATTAATGTTATTAATAATGTTATTAATGCTATTAATGCTAATATTAATGCTATTAATGCTATTAAGGCTAATAATCATGCTATTAATGCTATTAATAATGCTATTAATGCTATTTTTAATTCTATTAATGCTATTAATAATGTTATTAATGCTAATAATGCTATTACTCCTCATAATAATGCTATTAACGCTATTATTAATGCTATTTATGGTAATAATGCTATTAATACTAATAATAATACTATTATTAGTACTATTATTGCTATTAATAATGCTATTAATGCTAATAATAATGCTGTTAATGCTAATAATTATGCTATTAATGGTAATAATAATGCTATTAATGCAAATAATATTGCTATTAATGCTATTATTAATGCTATTAATGCTAATACTAATGCTATTAATGCTATTATTTATGCTATTAATGCTATCATTTATGCTATTAATGCTATTATTAATGCTATTAATGCACATACTAATGCTATTAATGCTATTCATAATGCTATTACTCCTATTAATACTGCTCTTAATGCTATTAATACTGCTATTAATGCTATTAATACTGTTATTAATGCTCATAATACTGCTAATAATGCTATTAATGCTAATAATAATGCTATTGCTAATATTATTGCTATTGATGATGCGATTATTATTTAAAAATCTTTAAAAAAACAATAAACATATTCTAGACACCCGATGCATTTGTATCAGGCTAACAGCTATAACTACTATAATCAAATTAATGCACGTTCTAGAACCCCGATGCATTTGCATCGGGCTCACAGCTAGTATATATATATATATATATATATGTATATATATATATATATTGCCGATATATACTGGGCACTGCTGTGCTACAGGGACCGGTGCTACTTACACATGTAAGGGTGCGAGTAAAGCAGGTTCATGTGCCCGGGTGCACGCTTATTAGACAGCAATATCAATGGATAAGAAAAAATTGCGGCACTCACCGAGCAAATCTTTTTCCTTTTTTATTTCAGAGTCCTCTTTACATGGTTTCTCTGCGATGGGGGAGGGAGTGAGGAGACACACAGGTGACGGATTCCGTTTCGGAGCACCTGCCCCTTCAGGTGCTCCGAAACGGAATCCGTCACCTGTGTGTCTCCTCACTCCCTCCCCCATCGCAGAGAAACCATGTAAAGAGGACTCTGAAATAAAAAAGGAAAAAGATTTGCTCGGTGAGTGCCGCAATTTTTTCTTATCCATTGATATATATATATATGCCGCACACTTACCGCAAGCCCCATAGACAATGCATGGGGCTTGCCGCAAACATGCAGCAAGTGCAGCCGCTAGACGGAAAATGCGGCAGATGCGGGGTTTTTTTTACCGCAACTGCCACATTTTAAAAAAAAACTCCTATGTGAAGGCAGCCTTAGGGCCCTTTCACATCAGCGGTATTTTCAAATCGTGGCAGATGCGGTGAAAAAAACGCATCTGCCGCGATTACCGAATAACCGCAACACTTGCGGCAAGCCCCATGCAATGTCTATGGGGCTTGCGGTAAGGGTGCGGCAGGTGCGGCAAGTGCGGTTTCGGCACTTGCGGCAGGTGCGGCCGCGAAAAAAACCGCTGCAAGCAGCGGTTTTTTTCGCGGCCGCACCTGCCGCAAGTGCCGAAACCACACTTGCCGCACCCTTACCGCAAGCCCCATAGACATTGCATGGGGCTTGCCGCAAGTGTGCCGCAAGTGTCGCGGTTATGCGGTAATCGCGGCAGATGCGTTTTTTTTCACCGCATCTGCCGCGATTTGAAAATACCGCTGATGTGAAAGGGCCCTTACAGGAACAGTGACTGCTGAAACCAGCAAGAGCTGTTTCTGACAGTGAGTATATTACACATTGTTAGGAGCGGGCTAAAATGCGATTGCGTTCCCTTGCGCTTTTTAAAAATACCCTTCAAATGCAAAATGTTGCATTTTTGTGCGTCTGAGGATGCTTGGTATATACACAAGCATTCTCAAGCACACAAATAATGCAAGCAGCTCAATGGAGCCGCACTGCCATATGGTGGCACCGCAGCCAAGCGGAATGTCTGGCCGTCCAGATCTCTCTTTCTCCTCACCTTTCTTCTTGCCGCTCCGGTCTCCTCCGGTTGCTCTGCACATATCAGCACAGTGATGACTACATCGTGCCCTCCATGCTGAGCTGCAGAATGCAGACAGCGGCAGAAGAAACTCTGGAGAAGAATGCTGCTGGCAAAGGCGGCTGGGACTATAGGAGCGGAATCAGCGGGGGGCTACCACTGGTACACATACTTCGTACACATGCGGCTCTGCTTTGTACTCCTCATACACACGCGGCTCTGCTCCGTACACCTCGTACACATTCGGCTCTGCTCCATACACCTCTTACACATTCGGCTCTGCTCCGTACACCTCGTACGCACGGCTCCGCTTTGTACACCTCGTACACACACGGCTCCGCTTCGTACACCTCGTACACACATGGCTCTGCTCCGTACACCTCGTACACACATGGCTCTGCTCCGTACACCTCGTACACACGCGGCTCTGCTCCGTAACACCTCGTACACACACCCGGCTCTGCTCCGCACACCTCGTACACACATGGCTCTGCTCCGTACACCTCGTACACACATGGCTCTGCTCCGTACACCTCGTACACACATGGCTCTGCTCCGTACAACTCGTACACACACGGCTCTGCTCCGTACACCTCGTACACACATGGCTCTGCTCTGTACACCTAGTACCCACTCGGCTCTGCTCCGTAGTCCGTACACCTCGTACACACATGGCTCTGCTCGTACACCTCGTACACACATGGCTCTGCTCCGTACACCTCGTACACACATGGCTCTGCTCAGTACACCTAGTACACACATGGCTCTGCTCCGTACACCTCGTACACACATGGCTCTGCTCCGTACACCTCGTACACACATGGCTCTGCTCCGTACACCTCGTACACACATGGCTCTGCTCCGTACACCTCGTACACACGCGGCTCTGCTCCGTACACCTCGTACACACGCGGCTCTGCTCACCCGTCCCACCTCGTACACATCCGGCTCTGCTCCGTACACACTCGGCTCTGCTCCGTACACCTCGTACACACATGGCTCTGCTCCGTACACCTCGTACACACATGGCTCTGCTCCGTACACCTAGTACACACATGGCTCTGCTCCGTACACCTCGTACACACATGGCTCTGCTACTCGTACAACCTCGCTGACACCCGTCGCGGCTCTGCTCCGTACACCTCGTACACACGCGGCTCTGCTCCGTACACCTCGTACACACCACGGCTCTGCTCAGTACACATCATACACACAGGGCTCTGCTCCATACACCTCGTACGCACGGCTCCGCTTCGTACACCTCGTCCACACACGGCTCCGCTCCGTACACCTCGTACACACATGGCTCTGCTCCGTACACCTCGTACACACATGGCTCCGCTCCATGCACCTAGTACACACTCGCCTCTGCTACATTCACACTGTAAATCCCTCCTGACCCCACACATAACCTTCACCTAATTGCCATACACCTCGTACACACACGGCTCCGCTCCATGCACCTAGTACACACTCACCTCTGCTACATTCACACTGTAAATGCCTCCTGACCACACACAAACTTCACCTTATTTGAGCATCATTCATGGTGGCCAGCACAGTCCTGGATACACTGAGGAACTGATCATGTGATCCCTGACTCCTCCCCTCCATGTGACATCATCACAGGTCCTGTAAGCACAGAGTGTGTGCAGCTCTGTCGGCTCCCGTGGAGGGGGGAGGAGCGAGACCTCAATGCTGCAGGAGCCTGAAAATGACCCCCCAGCTGCCCCCTGGATATGGCTCTGGGTGTGGGGGCAGTGCTCAGGGGCCCCTGAGGCTAGGGTCAAACTTGCATTGTGACCCTAGCCTTATGCAGTATTGTATGTTGCAGCGCATAGCGTTTAATGCTATGCGCTGGAGGCAGCCCATAGAAACCCGACGTTTACCTTGACAACCACTGGTTGTCAAGGTAAACGTCGGGTTTCTATGGGCTCAGTTGCTGGCAGCGCTGCAGCAGACAATACTTGCGTCAGGCTAGGGTCACAACACAAGTGTGACCCTAGCTCTCAGGGCCCGGTGGGCCCCCTCCAAGCAGTCGGGCCCCGGCACTTGCCCGGGTACGCCGGGTGCTGACGCCGGCCCTGACAGGCAGTGTAGTTGTTTGTATTAGAAGTGGCCTACACTACTTCTTTTTTAGTAGCACTGCTACAGTACTAGCCCAAACAAATTGCCTGGACTAGCTGCAGCCAAAAAATTCCTACTAAGGCAGGTGGTGTAGCTTTCTTCACAGCAGTGCTACACTACCTGCCCTTAAAGACTCCCAGAGCTAGATGTGGCCAGATGCTGTGAAGAACGCTGCATCAGCACTGGCACACTTCTGCCTGGCAAAAACTAATAGGGACTGCTCTAACCTAGCCCTAAAAAGGGCTGAAATTAAAACTAGTCCCTGCTTCTATGAAGTACACCTGAAAAAGGGCTGCTAGACTACTAGTCCCTAGTCCCTAATCGCTACTCCTATGAAGCAGCCCTCAAAAGGGCTGATACTCCTAAAATTCACACACTACCTCTAGTCCCTACTCCCTAAACTTATCTATCTACCTCACTAGCTGAATCAGAACACATTTGCTTGATTTCGCTCTATATCGCCCACAGCAGCAGCAGTGCCGTCTGACACAGAGCTACAGCAATGAGCAAATGGTGGCGATGGAGAAAATGGCTGGGTCTTATAGTGTTAGGACATGTGACTTACACAGACAATGATGCCTGACCTTGCTTGTGTGCAAAAAAATGCACTTTGCTGTGTGTATGTGTGATTGGATGACAGCCTGCACCACCCACTGTATCTGCAGTTTGGAGAAAAAAAAATGGAGATCGCTATAATTTCTGCAGCACTGGTACAACCTCCCCTCCCCCCTTCGCACACTATACCCATAAACTGGATATTCACAGTCATTAACATGGTTAGGGTTAGGGTTAAGCTTTTGTTGATCAAAGCGTTATCGAACATAACCGCAAACTGCCGAATTTCAAGTTAATTGTTCTAATTCGACGAATGCCTCGAACACCGCCCAAAACAGCTCGAATTTGAGATTGGCGAACAAATCGAATCGAACACCGCTCATCTCTAATAAAACTTCTACTAAAGGGCCCCATGATTTCTATGTAGGCCCCTGGTGCAGGATGCATTGTCCCTCTGCTGCAGGACTGATTGTCCATAACTTACACACCAAGTCCAGTGCCGCCCCTCGGTACATACAGGCATCCAGCCATGCTTCTCCTGCACGGCGGTTGGTCGGTGGCGCTCGTCCCCCTTCCCACTTCCACATTGTTTGCTCAACCTAATTGGACAGCCCCTGCTATTGGCTCCAGACAGCCCCCTGTGCGGTGCTTATGATTGGCTAAGTATTTCAGGAGGAGGCGTGGTCTGTTGGGGGAAGATGCGCCACTTTGCCAGCTTATTGTAATGGCGGCTTGTTGATGCTCAGACTGCAGGTCATTGCATGTGGAGTGTAGATGGTGTGGCATGGTGGACATGTCTGACTACTCAGTACCAGGCAGCCGCTACATTAGAGCTGCCCAGTATGGACACAGTATAAGGAGTAAGGGGGATGGATGTAGAACAGTATATGTAGTGTGGGGAGATCAGTATGGACACCTTATGATGAGTAAGAGGATGGATATGGCACAGTATATATGCGGAGGGGGGATCAGTATGGCCACAGTATGAGGAGTAAGGGGATGGATGTGGCACAGTATATATAGGTAGGGGGGATCAGTCTGGACACAGTATGAGGAGTAAGGGGGATGGATATGGCACCGATATGTAGTGAGGGTGGATCAGTATGGACACAGTATGAGGAGTGACAGGGGGATGGCTGCAGCACGGTACGTGGAGTGAGGGGGGATTGGTGTGGACACAGTATGGGGACGGAGAAGGGATGGCTGCCGACACAGTATGAGGAGTGAAAGGGGGATGGTGTGAACACAGTATGTGGAGTGAGAGAAGATGGCTGCCGACACAGTATGGGGAGTGAGGAGGGGATAACTGTAGATACAGTATGTAGAGCCAGAAAGGGATGAAGTAATGAAGAAACAGTAGGGGAAGAGAAAAATGTAAAGGGGCACAAAATAGAGACTGAGCATGTGTAGAGCTGTAAGGAGAGGGGACAGCATGCGGGGAGAGTATGTTGAGTTTGAGGAGTTTGATGAGGGAGAACAGTATAAACTGTGGGCAGTATAGGAGGATACAGTGTAGAGGATAGTGTGACCAGGGAGCCCAGTATGGAAAGGAGAGAGCAGTGTGATTAGGGGGCAGTGTGGAGGGTATACGCCAGAAGAGGGACAATGCAGAAATCATATTTGTGTAGGTAACAGTGAGGATGAACAATTATTTATTCTGAGGCACAGTGTAGGGCAGATATTTTTACTCAGGAAAATGTTGATCATTCTGCTATTTTTAAAGGTATCGTGCCAGGATGTGCTGAAGAACACCGGAGAAGATGGAAATTTGCAGAGGCAAGCTGTTGATGTGTAAAGTCATCATGGTGTCTGGACAAGATGAAGAAAAGAAAAAGATGACCCCGATCAGAGACAAGGTCATCTATAAGGTACCAGGATGTAAATTATTATTTGCGATAATGACATTCTCATCAGTGTTGTGGTTCCTGTATGCTTTTATTGACGACTGGTAACAACAGCTCCCAGTATGTCCTAACTAGTCATGAGCGAGTATACTCGTTACTATTCGTTACTCGCCGAATAGTAAGGTACTCGGGCAACTCATTACACTGCGAGGATCCTTGCGATTACTCGCTAAGTAAAGAGTTCAATGTAAGTCAATGGGGAAGCGAGTAATTCCTCTGCTGCCAGACCCTATAGAGAGGTCTTGTAGTAGAGGAAAAGGCTGCAATGGCCACATGATTGTTTAAAAGCCGAGTTTTAAACAATCATTAAGCCCCCTACTCGCTTCCCCGCAGCCTGACAGCAGGATCCTCCGCTCCCCCCGCCGCCTCCCCACCTGATCCTAAGTTAGGACTGGGTGTGGAGTGCAGCACCAGTGAGCAGGAAGCGCAGGAGGTGGGCGAGGAAGCTGGCAGTGAGAAGACTTCAACTCCGGCTTTCCCAGTCTGTGCTGCGCTCCCCGCTCACTGATGCCCCCTCACCGCTGCCTGGTGCTTCGCTCCCCACCTGGTCCTAACTTAGGATCAGGCGGGGAGGGGGCATCAGTGAGTGGGGAGCGCAGCACAACCCGAGAAAGCTGGCAGTGAAATCTCACTGCCGGCTTTCCCGCCTGTAGTTTCAAATGAACAGCTGATTCTGGTCAGCTGTTCATTTCAAGTAGCGCTGCTGTCAGGGTTCATGTGAGTTCGTGCTTGCCTGCATGAACTCACATGAACTTTCCCACAGGTGCACAGCTCTGCTACATCTCTGGTAGAGGTTCTCTACCAGAGATGTAGCAAAGCTAAAGAAGAACCCTGGATTGGACTACGGCGGACGGAAGAGGATTTATAATAAAGATGGAGTCTAAGTGTCTTTTTTGTTTTATTTTTAATAAAATATTTTTTCAGTGTGTTGTGTTTTTTTTTTTTAAATTCACTAGAAATTCATGGCAGTCATGTCTAATATTGGCGTGACCCCATGAATTTCGAGCTTAGGGCCAGCTGATGACACAAAGCTGGCCCTAACCCATTTATTACCCAGTGAGCCATTGCACCAGGGCCTTAGATGAGCTGGATACAGCGCCAGAAGATGGCAGTTCAATGAACGTGCCATCTTCTGGGGTGGCTGCAGGCTGCAATTCGCAGCGGGGGGTGCCCAGAAAGCTTGGGCCTTCCTGCGCTGCGGATTCCAGACCGCAGCTGCCTAGCTGTACCTGGCTGGACATAGAAATAGCGCGGAGCCCCACGCATTTTTTATTTTATTATTTCATGAAATTCATGAAGTAATAAAATAAAAAAAGGGCTTCCCTATATTTCTGTTTCCAGGCAGGTACAAATAGGCACCTGGGGGTTGGGGGCAGCCTGTTCCTGCCTGCTGTACCCGGCTGGACACAAAAATATGGCGAAGCCCACGTCAAATTTTTTGGGAAAAATTTATTTTAAAAATACATTTAGGGACTGCATCTTTATTAACCCCTAGAGACCGAATCGCTGCGGCATTGTAAGGGGGCTTAACTCAGGCCACCTGAGGACAGCTCAGGTGGCATGACCTCAGCTGTCCTCAGGTCACCTGAGTTAACATTCCTTACAATGTCGCAGCGATTCAGCCTCGAGGGGTTAATAAAGATGCTGTCCCTAAATGTTTTTTTATTCTTCCATGATTTTTTCCAAAAAAATGTGACGTGGGCTTCATAGTAACATAGTAACATAGTTTTTAAGGTTGAAGGAAGACTTTAAGTCCATCTAGTTCAACCCATAGCCTAACATGTTCATCCAGAGGAAGGCAAAAAAAAACCATGTGGCAACACTAGCTCCACATTGGGGGAAAAAATTCCTTCCTGACTCCAGATATGGCAAACAGACTAGTTCCCTGGATCAACGCCCTATCAAACAATCTAGTATATATAACTGGTAATATTATAGTTTTCAAGAAAGGCATCCAGGCCCTTCTTAAATGTTAGTAGTGAGTCACTCATTACAACATCATGTGGCAAAGAGTTCCATAGTCTCACTGCTCTGACAGTAAATAATCCACGTCTGTGATTATGATTATACCTTCTTTCCTTCAGACGTAGAGGATGCCCCCTTGTCCCCGTCTCAGGCATAAGAGTAAAGAGATATATATTTATACATTATTACAAGATCACCCCTAAGCCTTGGTTTTTCCAAGCTAAATAACCACAAGTTTAATAACCTGTCTTGGTATTGCAGACCCCTCAGTCCTCTAATAACCTTGGTCGCTCTTCTCTGCACCCGCTCTAGTTCAGCTATGTCTTTCTTATACATCGGAGACCAGAATTGTAAACAGTAGTCTAAATGTGGTCGCACTAGTGACTTGTATAGAGGTAAAATTATGTTCTCCTCATGAGCATCTATGCCTCTTTTAATGCAACCCATTATTTGATTTGCTTTTGCAGCAGCTGCCTGACACTGCCCACTAAATGTGAGTTTGTCATCTACCCATACACCCAGGTCTTTTTCAGTGATAGTTTTGCCCAGTGTTTTACAATTAAGCACATAATTATACCTTTTGTTTCCTCTGCCCAAGTGCATGACCTTACATTTATCCCCATTAAAGCTCATTTGCCATTTATCAGCCCAAGCTTCTAGTTTACATAAATCCTCCTGTAATATAAAATTGTCCTCCTCTGTATTGATTACCCTGCAGAGTTTAGTGTCATCTGCAAATATTGAGATTCTACTCTGTATGCCCCTACAAGGTAATTAATAAATATATTAAAAAGAAGCAGGCCCAACACTGACCCCTGTGGTACCCCACTGTTAACTGTGACCCATTCTGAGTGTGTTCCATTAATGACCACCCTTTGTTTCCTATCACTAAGCCAGTTCTTAACCCACTTACACATATTTTCCCCTATCCCCATTGCTCTCATTTTATGTATCAACCTTTTGTGTGGCACTGTATCAAAAGCTTTTGAAAAATCAATATACACCACATCCACTGCATTTCTTTGGTCCAGTCCAGAACTTACTTCTTCATAGAAGCTTATCAGATTAGTTTGACTGGAATGGTCCCTCATAAAACTATGTTGATATTGGGTCATGAGGTTATTTTTCTTCAGATACTCCAGTATAGCATCTCTTAGAAAACCCTCTAGGATTTTACCCACAGTAGAGGTTAAGCTTACTGGCCTATAATTTCCAAGTTCAGTTTTTGTCCCCTTTTTGAATATTGGCACCACATTTGCTATACGCCAGTCCTGTGGTACAAACTCTGTTATTATGTAATCTTTATAGTCGTTAAAGACCAGCACACCAGTTAAGATGAAGTTGATGGTGCTCAAGGAAAGGATCAAAGATTCACAATATCATGAGAATTAAATCCAAGCACTCATTCAGGTTTTTTCGTTTTGCGTAAAGGTGATTTATTTCAAAACAAACACAGGTGTAGTAGGTGACTGGCAGTCACCTACTACACCTGTCTTTGTTTTGAAATAAATCACCTTTAAGCAAAACGAAAAAACCTGAATGAGTGCTTGGATTTAATTCTCATGATATTATGGAATCTTTAAATATTAAAAATAATGGTCTATCTATGACAGTACTTAATTCCTGCAGCACTCTGGGGTGTATCCCATCCGGGCCCGGGGATTTGTCAATTTTAGTGATTTTTAGACGGTGCCTTACTTCCTCCTGGGTTGAACAGGTGACATTTAATTGACAGTTTTTGTTATCACTGATCATATTGTCTGTCATGGGATTTTCTTGTGTAAATACTGTTGAAAAAAAGTCATCTAGCATATTGGCTTTTTCCTCATCCTCATCCACCATTTCACCCAGACTATTTTTAAAGGGGCCAACACAATCATTTCTTAGTTTCTTACTATTTATGTAGTTAAAAAATATTTTGGGATTATTTTTACTTTCTCTGGCAATGAGTCTCTCTGTCTCAATCTTTGCTGCCTTGATTTGCTTTTTACAAATGTTACCGTATATACTCGTGTATAAGCCGACCCGTGTATAAGCCGACCCCCCTACTTTTGCCCCCAAAACCTGGGAAAATCTATTGACTCGTGTATAAGCCGAGGGTGGACCCTAGCACAAGTATACAGCCCCCAGCAGTGTGGTATACACCAGTCCCAGAGGTAGATACAGCAGCCCAGTGGTAGTATACACGCAGCCCCATTAGTATATACAGCCCCAGTGGTAGTATATACAGCCCCAGTGGTAGTATACAGGGCCCCAGAGGTATATACAGCCCCAGTGGTAGTATATACAGCCCCAGTGGTAGTATACAGGGCCCCAGAGGTATATACACCCCCAGTGGTAGTATATACAGCCCCAGTGTTAGTATACAGGGCCCCAGAGGTATATAGCAGCCCCAGTGGTAGTATACAGGGCCCCAGAGGTATATAGCAGCCCAGTGGTAGTATATGCAGCCCCAGTGTTAGTATACAGGGCCCCAGTGGTAGTATACAGGGCCCCAGAGGTATATAGCAGCCCCAGTGGTAGTATACAGGGCCCCAGAGGTATATACAGCCCCAGTGGTAGTATATACAGCCCCAGTGTTAGTATACAGGGCCCCAGAGGTATATAGCAGCCCCAGTGGTAGTATACAGGGCCCCAGAGGTATATAGCAGCCCCAGTGGTAGTATACAGGGCCCCAGAGGTATATACAGCCCAGTGGTAGTATATACAGCCCCAGTGTTAGTATACAGGGCCCCAGAGGTATATAGCAGCCCCAGCGGTAGTATACAGGCAGCCCCAGTAATGCAGGGCCCCCCCAGCCTGACTCCGGTCACCTGTAAAGCAAACTATACTTATCAGTGTCCCGCTGTCCGCGCCCGCCGCTGCCGACATCGCGATCCTCCATCTTCATGCGACTCCTTCCTGTTTCCTGTGCTCGTCGCAGGGAATGACGTCATTGCCGGCGACGCGCACAGAAACAGGAAGAAGACGCATGAAGATGGAGGATCGCGTACGGCAGCTGCGAGCGGGTGCGAGCGGGACACTGATAAGTATAGTTTGCTTTACAGGTGACCGGAGAGACGCTGGGGGGGCCCTGCATTACTGGGGATGCGGGGGCTGCTGTATACCGATGTATACATCGGTATGTACGATGTATACATTGGTATACAGCACTGACTCGCGTATAAGCCGAGGGGGGTACTTTTCAGCCCAATTTTTGGGCTGAAAAACCCGGCTTATACGCGAGTATATACAGTATTTAATTTTCTGTATTTATTTAATGCCTCATCACTACCTACTTGCTTTAATTCCCTAAATGCTTTCTTTTTGTCACTTATTGCGCCCCTTACAGCCTTATTTAGCCTTAGTGGTTTCCTCCTATTTCTAGCATGCTTATTCCCATAGGGTATATATTGTGCACAGGCCCTATTCAGGATGCTAATAAACGTCTTCCATTTGCATTGTGTACTTTTATGTCTCAGGACATCATCCCAGTTTATTGCACTAAGATCATCTCTCATCCGTTGGAAATGTGCCTTCCTGAAGTTTAGTGTCCTTGTAGCCCCTCTACTACACATCTTATTAAAGGATAGTTGAAAACTTATTATTTTGTGATCACTATTACCCAAGTGACCTCCAACCCGTATATTTGATATGCGGTCTGGCTTGCTGGTTAATATTAGGTCCAGCAATGCCCCCCTTCTTGTTGAGCCCTGAACCAGTTGTGAAAGGTAATTGTTCTCATAGTTGTCAAAAACCTCTTACCTTTGCTAGAACTGCAGGTTTCTGTTCCCCAATGTATTTCAGGGTAGTTAAAGTTCCCTATAATAATGACTTGTCCCTGAAGAGCTGCTTCATCTATTTGCTTTATGAGGATATTCTCCTCCACTTCCGTTATTGTTGGGGACTTATAACAAACCCCTATAATTAATTTATTATTTTTTCCCCCTCCCCTTATCTCCACCCACATAGACTCTATATTTCCATTAGATTCACCTATATTATCACGCAGGATGGGTTTTAAGGATGATTTTACATATAAACACACACCTCCCCCTCGCTTATTTGTACAGTCAGTTCTGAACAGACTATAACCCTGTAAATTAACAGCCCAGTCATGGCTCTCGTCCAGCCATGTCTCCAATATCTCCACCATGTCATAATTATTTTCCAACAAAATCAGTTCTAATTCCTCCGTTTTGTTGGTGAGGCTCTGGCATTAGTGTACATGCACTTTATGTATCTCTCTTTACCTCTATTCCTTCCTACTATATTGACTGTTCTAACCCCATCCCCCTTGCCACCTCCAATTTTATTACTTGTGCCCAGGTTACTATTTACACTATCTTCCCCTCCCTTCCCCTTCGTATTTTTGTGTCCAGCTGGGTACAGCAGGCAGGAACAGGCTGCCCCCAACCCCCAGGTGCCTATTTGTACCTGCCTGGAAAACAGAAATAGAAGGAAGCCCTTATTTTTTATTATTTCATGAATTTCATGAAATAATTAAAAAAAAATGTGTGGAGCTCCGCGCTATTTCTATGTCCAGACAGGTACAGCTGGGGGCTGGAATCCGCAGCGCAGGGAGGCCCAAGCTTTCTGGGCACCCCCTGCTGCAAATTGCAGCCCGCAGCCACCCCAGAAGATGGCGCGTTCATTGAACCGCCATCTTCTGGCACTGTATCCAGCTCATCCATGGCCCTGGTGACATGGCTCACATGGAAATAAATGGGTTAGGGCCAGCTTTGTGTTATCAGCTGGCCCTAAGCCCGAAATTCATGGGGTCACGCCAATATTAGACATGACCCCCATGAATTTCCAATGAAATTTTTTTACAAAAAACACTGAAAAAATATTTTATTAGAAATAAAACAAAAAAGACACTTAGACTTCATGTTCAATTATTAAAAAAATCCTCTTCCGTCCGTCGTATTTCTAAAACGCAATCTCCACACTGCTACATCACTCTGCATAGACACACATGTCTATGCAGAGCGAGAGCAGGCAGAAGAATGACTGTCTCAGTTAGGGTTCACCTCAGGTCATGGCTCGGACTGTGACCACGGGTGAACCCTGCGGTCACAGTCGAACTCTGCCGCCGGCCGCCGGAGATTGCCGAGCGCCGACAGAGCAGTGAATAAACTGGAAGTTAATGACTTCAGGTTCATTCACTGCTCTGCCGGTGCTCGGCAATCTCTGGCGGCCGGCGGCAGAGTTTGGCTGTGACAGCAGGGTTCACCCGCAGTCATAGCCCGAGTTATGACCTGAGGTGAACCCTGACTGAGAGAGTCATTCTTCTGCCTGCTCTCGCTCTGCATAGACATGTGTTTCTATGCAGAGCGATGTAGTAGTGTGGAGATTGCGTTTTAGGACTACGGCGGACGGAAGAGGATTTTTTAATAATTTAACATGGAGTCTATGTGTCTTTTTTGTTTTATTTCTAATAAAAATTTTTTTAGTGTGTTGTGTTTTTTTTTAAAAATTCACTGGAAATTCATGGGGGCATGTCTAATATTGGCGTCACCCCATGAATTTCGGGCTTAGGGCCAGCTGATAACACAAAGCTAGCCCTAACACCTTTATTACCCAGGAGCCATGGCACCAAGGCCCTGGATGAGCTGGATACAGCGCCAGAAGAAGGCGCTTCTCTGAACGCGCCATTTTACGGTGTGGCTGCGGGATTCAATTCGCAGCGGAGGATGCCCAGAAACCTTGGGCCTCCCTGCGCTGCGGATTCCAGCCCTCAGCTGCCTAGCTGTACCTGGCTGGACATAGAAATAGCGCGGAGCCCCATGCATTTGTTTTTATTATTTCATGAAATTCATGAAATAATAAAAAATAAGGGCTTCCTTCTATTTCTGTTTCCAGGCAGGTACAAATAGGCACCTGGGGGTTGGGGGCAGCCTGTTCCTGACTGCTGTACCGGCTGGACACAAAAATACGGTGAAGCCCACGTCAAATTTTTTTGGGAAAAAATCATTAAAAAATACATTTAGGGACAGCATCTTTATTAACCCCTAGAGGCCGGACACGTCTAGTCAGAATGTGGCCAGAAGTATATAAATCACATACTTCTGTTCACATGACCGTCCAATCTGTCCATTGACATGGGAGAATCCTGAAAGTGTGCAGTGCACACGCCATGAGAATTCAGAGACCTGCAGTCACCTAGACTTTCATCTCAAACCTGGGCACGCCCTTTAATTATAACATTAAACACCTTAGCCCACTCCTAACAACGTGTAATATACTAACTACCAGAAACAGCTCTTGCTGGTTGCAGCAGTCACTGTACCTGTAAGTTTAAAAATCGCATATGGATGATTGGTCACATGATGTCTCCTAAGACCACTGGAGGGGGGTCGCCAAACAAAAATCTTGCCCCGGGTGCCAGAAAAGCTAGATACACCTCTGGGTTCCTGAACTCCGGGTTCCCTAGTGTCAGCTGTTGCCAGGAGAATTGGGACACTATGTCTCCTGGCTCAGCTATGTTGTGAGGGGTTCCTTCCTCTGCCTACCCCATCATTTGCCTCTCTAGGCTGATGGTGGAGATTGGGTGTTACCTCAGCAGTGTCAGGTGATCCATAAGTGGGATATTTAAACCCACCATATCTTGTTGTTCGGTGCTGATTTTTTTCAGCTGCGTGGTAAGGCTAGTAGTTCTGGTGTGTTTCTTCTGGTTTGTTCTCTTGCTCTGGTTTTTTGGTCTCAGTTTTGTCCCTTAACTTCCCTTATACTTTGGATCTGTACTACTTTTCCTGTTTGTACTGGTGTGTTTGATCTGACTGTGGCCTTTGTGCCCAGCCACCAGCGCCCCACTATTGTCACCTGGGAAGGTTTCTGCCAAAATACCCCCTTCCAGGACCAGAAGGTGGGTGAAAAGTACCCAGGCTCTTAAGGGAATGCATTAATGTGACAACTTGTGCAAAGCTTGTCTGACATATTGCGTTTATTAGCCAGCAGTCTAGTCATCCCATCACTACCCTAGCATTGCAATAACAACTTAATTTGCTGTGTATATTGCCACTTTTAAGTATACAATATTCTTGCTATGCCCTCAGCCATTTTTCCATAGAATGAACCCACATTAGATATGACATTACTCACCAGACAGCGGGATTTGATGCTTTCTGCTGCAACTGACAAAGATCCAGAAATAATATACTGCATAACAAAAAGTAGAGAAAAAAAAAAATTATATATACATTTAATAGACTTATATATACATAACATTGTGAAATTATATTTTGATTTAGTTGATTAATTATGTTCTTAACAGCTTTCAAGTGTAAAAGCAACCATATTTATGAGTAAATATGCCTTTTCTAAAAACGTTCATATGTTTGTGTCCTTTTAACTACAGGCAGATTGGTTGGGGTCCAGCTCTAAAGGTACCGTCACACACCTCCGTATGGCTTCAATATCGCTGGCAATTTGCAAAGCCTCTGCTAATATTTTTACATTTTTTTGTAATTTTAATTACAAGCAGATTGGTAGGGGTCCTGAGATCTTAACTAATCTCTTAACAAAACCCTGAGAAGTGCATGTGGTGCCACAGGGTCCGGTTGCCACAATATCAAGCTTGGAAGCAAGGGAAGGTACCCACCTCAGGTAAAACACACGCCCAACACCTTCCCAAAACCAGGCCAGAAGGCCCCTTGTTCAGGGCAAGTCCACTATAAATTCTGGTACGGAGCGGGGTCAGGCAGTTCAGTTCCTAAGAGGACTGTGGAAGACATCCACGGATGGTAGCTGTGCTAGGCTCGTCCTAGTTTACTGACTAGCCAGTGTGAGTGACCCACGGTGAGGGTCTGAGGAAAGTGGAGAAAAGGTGTGTGGAGTGGAGCAGGGCCAGCTCGCCTCAGCACCTAGCGTAGTAGGACACCGGAGTCCAAGGTCGCCAGGGACTTTATGCCCAGCAACCAACACAGGACGGTAGGTGATTCCAAGTCGCTTCAAGTGCCCACCAGAAAGGCCAGGAGACACAGCCGCACCAAAGAGCTCAGGAGATGCAGTGAAGGAGAGGAGCACACAAAGGGTTCAAGCCGCCTGTCACACAGCCAAGACAGACAAGAGAGGAGAGGGTCACAGCACTGCTTCAAGCATCCAGGGCCCACAGTGAACAGCGCAGCAGGGAGGCCTCAGAACTTGCCAGGTGTGGAAAGCCCCAACTTGCTTCTAGGCTCCAGATCCCTAATCACCACTTGTGAACTGTGCCCTGAATGAACCTGCTTCTAACTTCAGTGAAGGTAAAGGAGACTGTTACCTCTGTGTCTGTCAGTTCTTCCATACACTAAGTCCTTGCACCCCCACTGAGCCCTGCATATCCACAGACTTTACGGTTGCCCTGGGGAACTGCTCTTTCCGTGGAGAGTTGAACATCCAGGTTACTACTCCCATTATCACAAGAGGCCCCGACTGCAGCAGCGGGTACACCGGCCGCATTTCATGAGTGGCGCTACGACACTCTTATTTTTTTTGTTTTATATTATTTTCATTCATTTTTCCAATCCCTTTTTTACTGCTCGCCTGACGAGGGGATCACGGACCGGGTCACAACACCGTGACATCCCGCTGCCCCAGACGACGATGAGAGGGTCCTGTTCCGAGTACCCACGGTCCTTGCCTGGGGCAAGACAGCTTTTAGCGTCACAAACAGAATTCACTGACCCGGTAAAACCGGTTCTTGTGTGCATAAGATTGTATTGAACTGTGAACAATCGCCATTTTTCTTTTCTTTTTGCCATCTCGCGCAGAAAGGGCACCAAGGCATGCACAGGTCACAGGAGGCCCCACGCCATGACATTCACAGGAGCAAAGAGCTCCTGCTTTAGGCTATGTGCACACGGGGGGCGGGTTAGTGGCGGCGGCGGCTGGGCGGACCCAACAGGAAGCTCCGGAGCCGTCCACCGGCTTCCTGTCGGGTCCGTGCTGCGGGAGACGGGCGGGTGTGCGGCGGGTGCACAGCGGGTTAGCCGCGTCGGTTCTGCAGCGGCTGGAAGCAGCACATGATTCTGCTTGCAGCCGCTGCAGAACCGGCCGGATTATAGAACATGCTCATTCTTTGCTAACCCGCTGGGAACCCAGCGGGTTAGCAACAGATGAGCATGTGGAAACCGCCGGTGTGTGCACACCGGGTGTCGGTTTCCATAGGTTTATATGTTAACCCAAAAGCCGCTTTTGGATTAACATAAATTTGCATAAACCTAATGGAAACCGACCGGCGGTTTCCGCTGCTAAAACGGCCCTAAACCTCCCTGTGTGCACATACCCTTAGCATGCTCACAAAACGTAATACACTTAATTAGAAAGCATAATCTGTATATGAAAGCTGAAGAGCAGTGCATTCTTGTCTCCCAAGCTGTGCACTTCTCAAGTTTTTTTTTAAGCAATCGGTGGATGTCTTAAGGTTCCGTCACAAGCCGCCATATCGCCGGTGAGATCGCTGGCAATTCCCGAATTCGGCAATGTGGAAACCCCATCACATGTGCGTAGTGGCGTGTGACTGGGCGATTCTACAGCTAGAAATTGCCAGTGGAGCGTCGCCTAATTGCCCTGCACTGCAATGAAATCAGGTGATATCTACCAGGCGATTTCAGTGCATTGTGCCGTGTGACAGGGCGATAGCGACATACACAGCGATCCTGAAATAAATCCCTTAGGCGTGCTTGGACGTGTTTTTTTTCGCACCGCATCTGCGGCGATTGGTGGATGATACTGCGTTTCGATTGGCTGGCCATGTCCGAGGCGCCTTATTTGATGACCCATGCATTCACTCAAGGCTGACCAATGGCAACGCAGTTCTGTCCACCAATCGCAGTGATAGGGGCGTGGTGAAACACACTCTAGAATGCCCCTATCAACACAATATGCCCACATCACTGCTACGAGTATGGTGTGGGACGCAGTGATGTGTGAAAGGAAGATCGCTTCCTGTCCTCTGCTGGTGATTTCTGGAACGCAGGATCGCTGAAGATCACACACAAGATCGCTACGTGTGACAGCTCCACAGCGATCTGAAAAAAGTGCCCGAAACGCTAGGTGCTGAGGTGAGCTGGCCCTGCTCCACTCCACACACCTTTTCTCCACTTCCCTCAGACCCTCACCGCAGGTCACTCACACTGGCTAGTCAGTAAACTAGGACGAGCCTAGCACAGCTACCATCCGTGGATGTCTTCCACAGTTCTCTTAGGAACTGAACTGCCTGACCCCGCCCCGTACCAGAATTTATAGGGGACTTGCTCTGAACCCGGGCCTTCTGACCTGGATTTGGGAAGGTGTTGGGCATGTGTTTTACCTGAGGTGGGTACCTTCCCTTGCTTCCAAGCTTGATATTGTGGCAACCGGACCCTGTGGCACACATGCACTTCTCAGGGTTTTGTTAAGAGATTAATTAAGATCTCAGGACCGCTACCAATCTGCTTGTAATTAAAATGACAAAAATATGTAAAAATATTAGCAGAGGTTTAGTTACTCTTTAACCTCTTTCCAACATTGTACATGCTTGTACATTCAATGCTGGTCCCTGTTGGGCTATGAAGCTGAGCCTGTATGCTTTCCCAGGAGTTGATAGCTTTAATACTGGGGTACACAGTCATCATCTACCTCTAACAGCAGTAAGTAAAGCTAAAACCAGCATCTAAAGCATGGGGACTGGGGGTGACATTGCGCCACACATCAATCAACCCTTCTGTGATGAGTTTGTGGGATGTCGATTGATATAATAATTTTGTGGTAAGTACACCGGCAATCAAAATAAAAAGAGAACAACCCCCAATTTCGGTGATGTTAAAGTCATTGTGTTGTCCTATGTGAAAATATCCTAACATGAGTAAATTAGCAGCATTTTAAGCTTATTTCATAAATTTAATATATTCTAAAGCATTGAATAAAAATGTAAATGAGATAAATGAAAAACAATACTGATCAACATTAGAGAACCTGCAAGTTATTGGTGTTAATCTGGCACCTGGTGCTACTATATTTCCTTAATTATCTGACATACCCTATTTGACTGGCATCCTAACTTTCTGGTTTGCACTCACTTTGCAAAAATGGTGTGCCATTCTAAAGTGACTGAAACCTTCAGGCAGCAGGTTGTACAGGTGAAGGCCAATGAGGTCACCCTATCAGCCATAGCAACAGAACAGCAACAGAAGTTGGTTGTTCCAAGTCTGTGATTTCTAGAATATTGCATCTATACAACATCACAAACTCTTATCCTTTTGCCATGACAGCACCCACATGAGAGAGGGGATCCGCCCACAAGGATAGAAAAACTACAGATAAAAATGGTGGTCCCTCCCACCTCATCAGTTGGTTTCCTCTCCTTTGGAACCTACAGAAGATAGTTACCTAGGTTCATGCAGCCTATGTGCAGTGCCTGTAAGAATGGCAGAGCCTAGGGATTCAGAAGTGGAATCAGAGGATTACTGCCTGCAGACTCCTTTCTTGTCCGATTGGTGGCGCAATCCCATGGTCCAAGTAGTGCCACCATGGGTCATGTGGATGCAGTTTGGGGGTGCAAGGTAAGTCAAGACTAAGCCCCCTACATTCACCAGTCCAGTCTGAGCAGGCACAGGGTGTCGGGATCGGCTACCCTGCATTTACCACAGACGAGATCCAGGCAATGCTCACACAAGAACTGGCCAGTTTGCCGCATCCATAACCGAAAGAGGCAAGGTCACTTCTGGGTAGGGTACAAGCGGGAAGGTGTTTTCTGGGTGTTAGTGCAGTGGGCGGTCTCCCACACTTCAAACATGGAGTATGACTGCCTGGAGAGCGCTGCTCCAGCATTCCTTCTCTATGGATGCGTAGCAGGGACAACCACCACCAGACGTGGTCCTGAATCAGCAAAAGCAGCATAGCACTCAAAGAGGAAGTATAAGTAGATGAAATGTGGCTCACCAGAGTGGTGCTCAGAAGTAAAAAATACTAGTAATACAATAGCACATCGGCACACAATTGAATAAAGAAAAAACATGGAATTGTAAATATTCAGGTTATTATTCACTCAGCTGTGACATGGATTAGTATTTATCTTCACTTGCACTAATGTTTCAACTCATAATCGAGTCTTTGTCAAAGTTAGATGAATCTGTGGTAACTATACACAAAGAAAACAGAATAACAAATCAATATGATATATAAATGATACAGAAAATAGTTGGTGATAAACTGTGCATAATACAAGACATTCGTTATATTAATCTGCATACACCGACAAGGAAAATATTTGCAAAAACAGGATTTAGAAAACAGTGTTTTTCGTTTTGTAATACAATAATTAGAGTAAAACAAAAAAAGTGATCAGGGGAGTTAGTCTGACCCTTGGACTGGGGTCCCTAGATTACTCTGCTCCCAGAGATACCTCTGAAGGTAAGGAGGTCTGGATGGCCCCCCTTGCTCTTTGCTTCCTGATTAGTCCTAGGCTAAGAGCCCTCACCTCCACCCATGGACCGAGAAACACAGCAACTCCTACAGAGAAGGAAGCACCAGCATGTCTTCACTATTCGAGGTTCTTGTAGAGAGTAAACTCTAGCAGCAACACCTAGTGGAAGAAAGTGGAACTACTTAAAGGCTGAGGGATTGGAGAACTGAATGATATGAAAGCCCCATCTGCTGAGCCTGATATAACAGCAGCTTCTGGCGTTAATTCAGAATGTGCCAAAGGAAATTTACTTATATTTAAACTACAACAGCAATTCACATGGATTGTAAAGCAGTCAACACATCACAGCATCCCCTCACCTTTATGAGAGGCCTCTGGACTCTAAACCAGGCACGTCTTCTGAGTGACGATATGTGAAGGTTGTTACAATATTTTAGCACTGGGGGTAGTTTGAGTTGGCACAACAAATGTTTACAGACAGCCAAGACCATAAACGGACCAATAAATTCAGAACTAGGAGCCCCAGCTGCACACTTCCTCCTGACATGAGTGGAAATCACCCACACATAATCATCCACTCTCAGGTCAGGACTTGCACATTTATTTCCATTCATCCGATTACAGTCAGCGGGTGCATTCTTAGGAAGGCAAATAGAGGCATCTCCCCGGACCCCAGAACTCCCTCCCTTGAGGTGCACGGTAAGAACGACCGCCTTCCCCTGTCCCCTCTTCCTAGGATGATGCCTAGACCCACCATTAGTCCGAGGCATAGTCTGAACTCCACCCCCACTCCCTGACAAACTCCCAACCATTTCAGCTGCATATATAGGAGTAGGTGCAACCAGTATAGCAGAGGCAGTAGTACACAGGCAATTACCCTTACAGGAATTACCCCAGCAATTACTTCCCTGGTCCACTAGTCAATCACAGAGTTACCGTATGTTTTTTCAGCCAAAGAAGGCCCAAGACAATGGGAGTGGGTAAATTCTCCAAGATGTGACAGGATAGGAACTCCTGGTGAAGAGTTCCTATACTCAAGTTCACATTATGCACAACTTGGGAAAGAACCTTCTGGCTGAGAGGAGCTCAGTCAATGGCAATCCATAATATTGACTCTTGTTCCGCTATCGACTAGCACTGGCACAGTCTTGGTTTTAGCGTCAACCACTACCTTGGCAGACAGTGTGAACAGAGACTTAGCAAGGAAAGAAATACAAACCCTTTGGTCGTCTCCTTCTAGATAACCCAAAGTGCACGGCATTTAAGACTGTGTGACGGTTTTGCAGCGATATGGACAGACCTTAATAAAATAACTTGTTTGCCCAAAATAGAAGTATACTCCACCAAGCTGATGAACTGCAGGGGGTTTAACACGAAAGCTTAATTCCCCCAACTACATTGGTTCATCAAGACCAACAAATGCAGCCTCCTCAACAGTGATTGCTACAGGGTACAAATTAGGTCTTGGTCTCTCTCTAGGAAGTCTGTCAACCCTGATGGCTGGGGCCATTGCAGCCTCTAATGACTCAGGTGTAGCATATAGAACCAGATTTTCCTGAAGTCTAGCTGACAGACTCAAGCAGAACTGACTCCTGAGGGTAGGGTCATTCCACTGGGTGTCAGTAGCACATCTCCACAACTTCAAGCAGTACTCCTCAACGGGACGCATCCCTGCTTGTGTTTGCAAAGGTTGGACTCAGCCAGTGAAACTCTGTCCAGTTCACCGTGCCACCTAAGACAATACCGTGAAAAAGCCGTCCACCGAACACAGAGATGGTGAGTCGGTCGGAAGGGAGAAGGCCCAGGACTGGGGATTCCCATTTCGAAGGGAGGTTATAAACCCCACATGCTGCACCTCACTTCCACATAAACGAGGGTGGAGCCTGAAATACAATTTACAGGCTTCCCTGAATGCAAGAAACTTCTCTCCCTCACGAAAATTTGACAGGGAGAGATATCTTAGGCTCGTGCACAGTATGGCCAGATACCCAACAACTTGCTGCAGCTGCTGCACAACCTGAGTACGCAGACCAGTAAACTCCTCAGAGATTGTCTGCATCAGGTGAGTAAAGGTGTCAACTGCAGCAGCCTGAGTCATATTGACACAGGGAAAAAATAGGTAGGGTCGCTGATAATGTCATGAGGAATGATATGAGGGGCTAAAGGTGATCAGGGAAGCTAGTCTGACCCTTAGACAGTGGTCCCTAGATTACCCTTCCACCAAAGGTACCTATGAAGGTGAAGAGGTCTGGGTCATCACCCTTGCCCTATGCTTCTGATAAGCTGTAGGTTAAAACCCCTCACATTCACCCATGGATTGGAAAACAAAGCAACTCCTTCAGAGAAGGAAGCAGCAGGAAGCACAAGCATGAACAGCATGTATATCTTCGCTACTCAAGGTCCTTTTAGAGAATAAATTACACATGAAGGAAGTGGACTATTAGCTTAGGGAGTGGAGCTGTCACATGTGACTGTCAGCAGACATGTGGAATTTTTGCTGCAGTTAATCAGTAATTTTTTTGTTCTTGGCTTAATGCTGAAGCTGTGTTGTGTCTATGTGTGGTGTGCAGCTCTACAGGTGGGGAGTTGTAGGTAACCCCTGGCCTTTAAATAGCCTCCTCTTCTTTCAGGTGACATCACTGCTAGGGTTTCACTCTGCCTTTGATCGTGTGAGCTGAAGACGTCTTTGCGTTGAGCCCACTGGGACGGGGTACTCGGTACCGGACCGGGTCTGCTGCTGGGGAAGTCACGAGTGGTCCTGGTCCGGACCGTGTCCCAGGCCCTGGCAATAATAAGGGGATATTTACAGGGGAAATGTCAGTCATGTCGCCACCCACTGTGTACGGCCAGCGATGGGGCCGCCGCTGCTGCAGAACCTCCGGGGATGATGTGACGGCAGCAGAGATGGAATAGTTCCCATGGGCAGAACTGTATTTCCCGGTGCAGTGATGGTTAAAGTCTATCGTGTAGTGTGCAGGCCTGGTGCTGGGTGCAGTACACTTACTGTCCAGATGCTGCAGGAATCCTCCTTCAGTGTTGGAGCCTGCACGCTGTGGCTCTCCAGGCGTAGGGCTGCATCAAACCTGTATGGAAGGAGTTGTGTTCAGGCAGAGACACACAAGGGAGTCGTGTTCAGGGTTCACCGTGTTTACTTCTCAAGTCCTCAAGTTCAGTTTACAGTTCAGTACAGTTCAGTTCAGTACACGGGCACACTTTCCCCTCCGGGTTCCCTTTACTCTCTGCAGCCAGGTCTCTCCTCTCTGTGACCCCTCACTCTGTCTCTGTGTCCTTCCCAGGCTGTTGACTTTCTCTGTATCTGTTCACTTTGGTGTGCGTGACTCCGGACAGTATGCGGTAGCTCGGACTCCTGTGAGCCCTCCGGGTTGCCACTGAGCTGCCTGTCCTTTGGGGTAGGGACCCTAGCGTGTAGCTGTGGTCCCCCATCAGTTGTCTGGGGATGCCGGGTGAAACTACGGTCCCCTCTAGAGCCGACACTCTACTCAGCCTAGCCTCCAGCAGTCCTCCCGTGTGAGGCTCTATCTACTGTGTCTTCAATATCATAGGAGGGCTACTCCGCCTGCAGTCTGTCGTCTCGGCTGTAGTTCTAGGGCCCGGTATCACCGTCCCTCTCTTCCCGCACACTCCCGGGGTGCTGGCTTCGGACGTGCTTTCTCTCTGCGGCTCACACTGGCTCTTTTCAGATTCTGTGCTCCTACACCCCACTTTGCCAGGACGTGTGATTTAGTCTTTTCATCTCAGCCTACCTCGGCCTACTGACTCCTTCCTGCTCCCCCTGCTCTATTTCTACCTTCTGTCACCTGACTACGTGTTTGCCCACCCACTGCTCTAAACCCACCACCCCTCGCCTGCTTAGAGTTCCTAGGCTCCGGGTTGGGTGCTGCCCTCTACTGTACGTGGGTGTGTGGGCCGTGAGGGTGTTGATGTGCAACTGTCATCCTATCTGCCTGGCTGCAGTTCCCTTTGGGCCTCCTGGACGCAGGGGCACCAAATTTGCACTTGCTGAAGCTTCTTGGTGCTTTTCCTTTGGAAGTTGCTGTGTATCCCTGTCCGTGCTGGGTGGAGATAAGAGGGACTAGCACATGGCAGGTTCAAGAGCAGAGGGCAAAGGTGGTGACATCCTCACCATTAGAGGAACCTCTGCGTACAGGGCTAGCCAGGCACCCCAGTCCAGGGCCAGACTAGCTACCCAGGTTTCTTTGCTCATTATTACCATCCTGCCCCCTTTCACTCATCTGCTACATTTGTGACAAGAACTAAATACATGACATACCCCCACCTGCAGAGCCACACAACAGCAGCTTGTGCCAAAGGAAATTTACTTAGATTTATACTACAGCAGCATTTCACATAGACTGCAAAGCAGTCAACATTTGATAACAGATGGTGAGTAGGGATGGGCAAATCTACTCGCTAGGACTAGTTACTCGGCGAGTAGTAAGGGACTCGCAGGACTCGGTACTCTGCGAGTTTCCCAGCGATTACTCGCACAGCAACGAGTCCAATGCAAATCAATATCAATCCTAGTTTTGTCAGAGACTCTGACAAAACTAGGATTGCCTTTGACTTGCATTGGTCTGATTACTGTGCGAGTAATCTCTGGGAAACTTGCAAAGTAACTGCTGTTACTTTGCGAGCCGAGTCCAGCTGTCTGCTCTGTGTGCAGGCTGCCGCAGCTCCAGGGTCTTAGAGCCCGCCTGCTCACAGAGATAATGTAGCAGAGCTGCGATTGTTCTCAGTCTGCTCATTCCCTGTGATAGACATCTTTATCTATGCACAGGGGATGTAGCAGAGAGGACATCGCGTTTTGGACTACGTGGACGGAAGAGGATTTTTTTAATTAAAGATGGAGTCCCTAATGGCTTTTTTTTTTTATTTCTAATAAAAAATTTTCTCTGTGTTGTGTTTTTTTAACCCTTTATTGGAGATTCTTAGTGGCTGGTTCAAACGTGGCCTGACATTAAGAATCTCGGGCTTAATACCAGCTTGTATAACAAAGCTGGTATTAACCCCTTTATTACCAGCGTGCCACCGCCACCAGGGCCGCTGGAAGACCGGGGTTCAGCGCCAGAGGATGGCGCTTCAATGAACGCGCCATCTTTGGGCGGCTGGGGCTGCAATTTGCAGCGGGGGGTGCCCAGAAAGCTTGGGCACCCTGCGCTGCGGATTCCAGCCCCCAGCTGCTTAGCTGTACCTGGCTAGACATAGAAATTGCGCAGAGCCCCACGCATTTTTTTTTATTATTTCATGAAATTCATGAAATAATAAAAAAAGGGCTCCCCTATATTCTTGTATCTGGCCAGGTACAAATAGTCACCTGGGGGTTGGGGGCAGCCCGTCGCTGCCTGCTGGATCCGGCTGGTTCCAGAAATACGGCGAAGCCCACGTGAAATTTTTTTCTGACAAATCCATAAAACAATGTAAATAAAAGGGACTGCATCTTTATTAACCCCTGGACCATGGGTGAGGGGTTAATAAAGATGCAGTCCCTTTTTTAGGATTGTTTTATTGATTTTTCAGAAAAAAAATTACATGGGCTTCGCCATATTTCTGGAACCAGCCGGATCCAGCAAGCAGCGACGGGCTGCCCCCAACCCCCAGGTGCCTATTTGTACCTGGCCAGACACAAGAATATAGGGGAGCCCTTTTTTTTTTTATTATTTCATGAATTTCATGAAATAATGAAAAAAAAATGCGTGGGGCTCCGCGCAATTTCTATGTCTAGCCAGGTACAGCTAAGCAGCTGGGGGCTGGAATCCGCAGCGCAGGGATGCCCAAGCTTTCTGGGCACCCCCCCTGCAAATTGCACCCGCAGCCCCAGAAGATGGCACGTTCATTGAAGCGACATCCTCTGGCGCTGAATCCCGCTCTTCCAGCGGCCCTGGTGGCGGTGGCAGGCTGGGTAATAAAGAGGTTAGGGCCAGCTTTGTATTATCAGCTGGCCCTAAGCCCGAAATTTATGGCGGTCACGCCAATATTAGACATGACCGTCATGAATTTCTATTAAATTGTTTTAAAAAAAACACAACACAGAGAAAATGTTTTATTAGAAATAAAAAAAAAAAGCCATTAGGGACTCCATCTTTAATTAAAAAAATCCTCTTCCGTCCGACGCAGTCCAAAACGCGATGTCCTCTCTGCTACATCCCTTTGCATAGATATAGATGTCTATGCACAGGGATGAGCAGACTGAGAACAATTTCAGCTCTGCTACATCAGGCAGCAGACGGGCTCTAGGACCCTGGAGCTGCGGCAGCCTGTACAGAACAGACAGCCTGACTCCTTACTGTGCGAGTTTCCCAGCGATTACTTGCACAGTAAACGAGTCCAATGCAAGTCAATGCCAATCCTAGTTTTGTCAGAGTCTCTGACAAAACTAGGATTGCTTCAGGCTGAAGCTTCCGAGACACATCTGTGATTTGTAAATCACACACTACTCGCTATTACTCGCTTCCCCATTCATTAACATTGGACTCGCTAAACTCGCAACGAGTAGCGAGTCCCGGGCTCGGACTCGCTAGAGTCAAGCGATTCCGAGTAATTTAGGACTCGCCCATCACTAATGGTGAGTGACCTACATGCATTTCATCCAGTGAGCTAAATCCCCCCTCTTTGTCTGTATTACCCCTATAGGTTTTACCTAGGAAGCAAACATCCAAGGAAAAGCATAAAGAATGTGTCCTGTGTAATCAGTCTTTGCCAAGTTCTTATACTAAGAGGTTATATAAATCCAAAACAGACAGTAGGGGAGTCATCAGCTCTTTCTTTGGGCATGAGATCCCTTATTAAGGCAGAAGTAGAGAATTCCCTTAGAGGCCTTAGTAAGCCAAAAAAAGGAAAATTAAGAAGGGAAGATTCCTTTTCTGATTCTACAATAAAAAGGGAAATGGAGTGCACATAGAGTAATTTCCTTTTGTACCAATAACCTCAGTGCCCCCCTTCAGTGGAAGGACTCACCTGATTTGGTTGTGCAAGTCACAACCAACTAACTCCGCTCTCTCTTATGGTCGCAGCAGGTGTCCAGCAGAGTAAGGATCCAAAGGAAGGGGTTAACAGAAAGTGCTGGGTTTCATAGATCCACCTCGCTGACCTCCAGTGAAGACAAACAGAGTGATGTATAAAACTCTGTTTAGTGGGTAATTTGCCTACCGGTTTCGGTTTCGTGATCTCAGTTATCACTTCATCAGCACTTTGTGTTAACCCCTTTGGAACCTTTTCTGATTCTGATATTTCTGCAGAGAACTGCCTGTCTGAATCCTCTGAAACCTTATCATCCTCACCATCCGATGGGGATGTTAGATCCTATTTCCTATTGATAGCATGGACAAGCTAATTAAAGCAGTCAGGTCCAAGATGGGAATTTCAGAAACCAAGGAGTCCAAGACAGCCGAATAGGTTATAATCGCCGGTCTATCACAGAAAAAAAGGTGAGCAGTTTGTGTCAATGACATGGTCATGCTTATTAAAAAAGAATAGGATAAGCAAGGCAGTAGAGGTTTTCTACCATCAAACCATCAAACTCTAAGGGTGCCGTCACACTGTACCGCCGATTTCTTAGGGGATGCTTGGGCGTGGACTATCGGCACCGATACCGCCCCTGCATCGCCTAATGTAATTAGGCGATGGGGACGCCTTTTAGTGGTCGCCTGGTTTCAGAGCAGTGCTCTGAAACCAGGCGGCCGATGTGGGGCGATGTGTACACATTGCCCCATGTAAACGGCCACCGGCGACCTGACAAGCGATGGGAGCCATAGGCTCCCATTGTACTGCATCGCCGCTGGGGTTTTGAGACACCCCGGCGGTGATGCAGCCTGTCAGCTCGCCGGTGCATCGCCAGTCGCCGCCGACATCTCCGGCGAGGTGGCACCGTGTGACAGGCCCCTAAGAGAAAATATCCGGTTGCTGATGATCTCAGTGGTGTAAGATCCCAAAACTTGATAATACTTTGGTGAAGTCTTCTAAAAAATCTGCTTTACCATTTGAGGACATTGGTCTATTAAAAGAACCTTTAAAAAGGAAGCCAGAGATGTATCTGAAATGTGCTTGGAAGTCTTTGGTGGGTGCCTTCAAATCCGCTTTATCAGGGTACCTGTACGGCCAGATCTATGTTGGTGTGGTTAGACCAACTGGAGGATCAAATTAAAGCTGGAATGTCAAGATACAAGCTATTGGCTTTCCTCCCACTTATACGGGGAGGACCGGCACATTTGACGGATGCTTCGGCTGATTCTTTAAGACTGGTGGACAGATCTGCACGTCTCTCTAACGCAGCACACCGCGCTTTATGCTGAAATATTGGAGGGGATATACATAATCCAAATCAAATTTGTGTACCATACCCTGCCATGGTGAGTACCTATTTGGTCATGTATTAGATGACATCCTGATCAAAGTTGGAAGCAAAAAGAGAGGGTTCCCTAACCCCTTTTCTCCACATTATAGCAAGGCTTTCAGGAAACGGCCATTTGATCAGGGAAATTCTGACAGACAGCAAGACAGATGGGAGTCTAGAAATACCAGCTCAAAAGGCACTTTGTTAGGCAGCATTATCAAGGGGTAAAAGGCGATACCAGTAACATTAATCCTGCAGTAGGAGGTAGACTCCGTTTTTTCAATCAAGCATAGATCCATATAACATCCAACACCTGGATTCTAGCTATAGTAACTTCAGGTGTTGAAGTCTGATTTTATAGATCTATAGCAAAAACAAGTAGCAGTAGAAATTCTGAAACAAGAAGGCAAGGGATTCTATTCTCCTCTGTTCTTAGTCTCAGAGCCGGATGGATCACATAGAACTATCGTAAATTTGAGGAAATTAAATGCATTATTAAGATTAAGAACTTTCAAGATGGAATCAACAAGAACTGCAATTCAACATCTATTTCCCAGGTGTTTTATGTCCGTCTTGAATCTAAAAGATGTGTATTACCATCTGCCGATTTATCAGGACCATATCTGAGGGTGGCAATTAGTAATGAGTGAGTGTACTCGTTACTATTCGCTACTCGCACGGATAGTATGGTATTCGCGATACTCGTTACTCAGCGAGCAATGCTGGCGCTCGTGAGTGATATGTCAATTGTTATCGATCTGATACAAATTGACATCTCCCTTCACTACATAAAGTGAGTTAGCACCTCTCTGAGAGCAGATTGAATGTTAGGGTCTCTCCGGGGGGTACAGCAAGGTGTTTTAGGCATTGAAATCGTAAAAAAGTACACCCTCCCGCCCTGTTCTTGAAAGACTCGTTTTATAGGTGGAAGTGTGTGGGCAGCGAATATCACTAATTGACCAACATTAGACTCGCTATTTGGACAAATATGTATTAAAAACTACTCGTTACGAGTATAGGGAGTGTGAATATTTGGCTACTTGCTCATCACTAATGGCAGTCTCAGGGAAGGGCCAGATAAAGAATTTAGAATTTACAGCAATGCCCTTAAGTCTATCCATGTCACCACTCATCTTTAGCAAGGTGATTATGGAAGTGGCGGCTCATGTAAAAGAAAGAGACACTCTCATTATGCCATATGTTCACGACTTTCTCATAGTAGGGAAAACAGCTGCACAATGCAGTTCTCGCCTTCATGAGATTATGACAACTTTTGAACATCTGAGGTGGATGGTGAACCTAAAAAATTAAAAACTAATCCCTTCAACCTTGCAGGTTTTCTAAGCCTCCATCTGGACTCAATCAAGCAAGAATGCTTTCTTTCAGAGGAAAAGAAACACATGTTAAAGCAGAAAGGTGGGTCAGTAATAGAAATATCATTAAAGTGTAACCACCGTTTAAATTTTTATTTACCGTATATACTCGTGTATAAGCCGACCCGTGTATAAGCCGACCCCCCTACTTTTGCCCCAAAAATCTGGAAAAACCTATTGACTCGTGTATAAGCCGAGGGTGGACCCCAGCACAGTTATACAGCCCCCAGCAGTGTGGTATACAGGCCCCCCAGTGGTAGTATACAGCAGCCCCAGTGGTAGTATACAGATTCCCCAGCAGCCCCAGTGGTAGTATACAGATTCCCCAGCAGCCCCAGTGGTAGTATACAGGAGCCCCAGCAGCCCCAGTGGTAGTATACAGATTCCCCAGCAGCCCCAGTGGTAGTATACAGGAGCCCCAGCAGCCCCAGTGGTAGTATACAGCAGCCCCAGTGGTAGTATACAGGAGCCCCAGTGGTAGTATACAGGAGCCCCAGCAGCCCCAGTGGTAGTATACAGGAGCCCCAGCAGCCCCAGTGGTAGTATACAGGAGCCCCAGCAGCCCCAGTGGTAGTATACAGGAGCCCCAGCAGCCCCAGTGGTAGTATACAGCAGCCCCAGTGGTAGTATACAGGAGCCCCAGCAGCCCCAGTGGTAGTATACAGGAGCCCCAGCAGCCCCAGTGGTAGTATACAGCAGCCCCAGTGGTATACAGCAGGCCCCCAGGGGGTACCCAGCAGCCCCCTGGGGGTACCAACAGCCCCCTGGGGGTACCAACAGCCCCCAGGGGGTACCAACAGCCCCCAGGGGGGACCAACAGCCCCCAGGGGGTACCCAGCAGCCCCCTGGGGGTACCAACAGCCCCCAGGGGGGACCAACAGCCCCCAGGGGGGACCAACAGCCCCCAGGGGGAACCCAGCAGCCCCCTGGGGGTACCAACAGCCCCCTGGGGGTACCAACAGCCCCCAGGGGGGACCAACAGCCCCCTGGGGGTACCCAGCAGCCCCCTGGGGGTACCCAGCAGCCCCCTGGGGGTACCAACAGCCCCCAAAAGCTGGCACTGTCCCCCCTTGTAAGGCCTCCCCCCCGCTACTTATACATTACCCTCCCGGTGTTCTGATCGGCGCCGCTCCTCGGTGCTGCGTCGCCGTCTTCATCCTCCCGCGCAGGCTGCATCCAGGATCTCCGGCGGTCGCGCGATGACGTCATATCGCTGCGACCGCCGGAGAACCCGGATGGATGCAGCGAGCGCGGACGGGAGGATGAAGACGGCGACGCAGCACCGAGGAGCGGCGCCGATCAGAACACCGGGAGGGTAATGTATAAGCAGCGGGGGGGGGGCCTTACAAGGGGGGACAGTGCCAGCTTTTGGGGGGGCCATATGCACTGCTTCCCCCTGCGCTGATTGACAGGGGGAAGCAGTGCATATATAATGAGCGGCCCCACGTGACGGGGCCGCTCATACAGCAGCCCCCCCCGCCTCCTCCAGCCTCCACAGCCCCCACCACACAGCCCCCACCACACGGGTCTACCGTATAGACCCGTGTATAAGCCGAGGGGGGGACTTTTCAGCCCAAATTTTGGGCTGAAAAACTCGGCTTATACACGAGTATATACGGTAATAATAATGTAGAGCAATTGATTTTAATAATCTTTTCAATTTCCTTCATTAGAAAATTCTGGTTGAAAACCATTCATAAACCTTCCACAAGGTGTCCCCACATCACAGGGTATGAAGCAGACCTACGTTCATTATCAGTCAGATCCATCTTCACACTGAATATGGGCATGTAACCATATAATGGAAAGGGGGCATGGCCTACACTGTGAGCTTTTTAAGCAGCTGAAAGAGGCCCTGACTGGAGAAGAGATCCTGGCCTACCCTGACTACAGTTTACCATTCCTGTTATACACCGATGCCAGCAACGTGGGATTAGGAGCTGTCTTATCACAGAGACAGAAAGGAAGAGACAGAGTGATAGCCTATGCCTGCAGAAAGCTCCGACCTACAGAAAGGAATCCAGAGAACTACAGCTCATTCAAACTGGAGTTCCTAGCCTTGGTCTGGTCGATTACAGAACAGTTGAAGAGCTTCCTGGCAGCTTCAAAGTTCACAGCTTTCACAGATCACAACCACCTGACACATCTGGAGACTGTGAAGCTGGGAGCAATAGAGCAACGCTGGATGGCCAGTTTATCAAACTATGATTTTACCATCAAGTACCGGGCTGGCCACAAGAACGTCAATGCTGATGCCTTGTCCAGGATGCCTATCTTACCAGACACGGGAGAAGTCGTGCATGAGGTAGAAGAAGTAGAGCTACCAGCCTTCCACTGCCCAAGTGCATCCCAGTGTCATCAAGCAAGTCAGAGATGTCAGGATACAACAGGTAACCCATTAACTCACCATGGATGGAATGAGACACAGGACAGTGACCCAGCTGTCTGCTTAGTCAAGGAACTGATAACTAAAGAACATTCCTGCCTGAGTCCAGATGTTCCTCAAGAAGCAAAATACCTGTAGAACAAGAAAGGAAAACTGGTTGTCTACTAAGAGAAACTGCAGATGTCACATCAACCCCAGAACCCATGAAATGGTCTGGCAGATAGTGGTACTCAAAAGAGATGTCCAGATGGTGTTGGAAGCATATCACAATGATGCAGGAAACTTTGGTTGGAAGAAGCTATAGATGTTGATGAAAGACTTCTAGTGGGTCGGCATGAGAAGTTCCATTGAGAGATGGTGTAGAAATTGTGGACCATGTCACTTGAGAAGAAAGGACCAGGGAAGCCAAAAAGCACCATTACAGCCAATTGTCACCAAGCAATCCCTTGAAATAGTAGCCTTGGATCATGTGAAGCTGACACCCAGCAGATCAGGTTACACCTACGCCCTTACCATGGTAGACTACTACTCCAGATTCTTAGTGGTAGCACCCGTTAAAGACTTAACGGCAGAAACAGCAGCCAAAACATTTCAAACCTACTTCTGTAGACCACACGGGTATCCAGAGCAGGTATTGACAGATCAAGGTTCTGAATTTGAATCTGAACTGTTTCAAGAATTCTTGGGCTTATACGGTTGTAAAAAGATCATAACCACGCCTTACCAACCACAAACAAATGGACTGTGTGAGAAAATGAACAACATTGTCATCGATATGTTGAAGACATTACCCCTTGAAGAAAGAAATCAGTGGTCAGAGAAATTATCTGATTTAGTGGACATTGTGGGGCAGCGCCGGGATTGCAAGTCAGGAAACACGTGGAGCCCGGTAGTAGTTCAAACAGGACAGGTTTATTGCTGATACACACAGCGGTGGCACAGTCTGCCAGAATCCGGGTCGCAGCCGGGTACACAGGACACAGTTCATATAAAGTAACCCGGGTCCTTCAGGCCAAAGGCCTCCGTTATGGGTCACCCCGAGTTCCTCCAGCCCTCCTGGGCTAGGCCGTGTTAGTCTAGCACACGGCCCCCTGGAACTCTAGACCTCTCCTGTCTATCTCTGCTGCTGCTGCAGCTAAGGCACAATTCTGTGTACAAGGGACCCCGCCCTGCCTCATGCTCAGGCTTTTAACTCCGTGTCTCCTTCCGGGACCTTGCAAGACCCGGAGCGGAGGGAGCGGACCGTCCCTTTCTCTCACACCCTACACCGGGCTCAATACGTGACAGTGCGCAATCTGGGGGAGACATAGCGCCCCTCGCATATGATCCCCCGCACTGTCTCACATACCCCCCCTCGGTTCAAACGTGTGGAGTTGAACTCCAGCCAACAAACAGGGTGCCCGGGACAGGGCATCCGCATTACCCTGCAACTTGCCAGCCCGATGCTCCACTGTAAAATTGAAGTTTTGGAGGGACAGGAACCACCGGGTGACCAGAGCGTTCCATTCCTTGGCGTTACGCATCCAGACCAGGGGAGCGTGATCCGTAACCAACCGGAACTGTCGCCCGAGCAAATAATAACGTAGGGACTCCAAGGCCCATGTAACAGCCAAGCACTCCTTCTCCACTACGCTATAATTTTTTTCCGCCGGGGACAATTTCCGGCTTAAGTAAGTGACCGGATGCTCGTCTCCGTCCACTTCTTGCAACAGCACAGCCCCCAACCCCACCTCCGAGGCGTCTGTACAATGAAGGCGTGTTTGAAGTTAGGACTAATGAGGACGGGCTGTCCACACAAGGCCGACTTCATGGATTGAAAGGCTGCCTCTGCTTGGGGATTCCAACGCACCAACGCAGTTTTCTTCCCTTTCAACAGGTCGGACAGGGCCGCCGTTCGCCCAGCAAAGTTGGGTATGAAGCGTCGGTAGTACCCAACTATGCCGAGGAACGCCCTCACCTGTTTGGTAGACACCGGTCGGGGCCAATTTTGAATGGCCTCGATTTTGTTTATTTGGGGTTTGATAACCCCTCGCCCAATCACATACCCCAGGTACCGGGCCTCCTCGAGCCCCATGGCACATTTTTTTGGATTTGCCGTCAGGCCCGCTGTCCTGAGAGAATCCACCACGGCCTGAACCTGGGATAAGTGGGTATGCCAATCTGGACTAAAGATGATAATGTCAACTAGGTAGGCGGACGCGTACTCCCGATGAGGTTCTAACACAATGTCCATGAGCCGCTGGAATGTGGCCGGGGCTCCATGCAACCCAAACGGCAACACGACGTAGTGATAGAGACCTTCCGGAGTAACAAAGGCGGTTTTTTCCTTGGTCGCCTTTGTTAGCGGCACCTGCCAGTAACCTTTTGTCAGATCGAGCGTTGTGAAGTACTGGGCTTGCCCCAGTCTTTCAATCAGCTCGTCCACCCGGGGCATGGGATGTAAATCAAACTTAGACACTTCGTTCAGCTTCCGGAAATCGTTGCAGAAACGCAACGATCCGTCCGGTTTTGGAATGAGCACGATGGGACTAGCCCATTCGCTCCGGGATTCTTCTATCACCCCTAACTTAAGCATGTGTTTAACTTCGGCCGCGATGGCTTGCCGTCTGGCCTCGGGTACCCGGTACGGTTTCATTCGCACTTTTACCCGGGGCTCAGTGACAATGTCATGCTGAATGACCGAAGTGCGCCCGGGCAGGTCAGAGAACACATCGGGATTCTGCTGTACCAACTTTCGAGCCTCCCGTCGTTGGGCCTTAGTGAGGGTGTCGCTTATTCGTACCCCTTCGGCATCCCTTGGGGCCGAAGGGGAAGGGTCCCCGGGTGCATCGGATGCCTCCGTGATCAGGCACTCCCGGTCTTTCCACGCTTTAAGCAAATTTACGTGGTATAGCTGCACGGGTTACCTTTTCCCGGGCTGGTATACCTTGTAATTGACCTCCCCTACTTTTTCCCGGATTTCATAGGGCCCTTGCCATTTGGCCAATAATTTGCTTTCCGTGGTGGGCACTAAGACCAATACCCGGTCCCCCACCTCAAAGGTCCTAACGGTGGCCCGTGTATTACACCTGCGGCTTTGAGCTTTTGGGCATCCATTAGGTGCTCTTTTACAATCGGCTGGACCGCTGTGATCCGGTCCTGCATTTTCGCCACGTGGTCGATCACGCTCCTATAGGGAGTGGGTTCCTGTTCCCACGTCTCTTTGGCAACATCCAGTAGCCCTCTAGGATGCCGGCCGTACAACAGTTCAAAGGGAGAAAACCCCGTAGACGACTGCGGTACCTCCCGGATGGCGAACATTAAATAGGGCAGTAACATGTCCCAATCTTTTCCATCCTTCGCTACCACTTTTTTTAGCATCGACTTCAGGGTTTTATTAAACCGCTCAACTAATCCGTCCGTCTGGGGATGATACACCGAGGTGCGCAGCTGTTTTATGTTGAGCAGTTTACATAGTTCCCGGGTCACCTTGGACATAAAAGGAGTCCCCTGATCCGTGAGGATCTCCTTGGGTAGTCCTAGGCGACAGAACATAGCAAACAGTTCCCGGGCAATCAGTTTCGCCGAGGTGCGGCGTAACGGAATCGCCTCCGGGTACCGGGTGGCGTAGTCGACAACCACAAGTATATGTTGGTGGCCTCGTGCTGACTTCACTATAGGCCCCACCAAATCCATTGCGATCTGTTCAAAAGGTTCCTCTATAACTGGTAGAGGTACCAATGGACTACGGAAGGTGGCAATGGGTGTGGTCAGCTGACATTCCGGGCAGGAATCACAGTACCTCTGGACGTCCGCATACATGCCCGGCCAGAAGAACCTCCGCAAGATGCGTTCTTGCGTTTTTTTAGCCCCAAGGTGGCCCCCTAGCACGTGAGAGTGGGCCATCTCTAGGACCGCCCGGCGGTGTGGCTGTGGTACTACCAGTTGGTCCACGACCTCATCCCTGATTTTGTCCACCCTATAGAGTAACTCCCGGTTAATCACCATGCGTGGAAATGCCTTCTCTGCCCCCGGATGCTGAGCTACCCCGTTTATTTCGGTTACCCTTTCTCGGGCCCAGGTCAGTGTGGGATCCTGTAGCTGGGCTGTCCCAAATGCTCCCCTGGATACTTCCAACTCTGTAATCGGTGGGGTCTCCTCGACCTCGCCTGCCAATACGTCTAGCGGGAACCTATCGGGATAACACTCTAGTCCTATGTTGGCGACCCCTACGGCAGGTGTCCCGGTTTCAGGGTCGTCGGGCTCAGCACCCGGATTCCCTGGCCTCAGAGAAGGGTTACTCCTCCTTCCCCATAAGGACCAAAACAATGGTAAGTCTCTTCCCAGCGCCGTCCCGTAGGGTAGAGATTTTACCACTCCGACCACGTGAGTCACCTCTCCACAGGGAGTGGATAGAGTCACTTCCGTGGTTGGATACTCGCGTAGGTCCCCGTGAATATACCCGACCCTGACCAATCCCCCAGTGAGTTGCAACCCGGGGATTAAGGACGCACGAACCAGCGTCACCAAACTGCCGGAGTCCAAGAGAGCTTCTGCTCTGTGTCCATTAACGAGCACCGGGCACAGATGTGGTGCCGTTAGGGGAACCACTACATCTGCGGTGAACACGGGGCTGGCATACATCGAGAGCAGGCGGGTGAACCCGCAGTCCATGGGTTCCACGTTAGTGGGCAATAGGCAGCCACATGTCCCGGTCCTTTGCACCGCCAGCACCACGTAGCAGTGGCAGCGCTGGGCCGGAAGCTCCTTCTTGGGGAGCCTGGTCTCCTGCCAGCCCCGTTCTGGGATGTCCTCACAGCAGGTACGTTTTTAGGAGAGTCCCCTGTGGATGAACGTACACCTTTACCTGGCTCCGGAGGCCGGCGTAACTGCCGCAGTGGGGCAGAGTCCCGTTTGAACTCCTCAGTGGCTGTATATCACTCTATCAAGCTAACCACCTGGTCCAAGGTACCCGGGTCCCCTTGCCCCACCCAACGCTGTATCGCAACCGGCAGAGTCCGTACCAGCCGGTCGACCACCACCCTTTCCACCATCTGTCCCGGAGTCAAGCTCTCAGGCTGGAGCCATCGTTTCACCAACTGCAACAAGTCATACGCCTGGGAGCGAGCCGGCTTGGACTCCACGTAGGACCAGAAAAACACCCGTTGGGCTCGGACATAAGTATTGACCCCCAGTCTAGCAAGGATCTCACCTTTGAGTCTGGCGTAGTCCTGTGCATCCTCCCAACTGAGATCTGTGTAGGCCTTTTGGGCGTCGCCCATCAGGAACGGCGCCACCACTTCAGCCCACTGAGCGGGAGGGAGGCCTTCTCACTCCGCGGTGCGCTCGTAGACGGTGAGGAAGGCTTCTACGTTGTCCTCTGGACTCAGCTTCCGCAGTGCCGACCGGACCCGGTCCCGGGCCTCACGCCGCTCCGGGGGAGGCGCTGTTGGCGGGTCTCGTAAGGCCGCAATTTGCTGCAGGAGCAGTTCATTCGTTTTCTGCTGTTGTAGAAACTGCTCCTGTTGTCGCAACTGCTGCTGCTCCTGCTGTCGCTGTTGCTGCTCCTGCTGTCGGAGCTGCTGCTCCTCGTGTCGCTGCCGCTGTTCCTGCTGTCGGAGCTGCTGCTCCTCGTGTCGCTGCCGCTGTTCCTGCTGTCGGAGCTGCTGCTCCTCGTGTCGCTGCTGCTTTTCTTGTTGCCGCTGCTGGGTAAGTACCAGCTGCCTTAGGATTTCCTCCATATCAGCGGCATGCCTGAACTGTAGTGTGGCCGGCTTAAGTATGGACATGCAGTGCCGGGCACCCCGCAAGAGACTGACGGCTATACTGACTGCTGCTCCTCTCACTTAGCCGCCGCTCATTAGCCACATGAAACAGTCACTTTCACCGGGCCGGCATTTGCCCGCATTCTCCACCATATGTGGGGCAGCGCCGGGATTGCAAGTCAGGAAACACGTGGAGCCCGGTAGTAGTTCAAACAGGACCCGGTGTTTATTGCTGATACACACAGCGGTGGCACAGTCTGCCGGAATCCGGGTCACAGCCGGGTACACAAGACACAGTTCATATAAAGTAACCCGGGTCCTTCAGGCCAAAGGCCTCCGTTATGGGTCACCCCGAGTTCCTCCAGCCCTCCTGGGCTAGGCCGTGTTAGTCTAGCACACGGCCCCCTGGAACTCTAGACCTCTCCTGTCTATCTCTGCTGCTGCTGCAGCTAAGGCACAATTCTGTGTACAAGGGACCCCGCCCTGCCTCCTGCTCAGGCTTTTAACTCCGTGTCTCCTTCCGGGACCTTGCAAGACCCGGAGCGGAGGGAGCGGACCGTCCCTTTCTCTCACACCCTACACCGGGCTCAATACGTGACAGTGCGCATTCTGGGGGAGACATAGCGCCCCTCGCATATGATCCCCCGCACTGTCTCACAACATGTACAACCATATACCTGTAAGTTCTACTAACTACACACCAGCATACCTGATGCGAGCAAGACCTGGAAAACTCCCAGTTGACCTAGAGTATTGTAGTACTAAACCCAGGTGCTTCTGATGAAGATTGGGACTCTACCCGTCAGCAGCAATACAAGAAGGTACAAGAATGTGTAGAAAAGAACACATCAGGGACAAACAAGAAAGAGACTACAACAAACATGCACCAGCTGAACCCTTAATACCTGGTGAAATGGTTCTAAAAAGAAAAAGAAGAACTCATAAACTAGATAATCAGTGCGAAGCTGAACCCTACACTGTCCTTAAATCTAATTTTGATAACAACAAAACTTGGGTAATTAGCCGTGATGAAGGAAGAACAACCTCAACAGTTACCGAGATCACCTCAAGAAATGTCCAGAGCAGCTGAAACTGCAAGAAGATTTCTACTTAACTCCAGTTGAAGAAAAAAGAGAGAGAGTAATCCACACTGTACTAGGAGACTTCCCAGAAGATTGGCCTCAATATGATGGACCCATCTTAGTACCAGTACTCTCCTTTTATCAACCAGTAGAAGAATCCGTTCAAGTGCAAATGTACAGCCTGTTGTACCGGAACCAGCGATTCCTACAATTGGTGAACCTGCCAGTTCTACAGTGAGACTAAGGCCTCGCAGACAATTACCCACTTTACCGCCTCACACAGAATTAAGTACACCACATGAGACACCTGAACCCAAACGCCCAAGATCTGAGTACCCAAGACCCTTGTGGGGCAGACAGTGACCAGATGGCACCAAGGAACTGCTGGTAAGCATGAAACGTGCATTGTCCATCCTCCCCAGCTGTCGTCTCACTCCCCTCACTTTATGACCATGAGGTCCATGCCTGTTTGTTTATAACTTTGTGCTATAAAGCTCCTGTTACCTGGTTATGTCATGTCGCAGTACCCAAGGCCAGGTTCCATCCAGGTATGGAGAATGGGTATAAAATGCAAAAGAGTGAAGCAGCAGGGTAAATAGTAACTTGTGTATAAATGTGAATAGTAGTGTATAGAAGGAAGCTCACCGAAAAGAATGGTTACGTAATCCTAGCTATAATTATATATGTGTGTCCAAGGAATTACTACTAAAATATAACTTTTAATGATACATTTTAAAAAAGGAAACTATGGTTCCAATCAGGGTGTGCAGCTGACTTTCTCAAGGAGAGATGGGGGGGGGACGGTGGGGTTTTGGGCGCACGTGGCCCAACCCTATCCTCTCCCTCACTCACCCTGCCTGACAACGGAGTTTTATACACGTATCTCAATACTATGTCCCTTTTTTTTGGATAGCTTTCCTCATCAGAGTTATATAACACAGGTGTGGAGTAACCTCCACCCTTAGGAAAGATTACACAAAGATTTTCCAAATTACTAGTTAATCTTTATTGTACACAATAACATAACAGAACATAAAATTAGAGCATTCCCTCCGGAGAGATTCACAAGAAACACTACAGGCTGTTCAGCAAAAATCGAAATAGTATAAAAACAACAAACAAGCAATTAATGTTCATATAGGCAGGTCAATAAATAATATATAAGACCTAAATCCTATAGTGCAAAGCCAATGTTATTGCCACAGACGCTAATCCAAGTTCATATAATAGTCAACCCGAATCACCATCACTTGTTAATACTAGGGTGATTAAATCTTGGTTGTAGCAAAAAACATACCCTGCAAGCAAAGAGAGACTTAATAACCGTCCCAATCGCTACAAAGATGTCATTTCTGAGCTAAACATGGTACTATTGTGTTTAATACCTTCTCAGCCGAGGTGTCCGTGTGCGCTCGTGCTCCCTCCTCCCCTACGACCGTTTCGCTTCCCGCTTCTTCCGTACAAAACCCCCTAGATGGTGTCCCCGTTCTTCGGCGGCTGTCCCTACTAACCCTTAGCTATTGTCTAAAGGTGCAGGCCCATTGGTACACTATACTTCCTTACAGCAAAGGTATAAGTATCATACATCTATGCTAGAAGGTATCACAAAAAAGAGACTATCCTCAGAGTTAAGGGTCTATCCCTTTAACTTAGTGACCTCAGAAAAACGGTCACCTAAAGGACATGAAAAAACAGCTGTTTGGAGAGATAATTCCTTCCTATCTAAGGATGATGGAGGCGTCAGGTGTCATACAATACTGTTATTAAGTTCCTCGATTCCCATACCAATACAAATGTACTAGCAGTAAACCTAGCAGTTGCTAGGTACAAAATAAATAGAAAACAGTATTGCCTCACCTTCACCTTATATCTCACACATCAAACACAAAGTAACATGTCACCTTAGTGATATACAGCTATAGCCCTGAGGAAGTCAGATATACCAAGTCCGCTAGGGTCACTCACAGGCAGGGCTACTAATGCCCCACAGAATAGATTAGGGTATCACAGCTTATCCTGATGTTCTCACACTTCGTCTTCACTCAACGCGTTTCCCCCACCATAGATGTAGTAGTGGGTTCCTCAGGAGTGGTAGTTGGTGGCACAAGGTGTCCGTATATACCCTGGGGCGCCCAGGGCAAAGGGTCCGATGCTCCCCCTCTACCCCTATGTAATGAGATACGGCGGCCCCCACCCTCCTCTTGGCCATCCTTATATGCTGTCCCCCTGCAGATCACTAATTGAGGGGGGCGGCGCCGGCGTGCGTTCCACGCCGCACCGCCATTACAATACTGTGGGCCTCAAACCGGATGTGCGTCATGCAAAACAAAGTCACATGACCGCACTGATCCGTCCATTCATTCCCCAAACCGGAAGTGCGTTCCCGCACTTACCATCCCCCGGAAACAACAGTGGAGGAACAAAGGTTCCGCCCACATCTCCTGTGTATACATACAACACAGGAGGTGGGCAAACTGCACCGCTCCTCCTCCAGTGCTGATAAAGCAGATCCAGGCGGCGGAAGTTATGTGGAACTCTCCCCCCCTGTCACACAGTGCAAAAGGGGTGCTTGACCTAATGGAGAGATGTTTTTATCACATCAGGTTATATATTAGTTCAACCCACATATATATGTATACATAAAGCCCTCAAAGAGTCTATGGGGTCCCACAACAAGGTGGCTCACAGGGTGTTATGTGCCTCAAGTATAACATCTGATATAAGTCACATACCCAGGTGACCTATATTCAATTGCACACATAGATAGTTATAGATGATATATGTGTCCCAAAATAGAGACATGATGCGTTTCAAAGCCCTGTACGATCCTTTTTTGGATTAATAGACTTGCCACAGAGTTACCTTGTACCAATTCCAAAGACCCATAGAATTAGATACTGGAAGAAAGTGTGTCGGGCAGGGGTACGCTTACAGAGACCTCTGGCAAATTTTACAAGAACGGGGTGTATGTTAATTGCTCGTTTAAGCCACGTCCACCCACTGATCCCATCCTATAGATCCACCTCGTCTCTTTCTTTAGGATGATTTTATCCCAATTGCCACCCCTCGTGGGTCTGTCCACCACCTCCATAATCTGGAAGCTAAAGCACTTGAGATCCCCCCCATGGACTTCTCTCACATGACGTGAGATGGGGGTATCCCTTGCATGTCTAATATCCCCCAGATGGTCCCCTATGCGTTTCTTAAGGGATCTTTTTGTTTTTCCTATATAGTCCATGGGACAGGAACACTGGAATAGGTAAAAGACACCCTCGGTCCTACAATTTCCAAAATGTCTACTAGTGAAAGTTTCACCAGTTGTACTGCTCTGGAAGGAATCAGATCTCCTCACATAATTGCAGTACACACATTTTCCACACCTGAAGGTGCCGTTCTTCCGTTGGTCTAACCAAGTGCCCTGTCTCTTGGGTGGACAGTACAGGCTATGGACCAATTGGTCTCTCAATGACCTCCCATGTCTAAAGGTAATGGCTGGTCTCACAGGGATAAAGGGGGCCACCTCTTTATCTGACAGGAGCACCCCCAATGTCTCTCGAGAATGTCTCGCACCTCTCCAGACCGATCATCGAATGTTCCAATCATCCTTACTACATCTTCCGAGACCGGTTTTACCTTGGGTCTAAGAAGGGTTTCCTTACTATAACCAGCTGCATTCTTGAAGGCCTCACTCAGAACCCGCGGTGGATAACCCTTGTCCAGAAAACGTCTCTGCATCCCTCTTGCTTCCAAGTGGAATTTGCTGATATCTGAGAAGTTGCGCCTGGCCCTCAAGTACTGGCCCTTCGGTATACCCCCTCGCAGGCTCCTAGGATGGTGACTATCGCACCTCAGTAGGTCATTCGTGGCCGTGGGTTTACGGTATATGGTTGTCTGCAACCCACCACACCCGTCATTGTATATGGTGACATCTAAAAAATTGAGGGACCTCTCATGAATCTCCGAGGTAAATCTCAGACCCAAACTGTTGATATTCAAATTGTCGATGAAGTTCCCAAATGATTGTTTATCGCCTCTCCACAGGATCATAACATCATCTATATAGCGCCCCCAGAAAATTATCTGGGGGCTCCACCAAGCAGAGGCTTCCTCTGTGAAGACCACAGTATCCTCCCACCAGCCCAGGAGCAAGTTGGCATAGCTAGGGGCATGTGAACGTCCCATGGCTGTGCCCCTGGACTGGTGGTAGAACTTACCATCGAACAAGAAGAAGTTATGGGTCAATAGGTATGAAAGTAGTGATAGAATGAATGTGCTTTGTTCCATGTACTGCCTTCCCCGGGTCTTAAGATAGTATTCCACCGCCATCAGGCCTTTCTCGTGGGGTATACTGCTGTACAATGCCTCCACATCAATGGAGGCTAATTGTACCTCGTCCCCCACCGAGATCCCATCAAGTTTGCTTATTAGGTCTAAGGTATCCCTGATGTATGAGGGTAGACTAGTTACAAATTCTCTCAAGACCTTATCAAGGTATATCCCACAATTCTGGGTGATGGATCCTATCCCAGAAACTATGGGACAACCACGCAGTGGAGATAGACCCTTATGTACCTTGGGGAGCGAATAGAACACCGCCAGAACCGGATGCTTGTTATACATAAAATTCTTTTCACTACTAGAGATTACCCCTTTTTCCAGCGCCCACTGTAGTATGCTCTCTAGTTCCATTTGGAACACGACCGTCGGATCTCCCTCCAATCTGGTATAAGTGGTGTTATCATCAAGTATACTATGGCACATAGCTTTATATTGTTTATGGTTCATCATGACTAGGTTTCCGCCCTTATCGGCGGGTTTTAGTATAATTTGATCATTCCTCTTCAGATTGTCCAATGTGCGCCGCTCCTCACTCGTGAGGTTAGAATAGTATACCGTACTTTCTTTTTAATTTCACCCAACTTTTTCAAATCATTTGTTACCAGATTGGTAAAGATGTCCACGCTCGTGAGATCACTGTTTGGCGGCATCTTTCTACTCGGGGGTCTGCAATCCGTGAAAGGCCCCATACCAATTTCTTTGTTTTGACCTGTTGCCAGGTCCCTAAGGTCAGAGAAGGTACAGATGTCTTCCTCCTCAATCCCCAATAGGCGAAATTTCTCCTCGTCATTGATTCTAAAAAATCTCCTCCATTTAAGCTTCCTAGCAAATAGGTTAAGGTCTTTAACCCATCCGAACTCGTCAAACCGGTTGGTCGGGACGAATGAGAGACCCTTTGATAGTATATTTCTTTCCGTATCAGTCAGGTAGTGATCCGTCAGATTAATGATCCTGTTGGAGTCTATTGTTTCTGCCTTGCCCCTGGGTCCAGGGTTCTCCCTCTTAGCTGGTAGGGATCTCTCCCTAAAAAAGAACCCGGGCCCGTCACATAGGTACCCAGTGTAGTAGGTCCAGACACAAATCGTGAATAGGACCCAACCACTGGCTCTGGTCTCCTTGGGCTGATATCCCGACCTCCAAACCCTGGTTCCTCTGGATCTCCCCTGCCTTGTCTTCCTCGGCCCTGCCTCCCTTCTTCCTCCATTTTCTAGTGTATAGAAGGGTGGAGGAAATGCACATTAAGTTGGGAACATAAAGTCCCTGGGGTGGAGAGAAGGTAAGACCAGGCCTCCTAAGCAGAGACACCCGTAAGGAACTAGTGTGTAAAGCTTGTTAACCCATTAAATGTTTCAAGCCTTTACTTTACTTTGAGGACTTTACTGTGAGGACTTTACCCTTTTTCCCTGGATTCCCCTGTCAAAGAATGGGCCATAGCCAGAGGACTGATAGTGGCAAAAACTATGCTTTCTTTTCTTTTACAGCCTGCGGCAGATGGACTAGCGTCATAAGGACTGGTCCATATTTGTACCAATTTTTCAGTGGTTTTTGTAAATTTTTTTAAATTTGAGACTCTGTTATGATACCTGTTATTGTTAAAATGTACAAAATCTTTACTCAGTCCGGGAGTACTGAAGGTAACCAGGGGGGAATGTGGCACCCTGTGCCTGGTAAGCCACAGAACCAACTAATACACCAAGGGATTTCCACATCTAGTACCCACATACCCACAACACCTTCCACTCCAGGCCTGTAGGGGGAGCCCCACTGGGTGCTGTTAAACCAGACCCCTATAAATACAGGTGCTGGGGGCAGAGTTAGACAGAGTGTACAGTCACTAGTAGAACTGTGAAGATCAGCTCAGAGCCTAGTGAGCAAAAACTGGTTACCGGAGCTGTGCTAGGGCTGAAACCGATGCACTGCAAGAGCCAGTGTGTGGGTCTAGAGAGTGAGGACTGAAGGCAGAGGCAAGGAACAGTACAGCGGGGGCAGAGGAGCCATACCAGCTCACCCCAGGAGAACACTGGTCATTGGAGTCCGAGTCTGCAAGGGAGAGAGTAGACCAGCAGAGAATCCCAGTACACCGCGGAGGTTTAGCTTCCTGGACACCTGCAGCACCCACCATTTGAGAGCCAGGAGCCGCAGAGAGGTAGCGGTAGCCAAGTGAGAGCCCTCAGTGCAGCAACACGGGTGTGAGAGAGAAGAGAGGTCAGGTCTGGTTTCACACATGCCAGACCTCAGGACAAGAGAGAAGGACGAGGGGGCCTATAGCCCACTCGGTGTGGAAATCCCAAAGTGCACCCTTCAACCGTGGAAGTGTACCTGCAAAACCAGAAGTAAAAAGGTACCGAAAAACACTTGCTTGTGTGTGTGTCCATCCTTCCAGCCCTGGGGACCCCGCTCCACCTGTAGGGAGCCACAACACCTTGCTGCCGCCCATCACCCCGGAGGCCTCAGCAGAGCCGGTGCCATCACCGGATCTACAGGTGGCGTCACAATTTACTTCTATAAACTCTTACCTCTGTAACATCCCCTTTTTGCTGTCACCCAAGGGCACAGACTCGGTCACCAACCACCCGTGACATCCACTGAACCCAAATGCCCGAGATCTGAGTACCGAAGACCCTTGTGGGCCAGACAGTGACCCGAAAGGAACTCCTGGTAAGCATGAAACGTGCATTGTCCGTACCCCCCAGCTGTCATCTCCCTCCCCTCACCTTATGACCATGAGGTCAATGCCTGTTTGTTTATAACTTTGTGCTATAAAGCTCCTTTGACCTGGTTATGATTCCTGGAGTGCTGCTGTGGCCTCTTCTATATGCTCATTGTGGAACATACCTGCAGCGCAGGATCTTCACAGAGGTGCACCCATTCGCCCAGGGACAAGGTCCACTGATAACCAGCTGGAGTGGTGAGTCAGATCTATGTACATTATTGTGGTTAGTGCCCCGGCGTTGAAGCGCTTTCTTATATGGAAGTCGGCTTGTTGATTCGGGGTTCTCCCTGGACTGGGTTCCGTGGTGACCTTGTTATGGCAATATTAGTTCATAATTTATTTGAATAATTGAAGCCATTCAGAAACCTTCCAAAAACATGGTTATGTGAATCCTTGCTCTTTCCTCTAGAATTTTCTCTGGCTCAGATGATTTCATATAATGTTTTGACTTAGTGGTAGCTACACTGAAGCTCTTATCAAATTGTTCTGAATGTACTGTACGACTTCAAGGCTAGTTTAAACACACAGAATATAATTGAATGTTTATCAAAATAAAATGTATATTCAGCATAAAATGATCCAATTACCTAGAACCACCCTTAAAGAAATGCCCCTTTAATGCTGAGTATAAAACCGCTAACCCCTCCCTTAATAAAAGGTCTTTGTCATTAAGCTCTACATTGACTTGTGTGTCAGCGTGGCTCTTTTCAGTGACTTGCACGCACCCAGACAAAGCATCCAATTTGGCAGCAGACAATTAAGATGACAGCCTCACCCGAAAGGTGTGGGGGGCATCCATAACAGTTGGCGCTCAACGTGCTAGGGCGAGACGTCCAGGGGACGACAGCCACAACTGAACCTTCATTCCCAGGACGGACATACATGAGGGGTAGACCTGTAGGCTACAAAGAGGTAAGAAAGTTATTTATGTTACCTAAGACCCTCCTGTGTCTCCGTGCAGGGATGGAGTTAGCTGGCTGTCAGACTCGGACATAGATGACTGGATCTGAGAAGTCCTAGCCCTTGCAACCCGGTTCTGAGAATTCCTTAATTGTCTGCTTTATTTGTGTTCTTGCAACCTGATCCTGAGTTTATCTGTGTTAATGTCAGTGCTATCATTGCTACAGTTTCAGTACATAGAAAGAAAAGAGAAAGGTACGGAGAACGAGAGAGACGGGGCTGAGTGGGGAGATTCTGTTTCCCTGGTTCTTCAGCTCTATTCCCAGGGGATAGAGCTGATGGTTTGTTGACCTCTAATAGGGTTGATGTTTTTTTCGGCCCCTGGTGTAAGGGGGGCCGATGGTTTATTTTACTACTGGTGCTCCAGCCTCTGATACGGCTGGTGGTTTGTTCACCCCGTGCACGCAAGCTAAGGACAGAGTGTAGTCCTGGCTGCGGTGGTGGACGGGTACGTAATTTACGTAAATTTTGGTAGTGATGAGATTGTTCCGTTCTCTCCAGATGACGTGCCGCTTGTGTAGACAAGGTATAGAGCTAGCAATTACACCCGCTGGCTGGATAATAAATCGTGTTACTGACGTGCCATATGCACGGGAAGAAACTGGTTATATAGCAATCCCTGGCACTTCTCCAGTACTCAAGGTGTTCAGACAGAATATACATGCCCAGCTAACGATAGTCAATCCGTAAGGATTCTTGTTGCAAGAAGTATATGCGGGAAAGTTATATGACCCAGTTGTTGCCCCACTGAAGTGTAGAGGGGGCCGACACAGTTTGATGTTTTATCTGTTTTATCTGTTTGGTGACAACAATTCCAGTTCCAGACTGACTCTGACTGACTGATTCCAGTGATGCAACCAGTTCCAGGATTCTGACTAACTGCCTTCCTAATACCACTGACTGGTTTCCATAATGTGCACACAGGGTAAGCAAGGTGTGAAGCTTGCTATTTCTGCTGACTTGGTTACAGACCAATTTCACCTCTCTCCCCCCCCCCCCCAAGGTTTAGAGTGTTCAGAATAAACTTTAATGCCCGGCTCACTGAAGGTATCCCAGTTGACTCCCCTTTATACAACCCTGCTGACAGCGGTAATCTTGAGGGGTGGACAGTTATAGCCAAGATAGAAGCATAGAGACTTGGGTTTAATCTATAATATGGGTGTTAATCAGTCAAGGCCTCAGCAAGTTACCCCCAAGAGACCTTGTGGCAATGAGGAAAGTAAAGAAAGTATGTAAAGAAAGTGAAGAAGTATGTAGCAAGGAGGGGAGGGAAGACTGTGGTTTTATGATTATTTGTTAGGATGCATTAGCTTTAATACGGGAACGCAGGCTGTCAGTATAAGGACAGGCGTCCTCTCCAAGAAGGAGAGAAGACTGGTGTACCGTGGCATAAGTATTTGCTGGTATAGAGACACCGGTAAATAGTTATTAAAGATGTTGCGCCTTTTCAAGGAATAGCAGCACATTCTCACAGTCTCCCTCTGGCAGAAAAAAAAAAAAAAACGGCCATTAATATGGTCCGTGAAAGAGAAGGGAGAAAGTATGTTAAAAATGCAAACAAGCAATTAGAAGGCTATGAGGACGTTGAAGGGGAAGGAGGGTGCTGTAATGCTATATGGTTATGTGTGTATAACGTTAGGTGGCTATAACCACCATAGGAGGCTGTGAATGGTGCACATAGTGTTGAATGAAGCTGTGATCGGGGCACCTGTGTATACTGTATGTATGCTGAGATGTGAGAGGTAATGTCAGGGTTGATTATTTTCTTGTCTATATATGACTGTATGTTTTGTATAAGAAAATATACAAAAATGAATACAGTGCAGGTGAAATATATACAGTATTAACATAGACATTCAGTCAATGGACTTATTGATGGTGTTTCAAGTTTATGAACCTTTCTGCTTTTTTATACAAGAGGTTAGTTTTAGGGGCTGTGATAGTAGAATACAAGAGGTGGTACTAGGGTAGAGGGCATATTAAATCAGGGATTGTATGAGAAAAAGAATGCTATACCATTTACCTGCTAGTACTTCAACATAGGATTGCCACCACAAGGGGGAGTAGTTTCCTTTGTGAGATATATCATATGTTGCCTTAAGACTGGAGAAGGTAATCTAAAACATAATGTGTGTGATTATATATATTTCATACATTTATATTAGTATATATATATTTTATGTAGTATTCAAATATAGATACCTCCAAACTTATTTTGCATAGGGATACATCCGTTATAGTGGTGGTTAATTCAAGGCACTGTAGTCTAGTGCTAAACCAATAAGGCGATGTGGCTTGCTGAGGAAAATAAGTTGTCCCAAGGTTCTGTCTATGAATTGATAATATACACAGTATATAAAGTTATTAATGTATATAGGTTTCTATTAGGACTGGCATGTATATTTTAGTACCTTCTAGTGAAATCCCCAAGGTGGAATCCTTTATGGTCTGCTCTCTGTTGTTAGTGCTACCCAGTAGGGCTATATAGTCTAGGGAGTAAGTGTGGAACAGTGTATTATAAGTAACATTAGTGGTTCTGTACTTATCTCTTTAGAAGTCCGTCCCCAAGTAAGTCTTGCTTACTTCTGGTGTTGCGGTGTCTGATGTGCCAGCACGTCCAGTGCCTAGGCAGGAGATGGTGGTGTGCAGCCCGCCGCCGCAGCAATTTGTGCGAGCGGCGGGTCACCTGACCGGATATGACGCTCTGCGCTCCGCCACGTCACAGGATATGACGTTTGCGTTCCACCGCGTCACCGGAAGTGACGTTTTTAGCCAAGCATGCGCGCGGGGGAATCGGCACTGATCAGTGCCACTTGTGTATACGGTTACCGTAGTTACCGGTAACCAATGGTATAGATGGATTGCGCACATGCGCAATGGTTGTAACCACAGGTTGCTGGTGTCTGGTGACAGTGTTAGTAGCTGTTTATGCGCTTCAGTCAGTGTACACCATATTGGTGATGTTTGTGTGGGGGGGGAGACTATAGAGGGATTAAGGAATCTTTATATACCAGTTGTTCACATATATTATGGTGCAATGTTTACAGCTTTGGAAAAATCATACTGATGAGCCATATCCTTCTGTTCTGATTTGACACAGATACGTATAGATGGAGTAATTGTACAAAGATCATGAAAATTAACAACCATGTTATTCTATGTTCTAACCGATATGTTACAACCTTAGACATAAGGAACATAGCAGGAATGATTATGGGAATAATGGCATTCATGTTGTTAATACATTTGATGATAACGAAAAAAATGCACTTGTACATGTATGATCTCTCAAAAGCAGGCTTATTCTGGGGTCCAAACGCTCTTATGAATTTGTTCAGCAACAATAATATAGAGAAATGAAACTTAATAAAGAACAAAGGGAAAATAAAGGGGGGGTGGACAAAGGACTATAATTCTTACCCTTTAGGGGGTTTCAGGAGGAACAGAGTAGAATTGATTAAGTAGGAATCTGGAAAAAAGGTTTAATGAGTTAGCCATTCAATTTCCCTATTCATACCCCTCGGGGTTAGGGTGCCCAAAGTATAGATCCAGTAACACTCCCTCTGTTTCAATAGTTTGATATGGTTCCCACCATGACGAGGTCTGGGTACGTGTTCTATCACCTGGAATCTTAGTTGTGCCACATTATGTTTGGCTTCCACAAAATGATGGGGAAGTGGCAGAAAAACTTTGCCTGTTCGTATGGTTGATTTGTGGCTCGAGATTCTATCCCTAATGGCCTGGGTTGTTTCCCCTACATACAAAAGTCCGCAGGGGCACTTGACGAGATAGATCACGTACTTTGATTCACAGGTGTAGAACCCTCGTATTTTGTATGTTTTACCAGTGCGAGGATGGACTATTTCACTCCCTTTAATGACATTTGAACAACACGCACATCCCAAGCAGGGGAAAGTCCCCAGTCTTGGTTCGTGTGTCAAAGTTCTAGTGAGTGGTGTTTTATTTATGCCGATGTCAGCCCTAACTACTCGGTCTCTAATATTTTTTGGTCGCCTACTGCACATGAGTGGAGGATTTTGAAATGTCTGTATGTTTGGGTAGGCTCGGGTTAATAACGGCCAATTTTTTCTCACCAGTTTGTGTATTTTGGGCATAATTGGATGGTACGTGTGTACAAAGGGGATTCTGTCGATCTTAGGTAAATGGTCCTGTCTGTCATCTGTGTTGTTTATGGCACTGTTCAATTCAGTGATTAATAGACTGTGTGGGTATTGTCTCTGGGAAAATTTATCAGACATTTCCTGAAGTCTGGTAGCTTTAGTGGTGGAGTCTGTCACTATTCTGGTTACCCTTTTGAACTGTGACCTAGGTAGGCTGTTTTTTGTAGATCTTGGATGGCAACTACCATAGAGGAGAAGACCATTACAATCTATAGGTTTTGAGTAAATGTCAGTGATAATCTGTCCATACCAAGTTCTTTTGAACCATGGTATCGAGGAATGGGATCTCGTTGATATCATAGTTTAGGGTGAATTTTAACTCTGGACGAATTGAGTTGATGTGTTCAATGAATGACAATAGGCTGGCTTCAGGGCCTGTCCATATACAGAATACATCATCTATATATCTGAACTATTGGGTGGCATATGTTTTGCATAGGTTGTTAGGATAGATGTAGATCTCCTCGAATTGATTCATGTATAAATTTGCGTATGCAGGCGCTACGTTCGAACCCATTGCTGTTCCGCATGTTTGTATATAGAACTGGTCCCCGAAGAGAAAATAGTTCTCTCTGAGGACTAAGTTCAGAAGTTCTATGCAAAAATCCATCATGTTGGTCCCTATGTTATGTTGTGTCAGTGTGGTTCTAACAGCTTTAATCCCTTCTTCATGTGTGATGGAGGTATATAAACTATTCACATCCAGAGTACATAACAGACAATCCTTGGGAACCTGTCCCTGCTTGGGATGTGCGTGTTGTTCAAATGTCATTAAAGGGAGTGAAATAGTCCATCCTCGCACTGGTAAAACATACAAAATACGAGGGTTCTACACCTGTGAATCAAAGTACGTGATCTATCTCGTCAAGTGCCCCTGCGGACTTTTGTATGTAGGGGAAACAACCCAGGCCATTAGGGATAGAATCTCGAGCCACAAATCAACCATACGAACAGGCAAAGTTTTTCTGCCACTTCCCCATCATTTTGTGGAAGCCAAACATAATGTGGCACAACTAAGATTCCAGGTGATAGAACACGTACCCAGACCTCGTCGTGGTGGGAACCATATCAAACTATTGAAACAGAGGGAGTGTTACTGGATCTATACTTTGGGCACCCTAAACCCGAGGGGTATGAATAGGGAAATTGAATGGCTAACTCGTTAAACCTTTTTTCCAGATTCCTACTTAATCAATTCTACTCTGTTCCTCCTGAAACCCCCTAAAGGGTAAGAATTATAGTCCTTTGTCCACCCCCCCTTTATTTTCCCTTTGTTCTTTATTAAGTTTCATTTCTCTATATTATTGTTGCTGAACAAATTCATAAGAGCGTTTGGACCCCTGAATAAGCCTGCTTTTGAGAGATCATACATGTACAAGTGCATTTTTTTCATTATCATCAAATGTATTAACAACATGAATGCCATTGTTCCCATAATCATTCCTGCTATGTTCCTTATGTCTAAGGTTGTAACATATCGGTTAGAACATAGAATAACATGGTTGTTAATTTTCATGATCTTTGTACAATTACTCCATCTATACGTATCTGTGTCAAATCAGAACAGAATTATATGGCTTATCAGTATGATTTCTCCAAAGCTGTAAACATTGCACCATAATATATGTGAACAACTGGTACATAAAGATTCCTTAATCCCTCTATAGTCTCCCCCCCCCACACAAACATCACCAATATGGTGTACACTGACTGAAGCGCATAAACAGCTACTAACACGACCACCAGACACCAGCAACCTCTGCTTACAACCATTGCGCATGCGCGCAATCCATCTATACCATTGGTTACCGGTAACTACGGTAACCGTATACACAAGCGGCACTGATCAGTGCCGATTCCACCACTGCGCATGCGCGGCTAAAAACGTCACTTCCGGTGACGCGGTGGAACGCAAACGTCACATCCGGTGACGTGGCGGAGCGCAGAGCGTCATATCCGGTCAGGTGACCCGCCACTCGCACAAATTGCGGCGGCGGCGGGCTGCACACCACCATCTCCTGCCTAGGCACTGGACGTGCTGGCATATCAGACACTGCAACACCAGTAGTAAGCAAGACTTACTTGGGGACGGACTTCTAAAGAGATAAGTACAGAACCACTAATGTTACTTATAATACACTGTTCCACACTTACTCCCTAGACTATATAGTCCTACTTTGTAGCACTAACAACAGAGAGCAGACCATAAAGGATTCCACCTTAGGGATTTCACTAGAAGGTACTAAAATATACATGCCAGTCCTAATAGAAACCTATATACATTAATAACTTTATATATATATTATCAATTCATAGACAGAACCTTGGGACAACTTATTTTCCTTAGCAAGCCACATCGCCTTATTGGTTTAGCACTAGACTACAGTGCCTTGAACTAACCACCGCTATAACGGATGTATCCCTATGCAAAATAAGTTTGGAGGTATCTATATTTGAATACTACATAAAATATATATATACTAATATAAATGTATGAAATATATATAATCACACACATTATGTTTTAGATTACCTTCTCCAGTCTTAGGCTACCTTCACATTACGATTTGAAGGGAGCCGATGCTGTCCGATATAAATCGGACAGCATCGGCTCCCTTCTGATGCCTGGAATCGGGTGTCAAATAGGCACCCGATTCCGGCATAAAATCGGCCGGGCTGCAAAAAAAAAAAAAAAAAGGTTATTCTCACCTCCCCCCGAGCCCCCGCCGTCTTCCTCTATCTTCTGCCATCTTCTTTGAGGCTCCCGGTGGCTCCCGCAGGCTTCCGGTGTCAGCAGAGGTGCACCATGGTGAACCCGCGGTCACGTGACTGTGACATCACCGCAGGTCCTGAACAGCAGAGGGAGCGCTCTGCTGACACCGGCAGCCTGCTGGAGCCACCGGGAGCCTAGAAGAAGATGGCAGAAGATGGCGGAAGACGGCGGGGGCTCGGGGGGAGGTGAGAATAACCTTTATTTTATTTTTTTTAACACTTGTGCTCCTAGTTAGGAGCAGTTTTACTGTACTGAGCATGCTCAGTACAGTAAAACGGGGTCCGAGGAGACATAGATGTTTCCTCGGACCCTTCTCCATAGGGCCCCATGTTATAGGGATCGGGTCAGATCGGATGTGCACTAAATGCCATCCGATTTGGTCCGATCCGAATCTGTCAGATTTTATTTTCGGTGCTAAAATCGGAGCAGGCTCCGATTTTATCACCGATAATAAAATCGGACAGAATCGGATCGGACCAAATCGGATGGCATTTAGTGCACATCCGATTCGGTCCGATCCCCATAGGGATACATGGGGTCCGAAAATCGGTCCTATGCTGTCCGGTTTTTTTCGGACAGCATCGGAAATCCGAAAATCGTTATGTGAAAGCACCCTTAAGGCAAGATATGATATATCACACAAAGGAAACTACTCCCCTTGTGGTGGCAATCCTATGTTGAAGTACTAGAAGGTAAATTGTATAGCATTCTTTTTCTCATACAATCCCTGATTTAATATGCCCTCTACCCTAGTACCATCTCTTGTATTCTACTATCACAGCCCCTAAAACTACCCTCTTGTATAAAAAAGCAGAAAGGTTCATAAACTTGAAACACCATCAATAAGTCCATTGACTGAATGTCTATGTAAATACTGTATATATTTCACCTGCACTGTATTCATTTTTGTATATTTTCTTATATTATAGTGACTTTGTGAACAAGGCCACAGTGGTGGCCGAAACGTCTTTTTGTCCTGCATGTCACCTGATACATCTGCATAAACTGTAAATAAATTCACCTTGAGCAAAAGAAAAACTACATGAGTGCTGGGATTCTTGTTCATTAGCTACTACGGATCACTTTATCCTTTCCCGATAGCACCATAAAACCTCAAACACTACGACTAATTTGTATGTTTTGCATCACGCATGATGTGAGCAGGTGTGAGCAATTCCTTAGGGAGAACGCTACCTTATAATGTGTGTATGTTCCCCTTGGCATATTCATGGTGTTCACTTTCTGCCAGTATTCATCCCGTCCAAGGTTAGAATTGTGCGCAGATATTTCCTCTTCCCCCTCCTATCAGGTACTCAAGGGGAGGGGGAAGGGGCAAGTCTGCAATCTGCGTGTTCATTTTACATGCAGGAATGAAAAATCATCCATCTCTCTATAAGTTTAATATCCTGAATGGTAGGCAGGAATTTCTTTTAGTTTTTGGCTGTGAACATTAAGAATCATAATTGTTCACTGTGTATTTAGTTGGAAACTAGTAATATTGCCTATTATTGGACGCAATAATAGTTATTTTGGACAGTTTTTGTACATTCCTGCGCGAAGTCCTACAGAATAAGGTTTTACTGAATTTCATACAGGGATTATTCTATTTTATTGAGTCATACTGACACACTGTCTTCTTGTTTGTGTTGTGTTAATATTTTTTTAGACACTGAGATAGCTATTTGGGATAATTTTTGTATGTTTCTGTCTGAATTTTACGGAGGAACAATAATTTTTAGAAGAGGCATAGAGAACAGATAATACTTAGTATATGTGTGTTAAATCTTCAGATTCTAATCCCATTGTTTTCTAAAGTAGTTTTTTTATGGCGTTGGCTCCAGGTGGGGGACGGACAGAAACCTCCGCCCAGCCCAGAGTGTTCCCCCCATCTTAGGAATGTAAGACTCAGAGGACGTTTTGCCCATCAGAACTTCCTGTGGCAGCCATCTTGCACCACCCAAAAGGCCTGTTAACAATGAGACTACATCACAGTTAGTTCCACTACCAGTTTATATATCCAGTTATGATTATACAAGAATAATGTATATATATCTTTACTCTGATATCTTCTGATTCCCTCATGCGAAGGGGGATGGAGACATATGGAAACATTTATAAAAGAATTTAAATGGGGATGGAGACATATATGGAGACATTTATAACAGAATTTAAATGGGTTTTTGGTTAAGCATCAAACAGTTATAGTTTATAAATATATCGCCAATATATTCTGCAGCGCTGTATTATTTGTTGCCTAGCTATCAATATAATTAGTAGAGAATTGTAATGAGAATTTTGTTGAATAAGTATTTTTCTGATTTTTGAAGCTAATACAAATTCTTGAGTGTTTTATTTGAGATGTACGTATGGGAGAGATGATCTTACACTGGACACCGGTAGGATCCTCGCATGAGGTAATCAGAGCAATTGATTCTGAGTTTTTGCACTTTTGTGAGTAGGTGGAGCTTCTTCTAAGTACAATTCTTACAATGACGGTAAGCATATTGAATGCAGAATTGGTAAATCACGGTGAGGTAGACACCATGTTATCAGTCTAGGATGGTATAATCACGCTGACAATCACTACAGGTGACCCCTAGAGGTAGAGGGCAAGGTACAATTTGAAGTTAAAATAAAGTTAGTCTAGGTAGTGGCGGGAGGTTATCCATCCCAGCCTTGTTACGTCTGGCTGCCTAAGCACCCCCTCGGTATCAGACTGCCTGGACAGAACTAAATAAATACTAAAGGAACAAAAAGGGAGTTGTGCTGAAGGATGGGGAAAAAGGACAGGCCATGATAAATAATTGGAAGTTTTCCCAGATATCCAGTTACCTTTTTGACCTGTTTTTCAGAAAAGCAGAAGAGACCACTGATGATAAGTATACAGTAATTATATAGTCTAATGTTATACTATATGTTATATTTGTTTGGCTTTACATTGTATCATATTGTTTTATTTGTGCTGTGACCGACATGCTGAGACCTCTTTCAATTACAGACTATTGACAGTGTATCTACTGACCCTCATATATATATATGTTGACTGAGCAATTGCTGTATATGTTTATGGAAGGTAATGAACTAAACAACACTTTACAAACAAACTGAAAAAGGTATATAAGTTCAGGGATAGGTTAAGGACAGATAGGTCGAGTCGACGTGGAGCGCCACAGGCGTTTCAAGAGGGTGCTGACCTCCGCTGGTTAGGTAGGTTTCCAGCTTTAAGGACATTACTAGGGTATTATTAGGAGTGGGTATATCATTTATAAATTGTGTAAATCTTATGTCTTTGTTTCTATGAACTATCTTGGGTGACAATTTATTTTCATATTTTAATCAATAGAAAATGATTTTTGATCATATATAAGATCCTTATATAGAAGTTATTTGACATGAACCATAATTGTATGATTTAGAATTGATGATTTGTTTTTCACGAACCCAAAGAATGTAATGTTTCTGTATATATATATATTGTATATCTCTTCTTCTTCTCTTAGGGATGATTGCTTTTCATTTATAGGTAAGTCAAGAACTGATACCATATTCTTTTTATATCTTTTTCTTGAAAGATGGTGTGTATATGTAATATTAGATGATAAGATGCTCAAGGGGGGTGATAAGTAAAATTTTGTGATTTGTTTTTGTGTTGCAAGGTATTACTATGTCATAGATATCAAGTGAACCTTTATTGCCAATGGCGTGGCGACGTTTCGGACCGGAGGTCCTTTCTCAAGCCTTGAGAAAGGACCTCCGGTCCGAAACGTCGCCACGCCATTGGCAATGAAGGTTCACTTGATATATATTTGGTGCTGCTTTTTCCTTTTTTGGATTGTTTACATGGACACTTGACCGGTGTTGAAAAAGCGCTGCACAAGTCTGGTAATATCTGGTGCTGTTCCGTTTTTTTCATATGTCATAGATAGTTATGAAAATGGTACAGATTTTTATGAGATTATGGTTGAAAATGTTGTCCAGGTAATAGATTATCCGAGATAGATTTTTCTTATGTTTTGACACTTATAAAGGGCTTGTCTAACATGTATTTTTGAGCTTTCTCCCCCCCCCTTTAACATGCAGCTACTGTGGACTAAAGTCGCTTCCCATAGTCTGGAGATGGAGTGATGGTCAGAAGAAACGTCAGAAATTCTGCGGATGACTGAGACAGCTGAAGAGCTCAAATGGCAGCCCAACTAGATCCAAGATCTACACTACAAGGCAGACGAGCCCAGGAGAACTACCGAATGTCTCTTACTACAGACGCTGGCCTATATGCGATGGATATAAACATCCCAAGGGACACTGACCGCTTAGGACACCTTTATTTTTTGAATATCAGGGACTGACTTATTTTAGCTAAGACTGAAGTTTCCATCAGCAACATTGACTTGGTACGAGGCCATGTCCTCCAGAATTAGACCGTAGTGAGGACCGACTTATGGAGAATGTCAAATATAATGACTAACAGTTGAGTGATAATTATGACCTGTATTTGATTGCGGCATTCGTATAGTTTCCTTGTATGTCGTGGTTTGTGAGTGTTCGTGTCCATCCGATGGTGTAATGGGCAGACCGATGTGGGGAATCCGGTGAAGTGGTGTAGAAAGACCGGTTCCTTCTACTAGGGGAGGAGAATGTACCTGGGAAGGTCTGTGTGCATGCACTTTGGTTGGAGCATTCACTCATTGCCACGGGAGAGAGAGAACTGTGGGAGCAGCATTCATTTTTATTATATTTAGAATCTATTTTAATAAATATAATCTCCATATTTTTGTGTGAAAAACTTTTACTATGTATTTCAGTAGTATTAAATAGAGAGGTGAGACATCATCTTAGATGACAGTTTAGGGTGCGGCAAGACCAATTACAAAGGCGTTACGATTGTCATTACGGTTAGATGTTATGGTTGTCTCAATATTGGTGAAGACTCCTTTCCCCCCCTCTACCTTTCCCCCTCTGTCACCTAGGGCAAGGATTTTGGGTAAGATTTTGAATGTCTCCAAATGGGGGAATGTTATGGCAATAAATAGTTAATAATTTATTTGAATAATTGAAGCCATTCAGAAACCTTCCAAAAACATGGTTATGTGAATCCTTGCTCTTTCCTCTAGAATTTTCTCTGGCTCAGATAATTTCATATAATGTTTTGACTTAGAATGTACTGTATGACTTCAAGGCTAGTTTAAACACACAGAATATAATTGAATGTTTTTCAAAATAAAATGTATATTCAGCATAAAATGATGCAATTACCTAGAACCACCCTTAAGAAATGCCCCTTTAATGATGAGTATAAAACTGCTAACCCCTCCCTTAATAAAAGGTCATTAAGCTCTACATTGACTTGTGTGTCAGCATGGCTCTTTTCGGTGACACACCCAGACAAAGCATCCAATTTGGCAGCAGACAATTAAGATGACAGCCTCACCCGAAAGGTGTGGGGGGCATCCATAATACCTACCCACTGGCCCCACTTCTCTCCAGCCCCAGAGCTCCATCTTTCTCATTCTCCTTCCACTCTCTAACTCTTTGTCTGTCTCTCTAACTCCGACTCCTCCCACCCCCTGAACTACTCTTTCTTCCAACGAGCAGATGGGGAATGCCTTTTAAAGGGTTGTATTCCTCTTTGCATCTCCTGGCCTGGAGTTGGGAATGGTGTTGGATGTAGGGTGCATGTGTTTCAGATTTGTGCCCCTGTCTTACCTGAGAGCAATGGCACCACACTTGTGGATTATGAAAGGCAGTAATTCTGGTATTATTTAGGAGCGCTCAGTAAAGAGAAGCAGATACCAATAATTAAAGTAGACCTGTTTATTCTGGTTTGTCCACTACGCGCGTTTCAACAGCGACCTGCTGTCTTCCTCAGGTGGGGGTTTACAGGAATTGTGAGGAATGGTCTATTTAAAGGGGTAACATACAATTACAAAGCAAAAACACATGTGGTCAATTTAACCCCTACATACTCTTATAACAACAACTCAGCATAATGGATAGATTCTAGATTCCTATACAGACACTAATTTCCCTAAAAACACCATAAATCATTTTAAAATTACTCATAAAACATCACTTATTTCACATTCTAAATATTATTTTGAGTTAAATCCCCACAAAAAAATAAATAATTAAATAAATTTTTGAAAGTTAAAATTATTTTAAAAACTTACCCTTAGGGCACCTTCACACCCACGCCCCCACTTACACACACGGCAGCGCCCCGCGGAGGGGACCCGCAACGCGCCCGCAGCACCGCAAGCCCACACCTCCACAACAAGAGCGCATAGCGCCGCGCACGACCGCGCACGACCGCGCGCACCCAACCTCCGCCACATGCGATCCGTACACAGACGGATGCCCGCGCACAAACCACACAGTCCCGCCCACACCACGAACGCAAAATGTTGCATTCCCAATGCGGACGAGACCCGAACCCGCGCGCAGGTCACCGCCCGCGCACAGACCACACACGGCAGCAAATGGGCGCGCACGGCCACGCGCAGCCAAGCGCAACAACGTGCACCCCCACCAAAAAGATAGGGGCCCGCGACGCCGCGGCCACACCCCGGATTCCCCCAAAGACCGCCGCGGAGGGGAACACGTATGTGAAGGCAGTCCTCATTTCCCCATTTATAAGTATATTCATATCTAGTAAAATAATTACAATAAATAAAATTAAATAACAGTAATCACATATTAAAAACATATTATATTCTCATAAAACTGCCCTATTGAATCATTAGAAAATCAATAAAATTCATACTCATAATATTACAATCCATACTCAACATTGAAATTCAGTATTAAAAATCAATAAACAGCCACACTAACGCACAAGTTATTTAACAATGTTTGCTATAGTTAAGTTCAAGCCCTCTGGGTACAACGTCCCCAATTTGAATATCCAGAAACTCTCTCTTTTTATTAGCATACTGTACCGATTTTGTACTGTGGATGGTATTTGGTCTATAATTGTTAATCTTAACCCTTTCGGATCTTTTTGGTGTATTAAGCAAAAATGCTTGGATACACTGTGTTGCATCAACCCATCTCTTATGTTCTGGCGATGTTTATTCATCCTCCTGTGTACCGTTTGGATTGTCCTTCCCACGTACTGTAAATTACACGGACATTCCAATAGGTATACAATATAAGTGGACTGACAATCCACTTTACATTTAATGGTGAATTTTTCACCAGTAGTATTAGACTGAAACAATGTGGCACCATTTGTAATCATACCACAACAGAGGCATCTAGGTGTATTACATTTAAAACAGCCCCCTATTTGTTCCTCATTACCCGTGCCTTCATGTTTCTCCTTTACTTGTGTATTGCTGGGTGCAATTAGATTTTTTAGGTTTTTACTTCTTCTATATACCACCTTTGGTTTTTTTGGCAAACACTTAGTCAGAATGGGGTCGGCTTGTAAGATGAACCAATATTTCTCCAATAGTCTTTCTACTCCTACACGGGATTGGTTATAAGTAGTTATAAGACTAAAATCCCAAGTATTCTTTTCTATTTTAGTATCCTCATCATGAGAGCCAATTTTTGAGATACAAGCCTCTTGGGATAATTCCCGTACTTTCTTGTACGCATCCCCTAGTAATCTCTTGGGGTATCCCTTTTTTAAGAATCTTTGTTTTAAAAGTTGTGATTCCTTATAAAAGTCTTGATCTAAAGAACAATTTTTCCTAATTCTCCAGTGTTGCCCATATGGTATGTTTTTAATCCAAGATGGGAGATGTGCACTGGTGAATTTCAGGTAACTGTTTACGTCTACCTTTTTAAAATGTGTTGAGGTGGACAGCTTACCTGATGTATCCATTTTTATCTCCAGATCAAGAAAATAAATATTTGAACTAGACAAAGAGGCTGTAAATTTAAGGCCCCAAGGGTTCTCATTCAATTCTTCAATAAATTTCAGAGCGCTTATTTCGAATCCTTCCCATATTATGAATAAATCATCTATGTAACGACGATAAAATTTAATATGATTAGATGACAGGTGGGACTGCGCGATGAAGACGGACTCAAAAACACCCATGTATAAGTTAGCGTAACTCGGTGCGAATGTCGTCCCCATCGTACAGCCCCTTATCTGTCTGTATGTACATCCCTAAAAAATGAATATGTTATTATTCAATATAAACTCAATTGCTGTTAATATAAAATTTCTTTGTTCACTAGGCATTGTAGTATCCTTACTCAATGTGGACTCAATGGCCTTTAGGCCCAGTTCATGAGTAATGTTACTGTACAGAGAGGTGACATCTAATGTCATCAAAATACATCCGTTACATATGGGTAAATCCTTCAACAATCTAATTACCTCTGAAGAATCTTTCAAATAGGATTCCAACCTCACTACATAACCCTGAAGAAATAAGTCTACATAATGTGAGAGATTGGCCGTAATGGACCCTATGCCGGATATAATTGGGCGTCCTGGGGGATTTTTCTCATCTTTATGTAATTTTGGAATAAAATAGAAAAAGGGAACTTTATACCTTGGGATATCCAAGAATTTCTTCTCATTTTTGTTTAAAAATCCGTTTTCCCATGCTTGCTTTATCATCCCATTGTATTTTAAAAATATTGAAATGGATGGATCATTCTCTAATTTTTGGTAGTAATCTTGATCATTTAGAATTCTATTGGCTTCTTTTTCATACCAAATTTTATCCATAACTACTACCCCTCCCCCTTTATCAGCATTCTTGATTATAATTTCTTTATTGTTCTTAAGAGATATTATTGCCTTCCTTTCTTCCTTCGATAAATTATCTATTTTTCTATATTGTCTAAATGAGCGTAATTCTTTCAAAATTAATTGCTGAAAGGTTTCAATGTGTGATCCTTTATAGTGTAGTGGGTAAAAATTGTTAGGTCCTCCCTTCACTGGAACATGGATATAATGGAAATTCTTCTCTATAGGGTCATTATCTCCTAATTGTTCTCCCTTTTTAATTTCATTTTCTTTTTCTCTACTCGAACATCTACTCTTTTCTTCTATTATAAAATGCCTCTTCATAGTAATTTTTCTGAATAATTCGTTCAGATCCACATATGTAACGGATGTATTTTGATGACATTAGATGTCACCTCTCTGTACAGTAACATTACTCATGAACTGGGCCTAAAGGCCATTGAGTCTACATTGAGTAAGGATACTACAATGCCTAGTGAACAAAGACATTTTATATTAACAGCAATTGAGTTTATATTGAATAATAACATATTCACTTTTGAGGGATGTACATACAGACAGATAAGGGGCTGTGCGATGGGGACGAGATTTGCACCAAGTTACGCTAACTTATACATGGGTGTTTTTGAGTCCGTCTTCATCGCGCAGTTCCACCTGTCATCTAATCATATTAAATTTTATCGTTGTTACATAGATGATTTATTCATAATATGGGAAGGATCCGAAATAAGCGCCCTGAAATTTATTGAAGAATTGAATGAGAACCCTTGGGGCCTTAAATTTACAGCCTCTTTGTCTAGTTCAAATATTTATTTTCTTGATCTGGAGATAAAAATGGATACATCAGGTAAGCTGTCCACCTCAACACATTTTAAAAAGGTAGATGTAAACAGTTACCTGAAATTCACCAGTGCACATCTCCCATCTTGGATTAAAAACATACCATATGGGCAACACTGGAGAATTAGGAAAAATTGTTCTTTAGATCAAGACTTTTATAAGGAATCACAACTTTTAAAACAAAGATTCTTAAAAAAGGGATACCCCAAGAGATTACTAGGGGATGCGTACAAGAAAGTACGGGAATTATCCCAAGAGGCTTGTATCTCAAAAATTGGCTCTCATGATGAGGATACTAAAATAGAAAAGAATACTTGGGATTTTAGTCTTATAACTACTTATAACCAATCCCGTGTAGGAGTAGAAAGACTATTGGAGAAATATTGGTTCATCTTACAAGCCGACCCCATTCTGACTAAGTGTTTGCCAAAAAAACCAAAGATGGTATATAGAAGAAGTAAAAACCTAAAAAATCTAATTGCACCCAGCAATACACAAGTAAAGGAGAAACATGAAGGCACGGATAATGAGGAACAAATAGGGGGCTGTTTTAAATGTAATACACCTAGATGCCTCTGTTGTGGTATGATTACAAATGGTGCCGCATTGTTTCAGTCTAATACTACTGGTGAAAAATTCACCATTAAATGTAAAGTGGATTGTCAGTCCACTTATATTGTATACCTATTGGAATGTCCGTGTAATTTACAGTACATGGGAAGGACAATCCAAACGGTACACAGGAGGATGAATAAACATCGCCAGAACATAAGAGATGGGTTGATGCAACACAGTGTATCCAAGCATTTTTGCTTAATACACCAAAAAGATCCGAAAGGGTTAAGATTAACAATTATAGACCAAATACCATCCACAGTACAAAATCGGTACAGTATGCTAATAAAAAGAGAGAGTTTCTGGATATTCAAATTGGGGACGTTGTACCCAGAGGGCTTGAACTTAACTATAGAAAACATTGTTAAATAACTTGTGTGTTAGTGTGGCTGTTTATTGATTTTTAATACTGAATTTCAATGTTGAGTATGGATTGTAATATTATGAGTATGAATTTTATTGATTTTCTAATGATTCAATAGGGCAGTTTTATGAGAATATAATATGTTTTTAATATGTGATTACTGTTATTTAATTTTATTTATTGTAATTATTTTACTAGATATGAATATACTTATAAATGGGGAAATGAGGACTGCCTTCACATACGTGTTCCCCTCCGCGGCGGTCTTCGGGGGGGATCCGGGGTGTGGCCGCGGCGTCGCGGGCCCCTATCTTTTTGGTGGGGGTGCACGTTGTTGCGCTTGGCTGCGCGTGGCCGTGCGCGCCCATTTGCTGCCGTGTGTGGTCTGTGCGCGGGCGGTGACCTGCGCGCGGGTTCGGGTCTTGTCCGCATTGGGAATACAACATTTTGCGTTCATGGTGTGGGCGGGACTGTGTGGTTTGTGCGCGGGCATCCGTCTGTGTAAGGATCGCAAGCAGCGGCGGTTGGGTGCGCGCGGTCGTGCGCGGTCGTGCGCGGCGCTATGCGCTCCCGTTGTGGAGGTGTGGGCTTGCGGTGCTGCGGGCGCGTTGCGGGTCCCTCCGCGAGGCGCTGCCGGTGTGTGTGAGCAGGGGCGCGGGTGTGAAGGTGCCCTAAGGGTAAGTTTTTAAAATAATTTTAACTTTCAAAAATCTTTTTTTTTTTTTTTTTGTGGGGATTTAACTCAAAATAATATTTAGAATGTGAAATAAGCGATGTTTTATGAGTAATTTTAAAATGATTTATGGTGTTTTTAGGGAAATTAGTGTCTGTATAGGAATCTAGAATCTATCCAATATGCTGAGTTGTTGTTAATAGAGTATGTAGGGGTTAAATTGACCACATGTGTTTTTGCTTTGTAATTGTATGTTACCCCTTTAAATAGACCATTCCTCACAATTCCTGTAAACCCCCACCTGAGGAAGACACGCGTAGTGGACAAACCAGAATAAACAGGTCTACTTTAATTATTGGTATCTGCTTCTCTTTACTGAGCGCTCCTAAATAATACCAGAATTACTGCCTTTCATTACCATTATCCCTTATGGGATCTGGCTGGAGCTGCACAGTAGTGAAGAAGCTTAGTTAGAGAATCAAAGAACCTGCCCTGATGTTAGAGATCCCTGGTTAGAAGACCTAGGCGGAACACGTGACCTAAGGAGACGGCTGGGAGCGGAGACGCTTGGAGCGGTAAATTGGAATCAGAAGCTACACGCTGACACCGTGGTTGTGCACGGACAGCACAACCAGTCCAGGTGAGTGGTGATTACCGCCACTAACAATATATCCCCATTAGACCACCGGGTATTATTCAAGATTGCACCTCTCAATTTTTGTTATTTCACACTTGTGGATTAGGTGCAGTACCACTGTAGCGACCAATGCTGCAGGGGCGCTACATATGGAGGACTATGCGATACATTATAATATATTGAGGATTATGGGGGTGTATTGTAATATATGGAAGGCTATGGGGAGTGCCTTATAATATATGGAGGTCGTGGGATTCGATCTTACAAAGTATCCCTAATTTATCCCTTATGGCCCCTTTATACGCAGCTACAGGTAACAGGTTTTCCACAGGTGACTTACTAGTTGCAGTGAAATCATGGAGAGATTATTCCATTTGTACACAGCACCAAGATAGAACCTTGTCTCCATGATTTCACTGCAACCAGTAAGTTACCTGTGGAAAACCTGTCACATGTAGCTGCGTGTAAAGGGGCCATTAGTGAACCCAGTTGCATATCACAATTGTACATTCTTTATAGGGTATACAGAACACTTAAGTTGCTACATGATTTAAGATTACGCCCAGACTCTACCTGCCCCAAATGTAAGATGGAGGATGCAGACATTCTTCACATGCTTTGGGAATGCCCCCTTATACAATCGTTTTGGATTATAGTCCTCAATATCATACATTCGGCCCTGGGGAAGAACGTTCCTAGGAATCCGATTATCTGTGTTCTAGGATGCATTGATTTTCTTCATGGAGATGAATATCTTCTGCTGGCTATTGCTAGAATGTTATTTGCAGCTAGAAAATTGATGGCCCTTTACTGGATCTCAGATAAGTCACCTACCCGTAAAGAGTATATTAATAAACTCAATTATATTATCTACAGAGAGAAAAAAATTTACTCCAAAAGAGGATGGACGGGTGTCTTCGACAAATTATGGGGAAAATGGCTAGACTCTCCTGGATTTGCTTCACCGGACCTACTGTTGAGTGGGACGTGTCTGCTTTGAAATAAGCCATAGTACTGCACCTGTACTTTCATGCATTTATAGGAGTTATTCATTTTGACATATGAATTAGGACCAAGTTGGGTGGGGGTGGGGGTGGGGGGATGGGTATGGGGATAATTTTCAATTGTATGCTATTTTCTATCATACGTACTACCTCGGTAGTTGATATAGTATTTTTCTATGCCTTTGTTATTCAAGAAAGAATATCTGATTTAAAAAAAATATACATCTATAAATGGAGGTCAATGGGGGTGCATTATAATATTTGGAGGATTGTGGGCTGTAATTTATACTATATATATATATATGAAGGACTATGGGGTGCATTATACAATATGGAGGATCATGGGAGTTGAATAATACTATATGGAGGGCTATGTATGGCCAATTAAATTATATGGAGGACTATGGGGGGGTGCATAATATTATATGGAGGACTTGTTTTGCCATTTATACTATATGAAAGGCTATGTGGGGGGTCATTATAATATTTGGAGGGCTTTGTAGTGGCAAATATACTATTTAGAGGGCTATGAACCTCTATACTTTATAGAGGTGTATTTGAGGGCAATTACCCTGTATGCAAGCAATTATACGGTATGAACATTTGGGTGGGGTCCTTAATACTGTGCAGAGGGCTGCGTTGGGGACCTTTATTCTGTTGGGAATCCTAATTGGGGCAGTTATACAGTGTGAAAGAGGTGTAGGGGCTATTATACTGTATGCAGGCCCATTATACTGCACAGAGGACAATGTGGGGTTGAAAATTGGGAGATCATACTGTGTTGGGGTCACCATACTTTGCTAGGGTAGTTGAGGGTGGTTACAGTAAGGTCCTTATACTCTGCGTGTGAAGGGAACTTGGAGGAATTCACTGTGGGGGTATCATACAGCATTTGTGGGGCACTATTGTTGGCATCATATCTTGTAGGTGCAATGAATGGGGAATCTAGGGGCTTCAATAGAAGGTAAATTACTTAATAAGGGCTGTAAAGTTATGAGATATGCTATTATGTGACCTAGACAAATATTAGATTATTTATTTATTTTTTCACGGGGAGGGGGTTGCCCAATAAAAACTTCTGCTGTGGAGACCCGTGGTTTCTATGTGCAACCATTGAAAAAGTGATCAGATCATTGCAGGTATTAAATACAGTAAAAAGTAGAAAACAATGTTTTTCAAAGTTATGAAATAAATAAAAATATATATAAAAGTAAAAATCACCCCTTTTCACCATATTAAAAGTTAAGAAATGAAAAAAAAATAATAAAAAATTTCCCATTATGGTATTACTGCATTTGTAAATGACCAGTCTTATAAAATACTAGCTGTAGTACCCGGCTACGCCCGGGTTAATAAATAACTGATGTTAGCTATAACAAAATAGAATTTGAATATGTCATATTAATGACCTGTAGGAAAATAGAAGCTGAGCTGTGATTGATTGCTATAGGCAGCCTAATAAATCTCCAGCTAACAGTAAACCCTCCCCCTGCCCGGGCAGTATATGTTACCTCACACATACACATAATAGACAGCTCATGTGACTGACATCTGCCTTAATTCCCTATATGGCACATGTGTTGCACATCGGCTGTTTTTAATCAGATGTTTATGTTTGGAAATTAAAGATAGCACACGTATGAGGCGAGTTGTATGAGGTGATTTATGCACAACTGTGTCTGTCTGTGTGGTGTGTGTGTCCCTGGGGTGTGTGTATGTGTGTGTCCCTGTGGGGTGAGTGCATGTGTCCCTATAGGGTGTGTATGTGTGTGTGTCCCTATGGGGGGGTCTGTGTGGTGTGTGTCTCTGTTGTGTGTGTCTCTTTGTGGTGTGTGTGTGTGTCCCTGTGGGGTGAGTGCATGTGTCCCTATAGGGTGTGTATGTGTGTGTGTCCCTGTGGGGGGGTGTCTGTGTGGTGTGTGTGTGTGTATCTGTGTTGTGTGTGTCTCTTTGTGGTGTGTGTGTGTGTGTGTGTCCCTGTGGGGTGAGTGCATGTGTCCCTATAGGGTGTGTATGTGTGTGTGTCCCTGTGGGGGGGTGTCTGTGTGGTGTGTGTGTATCTGTGTTGTGTGTGTCTCTTTGTGGTGTGTGTGTGTGTGTCCCTGTGGGGTGAGTGCATGTGTCCCTATAGGGTGTGTATGTGTGTGTGTCCCTGTGGGGGGGTGTCTGTGTGGGGTGTGTGTATCTCTGTATTTTGTGTGTCCCTTTGTGGTGTGTGTGTATGTGTGTCCCTGTGGGGTGAGTGCATGTGTCCCTATAGGGTGTGTATGTGTGTGTTTTCCTGTGTGGGGGGGGTCTGTGTGGTGTGTGTGTGTCTCTTTGTGGTGTGTGTGTCTCCCTGTGGGGTGAGTGCATGTGTCCCTATAGGGTGGCTATGTGTGTGTGTCCCTGTGGGGGGTCTGTGTTGTGTGTGTCTCCGTGTGGTGTGTGTGTGTCCCTGTGGGGTGAGTGCATGTGTCCCTATAGGGTGGCTATGTGTGTGTGTCCCTGTGGGGGGTCTGTGTTGTGTGTGTCTGTGTGGTGTGTGTGTGTCCCCGTGGGGGTGTGTGTGTGTGTGTCTCTGTGTTGTGTGTGTCTCTTTGTGGTGTGTGTTTTTTCGGGTGTGTGGTGAGTATCCAATGTTGGGGCTGCACCTTAGCGACTATACACTTGCTGTTACTCTTTGTGTGTGTGTGGTGTGTATACATGTCCCCGTGCGTGGTGAATATCTCATGTTGGGGTCCACCTTAGTGACTATATGCTGGTATATGCTGTTAGTCTTTGGCGCTATCATTAAGCCCCTCTCATTCACAACTGTCAACTGGTAACTGTCACTTTTTCCCTATTATGTAGATAGGGGCAACATTTTTTGGTGGATTGGAATGCGCAGGGTTAAAATTTCGCCTCACAACATAGCCTATGATGCTCCTCGGGTCCAGACATGTGACTGTGCAAAATTTTGTGGCTATAGCTGACAGCTGTCGATTTTCCTTCAACACTTTTCCATTCACTTTTTCCCCATTATGTAGATAGGGTCAAAATTGTTTGGTGAACTGGAACGCGCAGGGTTAAAATTTCGCCTCACAACATAGCCTATGATGTTCTCGGGGTCCAGATGTGTGACTGTGCAAAATTTTGTGGCTGTAGTTGCGACGGTGTAGATGCCAATCCCGGATATACACACATACATACACACATACATATACACACACATTCAGCTTTATATATTAGATTAAATAAATAAAACAATAAACGGCGTAATAAGAAAAAAAACTTGAAATGCCAGATTTTTGCATTACAAAAATGTAATAACAGGAAACATCGTATATACCCCCAAATAATATTATTAAAAACATTGACTGGGGGGCGCAAAACACAAGCTCACACTCATCTTCATATCCTAAAAATTTGAATCGTTACGGCTTCCGGAAAGATTTTTTTTTCACCGACTAAATACAGCTAGGTCATTTTTATGGAAGAATGAATGCTACAAATAAAAATTCCCAAAAAAACTATTGCAGAATTTCAGTTTTTTAAACCTACAAAAAATATGCCCTCATATTAAAAATTATATTTTTATTGTATATAGATTATTAAAAAAAATGCATAGAAAAATTGGATACAGGCACAAAAAAATAAAAAGAAAAATACTATGGCACCTCACAACAATAGTATAGTGTTACCCACAAAAATAAATACATATAGCAACATGTAAAACAATCAAGTGGGAAAGCAAAATGCAAAATATGTACAGTATGTGAGGCAATCAAAACCAAAATGAGCATTTCAATTTACGAGCCATTTTTCTAATCCGCTTTTTCCGCTTTTTCTATGGGCTTAAAAAGAAGATCCTCACAAATTGGATCAAAAACGTTGTGCCTGAATATAGCCTTATTCTATTAACCTCCCTGGCAGTATGATTATGTCAAGAATTTTGTGCTAAAAGCGGTACCATTTTTTGGCATGGAAATTTGGTGTTATGTACTGTAGGCCTGCAATTCTTAGTAATTACCTGATCAAAGAAGACTCTAGCCTTCCTAGCGGTATTCCCGAGCCTGACTCGGGGTTAACATTCACTGCCAGAAGCGGTAAACCCGAGTCAAGCTCGGGCTTACCCGCGGTCACGGCAGATGCGGTGAAAAAACCGCATCTGCCGCGATTGCCTCATAGCCGCCGCATAACCGCTGCACTTGCCGCGCGGTTGCGGTAATCGCCATAGTAAGTATAGGGGGACTTGCGGCAGGTGCGGCAAGTGCAGTTTTTTTTCGCGGCCGCACCTGCCGCAAGTGCAAAACCGCACTTGCCGCACCTGCCGCAAGTCCCGATATACTTACTATGGCGATTACCGCAACCGCGCCGCAAGTGCGGCGGCTATGCGGCAATCGCGGCAGATGCGTTTTTTTCACTGCATCTGCCGCAACCGCGGGTAAGCCCGAGCTTGACTCGGGGTTACCACTTCTGGCAGTGAATGTTAACCCCGAGTCAGGCTCGGGAATACCGCTATGAAGGTTAAAGGGATCCTGTCACCTCCAAAACGCCTCCTAAGCTAGCAAAACATGTCCCTGCACCATCGTATCACTAATCTCACACTTCTTTTGTCTCCTAAAAGCATCCTGTAAAAGTGCATAAAAAGTTTTTAATACTCACTCATCAGTGATTATAATTAGCAGGGGCCATATTCTTTAGTCACCAAGGCGGGCTGTTTTGCAGCTCCAGGATGCACCCTGTCTCTGTGTGTTTGCTCTGTTTGTGCAGGCATTGCCCTCCCCCCTCTCTATCACTCACAGAATGCAAATCATTAGTCCTGCCCTCAGTTTCAGTTTCACATCAGTACAGACAGAGAGGGGGCTGGATCCTGGAACCTGCAAAACAACATGCCCTGGCGACTAAAGAATATAGCCCCTGCTAATTATAATCACTAATGAGTAAGTATTAAAATGTTTTTCTCCACTTTCACAGGATGCTTTTAGGAGACAAAAGAAGTGTGGGATTAGTGATAGGAAACTGCAGGGAAATGTTTTAATAGCTTAGGAGGTGTTTTGAAGGTGACAGGATCCCTTTAATATATTCAACTTACAATTATGAAGTGGTGGCCAGCACTACTTAGGGTCGGTGCCCCTTTTAATCGTCAGGGTCCTGGGAGAGCAGCTTATTACCTGGGCTTCTTAGCAGCCCCGGGGTGTCTGGACGCTTTCCTCGCATCCACGCTCACAGAATACACCGGTGCACACTTCTTTAGTGTAGCGCGACATCACTTCCGGTTAATTTTTCATAGAGAAGCAGCACTTGGTTTTCCTCTGTTCCTAGCGGTTTATTGTAGAAACATAATCACATCAAAGGGTGTGGTTCACGGGTGGGAGGACGGGGGGGCGTGATACTACGGCCATTTCGCACCACAAGTGGCGCTTCGGCGGGTGAAATCCTCATAGTGGGTAGGTACTAACAGCAATTTATGCACACCCACTTATGACATCACTGAACACATTAATTACCAGAGCAATGCATAGACTGCATATAAAGTGAATTCTGTGCTTAAAGTGACAGTGTTATAAATACAATATACATACAAATCTAAAAAACCATATACCTAAAAAACTACTATCGTAACCATATGCCGATTACCAATCAATATACATATAAATATACATATGACTACATACAATTGATATATACATATGTCAGAATATATAATTCAAAGCTTAAACTTACATCTACTAAGTAATTTCCTAATCGAAATTGCGCCAGCGCTCATTGGTTGCCGCCAGCTGCAGAAACCAATGAGCGCCGCATATGCAAAAAGCCGCGCACATTCAAAATTAGAAGATTATACAGTAGCTGTTACCTGGCGACAGCGACACATAGGCGTCACTATCGCCAGGCTACATGCGTACGGCCGCGGCGATCCCCGACACCGGTAACCGTTGCCTCCCTCCTTGCCTCCCCCCCCGCCTCCCTCCTCCCCTCCCGCTGTTCTCACCCGTCTTCTCCCTGTACAGCGGTAATGTGACATTGCTGATGTGACGTCAAACAGCCCGCCCTGTCACATCATGACCGCTGCACACAATGCGACACTGCAGAAGACGGGTGAAAACAGAGGGGGCGAGGGGGATCCCCCCAGCTCCATCCTGCTTCCCCCGGGCTCCATCTTGCCCCGCTTTCTCTATCCTGCCCCGCTTGCTCCATCCTGCCCCCCTGGCTCCATACTGGCCCCCCAGCTGCATTCTTTCCCCCCCCCGCATCCATCCTGCCAACTCCCCGCATCCATCCAGCCCCCTTGCATCCATATTGCCCCCCCAGCTCCATCCTGCCTCACTCGCTCCATCCTGCCCCCCGCGCCACCATCCCGCCCCCCGCCACCATCCTGCCCCGCTGGCTCCATCCTGCTCCGATCGCTCCATCATGCCCCCGCCACCATCCGGCCCCCTGGCTCCATGCCCTGCTGGCTCCATCCTGCCGCCCTGGCTCCATGCCCAGCCGGCTCCATCCTGCCCCCCGCCTCCATCCTGCCCCCCTGGCTCCATGCCCTGCCAGCTCCATCCTGCCCCCCCACATCCACCCTGCCCCTCCCCTGCATCCATCCTGCCCCCCACATCCATACTGCCCCCCCACATCCATCCAGCCCCCGCATCCATCCTGCCCCCTGCATCCATCCTGCCACCTCACATCCATCCTGCCCCCCCACATCCATCCTGCCCCCCCACATCCATCCTGCCCCCCGCATCCATCCTGCCCCCCCCACATCCATCCTGCCCCTGCGCATCCATCCTGCCCCCCTGCATCCATCCTGCCCCGCTCGCTCCATCCTGCCCCCCGCCTCCATCCTGCCCCCACCTCAATCCTGCCCACCGGCTCCATCCTGCCCTTCCCCCGGCTCCATCCTGCCCCCCCAGCTCCATTCTGCTCCCTCGGCTCCATCCTGTCCTGCTCGCTCCATCCTGCCCCGCTCGCTCCATCCTGACCTCCGCCACAATCCTGCCCCCACCCCCGTCACCATCCTGCCTCCCTGCTCTATCCTGCACCCCCGGCAGTTAGCGGTCATGTGACCGATCAGCTGATCTGTTTCCCAGGCAACGACAGGTCCTAAAGGCCTGTAGGACTTAGAAGACGGAGGTGGAGCGAGCCGGCGGACAGGTGAGTATCCTCACTGAGGATTTTTTTATTTTTACTTTTACTGTGGAGGAGCGGGGGAGCCACGGGGAGCGGAGTATCGCCATATACAATATTGCTGCTATACATGTACTGTAATGTATCGCCATATACCATAGAGCTGCTATACATGTACTGTAATGTACGGCCATATACTATAGTGCTGCTATACATGTACTGTAATGTACCGCCATATACTATAGTGCTACTATACATGTACTGTAATATATCGCCATATACCATAGTGCTGATATACATGTACTGTAATGTACCGCCATATACCATAGCGTTGCTATACATGTACTGTAATGTACCGCTATATACTATAGTGCTGCTATACATGTACTGTAATGTACCACCATATACCATAGAGCTGCTATACATGTACTGTAATGTACGGCCATTTACTATAGTGCTGCTTTACATGTACTGTAATGTACCGCCATATACCATAGCGCTGCTATATATGCACTGTAATGTACCGCCATATACTATAGTGCTGCTATACATGTGCTGTAATGTACTGCTCTATACTATAGTGCTGCTATACATGAACTGTAATGTACCGCCATACACTATAGTGCTGCTATACATGTACTGTAATGTACCACCATATACTATAGTGCTGCTACACATGTACTGTAATGTACCGCCATATACTATAGTGCTGCTATACATGTAATGTAATGTACTGCCATATACTATAGTGATGCTATACATGTACTGTAATGTACCACCATATACCATAGCGCCATAGCCCCACTCTGTCCTGCCCCAATCAGTCCTGCCCCACTCTGTCCTGCCCCGGCTGCTGCACACCGACACTGCTGCACACCGACACTACTGCACACTGACACCGCCACACAACACTGACACTACTGTACACTGACTTTGCCGCACGCCGACACTGCCGAACATCAACACTGCTGTAGGTATCTACTATATAATCTTCTAATTCTGTCTGTTTGTCTATAACGGAAATCCCGCGTCGCTGATTGGTCGCGGGCGGCTGGCACGATCAATCAGCGATATTGGCGCGGGATTTCAACCCAGCTTCACATTGTATTATTCTTAAATCTTCATAAGTAAACTACATACATATTCTAGAATACCCGATGCGTTAGAATCGGGCTAGTGATGGGCGAATCCTAAATTACTCGGAATCGCTTGACTCTAGCGAGTCCGAGCCCAGGACTCGCTACTCGTTGCAAGTCTAGCGAGTCCAATGTTAATGAATGGGGAAGCGAGTAATAGCGAGTAGTGTGAGATTTACAAATCGCAGATGTGTCTCGGAAGCTTCAGCCTGAAGCAATCCTAGTTTTGTCATTTATTTGCATTGCTCGTTTACTTTGTAAGTAATCGCTGACTCGCACAGATAAGAGTCCTGTCTCCTCTGTGCTGGCTGCCAGCTCCAGGGTCCTAGAGCCTGCCTGCTGCCTGATGTAGCAGTGCTGAGATTGTTCTCAGTCTGCTCATTCCCTGTGTACAGACATGAATGTCTGTGCACAGAGATGATGTAGCAGAGCTGAGATTGTTCTCAGTCTGCTCATTCCCTGTGCATAGAGATCTATATCTATACACAGGGGATGTAGCAGAGAGGACATCGCGTTTTGGACTGCGTCGGACGGAAGAGGATTTTTTTAATTAAAGATGGAGTCCCTAATGGCTTTTTTTTTTATTTCTAATAAAAAATTTTCTTTGTGTTGTGTTTTTTTTAAAACAATTTAATAGAAATTCATGGCGGTCATGTCTAATATTGGCGTGACCACCATAAATTTCGGGCTTAGGGCCAGCTGATAATACAAAGCTGGCCCTAACCTCTTTATTACCCAGCGTGCCACCGCTACCAGGGCCGCTGGAAGAGCGGGGTTCAGCGTCAGAGGATGGCGCTTCAATGAACGCGCCATCTTCTGGGGCGGCTGCGTGCTGCAATTTGCAGCGGGGGGTGCCCAGAAAGCTTGGGCATCCCTGCGCTGCGGATTCCAGCCCCCAGCTGCTTAGCTGTACCTGGCTAGACATAGAAATTGCGTGGCGCCCCACGCATTTTTTTTAAATTATTTCATGAAATTCTGAGATTCTGACTCTGACTCTGAGACTCTGACTCTGAAATTCATGAAATAATAAAAAAAAAATGCGTGGGGCTCCGCGCAATTTCTATGTCTAGCCAGGTACAGCTAAGCAGCTGAGGGCTGGAATCCGCAGCGCAGGGATGCCCAAGCTTTCTGGGCACCCCCCGCTGCAAATTGCAGCCCGCAGCCGCCCCAGAAGATGGCGCGTTCATTGAAGCGCCATCCTCTGGCGCTGAACCCCGCTCTTCCAGCGGCCCTGGTGGCGGTAGCACGCTGGGTAATAAAGGGGTTAATACCAGCTTTGTTATACAAGCTGGTATTAAGCCCGAGATTCTTAATGTCAGGCCACGTTTGACCCAGCCACTAAGAATCTCCAATAAAGGGTTAAAAAAACACAGAGAAAATTTTTTATTTGAAATAAAAAAAAAAGCCATTAGGGACTCCATCTTTAATTAAAAAAATCCTCTTCCGTCCGACGTAGTCCAAAACGCGATGTCCTCTCTGCTACATGCACAGGGAATGAGCAGACTGAGAATAATCTCAGCACTGCTACATCATCTCTGTGAGCAGGCAGGTTCTAGGACCCTGGAGCTGCACAGAGAAGACAGCTGGACTCGGCTCGCAAAGAAACAGCAGTTACTTTGCGAGTTTCCCTGCTATCACTGGCACAGTAGCCAGTGATGACTCGCACGAGTCCAATGCAAACAATGGCAATCCTAGTTTTGTCAGCGTTTCTGACAAAACTAGGATTGATATTGATTTGCATTGGACTCGTGCGAGTCATCACTGGGAAACTCGCCGAGTACCGAGTCCTGCGAGTCCCTTACTACTCGCCGAGTAACGAGTCCTAGCGAGTAGATTCGCCCATCCCTAAATCGGGCCACCATCTAGTTAAATATAAATGTCCTTTCTTTTTTATTCCCAACTGTTTTCTTCCATCCTTCTTTCCACAAGTTATCCACTTTTGTTACTGCCTCATTTACAAGTATATCCAGGTAAGCCCTGTCATGTAAACGTTTTTTTAGATTGTGTACCTGTTCCCTGTACCGTTCATCATTGTTATTAATCCTTGTCAATCTTAAGGCCTGATTAAACAGCAGTGCCTTCTTTACATGGGGAGGGTGATTGCTATCATAATTTAAAACTGAGTTGGTGGCCGTTTTTTTTTACGAAAATTCTCAGAATTGATTTTCCCATCTTGTATATTTATTTTAACGTCTAAAAATTCAAGGACATCTCCTCCCATCAAAACATGCGAAACATGATATTTCCAATCCAATTAAGATAGGCTATTTAACACAACATGTAACTAGATTTATCTCTTGTAAAACAAAATTCATAGAATGTGCCGTGTTATGTAGCTGTGGACGTTATTATATTGGTAAGACCATCAGATGTCTGTATGTGAGGTTCAGGGAACACGTGAAATCCATTTAAACAGAAGTAGGATCCCCAAGACTGATAGAGCATGTCAGGAATGAACATATAGGAGATGCATCAGTTTTAAGATTTATGGGTTTGGAGAAGGTGGAGTTGCCACCGGCTGGAGGCAATCTTCATAAGCTGCTGTTACAAAAAGAAGCAGCATGGATTATTAAATTGAGAGCACAGGGCCCGGTAGGTCTTAATGATAGGAATGATTTATCCGTTTTTTTTTTTTTTATAAAAGGATGGTACTAGGAGAGAGCTGCAGGATTAATATTTAATGTTACCCTATAATATTCTTTGCACCCCCTAGTTTCAGGTTTTGGACCACGGCTACTCTGTTTTATTGATATTTGTCTATGAAGTAAATTTGAATTATATATTCTGACATATGTATATATCAATTGTATGTAGTCATATGTATATTTATATGTATATTGATTGGTTTTTTAGATTTGTATGTATATTGTATTTATAACACTGTCACTTTAAGCACAGAATTCACTTTATATGCAGTCTATGCATTGCTCTGGTAATTAATGTGTTCAGTGATGTCATAAGTGGGTATGCATAAATTGCTGTTAGTACCTGCCCACTATGAGGATTGCACCCGCCGAAGCGCCACTTGTGGCGCGAAATGGCCGTAGTATCACGATCCCCCGTCCTCCCACCCAGGAACCACACCCTTTGAGGTGATTATGTTTGTACAATAAACCGCTAGGAACAGAGGAAAACCGAGTGCTGCTTCTCTATGAAAAATTAACCAGAAGTGATGTCGAGCTACACTAAGGAAGTGTGCACCGGTGTATTCTGTCAGCGTGGATGCGAGGAAAGCATCCGGACACCCCGGGGCTGCTAAGAAGCCCAGGTAATAAGCTGCTCACCCAGGACCCTGACGATTAAAAGGGGCACCGACCCTAAGTAGTGCTGGCCACGGCTTCATAATTGTAAGTTGAATATATTCATAGAGTAAGGCTATATTCAGGCACAACGTTTTTGATCCATTTTGTGAGGACCTTCTTTTTAAGCCCATATACAATGGTTTCAGTGGAAAAAGCGGATTAGAAAAATGGCTCGTAAATTGAAATGCTTATTCTTTTCGAGGATCACTTTTTCACCCATGTTGGTTTTTGGTTTTGCAAAAAAGCAGCAAATCCGCCGCAAATCCTGGTGATTGCTTCTTTCTTTTCAGGAGGTGTGCTGTGTTTTTTCCTGCAAATTTGCTGTGTTTTTGGTGCATTTTTATAGCATTTTTGCTAGAGATTTGGTTGCTGTGTTTGGTTGTGTGTGAACTCAGATAACCTTTCACACGGCTGGGTTTTCAGTTTGCGCCCTCTTGTCTCTGTGAGCATATGTGTGTCTGCTCACACAGATGAAGCAGAGCTGAAGATGTTCATTGTGGATTATGTTGTACGTAAAGGTTTTTTTGTTAATTAAAGATGGGAAACAGAGTTGTCTTGTTTTATTTCTTTAAACATATCTTTTCTTTGTGCTGTGTTTTTTTTAATGTTAACTAGAAATTCATGGTGGCCGAGTCTAATATTAGCCTATTACCATGAATATTGGGCTTAGTGCCTGCAGACAATACAAAGCTGTCAATAACCCCTTATTACAGAGTTCCACACCCCCACCAGGGCCACTGGAATAGCGGGTAAAGCGCCTGAACATGGCACTTCTATAAATGCGCCATGATCAGGGGGCGACTGAGGGTGGCGATTTTCAGCATGGGGAGCCCAAAATGCCTGGGCCTTACCAAGCTGAGAATCCCAGCCCCCAGCTGCCTGGGTTTTATCTTGGCTGGCAATCAAAGTAGGTCAAAGCCCACACATTTTTTTTAATGATTTATTTAAATAATGAAAAAAAAATAATGGGCTTTCACTATATCTGCACTGAGAATCAAAAATACCACAGAGACACCCTCTTAATTAATCACAACTGCCCCAGGGTACTGCCCCACCTATGGGGAGCAACGACATCAGGCTGCCACACCAACAACACAAGAGATCTGACCCACAGAGTCGGTCCTTGTTGACTGAGAACCATAGATGAAATCACGAACTTTAGTTCCACAAACTTTATTCCCCTTCGGACAATCCCTGTTATGAACCGATGACTCAGGAGTAACATTCAGATTCCACAGAAGTCATTGGTAACTTTACTGACTGCATCCCTGACTACACACCGCAACTAGAAGTAGCCATGGGATGTAACTAACCAGATCTAGACACCTCTGCACAGCCGGAGACTAACTGCTCCTAAAGATGGATGTAGGAAAAGCTGTCTTGCCTCAGAGCAGAACCCCAAAAGAGTAGCAAGCCCCCACAGATATTAACTGGGAAACAAAAGCAAGAAAAATAAACACAGGCAGAGTAAAAGGTTTAGCAAAAGAGGCCAAACTAGCTATATAGGAAGGACAGGATAGAATACTATTGCGGTCAGTATAAAACACTATCAAAAAAACACCAACAGCAGATAGAACAAAAATTAACATGAGACACTAAGACTCGGCGCCCTCTATATCTGCAGACTTCTATAAATCAAATGCCAGCAGAACTGGAAATAACAGATAATAGTGAATGGTAAAATTCCTAGGAAGAAAACTTCCTAACTGAGAGCAGATAAACCAATATACAGACTAAATTGCAAACCCACAATTCAGAATAAGACTAATCATAAGCAGAACGTTAAGCACACAAAAGTGTGCCACAAAATATAAAAAAAAAACATCCACTTAGCTTACAAAGAATTCCACAGTGCAGAAGAAACCAGAGAGATGTGAACTCCTCCAGGAACCAAAGACAACTGTCAAGGATTGATCCACTTCAAACCATTATATGCTCCAAGAACCAGATTGCCAACCATCACCATCACCTGTGAAGCCCACACAGTCAGCTGCATCACCAGCAATAACCACCGGAGGGAGCTCCAATGAATTCACAACATTACCCCAGGCCTATCAGGATGAGCCAGATGAAAAGCACGAACCAAGTCAGGGGCATGAACATACGAGGCAGAAATCCAAGAATTATCCTCCTGGCCATAACCCCGCCACTTAGCAAGGTACTGGAGCCTCCGTCTCGAAAGACGAGAATCCAAAATCTTCTCAACCTCTTACTCCAAGTCACCATCAATCAGGACCGATGCCGGAGGGGCCACAGCAGGAACCATGGGCTCGACAAAGTGCCTCAACAAGGACTTTTTGAAAAACATCATGAATCGCAAAAGAGCTCAGAAGCGCCAACCGGAAGGAGACAGGATTAATAACTTCAGAAATCCTGTACGGACCAATGAATCAAGGCTTAAATGTAGGAGAAGAAACCTTCAAAGGAACATGGCAGGAGGACAACCAGACCAAATCACCAACACAAAGCCAAGAACCAACACACCGCTGACAGTTAGCAAAACGCTGAGCAGCATCCTGAGAAAGATGTAAGTTGGCAACTGCACAATCCCAAATCTACAGTCATGGCCACAAGTTTTGAGAATGATACAAATATTAATTTTAACAAAGTCTACTGCTTCAGTTTTTCTAATGGCAATTTGCATATACTCCAGAATGTCATAAAGAGTGATCAGCTTAACAGCAATTACTTACAAAGTCAATATTTGCTTAGAAAATGAAGTTTAACCCCCAAAACACATTTCAACATCATTGCAGTCCTGCCTTAAAAGGAGCAGCTAACATCTTTTAGTGATTGTTCCATTAACACAGGTGTGGGTGTTGATGAGGACAGGGCTGGCGATTAATCAGTCATGATTAAGTAAGAATGACACCACTGGACACCTTAAAAGGAGGATGGTGCTTGGTATTATTGTTTCTCTTCCGTTAACCATGGTTATCTCTAACGAAAGATGTGCAGCCATCATTGCACTGCACAAAAATGGCCTAACAGGGAAGAGTATCGCAGCTAAAAAGATTGCACCTCAGTCAACCATCTATCGCATCATTAAGAACTTCAAGGAGAGAGCTTCCATTGTTGTCAAAAAGGCTCCAGGGCGCCCAAGAAAGACCAGCAAGCGCCAGGACCGTATCTTAAAACTGTTTCAGCTGCGGGATCAGACTACCAGCAGTGCCGAGCTTGCTCAGGAATGGCAGCAGGCTGGTGTGAGTGCTTCTGCATGCCCTGTGAGGCGGAGACTCTTTGAGCAAGGCCTGATTTCAAGGAGGGCAGCAAAGAAGCCACTTCTCTCCAGAAAAAACATTAGGGAACGACTGATATTCTGCAAAAGGTACAGGGAGTGGACTGCTGAGGACTGGGGTAAAGTCATTTTCTCTGATGAATCCCCTTTTCGATTGTTTGGGACATCTGGAAAACAGCTTAATCGGAGAAGAAGAGGTGAGCGCTACCACCATTCTTGTCACATACCAACTGTAAAGCATCCTGAAACCATTCATGTGTGGGGTTGCTTCTCAGCCAAGGGAATCGGCTCACTCACAGTCTTGCCTAAAAACACAGCCATGAATAAAGAATGGTACCAGAATGTCCTCCAAGAGCAACTTCTCCCAACCGTCCAAGAGCAGTTTGGCACCCAACAATGCCTTTTCCAGCATGATGAAGCACCTTGCCATAAAGCAAAAGTGATAACTAAATGGCTCAGGGAACAAAACATAGAGATTTTGGGTCCATGGCCTGGAAACTCCCCAGATCTTAATCCCATTGAGAACTTGTGGTCAATCATCAAGAGACGGGTGGACAAACAAAAGCCAACAAATTCTGCCAAAATGCAAGCATTGATTATGCAAGAATGGACTGCTATCAGTCAGGATTTGGTCCAGAAGTTGATTGAGAGCATGCCAGGGAGAATTGCAGAGGTCCTGAAGAAGAAGGGTCAACACTGCAAATATTGACTTGCTGCATTAACTCATTCTAACTGTCAATATAACCTTTTGTTACTCATAATATGATTGCAATTATATTTCTGTATGTGATATAAACATTAGACAAACACAAATAAAAACCAGAGGGCAGCAGATCATGTGAAAATATAATTTTGGTGTCATTATCAAAACTTTTGGCCATGACTGTACTGCAACCACTCAACCACATAATCCACACCCGGACAGGCAGAAGGCGTAAACTGTCCCGAAGAAAAACGAGGATGAAAACCAAAATTACAAAAGAAGGGCAAAACCAACGTAGCCGAACTCGCCCGATTATTAAGCGCAAACTTGGCCAAAGGCAAAAAGGTAAGCCAATCATCTTGATCCGCAGACACAAAGCATCTCAAATAAGTCTCCAAAGTCTAATTAGTTCTCTCCATCTGACCATTAGACTGCGGATGAAATGAAGAAGAAAAAGACAAAGTCACACCCAGCTTAGCACAGAACGACTTCCAAAACTAAGAAACAAACTGGGCACCCCTGTCAGACACAATATTTTCCGGAATACCATGCAAACGAACAACATGCTGAAAAAACAACGGAACCAAGTCCGAAGAAGAAGGCAATTTAGCCAAAGAAACGAAATGAACCATCTTAGAAAACTGGTCACAAAAAACCCAGATAACCGTCATCCCCTGGGAAACAGGAAGGTCCAAAACAAAATCCATAGAAATATGCGTCTACGGTAGTGATGGGCGAGTCCTAAATTACTCGGAATCCCTTGACTCTAGCGAGTCCGAGCCCGGGACTCGCTACTCGTTGCGAGTCTAGCGAGTCCAATGTTAATGAATGGGGAAGCGAGTAATAGCGAGTAATGTGCGATTTACAAATCGCAGATGTGTCTCGGAAGCTTCAGGCTCTATCTGCTAGGACTCGTTACTCTGCGAGTTTCCCAGCGTTTACTCGCACAGTAACGAGTCCAATGCAAATCAATGGCAATCCTAGTTTTGTCAGAGACTCTGACAAAACTAGGATTGCCATTGACTTGCATTGGACTCGTTACTGTGCAAGTAATCGCAGGGAAACTCGCACAGGTAAGAGTCTGGCTGTCTGCTCTGTGTGCAGGCTGCCGCAGCTCCAGGGTCCTAGAGCCCGCCTGCTCTCCCTGTGCACAGAGATGATGTAGCAGAGCTGAGATTGTTCTCAGTCTGCTCATTCCCTGTGCATAGACATCTATATCTATGCACAGGGGATGTAGCAGAGAGGACATCGCGTTTTGGACTACGTCGGACGGAAGAGGATTTTTTTAATTAAAGATGGAGTCCCTAATGGCTTTATTTTTTATTTCTAATAAAAAATTTTCTCTGTGTTGTGTTTTTTTTAACCCTTTATTGGAGATTCTTAGTGGGCGGGTCAAACCTGTTCTGACATTAAGAATCTCGGGCTTAATACCAGCTTGTATAACAAAGCTGATATTAACCCCTTTATTACCCAGCGTGCCACCGCCACCAGGGCTGCTGGAAGAGCGGGGTTCAGCGCCAGAGGATGGCGCTTCAATGAACGCGCCATCTCCTGGGGCGGCTGCAGGCTGCAATTTGCAGCGGGGGGTGCCCAGAAAGCTTGGGCCTCCCTGCGCTGCGGATTCCAGCCCCCAGCTGCTTAGCTGTACCTGGCTAGACATAGAAATTGCGCGGAGCCCCACGCATTTTTTTTTTATTATTTCATGAAATTCATGAAATAATAAAAAAAGTGGGCTCGCCTATATTCTTGTGTCCGGCCAGGTACAAATAGGCACCTGGGGGTTGGGGGCAGCCCGTCGCTGCCTGCTGGATCCGGCTGGTTCCAGAAATACGGCGAAGCCCACGTAATTTTTTTTCTGAAAAATCAATAAAACAATCCTAAAAAAGGGACTGCATCTTTATTAACCCCTTGCCCATGGTCCAGGGGTTAATAAAGATGCAGTCCCTTTTATTTACATTGTTTTATGGATTTGTCAGAAAAAAATTTGACGTGGGCTTCGCCGTATTTCTGGAACCAGCCGGATCCAGCAGGCAGCGACGGGCTGCCCCCAACCCCCAGGTGCCTATTTGTACCTAGCCAGACACAAGAATATATGGGAGCCCTTTTTTTTTATTATTTTATGAAATAATAAAAAAAAAATGCGTGGGGCTCCGCGCAATTTCTATGTCTAGACAGGTACAGCTAAGCAGCTGGGGGCTGGAATCCGCAGCGCAGGGAGGCCCAAGCTTTCTGGGCACCCGCCGCTGCAAATTGCAGCCCGCAGCCGCCCCAGAAGATGGCGCGTTCATTGAAGCGCCATCCTCTGGCGCTGAACCCCGCTCTTCCAGCGGCCCTGGTGGCGGTGGCATGCTGGGTAATAAAGGGGTTAATACCACCTTTGTTATACAAGCTGGTATTAAGCCCGGGATTCTTAATGTCAGGCCAGGTTTGACCCGGCCACTAAGAATCTCCAATAAAGGGTTAAAAAAAACACAACACAGAGAAAAATTTTTATTAGAAATAAAAAAAAAAAAGCCATTAGGGACTCCATCTTTAATAAAAAAATCCTTTTCCATCCGACGTAGTCCAAAACGCGATGTCCTCGCTGCTACATCCCCTGTGCATAGATATAGATGTCTGATTTGATTTGCATTGGACTCGTTACTGTGCGAGTAAACGCTGGGAAACTCGCAGAGTACCGAGTCCTGCGAGTCCCTTACTACTCGCAGAGTAACGAGTCCTAGCGAGTAGATTCGCCCATCCCTAGTCTACGGCCGCTCAGGGACAGGAAATACTAAAAGCAACCCACTAGGACGGGAACAACAAGGCTTGGCCCTTAAACAAGTCCCACAGGCCTGCACAAAGGAACGCACATCCCAAGACAAAGAGGGCCACCAGAAAGATTGGCTAACCAAATCACGGGTACCAAAGATGCCAGGATGACCAGCCAACACAGAACAATGAACCTCCAAAATCACTCTAGTAGTCCACGGGGCAGGAACAAACAATTTCCCCACAGGGCAGCGCTCAGGCTTATCCGCCTGAAATTCCTACAGAGCAAGCCGTAAATCAGGGGAAACAGCAGAAAGAAAAACCCCCTACTTCAGAGCATCAAGAATGCCCTGAGGAAGATAACTTGAAACGTACATTGGCTGGAGGGGGTGAGGAGCCTGTGTAGCAGAACAGCTTCAGTGCAGCCTGGAACTTGAGGTAATTACGAGCAGGAATCTAACTTGGTGTACTGCTGGGGGACCCTTACTAAAGTTTGTATTGGGATACAGAATGTGCCCCTACGAGATAATTAGGCTGGTTTTAGGCTGTGCAATATGGTGAATTTATACTATGTGAGACAGTGCGGGGGATCATATGCGAGGGGCGCTATGTCTCCCCCAGAATGCGCACTGTCACGTATTGAGCCCGGTATAGGGTGTGAGAGAAAGGGACGGTCCGCTCCCTCCGCTCCGGGTCTTGCAAGGTCCCGGAAGTAGACACGGAGTTAAAAGCCTGGTCAGGAGGCAGGGCGGGGTTCCTTGTACACAGAATTGTGCCTTAGCTGCAGGAGCAGCAGAGATATACACAGGAGAGGTCTAGAGTTCCAGAGGACCGTGTGCTAGACTAACACGGCCTAGCCCAGGAGGGCTGGGAGCTCGGCGTGACCTATAACGGAGGCCTTTGGCCTGAAGGACCCGGGGTACGTTATATGAACTGTGTCTTGTGTACCCGGCTGCGACCCGGATTCCGGCTGACTGTGCCATCGCTGTGTGTACCAGCAATAAACACCGGGTCCTGTTTGAACCACTACCGGGCTCTACGTGTTTCCTGACTTGCAATCCAGGCGCTGCCCCACATATGGTGGAGAATGCGGGCATGCAGGCCGGCCCGGTGAAAGTGACTGTTTCATGAGGCCAATGAGCGGCGCCTAAAGTGAGAGGAGCAGCCGTCAGAATAGCCGCCAGTCTTGCGGGGTGCCCGGCACTGTATGTCCATACTTAAGCCAGCCACGCTACAGTTCAGGCCTGCCGCTGATATGGAGGAAATCCTAAGGCAGCTGGTACTTACCCAGCAGCGGCAGCAAGAGCAGCAGGAGCAACAGCAGAAGACGAATGAACTGCTCCTGCAGCACATCGTGGCCCTACGAGACCCGCCAGCAGTGCCTTCCCCGGAACGGCGTGAGGCCCGGGACCGGGTCCGGTCGGCCCTGCGGAAGCTGAGTCCGGAAGACGACGTAGAAGCCTTCCTCACCGTCTACGAGCGCACTGCAGAGCGAGAAGGCCTCCCGCCGGCTCAGTGGGCTGAAGTCGTCGCGCCATTCTTGATCGGCGATGCCCAGAAGGCCTACACCGACCTCAGTTGGGAGGATGCCCAGGACTACGCCAAACTCAAAGGTGAGATCCTTGCGAGACTGGGGGTCAATACTTATGTCCGAGCCCAACGGGTGTTTTCCTGGTCCTATGTGGAGTCCAAGCCGGCTCGCTCCCAGGCGTATGACTTATTGCAGTTGGTGAAACGGTGGCTCCAGCCTGAGAGCTTAACTCCGGGACAGATGGTGGAAAGGGTGGTGGTCGACCGGCTGGTTCGGACTCTGCCGGTTGCGATACAGCGTTGGGTGGGGCAAGGGGACCCGGGTACCTTGGACCAGGTGGTTAGCTTGATAGAGCGATATACAGCCACCCAGGAGTTCATACGGGACTCTGCCCCACTGCGGCAGTTACGCCGGCCTCCGGAGCCGGGTAGAGGTATTCGTTCATCTACAGGGGACTCTCCTAAAAACGTACCCGCTGAGAGGATACCCCAGAATGGGGCTGGCAGGAAACCAGGCTCCCCGAGAAGGAGCTTCCGACCCGGCGCTGCCACCGCTACGTGGTGCTGGCGGTGCAAAGGACCGGGACATGTGGCTGCCTACTGCCCACTAACAGTGGAACCCATGGACTGCGGGTTCACACGCCGGCTCTCGATGTATGCCAGCCCCGTGTTCACCGCAGAAGTAGTGGTTCCCCTAACGGCACCACATCTGTGCCCGGTGCTCGTTAATGGACACAGAGCAGAAGCTCTCTTGGACTCTGGCAGTTTGGTGACGCTGGTTCGTGCGTCCTTAATCCCCGGGTTGCAACTCACTGGGGGATTGGTAGGGGTCCGGTGTATTCACGGGGACCTACGCGAGTATCCGACCACGGAAGTGACTCTATCCACTCCCTGTGGAGAGGTGACTCACGTGGTCGGAGTGGTAAAATCTCTACCCTACGGGACGGTGCTGGGAAGAGACTTACCGTTGTTTTGGTCCTTATGGGGAAGGAGGAGTAACCCTTCTCTGAGGCCAGGGAATCCGGGTGCTGAGCCCGACGACCCTGAGACCGGGACACCTGCCGTAGGGGTCGCCAACATAGGGCTAGAGTGTCACCCCGATAGGTTCCCGCTAGACGTATTGGCAGGGGAGGTCGAGGAGACCCCACCGCTTCCAGAGTTGGAAGTATCCCGGGGAGCGTTTGGGACAGCCCAGCTACAGGATCCCACACTGACCCGGGCCCGAGAAAGGGTAACCGAAATAAACGGGGTAGCTCAGCATCCGGGGGCAGAGAACGTATTTCCACGCATGGTGCTTAACCAAGAGTTACTCTATAGGGTGGACAAAATCCGGGATGAGGTCGTGGACCAAACTGGTAGTACCGCAGCCACACCGCCGGGCGGTCCTAGAGATGGCCCACTCCCACCTGCTAGGGGGCCACCTTGGGGCTAAAAAAACGCAAGAACGCATCTTGCGGAGGTTCTTCTGGCCGGGCGTGTATGCGGATGTCCAGAGGTACTGTGACTCTTGCCCGGAATGTCAGCTGACCACACCCATTGCCACCTTCCGTAGTCCATTGGTTCCTCTACCAGTTATAGAGGAACCTTTTGAACGGATCGCAATGGATTTGGTGGGGCCTATAGTGAAATCAGCCCGAGGCCACCAACACATACTCGTGGTTGTCGACTACGCCACCCGGTACCCGGAGGCGATTCCGTTACGGCACCCCACGGCGAAACTGATTGCCCGGGAGCTGTTTGCCATGTTCTGTCGCCTAGGACTACCTAAGGAAATCCTCACAGATCAGGGGACTCCTTTTATGTCCAAAGTGACCCGGGAACTGTGTAAATTGCTCAACATAAAACAGCTGCGCACCTCGGTGTATCATCCCCAGACAGACGGGTTAGTTGAGCGGTTTAACAAAACCCTGAAGTCCATGCTAAAAAAAGTGGTAGCAAAGGACGGAAAGGATTGGGACATGTTATTGCCCTATCTAATGTTCGCCATCCGGGAGGTACCACAGTCGTCTACGGGGTTTTCCCCTTTGAACTGTTGTACGGCCGGCATCCTAGAGGGCTATTGGATGTTGCCAAAGAGACGTGGGAACAGGAACCCACTCCCTATAGGAGCGTGATCGACCACGTGGCGAAAATGCAGGACCGGATCACAGCGGTCCGGCCGATTGTAAAAGAGCACCTCATGGATGCCCAAGGTGCTCAAAGCCGCAGGTATAATACACGGGCCACCGTTAGGACCTTTGAGGTGGGGGACCGGGTATTGGTCTTAGTGCCCACCACGGAAAGCAAATTATTGGCCAAATGGCAAGGGCCCTATGAAATCCGGGAAAAAGTAGGGGAGGTCAATTACAAGGTATACCAGCCCGGGAAAAGGAAACCCGTGCAGCTATACCACGTAAATTTGCTTAAAGCGTGGAAAGACCGGGAGTGCCTGATCACGGAGGCATCCGATGTACCCGGGGACCCTTCCCCTTCGGCCCCAAGGGATGCCGAAGGGGTACGAATAAGCGACACCCTCACTAAGGCCCAACGACGGGAGGCTCGAAAGTTGGTACAGCAGAATCCCGATGTGTTCTCTGACCTGCCCGGGCGCACTTCGGTCATTCAGCATGACATTGTCACTGAGCCCCGGGTAAAAGTGCGAGTGAAACCGTACCGGGTACCCGAGGCCAGACGGCAAGCCATCGCGGCCGAAGTTAAACACATGCTTAAGCTAGGGGTGATAGAAGAATCCCGGAGCGAATGGGCTAGTCCCATCGTGCTCATTCCAAAGCCGGACGGATCGTTGCGTTTCTGCAACGATTTCCGGAAGCTGAACGAGGTGTCCAAGTTTGATTTATATCCCATGCCCTGGGGGACGAGCTGATTGAAAGACTGGGGCAAGCCCAGTACTTCACAACGCTCGATCTGACAAAAGGTTACTGGCAGGTGCCGCTAACAAAGGCGGCCAAGGAAAAAACCGCCTTTGTTACTCCGGAAGGTCTCTATCACTACGTCGTGTTGCCGTTTGGGTTGCATGGAGCCCCGGCCACATTCCAGCGGCTCATGGACATAGTGTTAGAACCTCATCGGAAGTACGCGTCCGCCTACCTAGATGACATTATCATCTTTAGTCCAGATTGGCATACCCACTTATCCCAGGTTCAGGCCGTGGTGGATTCTCTCAGGACAGCGGGCCTGACGGCAAATCCAAAAAAAATGTGCCATGGGGCTCGAGGAGGCCCGGTACCTGGGGTATGTGATTGGGCGAGGGGTTATCAAACCCCAAATAAACAAAATCGAGGCCATTCAAAATTGGCCCCGACCGGTGTCTACCAAACAGGTGAGGGCGTTCCTCGGCATAGTTGGGTACTACCGACGCTTCATACCCAACTTTGCTGGGCGAACGGCGGCCCTGTCCGACCTGTTAAAAGGGAAGAAAACAGCGTTGGTGCGTTGGAATCCCCAAGCAGAGGCAGCCTTTCAGTCCATGAAGTTGGCCTTGTGCGGACAGCCCGTCCTCATCAGTCCTGACTTCAAACGCGCCTTCGTTGTACAAACAGACGCCTCGGAGGTGGGGCTGGGGGCTGTGCTGTCGCAGGAAGTGGACGGAATCGAGCATCCGGTCACTTACTTGAGCCGGAAATTGTCCCCGGCGGAAAAGAATTATAGCGTAGTGGAGAAGGAGTGCTTGGCCGTTAAATGGGCCTTGGAGTCCCTACGTTATTATTTGCTCGGGCGACAGTTCCGGTTAGTTACGGATCACGCTCCCTTGGTCTGGATGCGAAATGCCAAGGAACGGAACGCTCGGGTCACCCGGTGGTTCCTGTCCCTCCAAAACTTCAATTTTACGGTGGAGCATCGGGCTGGCAAGTTGCAGGGTAATGCGGATGCCCTGTCCCGGGCACCCTGTTTGATGGCTGGGGTTCAACCCCACAAGTTTGAACCGAGGGGGGGGGGGTGTGAGACAGTGCGGGGGATCATATGCGAGGGGCGCTATGTCTCCCCCAGAATGCGCACTGTCACGTATTGAGCCTGGTATAGGGTGTGAGAGAAAGGGACGGTCCGCTCCCTCCGCTCCGGGTCTTGCAAGGTCCCGGAAGTAGACACGGAGTTAAAAGCCTGGTCAGGAGGCAGGGCGGGGTTCCCTGTACACAGAATTGTGCCTTAGCTGCAGGAGCAGCAGAGATATACACAGGAGAGGTCTAGAGTTCCAGAGGACCGTGTGCTAGACTAACACGGCCTAGCCCAGGAGGGCTGGGAGCTCGGCGTGACCTATAACGGAGGCCTTTGGCCTGAAGGACCCGGGGTACGTTATATGAACTGTGTCTTGTGTACCCGGCTGCGACCCGGATTCCGGCTGACTGTGCCATCGCTGTGTGTACCAGCAATAAACACCGGGTCCTGTTTGAACCACTACCGGGCTCTACGTGTTTCCTGACTTGCAATCCAGGCGCTGCCACACAACTAGTATGAGCACCAGTATATAGCTATCTGATGATAAACACTACATAGGAGCACCCTTGTATACTGTTGTTTGCTTTTGAGAGGTATTTATATAGGATTTTTAAATTATTCTGGATTATAGCCTGTAATAATTTTGGTACCTTGGCAGATGTATTAAATTTTGAACATTAATAAAAGTAATCATTTGTTAAAGAGACAGTAGTTTCATTTGTCTTCCGTTGGAAGGATGGGAGATTTTGGTATCATCCAAATATACAATCAAGAACTTGTCAATCAACTCCCAAAATATGTCATGCATAAGGCACTGAAAATCGGAAGGAGCATTAGCCAACCCAAAAGGCATCACAAGGTATTCAAAATGGCCTTCAGGCGTATTAAACGCCATTTTCCATTTGTGTCCCTGCTTGATACGAACCAGATTGTAGGCCCCACTAAGGTCAATTTTAGTAAACCAACATGCCCCTTTAACCCAAGAAATCAAGTCAGAAATCAAAGGTAGAGGGTACTGAAACTTGACCGTGATCTTATTCAAGAGGCGATAATCAATACAGGGTCTCAGGGAACCATTTTTCTTGGCAACAAAAAAGAACCCCGCCCCCAACGGTGAAGAGGAAGGGCGAATTTGGCCCTTCTCCAAAGAATCCTTAATATAACTCCGCATGGCAGCATGTTCAGGTACAGACAAATTGAAAAGTCGACCCTTAGGAAACTTACAGCCTGGCACCAAATCAATAGCACAATCGCACGCTTGATGTGGCGGAAGAAAACTAGACTTGGGCTCAGCAAAAACATCCTGAAAATCAGACAGAAACTCCAGAATCTCCTGGGCCGGAGATGATATAGACATCAAGGAAATGTCATCATGTACCCCCTTACAACCCCAGCTAGTTACGGACATAGACTTACAATCCAAAACAGGATTATGGACCTGCAACCATGGAAAACCCAGCACCATCATGCAGGTTATGCAAAACCAGAAATCGACAATCCTTCTGATAAGCTGGTGCCATGCAATTGTCAACTTTTTCCAAAACTGAGGTTTGTTCTGTGCAAGAGGTGTAGCGTCGATGCCCCTTAAAGGAATAAGGTCCCACAACGGCTGCATAGGGAAGCCACAACGACTAGCAAACTCAAAATCCATCAAATTTAAAGCGGCACCTGAATCCACAAATGCCATAACAGAAAATGACGACAAGGAACAAATCAGAGACACAGATAATAAGAACTTACGTTGTATAGTACTGATGGTAAAGGAAACAGCAATCCTCTGTGCCTGCTTGGGACAGAGATGACATGAGAAGCATCACCACAGTAAAAACACAACTTATTACGGCGTCTAAGTCCTTGTCGGTCAGTGCAAGATAGAATCCTATCACACTGCATCGGCTCAGGGATCTGCTCTGAGAATGACAATCCCGAGTGAGCTGCTCGGCGCTCCCGCAGACGCTAATTATTATGAATGGCCAGAGACATAGAATCTTTCAAACCTGCAGGTGTAGGAAACCCCACCATAACATCCTTAACAGAGTCAGAAAGACCCTTTCTGAAAAGCGCCGCCAAAGCATTATCATTTCATTTAGTCAGCACAGACCATTTCCTGAATTTCTGACAATACAATTCCGCCGCCTCCTGATCCTGAGACAGGGCCAACAGGGTCTTCTAAGCTTGTTCCACAGAGTCGGGTTCATCATAAATTAAACCCAAGGCCTGAAAAAAGGAGTCCACATTAAGTAAAACCAAATCCCCAGAGGTGAGAGAAAACACCCAATCCTGCGGATCGCCCCGCAGCAGGGAGATAACTATTTTAACCTGCTTAGCTGAATCATCAGAGGACCAAGGTCTCAGAGCAAAAAACAGTTTACAATGATTTTTGAAACTCAAAATTTGGACCTATCACCATAAAACAAATCTGGAGTAGGAATTTTTGATTCCAAAACTGGAGTCTGAACGATATACTCAGAAATTCCGTGTATCCTTGCAGTGAGCTGGTCTAAACGAGAAGCTAGTTCCTGGACACTCATACTTGCACAAGACTCCACAGTCACCCAAAGAAAAAGAGGGAAGAAAGAAAAAAGAAACAACAGCCTCAACACTTCTCTTCCCTTCTTCTGAGATGCATATATCTCGATTTTAACTCTTTTGGCCAGTTGCATTGTTATGAACTGATGACTCAGGAGTAACATTCAGATTCCATAGAAGTCATTGGTAACTGTACTGACCGCAATCCCTGACTACACACCGCAACTAGAAGTAGCCGTGGGATGTAACTAACCAGACCTAGACACCTCTGCACAGCCGGAGAACTAACTGCTCCTAAAGATGGATGTAGGAAAAGCTATCTTGCCTCAGAGCAGAACCCCAAAAGAATATCAAGCCCCCACAGATATTTACTGTGAAACAAGAGAAAGAAAAACAAACACAGGCAGAGTAAAAGGTTTAGCAAAAGAGGCCAAACCAGCTATATAGGAAGGACAGGATAGAATACTATTGCGGTCAGTATAAAACACTATCAAAAAGCCACCAACAGCAGATAGTACAAAAATTACCCTGAGTCACTAAGACTCAGCCCTCTCTATATCTGCAGACTTCAAGTGCCAGCAGAACTGGAATTAACAGATAATAGTGAATTGCAAAGTTCCTAGGAAGAAAACTTCCTAACTGAGAGCAAATAAACCAATATACAGACTAAATTGCAAACCCACAATTCAGAATAAGACTAAACATAAGCAGAACCTTAAGCACACAAAAGTGTGCCACAAAATATCAAAAAACCCATCCACTTAGCTTGCAAAGAATTCCACAGAGCAGAAGAAACCAGAGAGATGTGAACTCCTCCAGGAACCAAAGACTACTGGCAAGGATTGATCCACTTCAAACCATTATATGTTCCAAGAACCAGATTGCCAAACATCACCATCACCTGTAAAGCCCACACAGTCAGCTGCATCACCTGCAACAACCACGGGAGGGAGCTTCAATGAATTCACAACATATATAACGACAGTCCCACAGGGATCAGCAGACTTTTAAAGTGGTGGAAAGTCCATGAAGGGCAGTCAATTAAGGGCTTTGAGTTGTAGCACAAAGGCTGTATGCATGCCCACTTGTCCAGTAGGGGAAAGCGCAAATGGCACAAAATGGAGGAGGGGGGAAATATAATATTATCAAAAAGACAGGACTTTATAAATAAACCAGAAGAACAAGAGTTCTATTGTCCACCACCAGCCCCCTGAAGCAGCCGACGCGAAACACGTGTCGGGGCTACTGGACCTATAGGCAGAATAGGAAGACCTTCCTTACCAGGCTCATGGGTAAGCAATTGATTATGTGCTTTTTTACAGACTCAGACTATGGTATTTGATTAGATTGTGGAGTTGTATTGCACCCTTTTTTTACCCCAGTTGATGCACCTTAAATCACTTGCACCTTAACTGCCCCTCTGGACCAATTTTACTGGTCATCCGTTTTCTGCCTATTTGTCATCAGTCTCCCTCTTCCACCTTAAATTCTTGTCAAACTTTATTTATGACACGTCTAAATGCTGTATCCTCTGCATTTAATAAATTGTTATACTTGCAATATACAAGAGTGTGGACAGTAAATTACGTGTAAGATATATGGGCAATAGAACTCTTGTTCTTCTGGTTTATTTATAATGTCTTATGAGTAGTCTACCCTAACATGGTCACCCCCGGGTCCTCATTTGTTCTCAAAAAGACAGGACTTTGTAAAAGAAGTATTGAAAAGATAATGAAAAAAGTCCTTTTCTGGACAAAATAACAACAAAGGAATGGGTCATTGACCAAACACAAGATGCCTTTTCTTAAGAAAAGTCCACTTTATTTGGTGTTAATACTAAATGCCAATTGTCACTTCAGTGAGGAAGTAGATGAATTCTAGTGCCACCTAATAGAGGTAGCAATCCTAAAAGTCATAATTAACTCTTTAGCAAGCCAGCATTTTCAGCACTGCCCGGGCTGAAGGTTGCTCTTGGTGATGGTATTCTGTTGCCAGATGGTCTTGGAGGGTCTCAGGGGCTAGACTGCAGGGTCATTCTCCATCATCACCTGCCCCCAGCATACTCCATCGTGGCCACTGCTGGAGAAAACAATGGAGGAACTAGGGGACGACCACCTTTTAGGAGAGCCAGGAGCAACTTGTGGAACACCGACATGCCCTGTGGGTTTGGGTGCAGCTGGATGGCTAACCAAGACAGGCATGTCCTCCTCCCGATGCCATATTCTCTCCCAGTTGGCCTCCTTCTGCCACTTCTCAAATTCGGTGGCTGTAGCAACCTGACCTACATCAACCATGAACCACCCCTTGCTGCCCCACACCTTCATGAAGATGACCTTCTCCCCGACAAAGATGGTGCACAGTCTTTTGGAAAGATGGTCATGCCGCAGGGTAGATCAGTTGACGTAGCCTGCCTTATGCCCCTCATATATATGTGCCCCCATAATGAATGACTCTCTATATCTGTTAGTTGCGGCGCGCATGTGCTCACATGTCCAAGAAGTCTGTGTTCCACATCTGGCAGCATTCAGCCACTCAAGCGAATGACTGGGAATTCCCTAATGACATCACTTATCATGCACAGTGGAAAAATTGAAGCCATCAGTCTTACAAATGAACACCCGGTCTCACCAATGAACAAAGCACACCTCACAGGCGTAGGAAAGACAGAAGCAAAAACAGCAGATCATCCCACACATGCATCAATTTTAATGAGCCATATACATGGACATACATCAACCATGAACCAACCTTTGCTGCCCCACACCTTCATGAAGGTGACCTTTTCCCGACAAAGATGGTACACAGTCTTTTGGGAAGATGGTCATGCAGCAGGGTTGATGTAGCACTGATGAGTAGTGCCTTGTTCCATTAGGAAGCCAAACCTCCAATCCTGCAACAATTCCACCACCTTGTGTTGGTACACTGATTGTAGAAGTGATTGACCTTGGGCCCATGCAACCAGTCCCGAGCAATGGCATCCTCAAACCGAATCTCCCCATAGGAGACAGGATGGGATGGTTCATGCCATACTGGGTAGTTGCTTGCAGGGGGTAGGGGTCCCCACATAACATTTTCCCAGTCGAAAGCCTCTGGTGAATGTGTTACACATGGCTGGGAAACTGGTGGTCCTGGTGGTATTGGTGATCCAGTAGCTGCGGAACCAGCTGCAGATGGAATACAGCCAGGCATGCTGCAAGGTCCTCACAAGTGTGACATGTGGTGCTCCCGGATGGCATGGGGAATGGATTACCTCCCAACTATGAGCTCAGGCCTCCTCTGGTATGTGAGTTCAGCACTGGATCCACATCTCGCTGCAGAGGAGGCCTAATGTGGGTAGCACTGTGATGCTCCAGGTCACATATAGGTCCATGTTGTCCAACAATAGATGCCGCTCTGGTTCTGGTGCTGCTGAAGCACCCTCTGCCCTGGGGTGGTAATAAAGATGACCTCTCCCTTCAGATCAGGCATATCTTGCGAGGGATCCATCGCCAAACTACATAATGTCGACACATGGTAGCAAGTAAATCACGGTGTAGCATAGAGTAGCTGGTTTGGACTGCACTAATAACAAGGCGCTGAGATGCTGAACTCCGCGGTGACACCTGTTTGCTTTCCTAGGGGCCTGCCTCTTCCAATGCTAGGACTGAGTCAGACATAACTAATCACTAGGATATTACTGTTTGCACAGCCTTGTTATCTAGCTCCCTTCATTAACCCTTCCATGCAGTGGGCTGCAGATGTAACATCACTTACACATCCAATTCCCCATACCACAAAGTAACAACTGGGTTGCAAGGGTACTAGGTGCAGTGATTATTGAGGACTAACATATTTGTAGGAGACATTATGATAAAAAAAATAAACTTTTTTCAGGTCACCAATTCACCAATTCATCTAGAATGCTGATGAATAAGGCTAGAGGGCAGTGCACTGCAGCAGTGCAACGACAACTCCAATATGAATTATTCATATAATAACATAGTTGTATACTTGCCAAAAGTCTGTATAATAAACGTATGGAATGACGCGAAATAGTGATTGCACATTTTCAAGCAGCAATATCCATAGTATGATGTTTCTTGTATAAACATGAACAGACCTATAAGAACATGTGTGAAGCATATAATGGCCATATGCTATCTAATATATAAAAGCCGAAGCTCACTTCCGTCACTTTGCACAGGACTTCCGTCACTTTGTCTCGGCTACGTGACGTCACTGGAGCCCTACATCCGCTCAGGGTGAGCCAAGATGGCGGCCGTAAGCGGGGACGGGACTCATAGAGCCCGCTACGCTTACGGCCGCCCCTAACACACACACACACACACCACACACACAACACACACATCACACACACCACACACACACAACACACACAGTCGGCTATACTTACCATCTCTCCTCCGTCTTCTCCGCCGCTGACATGTCGCCGCCCCTGGAGAACTGGATCCAATATGGCATCTGGGAAGTCTCGCAAGACTTCCCGGACGCCATATTGGATCCAGAGCTCCAGGGGCGGCGACATACTTTCTCCTCGATGGTGTCCGGGAAGTCTCGCTAGACTTCCCAGACGCCATATTGGATCCAGTTCTCAGGGGGTGGCGACATGGCGGCGGAGGAGGATAGAGCTGGATCGCGCCGCTGGAGCCCGGAGAGGTGAGAATAAAAGATGCATAGCTATTTTTAACCCCTGCCGTCTGGAGGAGAGGAGGGGGAGAGGGGAGCACCGGGGCCTGCAAGGAGGAGAGCAGCACTGTCACCTCTGTGTGTATAGTACCTGCAGCACCATTGTCACCTCTGTGTGCATAGTACCTGCAGCACCATTGTCACCTCTGTGTGTATAGTACCTGCAACACCATTGTCACCTCTGTGTGTATAGTACCTGCAGCACCATTGTCACCTCTGTGTGTCTGACCCCCTCTTGCCACCCCCCACTGCGGTTCCCTGTCTCCCTCCTGCCCGAACCTGGCTGCTGTTCCCCCGTCCCCTCCTGCCCGCACCCGCCTGCTTTTCCACAGCTTGCTCCTGCCCACACCCGCCCGCTGTGCCCTCCTGCAAGCAATCAAAGATATTGTCACAGGATTTAAACCCAGCTTCGCTTTGCATTATTCTTAAATCTTCATAAATAAACTACATACATAGTCTAGAATACCCGATTCTTTAGAATCGGGCCGCCATCTAGTTTTGTATAAATTGCTATCACATAAGTGTAGAAGAGATGGCCTTGCACACTGCTGTCCCTCTGCAATAATAAAGGTTTGATCACCAAAAAAAAATAAAATAATAATAACAGTAAAAAAGATAATAAAATGAAACAAACTAACAAAAAAATTCCCTAAAAAATTTTAAGCTCTCTTAAACAGATGTTTAGAGGATATTGTAAGTTTCCTGGACTTCCTAGCTACTGCCACGTCTGGGGCACTGTTTGCAAAATTCAGAATTTGCAGTCTTTAAAACACCTGCAAACTCCTGGAAGCTTAAAAAAATTCATATAATGCTCAAAAAAATTCTGCAGCTTGATACAAGCCAGTAGACCTAATGGCGACAACATTCCTAACCTTAAGGTTACTTGTTCCTGGCCAACGGGTCTTCCAGTGAACGTTTTGGCCTCAAACAAACAGGAAAAGTTTTAGGGTAATTTTAAATTTCAATCCATTTTCCTGGACAAAGCCGCGTTCGCCAATTTTTAGGTAAGTTGTTTGCAGTGCTGTAACTGGAGTCCGAAAGACCCCGATGCGAAATTTGGACATGGGCCTCCCCTTTCCCCAGCACACCAACATTGGTCAGATGTATGGGCCCCATTTAAAGTTCTAAATCCTATATAAAGTCTCACGAATAGAGATGAGCGATGTTTGATTCGAAATGGTCTCAAATCTCAAATTCGAGCTGTTTTGAGCGGTGTTCGAGTCATTCAACGAATGCGAACAATTAACTTCAAATTCAGCAGTTCGAGGTTATGTTCGATAACAGTTCGTTCACCAAAAGGACCCTGTAAAGTGGTCTGGGGGCAGAGGAAAAGTCTGAAATGGGGGCATGATAGTTTAAAAGCCGGCGGTAAAAAGCTGCCGGCTTTTAAACAATCATTCAGCCCTATCCTCTGCCCACCGCAGCCTCCCATCCCAATCCTCCGCTCCCCCCCGCCACCTCCCATCCTGATCCTGAGTTAGGACCAGGTGGGGAGCGCAGCACCAGGAAGCGGGGAGCGAAGGACCCAGGCAGGGAAGCTGGCAACGGTTAGAAGACTTAACCGCCGGCTTTCCTGCTCAGTGCTGCGCTGCCTGATGCCCCTTCCCCGCTCTCATTAAGCTGCTCCCCCCGCCCGGTCCTAACTTAGGATCAGGCGGGGAGGTGGCGGGGGGAGCGATGAGGGGGCATCAGGGAGCGGGGAGCGCAGCACAGAGCAGGAAAGCCGGCGATGAAGTCTTCTCACCGCTGGCTTCCCCGCCTGGGTCTTACACTCAATGCTCCCTGGTGCTACGCTCCCCGCTCCTAGGAGCTGCTCCCCCCGCCGGTCCTAAGTTAGAAGATGTTTTATATGTGTATGCATGGTGTTCGACTGTGTTCGATGAACAATCGACGAACATTCGATGAATATTCGACGAACACACACCCAATCGACAAATCAAATCGAATTCAAACACCAGGGTGGTGGCTCATCTCTACTCACGAATTGATCTCTCTCCCCTTCATTATGTATTAATGCCCCTCATCCTGCTATATATGGTCCTCCTCCTGGAATATGCCCTTATCCTGGTATGTATGGGCATCCATTAAAGTATAACACAACTCATAGCCCTTCATATAATATAATGCAACCTCATAACCCGTGATATAATATAATGCAGACTCAAAGCCCTGCAGATAATATAATGCCACCTCATAGCCCTCCATATAATATAATGCAGCCTCATAGTTCTACAGATAATATAATGCAGCATCATAGCCCTCTAGATAATATAATGCAGCCTCATAGCTCTCCAGATAATATAATGCCGCCTCATAGCCCTCCATATAACATAATGCAGCCTCATAGCCCTCCATATAACATAATGCAGCCTCATAGCCCTCCATACAATATAATGCAGCCTCATAGCCCTACAGATAATATAATGCAGCATCATATCCCTCCAGATAATATAATGCAGCCTCATAGCTCTCCAGATAATGTAATGCTACCTCATAGTTTTCCAGATAATATAATGCAGCCTCATAGATCTCCAGATAATATTATGCAGTCTCACAACCCTCCAGATAATGTAATATAGCATCACAGCCCTTCATATAATAATATAATGCAGTGTCACAGGCCTCCAGAAAATATAATGCAGCGTCACAGCCCTCCAGATAATATAATGCAGCGTCACAGCCCTCCAGATAATATAATGCAGCTTCACAGCCCTCCAGATTATATAATGCATCGTCAAAGTCCTTTAAATAGCATAATGCAGCCATAGAAAGATGGTGTAAACACTGTGGACCCTGTAGCCTACGTAGAAAAGACCAGCAGAGTCAAAGAGCACAACTCCAATCAATTGTAACCATGCAACCGCTCCAGATTGTAGCCTTAGACCATGTGAAGTTGACTCCAAGCCGGATCGGCTACACTTATGCTTTGACAATGGGGGATCATTACTCCCGATTCCTGATGGTCGCACCTGTAAAAGATCTAACTGCTGCAACAGCTACAAAAACTTTCCAGAATGTCTTCTGTAGACCACTAGGCTACCCATAACAAGTTCTAACTGATAGAGGTTCAGCTTTTGAAGCCGAAATCTTCCAAGAGTTTTGTCATCTGTAAGGTTGTAAGAAAATAAGAACTACGCCATATCATCACCAATCCAATGGGTTATGTGAAAAGATGAACAACATTGTGATAGACATGCTCAATATACTACCTCTTGAAGAAAGGAACAAGTGGCCAGAAAAGCTGCCTGATCTGGTAGACATATACAATCACATCCCAGTGAGTTCTACGAACTGTACACCCACCTATCTCATGAGAGCGCATACGGGAAGATTACCTGTAGATCTGGAACTCGGAGTTGTTGAACCCAAAGCAAAAGAACCAATTCTGACTGGAATACCAACTGTTTAGAACAGTACAGACAACTTCAAGCTTTCGTTGAAGATAATCTTGAAAAAGCTCGGGAAAAGCAAGAAAGGAACTTCAACAAAAGTGCACCAGCAGAACCCATATTACCCGGAAGTATTGTCTTAAAAAGAAAACGAAGAAGACATAAATTAGATGACCAATGGGAGTGAGAACCCTATACTGTTTTAGAATCCAACTTTGATAACACCAAGGTTCACCTCATCAGCAAAAATGGAGTCAAGACCAGATAGACAGTATCTCGGCATCATTTAAATAAATGTCCAACAGATTGGAAAACCCAACACTTTATTGATTCCCCAGAAAATGAAGAACCAGAGTCATTCATATCGCCAATTCCATGGCCAAAACCAAAGGAAAGAGTCATCTCAACAATACTTGGAGCCTTTCCAGAAGATTGACCCCAACAAGATGGAGCAGTAATAGTGCCATTACTCAGCTTTTACCAACCGCAGAAGAGATCCCAAGAAGTCAGGAAGACACACCCGTTGCTAGAGAATCAGAGGATCCTGCAATTGGTACACATGCTAGTCCTGTAGTAAGACTAAGGCCACACAGATGTTTACCTGATTTGCCCCTATCGCGCTCTTCCTTAGACACATCACTTGAGATACCCACACCCGTAGTGCATAGATCCAGTCATAGCAAACAAGGGCAACCACCATCCAGGTATGGAGAGTGGGCATAATAGAGATGTAATAGGAAGTAAAATGGAAGTAACATGTAAATAGTAGCAACTCTTGTAAAAATGTAAGCAAATGTATATAGTAGTGTACAGAAGGGTGAAGAGTAGGCCAAAAACAGGTCACACCAGGTACACAACACCAAAAGAGGGGTGAGTAGAGTTGGCGTAAGGAGCTGTCTAGGGAGAGCAAAATCTTAGCCAAAACGTGACCCCAGGGCCAGGAGGCCTACAGCACTTATGACCGGTAGAGGCCCCTATAGTACATAGGACTTCTACGCTGAAGCACCCGTAGTAACTGTTGATGTGTATTCTGAACTTTGAGGCCTACAGAGACTATACCTGTAAGGACTTATTGAACTTTTGAAAAACTTTACCCCTTTTTACCCGGAGCATACAGAGACTTTACTGTATAGACTCTTTCAACAAACATCTTTCCCTGGAACTTTTCCCCTTATTTCCCCTTAAAAGGACCATAGTCACAGGACTGGTTGTGACAATAAACTTCTTTTTTTTTAGGCCTGCAGTGGATATACTAGCACCGTGTGGACTTCATCTATTTACACCATTTTTCGGTGTTTTTTTTGTAAATTTTTGATTTTTTGAGACTTTGTAAATATGTTACCTGTTATTACAGTTGAAAATGTAAATTTTTCATGTTTAAAAGAAAATGTCCTCAGTCCAGGAGTACTGATCTTACTTAGGGGGAATGTGGCATCCTGCATCCACATGTACCCACAGGCCTTCCTAGAACACAGATGAATATCCACAGCAGGTACACCAGTACAACCAACACCTTCCACGCCAGCACAGTAGGGGGAGCTCAACTTGCTGCCCTTAGGCAAAATCTCCTATAAATACTGATGCTGGGGAGGAGTTAGTCAGAGTGTGCAGACGCTAGGAGAGCTGTGAATACGTCCTGGTAATCGATGCCGTGTTAGGCCTGAACCGGTGACCCTGAACAGCTTTTGAGCAGTACTGCCAGGCCCAAGAGTGGGGACAGAAGGCAAGGAGAGAATAGAGGAAGGAAAGTGGGAACTGAGGAGCCAGAATAGGTTCACCCAAACCACACACCGGACACTGGGATCCGCGTATGCAGGAGAGCTACATGCCCAGCAGAGAACCCCGACAAACCGTGGAGACTCCAGTCACCTGGTCACCTGCTTAATCACCATTCAGGGAGCCAGACACCGTGGAGAGAGAAATGGCGGTAGTAATCAGAGGTGTCCCGCTGAAAGCGCAGGTGAAGAGAGAGAGTAGCGGAGGCCAGCCAAGTTCTACACGGGGCAGGGGCTTCAACACAGAGAAAAGAGGACACGGAGGCCTTATACCCACTTGCTGTAGAGATTAAACTGTGTTTCCTCCGGACTTTTACCTGCTATACCACCAGTAAAAGGTAAAGAGACATTCAACAGCATGTGTGTGCGTTCTTCACCCCCCTGTCACGTCCTACTGACGGACTCCACACGTGGACCCACTGGACCGCGTAGAGCGCATGCTGATACCGGGATGACAGAGAGACGGACCAGTAAAGTAGAGTCAACAGGTTTATAAACAACACACCCACGCCCCAGGGGAGGGCCACACGGCCACAGCACCAGAACACCACCGAAGGAGGCCCCGGAGCGCTTAAACCCTTGTGAGGCACCGCCGGCATGATCCTCATGGCCGGGGCGCATCACATGCAGGATCAGGAGGATCCTGTGCACACTGGCCGGTTTGACTGTGATAAGGCTGTGTGAACCAACTTTGAACACAAGGTTTCATGTTACTAATGAATGGCTCATAAGATTGAGGAAGCCCTAAGGAAAAGGGATGTAGGGGCTGAGTGCTGACAACCCGGAACACAGGGAGTTAACCTGAGCTGTGTGAAAGGCTGATTACCAGCAGCTAAGGGGGTGTGTCCAGTGTGGGTGTGGCCGGCACGATAAGAGGTCAGCCAGCTGAGGGATTGAGAGATTCATTCCCAGCCAGACAGCAGCCTGAGAGGATGCGGGCTGATTACCAGCCTGAGAGCTGAGCAGTGCCAGTCTGTGTGAGGGACTGGAGATTGTTCTGAGACCAGCCAAGTGCAGAGCAGTCCAGAGGCTCTGTGTGAATGAAGGGAGCATGCTAGCTCCATGCCGGTGCCGAGGTCCGAGGTTGTGATAGCGCCTGGTGGGGAAGTCGTGGCTGAACCCGGTGGATACTGGTCCGGGCGTGGGGTGAAACACGTCCGGGAAAGGAGCCCTTGGGGGACGCTTGGTGGACCCGTTACACAGGTAGCGAGACCCGGATCCGTGCCCGGTAAGACAGCGGTTCCCGTGTAACGGAGTGAGCTGTGTGTGAGTAATGCCAGGCGGGCATAACCGCTCTTGGGTCCGACTAGGCAGTCGGTAAAGGACCCGTTGATGTATGTAGGGGCTTAGGCAATTGCCCTGAATGTAAGATGATGACCTATGTAAGAACATTGTATAATAATGTGGGGAGAAAGTGACCCAGCCAGTATGGATGATGTTGGAGGCGTTCCGTCCCTGTGGGACGAGAGGGAGGCTTGCCCTGCTGCTTGCAGAGGGTACCCGTCCCTCAACCACGGCCTCTAATGGTGTGGGTGTGCCTGTGGCCAGAGACAGGGGTCACGAAGGCTCCTAGAAGGGTAACCATGGCTGATCCGTTAGGGTGCTACTCAGACGCAGGGTACAGTCGTTGACCTGGAGACCTGACATGAGATGAGATGGAGGTTTGGTGGTGACTGATGGCCCGTACTGTGGTGAGTAGGCCACGGTGACGCATGGTTAGCCTGGATTCTACGGTTGACCAGGTCCCTGTTATGGTCATGGAGGAGCCACAGTCCACGGATGTGTTATGATGGGCTGTGAGCGTGTGGAAGAAATGTATGTGATCCATGGACGTTTGAATGATGGATCACACATGGTATGTAAGGCCCGGTCAGGCAGGAATCCTGACTACGGGGTAATGTTATGTCATCAAGCTGGGTGACTAAAGCCAGGCGGCAGGTACCGCCATTGGGACCCACAGGGCCCGTTGAGGCGTATGTAACGAAGGTCAGAAGCAGGGGTTGAAAGGGCTCCTAGAGTGGGGACACCATGGTTGAACCAGGTGGACGCTGACCTGGACATGGGGTGAAACATGTCCAGGAAGGAGCCCCTTGGGGATACATGACATACCCGGTACTCAGGTTGCCCAATCCCTGTTATGAACCAGGAAGGGTCATCGTCGAAATATAACACATGTATTTATTATAAATGTACTGTAAGATGTGTAAGTAGGCCGGAGGCCGTAGCTACCACGGGAGCAGGTGTTAGAGCTCCAATGGGGAGAGAGTCGTGGTTACAGGTCCCGGGTTATTGTGAATGTATATGTGCAATGCTCTATGTAATGTATGATGTATTTATGTAAAGTGTTTAGAATCAATGTGATATGTGTCCAACATACTACCCGGGTTATGCTATTATATGTGAAAAATAAACGGGTACACATTGGTTAAACTTATAAACACGTGTTTTGTCGTTATGCAAGCGGGTTCCCCGGTTGCTACCTCACACCCTATACAGGGATTCCGCCGGTACCAACCTCGGAGGGACTGATGAAGCGGACACGGGTGTTGAACCGACCCAAGGCAACGTGGGAAACAATACAGCAACTGGGTATAGGATCGGAAACGGGGAACCGGGAACACGGGGAATCCGGAGCCAGGCTTGAGACAGCGATCCGCTTGGAACAGATCCGGGAAACCGGCCAGGAACACGGCGGTCAGCAAGGAGCCGGCTGGGCAAGAATCTGTAGGAAGGAACACACAGAAATCAGGTAACAAGCCAAATAAGGAGCGACCTGACCAGACCAGAAATGGCAACTCCTCAAGGAGGAAGTTGCCCTGGCCCCGACTGACTGGAAACAGGAAGTTTATATCATAGCAGGGCAGTCCTGATTGGCAGGACACAGAAGCATGGTGATTGGCTGAGGGGAGGAGTATGCTCCCTGCAGTCTCTCCAGCAGAAACAGGTTTGGAGATGTAGTTTCATGTGCTCAAGCAGTAGCCCCAGAAAGGGAGGAGAAGAGCAGCGCTACTCCAGCAGAGGGCGCTGGAACCCTGCGGCAGACCCCCAAGGGGTAACACCCCCGTTACCCGCAGAGACTATCCCATTAATCCACAACCTGGCCAAACACCTGCTCTATTCCTCACAATCATCACTGCCCCGGAGGTTTAGCTCTACCTGTAGGGAGCTGCTCCACCCTAGCTGTAATACTACCACCCTCCAGAGGACTGTGGCAGCGCTGGTGCCTAGTCACCAGGTACTATAGGTGGTGTCACGAGACAAAGACTTTAATACCTTGTGAATACTAAAAAAACTACTTCTTTTAGGCTGTCCCCCGGGCCACGGATCTGGTCAGACCACCGGCGACAATCCTGTTTGGAGAGAAAGGGGCCCAGATTTCAGGGTTCCCATTCCCTGGGGTGCTACAGTTGATTGTGCGGTTTTAGTGCTTTATTTAATCTCTATAGACATATGTGGAATAAAAAAAAAATACTGAGGTTACTATTTTAAGTGCAGAATCAAACCGCTTTTGTATTATGAAAAAAAAAATGTACTGTATACATGCGGCTTCACATCTGCTCCAAAAACCCATCAAATGAGGAAAGGGCATAAAAAATGCAGCAAAATTGCAATAATCAGAGGAGGTTGTTATTGTGTAGTCAGTTGCAGACACCTGCAGAAAACAAAAAACTATATTTATGCAATAAGTTACAACGGCCTTATAGTAACAAAAATGCAAAATGCTACCTAGTGAAGCTACATAAAGATAAGAAAGTTTTGACTGCTAAGACCATGAATGAATGAATGAACAAAAAATAAGTCCATAATTCATAACTATAGATGTGCAGCATGGACAGATGAGGTTGCACCAATCCTGGCTAATCAAAAAGGCATGCCCGGGATGCTATGCTAGAACATAAGAGATGCACAGGCCTCCCATCAGGCCACCAGGTACAACTGACCAGGATGCTGTAATAAAGTCCTATGAATCGATCTGCTCATTCCTATTCCCTCGATACAGCAGGATAACTCCAAATTTGGGTCTATGCTCTACAGTCTTGGGTGTTTTTCTGAATATCTTTCTAAAATCTCCTTTTGCCAAGGTGTAAAAAATGGTAATGACGCACCCAGGGTATGGGAACTCGGGTATCTGGGCCCTCTGCTGTGGTAGGGATGTCACTGGTGGCCTGCCCAGACCCTTGGCTCTCGTGGTCTACTTTCAAAAAAGGAAAAATGTGAAAATAATAAAGTATAAAGTTCACGTGACGCCACCTGCAGATTCTGGTGACTGGACACCAGCGCCGTTTCAGACCTCCGGAAGGCGATGGTACTGCAGCTTTGATGGAACAGCTCAATGCAGGTGGAGCTGGGCCTCCGGGGCAGGAATGCATCAATGATGGGGATGCAGACTGTAAATGTCAATGATCAGCAGTACAGTAGAAGAACAAACACACAGAGGCTCTGTCACTCCACTTGGGTACTTTATTGGAACAATTCTGGTGGCAATACAATTCACAGTGGAAAGCAGTCTTTCTCAAGAGGTAACCGGCCGGGTAGTAACAGCTGGCTGCAAGGTCTCTCGGAGACTCCCATGGTATGCCTTCTTTGGTCGATCCCGTGTCCTGCTGCTGATCCCTGTCCTTGCACTACCCCTTACTACCAGGCCCAGTTGGGGTACCATTGAGATCCCGTGCTTCCCAGCTCTTAGGAAGGGGGCTCAACCTTGGTGGGTGATCCTGGTGTGGCGGTGCTGTTTGGGCAGGGTGTCGGGGCTGGTGGACTGACCCGCAATGGCTGGTATTGGTGGCTCAGGAGCTAGACTCCCTGCATCGCGTCCTCGGAGCCGGCTCCCCGTGGTGGACTAGGGTTCCCCCCGGAGTATGGGCGCTCCGGTATGGGGGTTCCCTCGCTCTGTTCCTGGGCTGCCTGTTCCTCTCTCAGGCCCCCTCTCTCAGAGTCTCCTTTCCTCACTCAGGGCTCCCTTTCCTTCTTCTCCCTAGGGCAAACTAGAACTCCCCGTTTTTCTACCTTCCTCCTCCCCTAACTTCCCCCAGGGACTGGGCTCCAACCATTTGCCTAGGTTCGAGTGTGGGAATGCCGAGGTGGACGCCTCCCACAAACTTTGCATTCCCACTGTGCCAGGGATAACTGCTCACTTTTTATGGGTGCAGTACCCCAACTGTGATGCCTGACCAGTGGGGCGCCACAGTAAATCAGTGTGGCTTGGGTGAGGCCAGGGGCATGGTGAAAATTTGCTGCAGTGCAGTTAGCACAATATATAATTGTCCTCCCTGCATCTGTGCTATGTCCCTGCAATAAAAGGACACCGCTGCTTCATCTATACCCCGGTGAGTGCCGTCTTCTTTTCCTTGTTTGGTGTAATCACGGACTTCTTCTTTTGTGACCGGCACCCCGTGGCACTGTGCCTCATGCCCACTGACAACAATAACCCGCTGGCCTGATTGGAGTGGTGCCCTAGTTCGCCTACAATATACAATATATAATTTGTCTAATTTTTTGCTCTTTAAAAGTTGCGATTTATGGTTTATCACAACTCTGTGTGTGAGTGATATGATTTGACAAAGATGTCACCTCTTTGCAAATCTCTGCAAAATCTTGACATACTACACATGACCAAAGAAGTAACAGTGATGTATGACTTAGCCAATGGCTCTTTCCAAATCTTGTAGCTGGCTGAATCATAAATAAATACTAACTTTCTGAGCATGCCCAATAAAGCCGGAGAGCATACATTCGGCTTCACTGTGCATTGATAGGAAGGTCAAGATTTGTAACATTCTAGCAATAAAGCCACTCTTGCAAATTGTGTCACTCATACCCACAGGGGAGGAATGAGCAATCATTAATACAATTGTTTAATCACCATAAAGTTTGGATACTGTCAGCACTGTGATGAGCCCAGAGCTAGGGGTACTCGGATACCGGGCCTGGGTTTGATGGATTTAACCGGGGAAATCACAGTGGTCGGGGTCCCGCTTCCGTGCCCTGGCTGTCATTTGTTAGATGGGGGATATTTACAGGGATAAAGAGAGTATGTGACGCCACCTGTGGATCCCGGTAATTTGGGTACCGGCGCTGCAGGCCGGCCGCTGAGGTTATGATGGGTGCAGCTCAGTGTGGTCCAGCTCCCCACAGGTGGAGCTTTTACCTCAGGGCAGGGGTGATGGAGGATGAGGGGATGAGGGGAGTAGTTGTTCTTACCCCTCCGGTGAGATGCTGATGATGCTGAGGCCATCCGGGCGCCGGCGGAAAGGAAGACAGAGAACAGTTCAACTCCAACTCCACTTTACTAGGTACTGGCAGATGTTAAGGTGAAACACGGTACAGTCTGGTTTAACAGGTGAGGGTTGTTGGCTCAGGGTCCCTCTATGGAGTGTCCTGATGTTCCTTCTTAAGTCTTTCGGGGTCTAATTCTGTCCTTCTCTATCTTTCAGCACCCTTGCAGAGTTCTCCCACCAGACCCCTGGTCTCCTACGGTGGAGCACGGGTTTCCTTTACTGGTACGGACGGGAGCGATAAATAGCAAATCCTCCCGCCACCGGAATCCAGGCCGATGCTCCTGTGATCTTGGACCTATTTTGGGCCTGAGGGGTGAGGTACCTTCTTGTGGCGCTTACGGCTACCCGGTGATTATGGGCCCGCAGCTCGTCGGTTTGCGGTGTGAGACAGTGCGGGGGATCATATGCGAGAGGCGCTATGTCTCCCCCAGAATGCGCACTGTCACGTATTGAGCCCGGTATAGGGTGTGAGAGAAAGGGACGGTCCGCTCCCTCCGCTCCGGGTCTTGCAAGGTCCCGGAAGTAGACACGGAGTTAAAAGCCTGGTCAGGAGGCAGGGCGGGGTTCCCTGTACACAGATTTGTGCCTTGGCTGCAGCAGCAGCAGATATACAGAAAGGAGAGGTCTAGAGTTCCAGGAGGCCGTGTGCTAGACTAACACGGCCTAGCCCAGGAGGGCTGGGGGAACTCGGGTGGCCCATAACAGAGGCCTTTGGCCTGAAGGACCCGGGGTACGTTATATGAACTGTGTCTTGTGTACCCGGCTGCGACCCGGATTCCGGCAGACCGTGCCATCGCTGTGTGTACCAGCAATAAACACCGGGTCCTGTTTGAACCACTACCGGGCTCCACGTGTTTCCTGACTTGCGATCCAGGCGCTGCCCCACATATGGTGGAGAATGCGGGCAAGCAGGCCAGCCCGGTGAAAGTGACTGTTTCATGAGGCCAATGAGCGGCGACTAAAGTGAGAGGAGCAGCAGTCAGAATAGCCGACAGTCTTGCGGGGTGCCCGGCACTGTATGTCCATACTTAAGCCGGCCACGCTACAGTTCAGGCCTGCCGCTGATATGGAGGAAATCCTAAGGCAGCTGGTACTTACCCAGCAGCGGCAGCAGGAACAGCAGCAGCGACATGAAGAGCAGCAGCTCCGACAGCAGGAGCAGCACCAGCGACAGCAGGAGCAGCAGCAGTTGCTACAACAGGAGCAGTTACGACAACAGCAGGAGCAGCAGCTCCGACAGCAGGAGCAGCACCAGCGACAGCAGGAGCAGCAGCAGTTGCTACAACAGGAGCAGTTTCTACAACAGCAGAAAATGAATGAACTGCTCCTGCAGCAAATTGCGGCCTTACGAGACCCGCCAACAGCGCCTCCCCCGGAGCGGCGTGAGGCCCGGGACCGGGTCCGATCGGCCCTGCGGAAGCTGAGTCCAGAGGACGACGTAGAAGCCTTCCTCACCGTCTACGAGCGCACCGCAGAATGAGAAGGCCTCCCTTCCGCTCAGTGGGCTGAAGTGGTGGCGCCATTCCTGATGGGCGAGGCCCAAAAGGCCTACACGGACCTCAGTTGGGAGGAAGCACAGGACTACGCCAGACTCAAAGGTGAGATCCTTGCTAGACTGGGGGTCAATACTTATGTCCGAGCCCAACGGGTGTTTTCCTGGTCCTATGTGGAGTCCAAGCCGGCTCGCTCCCAGGCGTATGACTTATTGCAGTTGGTGAAACGGTGGCTCCAGCCTGAGAGCTTAACTCCGGGACAGATGGTGGAAAGGGTGGTGGTCGACCGGCTGGTTCGGACTCTGCCGGTTGCGATACAGCGTTGGGTGGGGCAAGGGGACCCGGGTACCTTGGACCAGGTGGTTAGCTTGATAGAGCGATATACAGCCACCGAGGAGTTCATACGGGACTCTGCCCCACTGCGGCAGTTATGCCGGCCTCCGGAGCCGGGTAGAGGTATGCGTTCATCTACAGGGGACTCTCCTAAAAACGTACCCGCTGAGAGGATACCCCAGAATGGGGCTGGCAAGAAACCCGGCTCCCCAAGAAGGAGCTTCCGACCCGGCGCTGGCACCGCTACGTGGTGCTGGCGGTGCAAAGGGCCGGGACATGTGGCTACCTATTGCCCACTAACAGCGGACCCCATGGACTGTGGGTTCACACGCCGGCTCTCGATGTATGCCAGCCCCGTGTTCACCGCAGATGTAGTGGTTCCCCTAACGGCACCACATCTGTGTCCGGTGCTCGTCAATGGACACAGAGCAGAAGCTCTCTTGGACTCTGGCAGTTGGGTGACGCTGGTTCGTGCGTCCTTAATCCCCGGGTTGCAACTCACTGGGGGATTGGTCGGGGTCCGGTGTATTCACGGGGACCTACGCGAGTATCCGACCACGGAAGTGACTCTATCCACCCCCTGTGGAGAGGTGACTCACGTGGTCGGAGTGGTAAAGGCTCTACCCTACGGGACGGTGCTGGGAAGAGACTTACCGTTGTTTTGGTCCTTATGGGAAAGGAGGAGTAACCCTGTCCTGAAGCCAGGGAACCCGGGTGCTGAGCCCGACGACCCTGAGACCGGGACACCTGCCGTAGGGGTCGCCAACATAGGGCTAGAGTGTCACCCCGATAGGTTCCCGCTAGACGTCTTGGCAGGGGAGGTCGAGGAGACCCCACCGCTTCCAGAGTTGGAAGTATCCCGGGGAGCGTTTGGGACAGCTCAGCTACAGGATCCCACACTGACCCGGGCCCGAGAAAGGGTAACTGAAATAAACGGGGTAGCTCAGCATCCGGGGGCAGAGAACGTATTTCCACGCATGGTGCTTAACCAAGAGTTACTCTATAGGGTGGACAAAATCCGGGATGAGGTTGTGGACCAACTGGTAGTACCGCAGCCACACTGCCGGGCGGTCCTAGAGATGGCCCACTCCCACCTGCTAGGGGGCCACCTTGGGGCTAAAAAAACGCAAGAACGCATCTTGCGAAGGTTCTTTTGGCCGGGCGTGTATGTGGATGTCCAGAGGTACTGTGACTCCTGCCCGGAATGTCAGCTGACCACACCCATTGCCACCTTCCGTAGTCCATTGGTACCTCTACCAGTTATAGAAGAACCTTTTGAACGGATCGCAATGGATTTGGTGGGGCCTATAGTGAAATCAGCACGAGGCCACCAACACATACTCGTGGTTGTCGACTACGCCACCCGGTACCCGGAGGCGATCCCGTTACGCCACCCCACGGCGAAAATAATTGCCCGGGAGCTGTTTGCCATGTTCTGTCGCCTAGGACTACCTAAGGAAATCCTCACCGATCAGGGGACTCCTTTTATGTCCAAAGTGACCCGGGAACTGTGTAAATTGCTCAACATCAAACAGCTGCGCACCTCGGTGTACCATCCCCAGACCGACGGGTTGGTCGAGCGGTTTAACAAAACCCTGAAGTCCATGCTGAAAAAGGTGGTGGCCAAGGATGGAAAGGATTGGGATATGCTATTACCATATCTAATGTTCGCCATCCGGGAGGTACCACAGTCGTCTACGGGGTTTTCCCCCTTTGAACTGTTGTACGGCCGACATCGTAGAGGGCTCTTGGATGTCGCCAAGGAGACGTGGGAACAGGAACCCACTCCCTATAGGAGCGTCATAGACCACGTGGCGAAAATGCAGGACCGGATCACGGCGGTCCGGCCTATTGTGACAGAGCACCTGATGGATGCTCAAGGAGCTCAAAGCCGCACGTATAATACACGGGCCACCGTTAGGACCTTTGAGGTGGGGACCGGGTATTGGTCTTAGTGCCCACTACGGAAAGCAAGTTATTGGCCAAATGGCAAGGGCCATATGAAATCCGGGAAAAAGTAGGGGAGGTGAATTACAAGGTATACCAGCCCGGGAAAAGGAAACCCGTGCAGCTATACCACGTTAACCTGCTTAAGGCGTGGAAAGACCGGGAGTGCATGATCATGGAGGCATCCGATGCACCCGGGTCCCTTCCCCTTCGGCCCCCAGGGATACCGAAGGCGTACGAATAAGTGACACCCTCACTAAGGCCCAACGACGGGAAGCCCACAAATTGGTACAGCAGAATCCCGATGTGTTTTCTGACCTGCCAGGGCGGACTTCGGTCATTCAACATGACATTGTCACTGAGCCCCGGGTAAAAGTGCGGGTGAAACCGTACCGGGTACCCGAGGCCCGACGGCAAGCCATCGCGGCCGAAGTGAAACACATGCTTAAGTTAGGGGTGATAGAAGAATCCCGGAGCGAGTGGGCTAGTCCCATCGTGCTCATTCCAAAACCGGACGGATCGCTGCGGTTTTGCAACGATTTCCGAAGCTGAATGAAGTATCTAAGTTTGATTTATATCCCATGCCCCGGGTGGACGAGCTGATCGAAAGACTGGGGCAAGCCCAGTACTTCACGACGCTCGATCTGACAAAAGGCTACTGGCAAGTGCCGCTGACAAAGTCGGCTAAGGAAAAAACCGCCTTTGTTACTCCGGAAGGCCTCTATCACTGTTGCCTTTTGGGTTGCATGGAGCCCCGGCCACATTCCAGCGGCTCATGGACATAGTGTTAGAACCCCATCGGAAGTACGCGTCCGCTTACCTGGATGATATCATCATCTTTAGTCCTGATTGGCATACCCACTTATCCCAGGTACAGGCCGTGGTAGATTCGCTCAGGGCCGCCGGCCTGACGGCGAATCCAAAAAAATGTGCCATGGGGCACGAGGAGGCCCGGTACCTGGGTATGTGATTGGGCGAGGGGTTATCAAACCCCAAATAAACAAAATCGAGGCCATTCAAAATTGGCCCCGACCAGTGTCTACCAAACAGGTGAGGGCGTTTCTCGGCATTGTGGGGTATTACCGACGTTTCATACCCAACTTTGCTGGACGAACGGCGGCCCTATCCGACCTGTTGAAAGGGAAGAAAACTGCGTTGGTGCGGTGGAATCCCCAAGCAGAGGCAGCCTTTCAGTCCATGAAGTTGGCCTTGTGCGGAAAGCCCGTCCTCATCAGTCCTGACTTCAAACGCGCCTTCGTTGTACAAACAGACGCCTCGGAGGTGGGGCTGGGGGCTGTGCTGTCGCAGGGAGTGGACGGAATCGAGCATCCGGTCACTTACTTGAGCCGGAAATTGTCCCCGGCGGAAAAGAATTATAGCGTAGTGGAGAAGGAGTGCTTGGCCGTTAAATGGGCCTTGGAGTCCCTACGTTATTATTTGCTCGGGCGACAGTTCCGGTTAGTTACGGATCACGCTCCCTTGGTCTGGATGCGAAATGCCAAGGAACGGAACGCTCGGGTCACCCGGTGGTTCCTGTCCCTCCAAAACTTCAATTTTACGGTGGAGCATCGGGCTGGCAAGTTGCAGGGTAATGCGGATGCCCTGTCCCGGGCACCCTGTTTGATGGCTGGGGTTCAACCCCACAAGTTTGAACCGAGGGGGGGGGTGTGTGAGACAGTGCGGGGGATCATATGCGAGGGGCGCTATGTCTCCCCCAGAATGCGCACTGTCACGTATTGAGCCCGGTATAGGGTGTGAGAGAAAGGGACGGTCCGCTCCCTCCGCTCCGGGTCTTGCAAGGTCCCGGAAGTAGACACGGAGTTAAAAGCCTGGTCAGGAGGCAGGGCGGGGTTCCCTGTACACAGATTTGTGCCTTGGCTGCAGCAGCAGCAGATATACAGAAAGGAGAGGTCTAGAGTTCCAGGAGGCCGTGTGCTAGACTAACACGGCCTAGCCCAGGAGGGCTGGGGGAACTCGGGGTGGCCCATAACAGAGGCCTTTGGCCTGAAGGACCCGGGGTACGTTATATGAACTGTGTCTTGTGTACCCGGCTGCGACCCGGATTCCGGCAGACTGTGCCATCGCTGTGTGTACCAGCAATAAACACCGGGTCCTGTTTGAACCACTACCGGGCTCCACGTGTTTCCTGACTTGCGATCCAGGCGCTGCCCCACAGCGGCCACAGATAAATTGCTGACCGCCTCAGCTTCCATGTCGCCGGTGTTTCCCAGACATTACCAGCCAGCTCCAACCGGTTCTGGTCCGTCCCCTTCTGTCCTGGGCCTCCTCTTAGAGATGGGGATCCTTCCTGTCAGCAGCCTGCCAGGCACGTCCTATCTGGCTGCCTTCCCAGCACTAAACTGAACTAACTGTCACAGAAGTCTTCCTGCACTAACCTAGGCTCCACCCCCTTTTGGACCTACTGAATAATCAGTCCCTCTATAATAAGGTGGCCTAGTCCTGTGTGTGTGTGTGTGTGTGTGTGTGTGTGTGTGTATGTGTGTGTGTGTGTGTGTGTGTGAAAACAGACTCCATAGGTTAAACCCTAAACCCACAACTTACAGAGGCACACATATATTTGTAAAATGTAATACCTCTCTGTGGCACCTAGCCAGAGGAGCACCACAACTGTGACTCACCGTGGTCTTCATGTCTCAGGCGTTGCTTTTCCCGTCACGGTTCCGCGCCCGGGACTGTGGGGCCCGGTGGTTCAGATCAAAAGGGGATGGCTGAACGGATAAGGGTTTAATTCTTACTTGTCGTGACGCCACCTGCGGGAATTCCGGTGATTCCACCGGCGCTACTTGTGCCTCCGGGGGATGTACGGCAGCAAGATGGGACGCTCCCCACAGGATGAGCGGGAGTCCCCGGGGCCAGGAGCTGTCTGTGATGGAATATGGCAGCTTTGTAGTGTTGGAAATGTAGATTGAAACAGTTCTCAAGGAGACACGGACACCAAATTCTTCTATAACGGGTGTTTACTGTAACCGGGAAGATGGTACAGGGTATACAGTCAACAGGTAACGGACCGGGTAGTCCCAGCAATGACCGCTGTTGTTTCAGAGCTCCGTGGTGTTCCTCCTTTCTTAACCTTCTCTATTTACCGTTGTCACCTTAGTGCGCCAGTTCGGGTACAAGGGGGGCTACTTGAATTTCCCTGCCGGTTATATAGCCTAGTGTGAGGGGAGCCTGTTTCCCTATAGTGGGTACTCCGCTGGCAAGACGGCTTAATTGCGGCTGCAGTGAGGTGCTCCTAGAAAGCGATTCCTTCACTTCTGGTTTGCTGAGCGGCGGTGGACGTCTTCTCGCCTCGGAACCAGTGATCCGGTAGTTGGTAGGCACAGGTGTATTTTGGCCCATTGAGGTAGTCGCCCAGGTTCTGGTCTAGGGCACCGATTAATGGCGCCAACTGGTAGGTGGTCTAAAGGGCTGCACGGCACTGTGCAGAGCCCCCTTCTCCTACGTTCCCTTCCCTCGCGACCACTCTCCTCCTCTCCTACTTTACTTCTACTTTTCTCCTACACACTACTGCTACACTCCGCCCACCAGGACCTGATTGGCCCTCTATTCTAGTGGTGCATGTAGAGTATGGAGCTCTGAACGTTAACCATGTCATTATTGAGATGGAGAATATTGCATCTTCAGTCAGGGATGCGGTTGTGGAGCCCCAAGGGACGTGGGGTACTCGGTACCGGACCGATCTGCTGCTGGGGATGTCACTGGTGGCCTGGTCCGGACCGTGTCCCTGGCTCAGCACAATAAAAGGGGAATATTTACAAGGGATATGTCACAGGTGACGCCACCCACTTGGTGCGGCCAGTGATGGGGGCTGCCGCTGCTGCAGAACCTCCGGGGGTGATGTGAGGGCAGCGAAGATGGTATAGTTCCAGTGGGGAGAACTGTATCCCCCGGGGCAGTAAGGAGTTAAAGTCAAAGGTCTGTGTGTGTTGTTGGAGCACACTTACTTGCAGACACTGCAGGGATCTCTCCTCAGCGTTGGTGCTGACAGGCTGTGGCTCTGCAGGTTGAGGTCTTCTTGGTGCAAGCCTGTATGGGAGAAAGGGTCTGCAGATGGAAGTAGGCAAGAGGCTGTTCAGGGTTTCCAAGGCTTTACTTAAGGTCTTTCAAGCAGGTTACAGGTTATTCACAGTCTTTAGCACACAGTTGCTCTCTACTCCCTTTCCGGGTTCCCTTCTCTCCTGCAGCCAGGCTCCTCTCTCCTTGTGACCTCTCACACAGTCTTTAAGTGTGCCTTTCCGGGCTTTTACTTCTCTTTCCTCATGGGTTGTGTGACACTCGACAATATAGCGGTGACTCGGGCTTCTGTGAGTCCTAATCTGTCACTTAGCTGCCTGTCTTTAGGGTTAGGAACTCCAGCTTGAAACTGAAGCTCCCCGTCAGTGAATCTGGGGATACCGGGTAAATCGTCGGTCCCCTTCAGAGCTGACACTCTGCTTTAGCCCAGCCTGCAACAGTCCTCTCGCATGAGGCTCTGCCAGGCTCCTTCCTCGTGCTCCTTCCAATATCTAGGAGGGCTTCTCCACCTGCTGTCAGTAGCTTCGGCTGCTGTCTAGGGCACGGGTACACCGTCCCTCTCTGTTCTCTCACATTCCTGGTGGTCTCGGCATCGGACGGCTTTCCCCCCCATCTGGCTCACACTGGCTCAGTACGGGTCTGCGCTCCTCTGCTAGGCTCTTCCAGGACGTGTAATCTCTCTCTGTCTTTGCATCTCAGCACCATGGCTTACTAACTTTCTTCACTCCTCCCCCTCTCTATATACTGTCAGTCACCTGACCTCTGGTGTGCCCAACCCACTCCTCATCCACCACCCCTCTGGTCTCATATAGTGTCTAACCTCAGGGCTGGATGTGACCTCCTTCTATGCGTGGGGATGTGGGCTGTGAGGGTGTAGTGTTTACCATGTCCTAACTGCCTGGCTGCAGTACCCTTCTGTGGCCACCTGTACGCAGGGGCGCCACACAATACCCTCGTGTGATGCACTCGTTGCGGGGCGCCACAACTGCATATACCAAAGGGTTCATTCAGACGTCCGTGCATATCTGACTGATCTCTGATTGAAATGCATGAATGGGCCATGGGTCTCCCAATCAGAGCATGACAGCTTCTTATATTTCCATGATGCTGTCTCACTTAGGTCTGGAGAGCCATGGCTAGTTCATGCATTGTGGTCCATTGATCTTTGGCTCAATCACTGGCCACAATGCATGGACAGTCGTAGCTCTTCCAAACTGAGCGTGATGAAATCAAGATCAAATGAGCCCTTATTCATAAAGGATGAGAAGCTGCCAACAAAAATTATTTTTAGACAACATAAAATATGTGGTCAGCCTGCATTTACACATCCAATAATCATCTGGTCAATTATTATCCCATGTAGAAACTCAAATATAATACCATTTTGCAAAATTATAGACAGATTTAATTCTAAGAAATTTCCAGACTAGTCTATCAATACTTACAATTGCTGCTCCCCAAAAATGTATAGCTATTTCTGTAGTCAAACTGTAAATATATACTCCTTCTGTGAAGACAAGGATTGTCCCAAAAGCCACTTGGATAAAAGCCATTGTAATCTGAATAATCTGTGAATTAGAAATACAGTTTGGTATCAATTACAGTTCATCATTATACAATGGTTCTCACATATAACCCTCCCGAAGAGAGTAAAAATTCACATGTATTTTATTTAAGAGACAACACAAATTACCCCCAAGATCTCCCATTCTGAGCAGCAATACACCTGCTCATTCTCAGCAGAGAATCTGTCAGTAGAATCAACCGTCCTATGCCATCTACAGTTGTGGCCAAAAGTATTGACAACCCTGCAATTCTGTCAGATAATACTCAGTTTCTTCCTGAAAATGATTGCAATCACAAATTATTTGGTATTATTATTTTCATTTAATTTGTCTTCAATGAAAAAATACAAAAGAGAATGAAGCAAAAAGCAAAACACTGATCATTTCACACAAAACTCCAAAAATGGGCCAGACAAAAGTATTGGCACCCTCAGCCTAATACTTGGTTGCAAAACCTTTAGCCAAAATAACTGCAATCAACCGCTTCCGGTAACCATCAGTGAGTTTCTTACAATGCTCTGCTGGAATTTTAGACCATTCCTCTTTGGCAAACTGCTCCAGGTCCCTGATATTTGAAGGGTGCCTTCTCCAAACTGCCATTTTTAGATCTCTCCACAGGTGTTCTATGGGAATCAGGCCTGGACTCATTGCTGGCCACCTTAGAAGTCTCCAGTGCTTTCTCTCAAACCATTTTCTAATGCTTTTTGGAGTGTGTTTTGGGTCATTGTCCTGCTGGAAGACCTATGACCTCTGAGGGAGACCCAGCTTTCTCACACTGGGCCCTACATTATGCTGCAAAATTTGTTGGTAGTCTTCAGACTTCATAATGCCATGCACATGGTCAAGTAGTCCAGTGCCAGAGGCAGCAAAGCAACCCCAAAACATCAGGGAACCTCCGCCATGTTTGACTGTAGGGACCGTGTCCTTTTCTTTGAATGCCTCTTTTTTTCTCCTGTAAACTCTATGTTGATGCCTTTGCCCAAAAAGAGAGAACATTCTTCCAAAACATTTTAGGCTTTCTCAGGTAAGTTTTGGCAAACTCCAGCCTGGCTTTTTTATTTCTTGGGGTAAGAAGTGGGGTCTTCCTGGGTCTCCTACCATACAGTCCCTTTTCATTCAGACGCCGATCGATAGTACGGGTTGACACTGTTGTATCCTCTGACTGCGGGGCAACTTGAACTTGTTTGGATGTTAGTCAAGGTTCTTTATCCACCATCCGCACAATCTTGCGTTGAAATCTCTTGTCAATTTTTCTTTTCCGTCCACATCTAGGGAGATTAGCCACAGTGCCATGGGCTTTAAACTTCTTGATGACACTGCGCTTGGTAGACACAGGAACATTCAGGTCTTTGGAGATGGACTTGTAGCCTTGAGATTGCTCATGCTTCCTCACAATTTGGTTTCTCAAGTCCTCAGACAGTTCTTTGGTCTTCTTTCTTTTTTCCATGCTCAATGTGGTACACACAAGGACACAGGACAGAGGTTGAGTCAACTTTAATCCATCTCAACTGGCTGCAAGTGTGATTTAGTTATTGCCAACACCTGTTAGGTGCCACAGGTAAGTTACAGGTGACCCACACTGACCTGGAAAACCTTGAGCTTAAGGGAAAATCCAGGCCACGTTTTATCATGCTGGGAGCAATATACCTACCATCCAGCTCTAGACCCTTCACTGCACCACAATAGCAACCAAGCAGAATCACCATCCATATGGAGGAAATCCAGTCTGACTACAACAGCCAATCAGAGACTATCAAACAGTGTGAGCTTCTCTGATTGGCTGTTTGTCTGACAGTGCAGTGAATATGCAATTAGCTTAATAGGCAGCCCAGGAAGTAGCAGCGAGAGACAGGTGAGCTTGTTCTAGCTATTCTAGCATCTATATATATCAAAAACAGTTTGAGCAGGGGTCATTCCATGTCAACTGAACCAATGATTATTACCTCTATATTTTTAATTCTTTTGAGATTTTGTTATTTGATAATAGCATGTCAGACAATGCAAAATGTGAAGAGAAAATTTTTTTTAAAAATTTATTTTTTTTAAAACTGATTTTCAAAGTTCGGAAAAAGTGCGAGTTTCGCTGTTGCCTGCCTTTACGTTTCTCCTCATAACTAAGGCTAGGAATAAGATAGAGAGACAAAATAAACACCATTCTACTCAGAAGTATACAGGCTTTCACCAGATATGTCACAAGAGGATCTTTGTTAATATTTTACCCATGTGATCGCAAGCACAAAACTTTAAAACGCATTTCCGAAAAATCGGCGCGCTTTAAATATTTCAAAAACTGCCCATGTGTCTGCTTTGCTCTTAGCCACATCTGTACCAAATTTCAAGTTGGGATCGCAATGGGATCATATTTTAAAATATTTTACTATTAATAGCGTCAATGGGTCATTCCATATCAAGTGATCTAAATATGAATATTTTTTTTTTACCTGACGTCTTTAGATTTTTTTTATTTTCTTTCCTTTATGAAGTACTAGTTTAGTTAATTACAAATTAAAAGTTTAGAATTTTTTTCTTCATCAGTTAATTTTTTACAGATTTTTAAAGTTTAAAAAAAGTGTGAATTTTGGCCTGGTATGACTTTACATTTTTTTATCTTGGGCTAGAAATAAGATAGAGAAACAAAATAAACACCATTCTACTCAGAACTGTCCAGGCTTTCACCAGATATGTCACAAGAGTATATTTGTTAATTTTAATTTTTTACCCATGCGAACGCAAACGCAACATTTTGAAACGCATTTCCGAAAAAAACGTTTTAATAAAAATTTTCCAAAACTGCCCATGTGTCTTTTATGCTCTTAGCCACATCTGTACCAAATTTCAAGTTGGGATCGTGACGGGATCATATTTTAAAATATTTAACTATTATAGTGTCAATTCAAAAATCTTGAATTCAGATCTGTTCAACCTGTGGTCTAAAAGTGTGGGGTCTATATTTATCAAATCCATTATTTTTAGACATTACTGTATTATTTTGATATGTTACAGCTTAGAAGCAGGAGAGGACATATAGGAAAAAGCTTTGTTAGGGCTCAACCTGAGAAAGCACAGGGATAGACAGTGAATGCAGAGCAGATGATAGGCCAGCAGCTCTGTCAATCATGTTAAGTGTCTACCCACTGCATTCAGGAAGTAAGACAGCTCGTTCAGACCTTTCATGTCCTGACATGTCTGGACATCTTCACTCCTGAACAAACAATAGTCTTTACAAAGCCATCAAGGCTGTGTACTAAAATATGGGTGAGTAAATATATTAATAGTTTAATGCTTTTATTATTAATGGCCAATACACACAGTGCTATTCTTAGGGATCATAATTCAGAAAAACAGCCCCATTGATTTCTATGGGGTTCACCACATGCAGTGTTTTTGGAAACACTCAAGAGTGAGTAAATCACTGCTTGAACTACTTTTTAATCGCTGCAATAAACGCAGCATTTATCATTTATATAAAAAAAGCTGCCATTTTTTTCACTAGCGATTAAAAAAACTAACGCATATGTGGTAAAAACTTGGTAGAAAAACAAGCTGCCAAAACTGCAGCGTGTATCTGCAGACAGAAAAAACTGCGCGCGCTAGCCCTAAAACTCACTTTATAGTAATACAGTTCTATCTCAAGTGTACTGTAAATCTTTATTTTTATTACCTATCTTCCTTACTTAATATTAACTGTATTTTTCCCACACAGCAATGGCTGCTACTTCTCAAGAAACAGCATTTTATCATAGACACTGTTGCAATCCTTTTGAAAAAATATGAATATGATTGGCGCTGGTGGCTGGCTACTGTACTCTCCAAAGATTGTGAAAATGAAGAAGTAGAATTGACTTTATTGCATCCTTCTGGTCCAGGGCCATCCTTTGTGTATCCAAGAAAGTCAGACATTTTTAAAGTGCAGAAAAATCAGATATTAACTCAGGCGGAGCCTAACACCGTGACAGGCCGGACATACTCTTTGACACACAAGGAAATGGCGATTGCTAGTAAGCGTTTATGGACAAGATTACATTTCACCCACTAGAAGGGACAAATTGATAAAATGCCACTTTAAAAACATACTATTAATTGTTTGATTAGTTCATAATTTATAGAACGATGATTTAACTACTGTACTATTCTTATTAAACACTTCATAAATCACATGTTTAGTGATAGAATAGAAAACAAATTTATATGTATAAATAGGGGTTAACATTTTTGGTTCTTTTAATCTTGTTTAATCAAACTTGAGGATATGATCACCTTTCTTCTTTTGGTTTGTTCAATACATTCAAGTTGAAAATGCTGAGCGTTGTGTTCTGATGATTAAGATGTATTTATCCTGGCACTTATGGGATTTGTTTTTTGTGTTTCTTTTTTGTTGCATATAAATGTTTTATTCAATAAGTTGTGATAACTCATACAACCATAAAATAAAAAATATATAAATTTGACAGGTCCCAAGTTGAATCTCTGCACAAATATAACCAAGAACACAATCAGTCATTTTTTCACAATTGCCCGTCAATAGTTTGAATTTGATATAAAGAAACATAGTCTTGTAACATATCAAATGAAAGCTGTTACCGTTCTGAGTAAAATGATGCCTCTCCCACTTCATTATCTTATTTCTAGCCTGAGATAAAAAAATGTAAAATCATACCAGGCCAAAATTCACCCTTTTTTTAAACTTTAAAAATCTGTAAAAAATTAACTGATGAAGAAAAAAATTCTAAACTTTTAATTTGTAATTAACTAAAGTTGTACTTCATAAAGAAAAAGAATAAAAAAAATCTAAAGACGTCAGGTAAAAAAAAATATTCATATTTAGATCACTTGATATAGAATGACCCATTGACGCTATTAATATTAAAATATTTTAAAATATGATCCCATCGCGATCCCAACTTGAAATTTGGTACAGATGTGGCTAAGAACATAGCAGACACATGGGCAGTTTTTGAAATATTTAAAGCTCGCCAATTTTTCGGAAATGCGTTTTAAAGTTTTGCGCTTGCGATCACATGGGTAAAATATTAACAAAGATCCTTTTGTGACATATCTGGTGAAAGCATGCACAGTTCTGAGTAGATTGGTGTTTATTTTGTTTCTCTATCTTATTTCTAGCCCAAGATATGATAGAAAATGTAAAGCCATACCAGGCCAAAATTCGCACTTTTTTAAAACTTTAAAAATCTGTAAAAAATTAACTGGTAAAGAAAAAAATTCTAAACTTTTTTTTTGTAATTACCTAAAGTTGTTTTTCATATAGAAGAAAAATGTAAAAAATCTGAGGACGTCAGGGAAAAAAAATATTCATTTTTGGATCACTTGACATGGAATGACCCGCAGCACAAATGGTATATGGGGGCAAATTAGTCCAGCAAACCTTTCCTTGCTCTATCAAATATATCCAAACACGACTGCAGCACTCCAGCAACTCAGCTAAGTTGTCTTGAAGGCCCAATAAAGGCATCAACCACCTCAATTTGCAGTGCTGCAGTCGATTTTGGATATATTCTAGCATCTATCTATCTGTGTATTTGTGGCGCCCTGCTCACACAGGTAGCCACAGCCTTCCCTACTGCACAGCTGGGTTTCCACAGCAGGTACCTACTACATGCAACACCTTCCAACTCAACACAGTAGGGGTAGCTAAAATCACTGACTTTAGGTGAGTTCCTTTATAAATACTGCTGCTGGGGGAGGAGTTAGCTAGAGTGTGTAGACGCTAGGAGAGCTGTGAAGACGTCCTGGTGCTCGGTGCTGCAGTTAGGCGTGAACCAGTGACCCCCGGAGTGGCCATTCTGCCGTTAGCCAAACATAGGAGTGGGGACAGAAGGCACGGAGCTTAGCCAAGGGAGTAGAGGAACTAGTGAAAGTTCACCCAAGACGTACTGGACTTCGGGGATCCTCACCTGCAGGAACACTTTAGGACTGCAGAAAAGCCCGGTACACCGTGGAGACTTCCATCACCTGGTCCCCCTGCGTACCCAGAAAGAGGGAGCCAAACACCGTAGTGTGGAATCACACAGCAGTGATCGGAGAGGGTAACCCGTGGACCGAGCAGGAGGAGAGAGAGGACCAGAGAAAGTGAGGAGGCCAGTCGTGTTGCATACAGACAGGGCTTCAGCGATAGCAGGAAACCTGAGGCGGCCTTATACCCACTTGCTGTGGAGACTCACTGTGCACCTGGTCACTCGACAGTGCTCTGGACATCTTTACCTGTGCATACCATCAGTAAAAGGTGAAATAAACTTTCTTCAGAGTGTGTGTGTTATTCCTCTCCGTCCCCAGCCTCCCTATAGACTGCCTTACTGCTTCTTACCCTATCCTCAAGTCCCACTCCAAGCTGTCCCTATTCTCTATTCTGCCCTGGAGGCCCAGCTCCACCTGTAGGGAGATTTGCCATCCTTGCCGCAATACCATCGCCCTCCGGAGGACAGTGGCGGCGCTGGTGATCCCTCACCAGGTACCACAGGTGGCGTCATGTGACAATAACTCTTATCCCCTGTGCATAACCCCTCTATTGAAGTGTCACCCAGGCCACGGGCTCAGGCACCGCCACCCGTGACATCCCCGCAAACCCCTCCAAGCCTGATACCCGAGTACCCCAGGGCCTGGGGTTCGAGCGATGCTCTAGGAGTGCCGAACGCCTATGGAGGAAAACTCGCACACCAGAAAACTTTATCCATTACAAATTCGTGCTCAAAACCTACAACTCTTCCCTTCACCTCGCCAAACAGACCTACTTCACCACCCTGATCTCACTAGCCAACAACTCAAAGAAGCTCTTTGACATCTTTCACTCTCTTCTCAGTCCGAAAGTGCAGGCTCCTATCACTGACCTCTGTGCTGACGATCTGGCCTCTTACTTCACAGAGAAAATAGAAAACATCCATCAGGAAATCAGCTCCCAACCTTCAAGTGTTGTTACTCCCATCCCCTCTGGCTCACTCTCCATTTTTGACCCAGCCACAGAAGAAGAAGTCTCCAGGCTCCTCTTGTCCTCACGTCCCACTACATGCACCTCTGACCCCATTCCCTCACACCTACTACAGACCCTCTCTCCAGTGGTCACCACTCACTTAACCACAATCTTCAATCTCTCACTCTCTACTGGCATCTTCCCCTCCTCCTTCAAACACTCTATTATTACTCCACTACTAAAGAAAACATCCCTTGAGCCATCGTGCACAAATAACTACAGACCTGTCTCCAATCTCCCCTTCATCTCAAAACTCCTGGAGCGCCTGGTCTACACCCGCCTCACCCATTACCTCGCCACTCACTCTCTTTTAGATCCATTGCATTCTGGCTTCCGCCCCTTACACTCTACAGAAACTGCCCTTATCAAAGTGACCAATGACCTTCTGACAGCAAAACGTAATGGTGACCACTCTTTGCTTATTCTCCTTGATCTCTCTGCGGCTTTTGACACTGTTGACCACCATCTCCTACTCTCCATGCTCCACTCCATTGGTATAAAGGACACGGCTCTCTCCTGGTTCTCTTCCTATCTTTCTGACCGTTCTTTCAGTGTATCATTCTCTGGCTCCATTTCCTCCCCTCTTCCCCTCACTATTTGGGTCCCTCAGGGTTCAGTCCTTGGACCTCTTCTCTTTTCTCTCTACACAGCCCCGATCGGATAAACCATCAGCAGATTTGGCTTCCAGTACCATCTCTATGCTGATGACACACAACTATACACTTCAGCCCCTGACCTTACTCCCGCTCAAATAAAGAACACCAATGACTGTCTAACCGCAGTCTCCAATATCATGTCCGCTCTCTATCTGAAACTCAACCTTTCCAAAACTGAACTACTTCTGCTCCCACCCTCTGCCAACCTCCCTAAACCTGACATCTCTCTCTCGGTGTGCGGCACCACAATAACGCCTAGTCAGCAGGCTCGCTGTCTCGGTGTTTTGATGGACACTGATCTCTCCTTCACCCCATATATACAATCTCTCACCCTCTCCTGTCGCCTGCACCTGAAAAATATCTCCAGAATTCGCCCTTTCCTCACCATGAAAACTACTAAAACCCTCGCTGTGGCCCTGATTCATTCCCGCCTTGACTGCTGTAATTCTTTATTAGCTGGCCTCCCCCACAGTAAGCTTTCCCCTCTCCAGTCTATCCTCAATGCAGCAGCCAGGATCACCTATCTAGCAAACCGTTACTCAGATGTTTCTGCTCTGTGCCAGTCACTACATTGGCAACCCGTACACTATAGAATCCAATTCAAATTGCTTGTTGTTACCCACAAAGCTATTCATGGTGCGGCACCTCCTTACCTCTCCACCCTCATCTCTGTCTACCACCCCACCCGTCCCCTTCGCTCTGAATGTGACCTCAGACTAACATCAGCATTAATCCGAACCTCCCATTCCCGACTCCAAGACTTCTCTCGAGCTGCACCAAACCTCTGGAATGCTCTACCCCAAGAAATTAGGACCATCCACAACCTGCATAGCTTCAGACGCTCCGTAAAAACACACCTCTTCAGGGCGACCTATCCTTCTCCCTGACAGTAGTCACTTAGACGTAAGATATTCATTGTTATAAGCCCCTGTACTTTGTGTTCCCATCCAGTCTTAGATTGTAAGCTCCTTCGATCAGGGTCACCTTCATTTTTTGCCTATTTATTGTATTTCCTAAGTTGATTCTATGTTTATTGTATGTAACTACTGTTCTGTATTACCATTCTGTACCGTATAGTTTTCTTATATGTACCATTGTACTGTAAAGTGCTGCGGAATATGTTGGCGCTATACAAATAAAGTATTATTATATTATTATTATTCTATTCAATCAATCTAGCCTGTCAACTCTTTTGTCACTTTATACAGCATGAGAAATGCCATGTTAAAATCATAATAAACACGGACAACACATGGATGTCACACGGACAGCACTCGGATGGTATCTGAGAAAAAAATGCACACTCATATAGCAGTTGCATGCCAAATGGAGCAAAAAAGGGATTTAAATCATCCGACCCTCCTGGATGAGAAATGGACCGATTTTTTATTGCCAGTGTGTCCCTACCCTAATAGAGAATATAAAAATATAAGATAACACAAGGAAAGGCTCTACAACATAACAGGCCCACCACTCAATTTTACAAATTGTGTAGAAAACGTTATTGACATAAAGGGACAAACAAAACAAAAAAAATGTGTTTCTTGATATCAATAAAGTATTGTACACAATTTTCATAATTGAATGGTGTGCTTGTTATATTATAGAGCCTTTCCTTGTGTTGTCTTTTAGGTTGAGTAAAAACTAGCGTAGTGGGCATGAAACTTCTATTAATTCGTAGACTGTGAGCCCTCGCGGACAGGATTCTCTTCCCTCTTGTACCTGTATGACCTGATTGTCCACATTTATTGTACTTGTCTTAGTCTGCCCTTTCCTCATGTAAAGTGCCATCGAACCTAATGGCGCTATATAAATAAATAATAATAATAATTCCATCCACTTTGCTTTACTGCATGACGTTGCATGACTGACGCAGCGAAAATACGCAGAGTCAAAAACTGACTGTGGGCACAAAACTTTAATGCATTTCAATATTGGTTACAAAAGCTCACCACACACCTAGATGAATCTTTTGTGGAATTTAGGCTGGTTTCACACTACGAATTTTTTATTTCCGATGCTGTCCGATAAAAATCGGACAGCATAGGAACGATTTTGGCCCCCATGCAGCCCTATGGGCATCGGACCGAATCGGATGTGCACTAAATGGCATCCGATTTGGTCCGATCCGATTCTGTCCGATTTTTGTATCGGTGCAAAAATCGGAGCATGCTCCTATTTTTGCACCGAAAATAAAATCGGACAAAATCGGATTGGACCAAATCGGATGGCATTTAGTGCACATCCGATTTGGTCCGATGTTTTTAACATGGGGCCCTATGGAGCAGGGTCCAAGGATACATCTGATGTGTCCTCGGACCCGATTTTACTGTACTGAGCATGCTCAGTACAGTAAAACTGCTGTGATGTCACAGTCATGTGACCGTCTGTTACACCATATTAACAGGCAGTTATGTGATTGTGACATCACGGCAGGTTCTTTTCAGAAGAAGAAGACCTCTGCAGACACCCCGAGGACACCGGGAGCCTGCGGGAGACGGCGGGGGCCTCTGGGTCAGGTGAGCATATACATTTTTTTTTTTTTTCAGCCAGGAGGCAGTGATTTTCTGCCGGAATTGGATGCCTATTTGGCATCCGATTCCAGGCATCAGAAGGGAGCCGATGCTGTCAGATTTTATCGGACAGCATCGGCTCCCTTAAAAATCGTAGTGTGAAGGTAGCCTGAGTGTCCTAAATGGGGCTAAGTTACTTCTGGGGATCTGCAAATGCAACATGGTGTCTAAATTTGCTCTCCACAAATTAAAAAGTACTCTTTGCTTTCTAAGCCCTTCCATGTGCCCAAACATTGTTTTTTGACCTCATATGATGTAGCACTGCATTTTGGTTAAATTGCTGAACGAACTATGGGGTCCCTTTTTTCCTGTTACCCCTTGTGAGAATTAAAAATTTGGAACTAAAACAACATTTCACTTGGAAAAATTTGTTTTAATGTTTCCATGCAACCGTTATAAAGTTCTGTGATGCATCTATAATACAAAATGGTCAACATACACCTACATGAATCCCTTGATTGGGTCTAGTTTCAAAAATGGAGTCACTTGTTGGGTTCTGCAAATATGCCATGGTGTCCACAATCTACTTTAGCTAAATTTAATCTGCACAAATAGTGCTTTTCCCTTGCAGCCCTGTCAAGTGCCCAACAGCAGGTTTTTTTGCCACATTTGATATAATGCCACATTAGTTAGAAATTGCGTAATTAATTTTGGGCTTCATTTTCTAATACCCGTTTCATTCCTTCAGTTAATTAGGAAAAAAAATATCTGTGTCATTGGGCTGTGGAAGTGGCTGCCTGATACCATTATCATATTTCTGTTGTGCTGGATTACCTTAGTTCTCTATCAGTTATTTCAACCACAGATAAGGTGCTAAAAGTTTAAAGTTTTAAGGGCCCTTTCACATCAGCGTTTTTTTCAAATCGCGGCAGATGCGGTGAAAAAAACGCATCTGCCGCGATTACCGCATACCGGCTGCACTTGCGGCACGGATGCGGCGTGGTTGCGGTAAACGCCATACAATGTATAGGCGGACTTGCGGCAGGTGCGGCAAGTGCGGTTTTGGCACTTGCGGTAGGTGCGGCCGCGAAAAAAAATGCTGTCAGCCGCGTTTTTTTTTCGCGGCCGCACCTGCCACAAGTGCCAAAACCGCACTTGCCGCACCTGCCGCAAGTCCACCTATACCTTGTATGGCGTTTACCGCAACCGTGCCACAAGTGCAGCCGGTATGTGGTAATCGCGGCAGATGCGTTTTTTTCACCGGATCTGCCGCGATTTGAAAAAAACGCTGATGTGAAAGGGCCCTAAGTAACAAGTAAAGTTTGAGTCAAAATTTACCCCAAGCGCCTTTGGTTGTCCTTTGAGAAAAATTAGATGAAATGTTGGCCTTTGTGGTGGAGGCAGTAAAGGTGGATTCCAGTTTGAAGACGTAACAAGCGGAATCCTTCCACTATTTGACACCATGCCCATGGTATAAAGTTTCTGAAAAAAATAAACATAAAAGATATGACTGTAAAATTCTCAACCCATTCTCTTATTTTATTTTTTATCACTAGATATGGATTGTTACTATTTAAATTACAGTATATTTTAGTTGTTTTTAGGTGAATATTTTTCATTAAAATTAAATAATATAAAATATGTTACTATGAATATTATATTCCTACCATTTACTGAAAATATTTTAATAAATTGTCCAACAAGTAAGGGTGCCGTCACATGCATCAATTTAGTGAACGATATTGTTAGCGATCACATGCACGTGCGATCGCTAACAATATCGTTCACATCGCTGGTGAGCTGTCACACAGGCAGACTCACCAACGATGTGGACCAGCGAGATCGCTGGTAACTATGGTACACATCAGGTTACTAGGCGCCGCGCGGCGCTTAGTAAGCCGATGTTTACCATAGATACAAGCTCCCAGCATAGGCTGCGAGGCGCTGAGAGCTCGTTCACCGTTGCTCTGCCGGTGTCACACGCAGCGATGCCAGCGATGACCAATGTCAGATTTGTGAACATGTTCACAAATCTGGAATCAAACAATCAAACGATTTTTCAAAGAAAAATAGTGTGATTACACGCAGCGACGCACAAACGATATCACTTAAGCGATCAAAAAAGCAGGTCGCTTAAGCGATATCATTCTGAAAATTGATGGGTGTGACGGCACCATTAGAAGGCAAGCAGTTTAGAGTGCTTTTGAAAATTTCAAGAATAAATAGTAACCTCCTTGTACCCCAGCCCCCTCACCCACAATGAACTTCGTTCCAATGTTTAAAAGCAGGCATGGAGCTACAATAAGTGCAGGGGTTGCAATTGCATTCAATCCCTGTAGCCTGGGAGTCCAAAGAGCTCCTTTGGCAGAGGTGTATCTAAGGGGGTGGTGAGGCATCTGCCCTGGGCAGAGCAAGCAGGGGGGCGCCATCAGGCCGCCTGATGCAGTGCCTGAGGTGTCTCACTAGTGTCTGAATTTGCTGCCCCTATAGTTTGGAGTCGGATGTTCTCTGAGCCGCAGTCAAGGTGAAAGCAGCTCAGAGAAATTGCAGTGCGCCAACTCCCAGCAAACAATTGTACCACCATTTAACAGATGGGAGTACAATTGAAGCCCTGATTCCCAGCACTTACGGGTCAAGGTGATGTCAGCAGCATGATCAGATGAGCTCATTATGCTGCTAATGTCACTCCTTAGTGCCACATAAGCAGTAGAAGGCTGGTGATAGGCGCTCCTGTGAAGCTGAAGACACAGGAAATTTAATGTAATTACAGGAAGGGGGAGAGGTTGGGGGAGTGTATGTTGACACAGAATGGTGAGAAAACAGGGGTGCAATGTAGGTGGACACAATAGGGAGAAAACAGGGGGGCAAGGTATATGTACACAGAATGGGGAGAAAATGGGGGAGGCAAGGTATGTGTACACAGAATGGGGAGAAAACGGGGGGCAGTGTATTTAGACTACATTTAAGGTTCCAGTATGAGGAGTAAGGGGGGATGGCTGCAGACACAGCATGGGGAGGACATTATGGGAATCCAGTGATTAGATTTGAGAATCCAGTATGAGAAGTGAGAGTGGGATGCTGTAGACACAGTATGAGGAAGGAGGGGAATATATGTGGACATAGTATGAGGATTGAGGGTGGGATGGCTGCGGACACAGAATAAGGATTAAGTAAGAGGGGAAGTATGTGCCAACACAGAATGGGAAGCCAGGGAGTAAATTTGAGGATCCAGTATAAGAAGTGAGGGGGATGGCTGCAGACACAGTATAAGGATTGAGGGGGGATGTATATGGACTCCATATGAGGAGTAAGGGAGATGTATGTGGACCCAGTAAAAGAAGTGAGGGGGGGATGAGTGTGGAGGTAATGAGTAGACAGTATCGGAAGTGAAAAATATGAGGGGATACATAATAGAGACTGAGTAATGTGGGGGGGTGTATGGAGAGGAGGCAGCATGCAGGGACAGTATAAGGCTACAGCCAGAAGGGGATAGTATGCTGAGGAGTGGGAGTGTAATTAGGAGGACAGTATAGAGAATGGGCAGTATATAGTATTACAGGATGCTGTGAAGAGACAGCCCAATATGGAAAAAGAGGGCAGTGGGGAGGGAATGTACCAAAGAGGGACAGTGTGTAAATCATATTTTGTGCAGAGAACAGTGAGAAGCAATTATTTATTTAGCTGTACAACGTAGGGAAGTTATTACTATATTGGAGTATTATAATCATTCTACTATTTTTAAGGGTATCGTGCCGGAATGTCCTGCAGAAGACTGCAAAGCTGGAAGTCTGTAAAAGAGAGTTGTGGCCTGGAAAATGATCATGGTGTCTAGAAAAGATGAAAAAAAGAAAGAGAATGACCCTGATTTGAGTAAAAGTCATCTATAAGGTACCTGGATGTAAATGGTTATTTGTGATACTGAATAATTCTCATCAGTACTGTGGTTCTTGTATGGTGACTGGTAAAAACATAAAAAACAAGTATCTCCTTTCCATTGTGGAGGACATACTGGGAGTTGTAGGTTCATGTGCTACAAATGTATATTTGTCTGACCTGACATTGCAATTTTTTTACCATGTTCTGATGATAGTTCTGATGATAAATTTCTGTACTGATGAGGGTTCTAGTTATGTGTTTCTGTACCTCGGGTGGTTCTTGTGATGTATACCTGCACTGATAGTGGTAGTATTGATGTGTCTCTATACTGATGTGTGTTCTAGTTATATATCTCTGTACCTTAGATGGTTCTGGTAATGTATTTCTGTACTGATGAGGGTTGCAATGCTGTTGTTTTGTATTGATGAGGATTGTGATGCTGTGTTTCTATACAGATGGGAATTCTAGCTATGTATATGTGTACCTCTAGTGGATCTGGTCGGTCTGGTGATGTATTCTTGTGCTGTTATTGGTTCTGATCCTGTACACATGTAATATTTCAGAACTTGTAAGATTACATTGAACATGGCTATATTAATAAAGTATTGTGCCATCCTATCATTAAACGTTTAATATCGTTTTATTTGTTAGGGTTATTAAAGCGGTTGTGTCAACTTTGTGATTATATAACACAGAAAGTGATTTTGTGATTAGTCTGCAGTCACTCTATGTGACTGCAGACTTTTGAATTCTCACAGTTCACACACTGCATGCTATCAGAATTTTCTGGTGCTGGTGGTGAGAGTGGGAGGTCACGTAACTGCAAAAAACAGTGGAAGGGTAGTTGACAGGTGAGGAAATTTTGGCTAAATTCAATCTTCCTATAATTCACATAATCCAGTACCAGCAAATACATCATCACCTTTTGTCCAACCTGGGCGACATTTCGGGGGAATTGGATAATGGCATTTGGAAAAATCTGATAGATTTACGAGGAGAGGACACATCGATTTCTCTATTATACAGTAAGCTACAACCCTCTCTCAGCTCGGGGGGAAGGGCAAGCCCTTTTTGGGTTGGAAAAAACACTTTAATGATCCAGACATTACTCTGAAACTTTTAGAGGGCTGGTCTATTAGGAAGAAGGCTGTCACTAATGAAAGGTGGAGGGACACGCAATACAGAGTTTTACACAGAGCCATACAAGGTTTCAATATTTCACCCACACAAGCCAACTAAACGAGGTGGACGCAGTGCCTGAAGTGCGGAGCATCCATGACAGATTTGGAACATGGTCTCTGGTCCTGTCCCGATTTTCAGAGGTTCTGGGAGGGGGTTGGGAGACTGGCTACGGGCTATTACACCAACGAGGGAAGATTAAACCCTATGCTTTGGCTGTTCCACTACCAGGGAGGCGGGACGGAGTTCCGACCCCCTCATTTATTATTTCATTATATAGCCATAATAGCTAAGAGACTCCTCCTCCGGCACTGGCTGAGTAACTCCACCCCAGGCTTGGAAGTAATTCACATAATTCTGAGGAAAACACTTTCTCTAGAGACAGTAGAAACATTAAGAAACCAGAGTGCTCTTTCACAGAGATTTTTCTCCAAGTGGCGACGCTATATAGATAGAGAATTCTTGGAAACAGAAATCGGATCTTTCATGTCTCCTTTCAGATCCACAATATGGTATGCTCAGGAGGAACTAAAGGGAACACTAGGAAAATTGAAATGCACAGATTAGGTTGGTGTGATTTGATTGATGCAGCAGTTAAATGGGCTACGGATTTTGATAAGACAATGGCAGCTATAGGGAATCAGGGATTGTTTAGTTACTTTAGATGTGAGCTTATTTAACCTTATTCAGTTATATTTGGATATTTTATACTCAGGAGCTACGATATATACAAAGTACGATGTTTGTTTTGTTTAAGTTCCTTCTTTAGCTCGTAGAGGTTTGACAACAAAAGCGATGTTTTTACTCTTATGTTTTATATAACCGTTATATTTTATCACATCTGTACTTTCTTCATAACATAATGTTAAACTCTTGGCTATATGTGAAAAATTTTAATAAAAATGATGGTTCAAAAAAAAAACAGTGGAAGGGGTTCCGGGCACCACAGCAGGGAGCAGCAGCTGACACTGCACGTTGCTCAGGGGGCGGCAGGCACACCGGACTGGAAACCACAGCGGTGCACGCTCACACAAAAATTTGCAATGTAAACCATACACGGTAGGAGGAACAGAGGGCACTCACTGGTCAGTTTCTTCAGGCATATTTATTAGACACACAGTACAGAAATTATTCAAAGGTGCATCACGGCCGTGGAGGGGAGCTGGAGACCCAGGACGACAGCGCCGTTTCGCACTCACAGGTGCTTTACGGGTCCCTGTGAGTGCGAAACTGCGTTGTCGTCCTGTGTCTCTAGCTCCCCTCCCTGCCAGTGATGCACATTTGAATAATTTCTGCACCGTGTGTCTAATAAATATGCCTGAAGAAACTGACCGGTGAGTGCCCCTCTGTTCCTCCTACTGTGTATGGTCACGTAACTGCAAGTATATGATTTACATACATGCAGTGACGTGCCAAATAGACTTGTGAGGCCTCACTTAATGACAATGAATTGAATGAGACTGGACATGTCTAGACTGAATGTGACAACAAGAAGTATACAAATCACATACTTGTGCTCATATGACCACCCACTCCTGCCACTGACACTGGAGAATCCTGAAAGGATACTTCAGAAACCTGCATTCACTAAAGGTATCGTTACATGATAAGATATCGCATAAACGTCATGGGTTTGGAGTCATACAAACAACATTGTTTGTACGTCACTGCGTCTAATTCCGTGATATGACTGCGATAAATCATTGGATCGTTGATCGCAGATTTGAGAACGTGTTCTCAAATCACATGATCCACGATCAGCCAACCTGCTGCATCGTGGTGTGTGACACCACGATAACGATGTCAATCACGACTTCGCCCATTCACATCAGTGAACAAGTATTGTTCGCTGGTTGTGCGAACGATACCTGCTCGGTGGATGGTTGGTGCGTTGTCCACGATATCTATATGGCGGCCGTCACACGCACAGATATCTTTAGCGATATTGTAAGCGATCACGTGCACGCGCAATCGCTTACAATATCGCTCACATCGCTGGTGAGATGTCACACAGACAGACTCACCAGCGATGCGGAGCCGCGATCTCGCTCGTTACTATGGTACACATCGGGTTACTAGGGCCGCGCGTCGCTTAGTTACCGACGTGTACTATAGTTACCATCTCCCAGCATAGGCTCTGCCGCTGGGAGATGGATCATCGTGGTGTCATACACCACGATGAAGGAGATCGTGAAATCGTTCATGGCAAGATCTGAGCTCCGGAGCTCAGATCAGCGATGTCACGATCAAGCGATTTAACATCGTAAATCGCTTGATTACATGCATCGATTTTAAGCCCGATATCGCTTAAGCGATCAAAAAGGAGATCGCTTAAACGATATCGGGCAAGATATCTGTGCGTGTGACGGCCGCCTTAGTGTGACATCTCACCAACGATGTCAAAACGTTGTCCTAATTACTGCGTGCCTTCAAGATCGTTAGTGAGATTGTTTCAACAATTGAAGCGTGTAGCGGTACCTTTTAGGCCCCGTTACACGGGACAACGTTGTAACAATGTTGGTTGCGATCTCGTGAACGCCCAGCCCAGCGAGCGGTCACACCGCCAACATCGCATCGCCGTGACCGGCAACATCTTGCCGTGTGACAGCTAGGCTGCGATGTTGGAAGCGAGCACGCAACCGCGACATCGCATCTGACATCGCAGCCAATGTTGGATGGTGTGACGGGGCCTTTAGAGTGACTGCCAACTTTCATCTTCAAACCTGCATAAACACTTTAACCCCTATATGACCAATGATGGATATAGCCGTAATGGAAAGATGTCACTTCCCGCACCATGATGGCAATATCCATCATGGCTTTAAACTGTCACTACATGTGTGACAGTTCCATGCTGCCAGCTGCCACTGATAGCTGATCGCCAGGGGAAGAGCAATGTGATTGTTCAGTCAATTTGACTGACCGATTATATCATGATCATACAGAGAAGCCTGCATTTCTCTGCACAATTGATGCAGGAGCTGGGATGTCAGCTCCTGCAGCATTAGTCCAGGCCAGCGTGTATGCGTGCGGCCCCGGACTGATTAACCCTCTAGATGCTGCAATCTATAGCGATAGCAGCATCTAGAAGGCTGTGAAAGTGAGTGAACTCTCTACCCGACCCCATCGGGTTCCTGTGATAAAATCACGGGGATCCAATTGTGGCGCCCCTGCAGACAAGTGGCCACAACAGAGCATAGCAGCTGGGATTGGTAAGTCAGTCACTTCATGCCAACACCGCACACACACACTCCAATCCTAAAACAAAGTTACTTCATGTCAAGCAGGGATGGTGGGAGGAGCTAAGCAGAGGGTGGAAAGTAGAACAGAACCCAGGATGGGGTGGAGGAATTGGAGTGAAACCCAGGAACACTAAGGGTCTTTTCACATCTGCAGTTGGCTTGCGTTTGCGTTTCTATGCGTTTTTACCGCATAAAAATTCATCCTCTTTGCCCCCATTGATTTCAATGGAAAATGCATTGCAATCGCATGCAAAAATGCATGTGCATTTGCAAAAACGCAAAACGCAATGTGTTTTGCCAACGCAACCAAAAACACGGGCTGCTTCGTCTATGGCCAGGGTCACACATTAAATCAGTTTTTGGCTTAAATCCATTTTTGGGAACATTTTCGACATTTTTTTCAAAATCCAAAAACACCGGCGATGTCATATGTATTAATGCATGTATCTGTGCGTTTTTAAAAAAACATAGCGGCGTTTTTGGGGTTGTTTTGAAAAACGCATGCTCTTTTTAACATGGGGCCCTATGGGAAACGCATGCGTTAACGCATGGAACATATAGGCACCATGCGTTAACGCATATGCGTTTTTGGTGAAAAAATGACTAAGTTCAACATTTTCCCAAAAGCATCCTGGACCGCAGGGGAAACTATTCGCACCCTTAGAAAATTGGATCTGGTTTTCTAAGGGATTGAAAAAGCGCAGGGGCACGTGTGGCCCTGGCCTATGGCTGTGTTTGCAAAGACGCATGCGTTTTACGTTTTTGTAAACACACATCCGATTTTGCATGCGTTTACAATGCGTTTTCCATTGAAATCAATGGGGCAAAAACGCATGCGTTTTTTGTAGTAAAAATGCATAGAAATGCAAACGAAGCAAAACGCTGCCCCGGCTTAGATGTGAACTTAGCCTAAGTTAGAGGAGGTTCAGAAGTTAGAAGTGGTCGAGAAAGAAAGTCTAGTGAGTGGGAGAAGAGGAGAAGAGAAAATCAGACTTCTAAGCAGAGACACCCATCAGCTAACCAGTGACTGAGACCAAGCTGAGAATAGTGGGGCCCGGCGGCTGATGCCACCGATGGCTATTCCGGGACCCAGGCTGAGACTGCGGAAAGACAGAAGGAACCAGGTGGACCCGACTGCTCGAGACACTGGTGGCTGGGCCAGAACCAGAGAGACGGATCTGTAGATGTGGCCGGGAAGCTTTAGGACCCAACCACAGGAACTCTGGCGTGGTGCGGGGTCTTTATGTCCCAAGACCCAACCTCCGGTGTGGTGAAGGAAAAGCCGTCGAATTAGGGCTAGGCTAGGTAGAACACACATGCAGAATAGAGGATGAGAGGGCCCGAGAGGTAAACAGAAAGGGAGTGCCTCAGACAAGCCATCCCAGCTGCTGAAAGAGCCAGGGTCCGCTACAACTGCTGTGAACAAACTGTGAAGTAACTGAACTGTACTGCTCAAAGTTCTGAGTAAAAGCCCAGTAAAGCCCAGCACAGTGTGGACTCTGTTTGCCTTCAGGAGGAAAACTGCACCCCTCATCATCCCCAGCGGTCCCGATTGCAGCGATGGCCACTGTAATGTACAATAATTAGATCTGCCTCTTTAAGAAAACTAGGTCTGTTGTATGATGGGTAAGGAGAAGAAGGAGGTGGGGAATTAAGTTTTGGTTTCAATTTGGAGCATGCTGCTGGAAAGACTGTTCTGCAATATGATGGAGAAAGATAGAAGACAAGAATAAAGTACAGTTAAAGTTTACTCTTGTGAATGCCTCATATCGTGTGAATATTACAACTGGCGACGAGGATGGGATGATATAACCACTGGCTGCTGTGAGTACTGATCACTGTTTACTGCTTCACACACCAGCATCACTGAGAGACTCTATCATGGCTGAATACTTACACAGCTTCCCACAGTTTGATATGACTGATGCTACTAATCTCTCCCATAACTGGAGAAAATGGCTAAACAGATTTGAGAACTTTCTAGAAGCCGTGGACATAAAATAGGAGAAACGAAGGAAGGCTGTACTCTTACATTGTGCAGGTTCAGGAGTCTATGATGTATACAGCACATTACCTGCAGCCGAGACAGACACATACAGGAATTGCACCAAAGCTCTCACTGACTAATTCAATCCCAAACAAAATATGAGATATGAAAGATACAAATTCAGAATTGCTAAGCAGCTCCCAGAAGAATCCATAGACACCTATGTCACCCGGCTGAGAGAGCTGGCACATGGATGTGCATTCACAGATGTAGATGATGAAATTCTAACCCAAGTAATTGTCACCTGCTCATCCAATACCATAAGGCGCAAAGCTCTGCAGCAGGATCTTTCTCTACATAATTTACTCAAAATAGCCCGTGCTATAGAAACAGCAGATCATCAGGCTACTGCAATGGAGAGTGGTGATCATTTACATGTGCATAATCTCAAGCATAAGAATGCCCAAGACAAGCAAACCCCAAAACAGAGGAAATGCTATAGATGTGGACAGGATTTCCCTCACCACCTGAACAAATGTCCAGCTATAGGACAGACATGCAGTAAATGTGGAAAAGGGAATCATTTTGCAGCTGTCTGCAGGTCAGCACAATACAAGTCTTCTCTGCCTCTGACAAAGCCCGCAAATATAAAAATGATAAATCAGGACACAGAAGAAATGTCTGGGACGGAAAACTATGTGTTCACCACTTCTGCCACTGGCTCCGTACAGTCTCCCTGCATCACACTCCCAATCTGCAACACTAATATCACCTTTACAATAGATACGGGTGCTTCAGTGGATATTATAGACAGCACTGCATATGAATAATTGAAAAGTAAGCCAGTTTTACAGCAAGTGAACACAAAAATCTTCCCATATGGATCTACAACACCTCTAGCTACAAGAGGACAATTTGACACGGAAATCAGCTATAAAGAAAGCAGGCAGAAAACCACTTTTCACACATTACAAGGATCGGGAGGCTGCCTTCTCAGCTATCACACTGCTTTGAAGCTAGGTCTCATCCAGATTATTCATACCATAACTGACCCGGCAGATATGGATGTACAGGCCATAGTAAACAGTTTTCCCTCCTTATTTAGTGGTTTGGGGAAATTAAAGGACTCTCAAATACATCTTCATGTGGACGACAGCATTCGTCCGGAAGCCCAACCACATAGACGCATTCATTTTCACCTGAGAAAGAAGGTAGAAAAAGAACTTCAATTCCTCATGGATGAGGACGTCATTGAAACTGTTACTGGTCCCACTCCGTGGGTCTCTCCACTTGTGGTAGTTCCAAAACCAAAGACTCCTGAGCAGGTGAGACTGTGTGTTGACATGCGCCTACCCAACACCGCTATCCAGAGAGAAAGACATATCTCACCCACGATTGATGACATCATTCATTTATTAAATGGAGCGACCGTCTTTTCAAAGCTCGACCCCAATAAAGGCTATCACCAATTAGAACTGAGTCCAGAATCCAAATACTTAACAACATTTTCCACGCATGTGGGCCTCAGAAGATATAAAAGATTGACTTTTGGAGTCTGCTCAGTAGCAGGAAATTTTCAGGATGCGATAAGGAGCGTCATTCAACACATTCCAAATGCTTTTAATTACAGTGATGACATACTGGTGTTTGGTAAAACTCAAGCTGAACATAATCATGCTCTATACAACATCTTTGAATGCCTGCTCTCTGCTGGACTCACTTTAAACAAAGAAAAGTGCGAATTTGATAGAAGTTCATTAGAGTTCTATGGTCACATCTTCTCGGCAAAAGGAGTACAACCTGATTCTAAGAAAGTAGAATCCATCAAGACAGCCTCAATTCCACAAACTGCCAGTGAAGTACGCTGTTTTCTTGGAATGGCAAGCTACTGTGCTAGATATATTCCAAATTTTTTAACTATCAGCAGTCCATTAAGAGAACTTACAAAGCAAAATTGTGTTTTTCAATGGTCCCAAGACTGTCAGACCTCTTTTGAAGCAATTAAAAATGAACTTTGCTCAACCACTACCATGGCTTATTTTGATCCGGCACTTCGAACCAAATTAATTGTGGACGCCAGTCCTGTGGGGCTGGGTGCTATCTTAGCACAATATAAGGATAATAATCAAGATCCTCACATCATTTCTTATGCAAATAAAAGCTTAACAAGCACTGAAAAGAAATATTCACAACCTGAAAAAGAAAGCTTGGCAGGTACTACACCCAAAGATGAGCGTGTGGTCATCCCTGTTGTAAGTAGAATGCAGAACACTGTGGAAGGATCTGATCCCAAAAACACATGACTCACCGTAGCCGGGTTCTGCACGTCTCAGGCGACTGCTTCTCTTGACACGGAACCGCGCCTGCGACTGTGGGGTGCGGTGGTCCAGATCAATAGGGGATGGCTGAACAGAAAAGGGATTAAATGTTCTCGTGACGACACCTGTGGAAATTCCGGTGATTCCACCGGCGCTGCAGGGGCCTCCGGGGGATGTTATGCAGCAAGATGGGACGCTCCCCACAGGAGGAGCGGGAGTCCCCGGGGCCAGAAGCTGCACAAGATGTTGGGAGGCAGCTTAGTAGTACTGCTGTTAGGTTCAGGAATCAAACACAGACACATCAAAGTCTTTTGGGTACCTTTACTGGTGGAAAGCAGGTACACTCAGACCGGGTGATGAGGTTGACGCTCCTGGAGTTTCACAGCAAGCAGTGTTTAGGCTTCCTTTCTCTGTCTTTCTGGTGAGGTCGGGTGGATGTGGAATCCGGCCGAACCCAGTTGTACATCCAGTGGGACGTGATTCACCTGGGTAACTGCACTGAGGGCTTTGTTAAAGGGATGGTGACAATTCTATCCTCTTCCTGGGTTCTTGTCGGTAGGTGCATCAGGTGAACAGGGGGCTAGACTCTGTGGTGGCTTGCTAGCTCTCACAGCTTGGCTCCAGTAACCGGTTGGTGAGGGGGAGTTAAGGTAACTCCGGTGTCCCTGAGAGGTGCCTTCTCCATTCCCTATGACCCCAATTGTAAGGGTCTCTCACTTGCTAGGTGTGCTGGTTTGGGCCTAGTATAGCGCCAGAACCGGTGGTTGCACACGTCCTGCAGCTCTTCTAGCGTCTGCACACTCTGCTGTTTCTCCTTCCAGGACCCTATTTATAGGGGGAACTGGCTCAAAGTGACCAGTGGAGCTCCCCCTAGAGGCCTGGGGTGAAACAGAGGTGTTCTAAGGTGTTGTTTGGTGTTTTGTTTGTTTGTGAGTGTTGCTTTGCTGTTACTGCTCCATTTGCGTAACCAAGAGTTCTGTGGTGCCCAACAATGTGCCAGGGTGCCACACACACCCACCAATACAACCGGGGAGGTCCCAGAGTTAGTGTGAGAGGAGTGGAAATTATGAGAGGAACAACACGGGGAGTCTTCAGAAGTGTCTTCCCTGAGGAAAGCCGGAGAACTGGAGCTTACCCAAGAGAGAAAGGGGACTTCCGAAGAGGGCTAGAGAAAGGCGTAGCCCAGGCAGAAAGGTCCTGACTTGTACACCCGGAATGCACGAGTCTGACAACGCGGCCTGGAGTGTTCACCCTCCGACCGTACTCGTCCCGGCTCGGTAGGCATTCTCAGGGTGTTTATCCCCTGGGTCGCACTACTGCTCGCGAAGCAGACACCGAAGAGAGAGAAGGGACAGGACAAGGGTAGATCCAAGAAGGTACCACCAGAGACTTCCATAGATTTTGCATTCTGTTGCGACTACCCGTGATGCTGGAGTACTGTGAACTGTACCACCATCTTGTTCAGTTTGCTCTTACAAGTAAAGTACTGTAGAAAGAAAAATAGGGAGGGGGACAAGAGGAGCAATAGTGCCCTATCACTAGTGACACTTGAGTGTGAAGGTGGTGCTATGAAGCTGCTCACCTGGTCTAGTTGTGAACCCACAACTAGTTTGAAGGCGTTTTTGGAATCTATGTTCCAGCTGCTGCAGGACCTCCACCGACCACTGGAAAGTGGTTTAAATCCAAGAGATGATGGGAGTGCTGGTGTGCCACGGTCCGCGCTGCTGTGGTATGGATAAACTCACCAATGAGCCAGAAGTTATTTCATCCTTTATTCCTCCTCTCTCCTACGCGTTTCAGCGCCACACCCGGCACCTTCCTCAGGGATCCCTGAGGAAAGCGCCGGGTGTGGCGCTGAAACGCGTAGGAGAGAGGAGGAATAAAGGATGAAATAACTTCTGGCTCATTGGTGAGTTTATCCATACCACAGCAGCGCGGACCGTGGCACACCAGCACTCCCATCATCTCTTGGAAGTAAAGTACCTGGAAGAGTGAAGTGCCTCTGTGTCTCTGTCCTGCTTCATTGACTTTCAATGGTTTGCATCGTGCCGGCATCAGGTAACACTGCCCCAGAGGATTAGCGCTACCTGTAGGGAGCTGCTCCACCCTAGCCGCAATACCACCACCCTCCGGAGGACTGTGGTGGCGCTGGTGTCTAGTCACCAGGCACTACAGGTGGCGTCACGTGATAAAGACTGCAACCCCTTAATTGCTGACTGTCTCCACTTCGGGCCACAGATCTGGGCAGGCCACCAGTGAGATCCCTCACCGAAGTTGAGGGCCCAGACATCCGAATTCCCATACCCTGGGGCGGTACACCTGTTAGGGCCAGATTGCATTAACAACCACTGGCAGAGCAATCAGACTAGTCTTATGTATTGCAATACATGTCTATTGCAATACATGACATCAGTGATCAAAACCATAAAAGTAACATACATGGGGTATTGCTGCATTCAGTAACAACTCCCCCTATAAATCTGTCCCACTATTTAACCCCAGCAGAAATATAGAAAAATTACAGCTCTCAAAATATGGCAATTTTTTGTAAAAATTGGTGCTTGTGTGGCACCCCAGGGGTTAATGTGCCACAGTAATATCACACGGGTTCCCTCCCCACATACACTGACCTACACTAGCACCTCTGGGCCAGGAGAGGGAGCTCAACCAGCTCCCTTATATACTCCAGGTCAAGAGGAAGTAGTCAGTCAGAAGAAGTTAAGTCTAGAGGAGAGCTCTAGAGAGAGTCTAGTTCCTGGGAGAACTGAGGGAGATTGTGGTGTAAAGGAGCTGCGCCAGGCTTCTCCACAATCTGCTCATCGATTCCAGGCCTAGCCAGGGTCTGAGGGAAGGAGAATTAAGGACAGAGAAACACATCTGGGAGCTTGAGTGCCATCACCACTCGCCCCAGAGGAGCGCACAGAACGGACACCGGATCCGACACTGTGACTGACACACACAGCACAGTAAGTACAGGAATAGTGGGGTTTCTAGATCAACACTGTACCAGTGCAAAGCAACACGGTGGGGTTAGCAGTGCACAGAAGACTCAAGTTGCCTAGCCAAGGGGTACCAGAAGAGAGAGAGAGAGTGAGACAGTGCGAGCAGCTCAGCTAGAAGCAGCCGCAGGGCCACAGACAGCACAGCACGAGGAAGCTGAGGACCCGGACAGGGTGGGAGCAACCTGGCCCCAGTACAGACTCCGTGGACAATCTGCTACAACAACTGCAGTAAAGCTTTGGAAACTACAGAAACGTGAGTGTGTGTTCCTTCAACCCATCTCCACTATCCGTCCCTTATTATATATCCACCATAGACTCTAACAACCACTGCCCCGGGGATCTCGCCTCTACCTACGGAGAGCAGTACCATCTAAGCTGCCTAACATCATCCCCGAAGGTTCTGCAGCAGCGGTGGTCCCCTTATTGACCACACACCGTGGGTGGCGTCACGACAAACTCTACTCCCCTGTAAATATTCCCTTTTACTTGCCAGAGCCCGGGACACGGTCCGGACCAGGCCCTCCATGACATTCCCCAGTAGCAACCCGGTCCGGTTCCGAGTACCCCGTCCCAGTGGGCTTGACACATGTTTCTGGAAAATACAGATGAAGTCAAAAATCATCACTACACCCAGGGGCGTATTTCCAATTAGGCACTGGATGGCCGGTGCCTGGAGCGGCATGTTGTAGGGGGCAGCACCAGGGTAGAGGTAATTTTTTTAAATTATTTTATTTTATTTTTTACTTTCCCTCCCCTCCCCCAGACATGGGGACTCACAGCATGACATGGGGGCTGCAGAGGAAGACATGGGGGTGCAGAGGAAGACATGGGGGCTCAGAGTGACTCACCATAGCCGGGTTCTGCACGTCGCAGGCGTATTTCCTCTCCTTGTCACGGAACTGCGCCTGCAGCTGTGGGGCCCGGTGGTCCAGATCAATGGGGGGATGGCTGAACAGTAGGGGTTAATTCTTTCGTGACGCTACCTGTGAGTGTTCCGGTGATGTCCACCGGCGCTGCTTGGAATGCAGCAAGATGGGACGCTCCCCACAGGATGAGCGGGAGTCCCCGGAGCCAGGAGCTGCACAAGATGTTGTGAGGCAGCTTAGTCAGGCTGCTGTTAGATCCAGAAATTAAACGCAGACACACCAAAGTCTTTTAGGTACCTTTACTGGTGGAAAGCAGGTACACTCGGACCGGTTGAGGGTGAGGTCAACACTCCTGGAGGTTCACAGCAAGCAGTGGTGTAGGCTTCCTTTCTCTGTTTCTTTTGGTAAGGTCGGGTGGATGTGGAATCCAGCCGGACCGGGTAGTGTGTTCAAAGGAACTTAATTTACATGGTTATCAGCACTGAGGGCACTGTAAGAGGGTTAAGTCGATCAATGCTATTCCCTGGGCTCTCGTCGGTGGGGCTTTAGATGAGCAGGGGGCTAAACTCCCTGTGCAGTATGCTGGTTCTCTGTGGTGGCTGGGTAGCTCTCACAGTTGGTTCCAGTAACCGGATGATGGGGGAGAGTTAAGGTAACTCTGTTGTCCCTGAGAGGTGCTCTCCTTTCCTATTACCCCAATTACAAGGGTTTCCTCATTGGGCAGGTGTGCTGGTTCGGGCCTAGTATGGCTCCACAACTGGTGGATGCACACGTCCTGCAGCTCTCTTAGCGTCTGCACACTCTGGTGTTTCTCCCTCCAAGACCCTATTTATAGGGGGAACTGGCTCAAAGTGACCAGTGGAGCTCCCCCTAGAGGCTTGGGGTGAAACAGGTGTTAAAGGTGTACTAAGGTGTTGTTTGGTGTATTGTGAGTGATGCTTGCTGTTACTGCTCCATTCATGTCCCAAGGAGTTCTGTGGTGCCCAACAGGTGCCAGGGTGCCACAAGAGCATGACATGGGGCTGCAGAGGAAGACATGGGGGCTGCAGAGATAGACAAGGGTGCTGCAGAGGAAGACATGGGGGCTGCAGAGGAAGACATGGGGGGTGCAGAGGGAGACATGGGGGTTGCAGACACGGGGTCTGCAGAGCAAGTCATGGGGGCTGCAGAGGAAGACACAGGGGCTGCAGAGGATGATATGGGGGCTGCAAAGAAGACATGGAGGCTGCAGAGGAAGACACAGGGATTGCAGAGACTGACAAGGGGGCTGCAGAGGATAACACAGGGGCTGCAGAGGATGACACGGGGCTGCAGAGGATGACAAAGGGGCTGCAGAGGATGACAAAGGGGCTGCAGAGGATGACAAGGGGGCTGCCGAGCATTAAATGGGGGCTGCATAGTGTGGAATGGGGGGGGAAATGGGGGCTGCACAGCATGAAATGGGGGCTGCACAGCATGAAATGGGGGCTGCACAGTGTGGAATGGGGGGAAGAATGGGGGCTGCACAGCATGAAGTGGAGGCTGCACAGCATGAAATGGTGGCTGCATAGTGTGGAATGGGGTGAATGGGTGCTGCAAAGCATGAAATGGGGGCTGCACAGTGTGGAATGGGGGGGAGAGGGAGAATGGAGGATGCACAGCAGTTTCAAAAGAGTGGGACGGGTATTCCAGGCAGGGGGGCGGCGATGACCACATAGAGCAGACCCTCCCGGACCTTTTCAGGACTCATTACCATACAGCACGGGAGAGAATAAAAGTGTACTTCTGAGCTATGCAGGGGGACGCCTGGGCATATAGAGGACTTACAGGAACCCCAATTACATCTTGTTACAGCTGGTGGGCACAGTTTAGAATGGCCAAAGGGGGTGACAGGTTCCCTTTAATATAGGGCATGTACTGTTCTGGTGATGTACCGACGGTGGTTCTGGTGATGTATTACTGTAATCAAGGGAGGGGGGAGGGGGAAAGGTCTCTTGTGCTCACCGAATTCCAGAGGACCGGTTGGTGCCAGGAAGGAGCGACCCGTGTGTCCAACACTTGTAGAATATAATGATGAATCCGGCACCGGACAGATCTCCAATTTTCAGTATTTAATTGGTGATGATTAAAGAATCATAAAACATGGCGACCCAGGGAGCACAGTCCCGCTGGACGCGTTTCGTACAACGTACTTCATCAGCAGCTAAAACCAAATTGACAACATACCACTTATATCCCGTATGTGGTCCTCCCCCCATCACCAATTAACAATGTTCAGCTGTTAGGCTGGAGAAGCCTATGCCTATTATGTAGTGGAAAGCCAATCCAAATCTTTGATACATGACAATAAACACAAATGTGCACACGTAAAACATGAAGGATAGTACATATTGACATACATATACTTGTATTGATAGTGGTTCTGATGATGTACTGATGGAGGTCCTAGTAATTTGTTATTGTATTGCCAGTGGTTCTGGCGATGTAGTCATGTGGATATTGTAATCTTTAACCTACCAGACTTGACCCTAAAACATTATAGGGTAAGGGAGCTGGACTAAAGGTGCTGTCACACAGCACGATCTGGCCAGCGATGTCGGAAGCGATGCGCGGGTGCCGGCTCGCTTCCGACATCGCAGGCCAGCTGTCACACAGCATCGCTGCGGCCGGCGATGCCGCAGCGATGCGGGCGGTGACATCACTCGCTGGGCTGGGCTCAGCCCAGCGAGCGATCCGCAGCAACGCTGCGGCATAGGCTGGATCGCCGCCGACATCGCTCTGGCAATGTCACACGGCGCGATCCAGCCTTATCGCAGGTCGCTGGTTGACAGGTTTTAGTAAATTAATCCGCTTGAGGAAGACGTCTGTACGTCGAAACATGTTGTGGTCTGGAGCATTTTATGAATAAAGTTACGGAGATAAAGATTAAAGTATCCCGTCTCATACCTGCGCTCTACCTTAGAACCGCTTATTCTATTTGAATTCTATTAATCTAATTCCATTGTGGAAAGCGGTGACAGCGCTGCAGGAGGGATAGGGTTAATGGATCAACCTGGTGTTTCCTGACCTAACCCTGGAGAGAGAGTGTGGACAGCACGAGGCCAGGAGCAGAGGTGATTGAGGACACAGGAGCACTACAGATCCAAGGCTGGCAGCCTGAGCCACAAAACTACGCTCACAATCTGGTTGTGCGGATCGGGCACAACCTTTAAAGGTTAGTTTGCTTATAATACGACCGCTTTAAAGACAGGAGAGGTCCACAGGTGGCGCAACACTATTTTTTCTTTTTACTAAAATATTATAGGTAGCTTTCTAATTGATTGGCCGGCAGCGATCTTCCTTAATTTTCCTATATACAGGAGCACTCATTCTGCCAAGTGTTCCTGTATTCTCTATTAGAACCACTGCTCGACATCTGTAGCTGCAGCAAATCACTTATGGTACCTTTACACGCCGCGACGGCAGGCTGGATACATCCCGCTACTTCACGTGCACGAGCATGCTCAAACGGTTACAAACGCTCAACGCATCACCTTTACACGCCGCGACAAGATGCGCTACGCCACGCTACATCTATAGCTAGCTACATCGCCGGGTGTCTCAAGTAGCCAGCTGTAGCTCATTTACACACCGCTATAACCAGCTACTATGGGCGTACCTGGTGCAGCAGGGACAGCACATAGGCGTGCTACAATTGTGGATTACGAGCCGTCCGTACGCTGATAGGACGAAGCAATAACATCCTGATTGGGCAGGCAACGCAGGAGGCTGAGTAATACAGCACGCTCGAGCAATTGTGTAGTGTGACTCGTCAGCTCCTTTAAATATGCCTCCCTATGCAGTGACTACCAATCGTCATGCAGCAGCTTCCACCAATGATCGCACATGGGGCGCGGTAACACGGAGCCAGGGTCACGCCTTAGCTACATCGCAGGCTGTCCCGAGTTCCCTTCCGTTGCCTCTTTACACGCCGATACAG